>CM065733.1:10486434-10493934 GCA_033310375.1 Conus canariensis | reverse complement strand
ATCAGAGATGAGCCGCGCCACATAGTGAAACCAGTTAAGGATATGTTTTATGTGTTTTTGTGATAATGGTTCCAAGGTCTGATGGAACTACAGAAATCCGAATCGTATAAAGACAGCTCTGAATGTTTTATGTCTAACTCTCGGGAAATAAGATTCCGATCGATAGTGAAACTGATAGTTTCTGTGTGTGTGTGTGTGTGTGTGTGTGTGTGTGTGTGTGTGTGTGTGTGTGTGTGTGTGTGTGTGTGTTGGAACAAATAAGTAGTCGGGGGAAGCAAGTGCAAGACGAGAGAGAGAGAGAGAGAGAGAGAGAGAGAGAGAGAGAGAGAGAGAGAGAGAGAGAGAGAGAGAGAGAGAGAGAGAGAGCATCCTTTTTTCACCCTCAAACAATTAAACATTCTTTTAACAGTCGCAAAAAACAGGTAACATTCTACGCGCCTTTATCAAAACTTGGTGAACAGACCCGTACATCATACATGACTGGCTGATATATGTATACATGTACCTGACAGCCAGCAGTTTTCCTTATTGCAAGCATCTTTGTAGTCTGTCTTCGGTAGCTTTTCCTGTTGTATTCTGACGAGACTGATTCAGAATCGGCGGTGGTGTTTTCTGAGAGAGAGAGAGAGGAGAGAGAGAGAGAGAGAGAGAGAAGAGAGAGAGAGAGAGAGAGAGAGAGAGAGCGAACGGATGGGAGGGATGG
Source organism: Conus canariensis (assembly GCA_033310375.1). Taxonomy (NCBI): domain Eukaryota; kingdom Metazoa; phylum Mollusca; class Gastropoda; order Neogastropoda; family Conidae; genus Conus; species Conus canariensis. The sequence continues at coordinate 10,493,231 of CM065733.1, read as the reverse complement.
AGGGAGACAAATATACAGTCAGCCACACACATAGAGCATGAGTCTGTGTAAGGACAAATATACAGTCAGCCACACACATAGAGCATGAGTCTGTGTAAGGACAAATATACAGTCAGCCACACACATAGAGCATGAGTCTGTGTAAGGACAAATATACAGTCAGCCACACACATAGAGCATGAGTCTGTGTAAGGACAAATATACAGTCAGCCACACACATAGAGCATGAGTCTGTGTAAGGACAAATATACAGTCAGCCACACACATAGAGCATGAGTCTGTGTAAGGACAAATATACAGTCAGCCACACACGTAGAGCATGAGTCTGTGTAAGGACAAATATACAGTCAGCCACACACATAGAGCATGAGTCTGTGTAAGGACAAATATACAGTCAGCCACACACATAGAGCATGAGTCTGTGTAAGGACAAATATACAGTCAGCCACACACATAGAGCATGAGCCTGTGTGAGGACAAATATACAGTCAGCCACACACATAGAGCATGAGCCTGTGTGAGGACAAATATACAGTCAGCCACACACATAGAGCATGAGTCTGTGTAAGGACAAATATACAGTCAGCCACACACATAGAGCATGAGTCTGTGTAAGGACAAATATACAGTCAGCCACACACATAGAGCATGAGTCTGTGTAAGGACAAATATACAGTCAGCACACACTAGAGCATGAGTCTGTCGTAAGATTTTGCAGAGAGAGAGAGAGAGAGAGAGAGAGAGAGAGGAGCGGAGTGAGTGTGTGTGCAGGAGAGGGGCGGGGGGGGGGGGGGGGGGGGGGGGCAGCGAGGGAGCAGCAAGTGAACGAATGAGACACAGCCCATTGGTAAGCTATTAGGCTTCAGAGAGAAACATACGGCCCATTACCTTTAAAAAAAAAATTATTTCATTTTATTTTTTGAGAGAGAGAGAGAGAAGGGGGAATAATCTTTAATATTGAGAGTATAACATAATCTTGGGTAAGAGAGAGGGAGGGAGAGAGAGAGAGAGGGAGATAGAGAGAGAGGGAGAGAGAGGGGAGAGAGAGAGAGAGAGAGAGAGTGTCCCTGTCAGTAGTGCTGACAGTGGAGAGGAGGGAACACGTTGATCGAAGTACATACAGCCTATTATTGGCTGTCTAAAAGCGACTGAACCACGGCCGTTCTCATCGATCCCAGGCGGCAGGCAGTCGCTCCTTCATTAGCAGTATATATATCATATACTTACCAACACCCTGTAAGGACCAAACAAACAAATGAAAACAGCACCCTTACCCACCGCGCTGGTTGCCTGTCGTTTCAGTAAATTCAAAGTCAACGCTGTTTGTTTGTTTGTTTTTTCTTTCTTGCTTTTTCTTTTCTTCTTCATCTTGCTTTCTTTTCTTTCTTTCTTTTCTTTTCTTTTCTTTCTTTCTTTCTGCCTTGCTTTCTTTCTTTCTTTCATAACTGATTTTAGGTCCTAAGAGTTCATAGAGTTCCATAGTCATGTTTATCTCATGTTTTTTGTTTTGTTTGTTTGTTTGTTCCCTCCCCCCCCCCCCCCCCACCCCGTTTACAAGGCCTTGTCCCAAGGTACGGATAGTCTGTACAAATTCAAAGCGATCCCTTGAAAATGTGGCCAGGTATGTACATTGTAGCAAACACTTTCAAGAGGCACCGCCACCATCACTGTCAGCTTGGAGTGTCTGGAATCAGCGGCCACGGGTGTCACGTGCCTATGATTTTTTTTTTTTTAATTCTTTGTTTGTGTGGGCGGGAGGGGTGGGAGTGGGCTGCGGCTTTCGCTTTCTTTTTTTTTTTTTTCTTTTTTTTTTTTAATCTATCAATACGTTGCTGTTTACTCTGACGGTTTCGTTGTTATTTTCTGTTTGCAGATATGTGTTCATGTGCTTGTCGTCTTTTATAGTCAAACAAGGAACAGCAATAAAGTCCCGATATAACGAAGATTGCAGTAGGAACTATGAAACTTCAATCAATACAATAACGGAACTGCCTCTGACGAAAATAACCAGCGCATTCATGTGTGGGCACAGGCACGCGCGCGCGCGTGCGCGCGCGCACGCACGTACGCACGCACACCACGCACGCACACACACACACACACACACACACACACACACACACACACACACAGATAGATAGATAGATAGATAGATAGATAGAGACTAAGATAGATATAGATAGATAGATAGATAGATAGAACAAGATAGACAGACAGACAGACAGAGACAGACAGAGTAAAGAAAAATCCGTATTGATTTATATCTTCTTGTCGCCATCTTTTAAAGGATCATCGTCAGGCTGACCAAGTTTGTATCGTTCTACTAGTGCGTCCTCGTCTGTTTAAACGTGATGATGCGTCATCGGTCTTACGTAAGATGCGCCTCATAAATCGTGTTTTACGTGAAGATGCGCCTCAGTCGTTCTACGTGAAGATGCGCCTCATCGTTCTACGTGAAGATGCGCCTCATCGTTTTACGTGAAGATGCGCCTCATCGTTCTACGTAAGATGCGCCTCATCGTTCTACGTGAAGATGCGCCTCATCGTTCTACGTGAAGATGCGCCTCATCGTTCTACGTGAAGATGCGCCTCTCGTTCTACGTGAAGATGCGCCTCGTCGTTCTACGTGAAGATGCGCCTCATCGTTCTACGTGAAGATGCGCCTCATCGTTCAATGTTTCGTTGCAAGGGATTTTAAAGTAAAGAGAAATTGCCACGTCTTGAAAAAGTGCACATGTATGTAGTTCATATTTCGGTTGGTATTTCTATCATGCATGTCATGTTTCTTATGCATCTATACATTCACATATATCTTCGTGTTGAGGAAATGCCTGTGTGAATAAACTTGTAGTCGGGCTGTTTCTGTCTTTGGAAGAAGAAAACCAACTACGTGTTTTAAACCCACGTACAAACACGCGCAGAGAGGAAGGCTTAAAACCGAGGGGGGCGTTCATCTTGATGGTGTTCTGTCCCCGGGGATGGAGAAGAAGGGGGGGGGGGGGGGAGAGACATGCTCGGTCTGATTGTGACGAGTCGTTCTCCCAGTGGAACGAGGGAAGGGGGAGGGGGGAGGATCTAGGGCGAACAGCTCGGGCCGTCTTGACGAACACGCGAACAAGTGAGGGCCAGATCAGCTGAGACAAAAAACAAAAAAAAAAGCTACAGTGAATCGCTTCAGTGATGTCGGCGGGGAGGCGAGATACTTTGGGGTCCCATCCTCTTTTGTTTCTCAGTCTTCGATAAGATTTCCTGTCTGACTCCTCCCCCTCTCTCCCTCCCTCCCTCCCTCCCACCCTCTTCTCTTCCTCTCCTCTCTCTCTCTCTCTCTCTCTCTCTCTCTCTCTCTCTCTCTCTCTCTCTCCCTCCCTCCCTCCCCTGGCCTACAGCGATCCCGCTTCAGGTGTTACGGCCGGGGTTGGGTAATACTTCTTCGACTTGTACGTGCTGCCCATGATCATAGCAGTAGAGCACTGCCGATGTTTGCTGTGTGAAAACGGACGCCTGTCTTGGATGCACACCAGACCGAGGTTGTCTTTTCGGGAGGAAGGGGAGTGTGTCAGGTGGGACACTGGTCTTTCGCCGCCGCCTTCTTCATGGTGATTTGGCAAAGTTTCAGGGTTGACTGCCTTGAAAGAGTTGTCTTTCTCACCGCAATGCGCGGTTATTCTTGGCCATACAGGATTGACGGAGAAGTAAAATGGCTGTTCCATTTGCTTTGTGTGTGTTGTGTGTGTGTGTGTGTGTGTGTGTGTGTGTGTGTGTGTGTGTGTGTGTGTGTGTGTGTGTGTGTGTGTGTGATGTGTGTGTGTAGTGTGTGTGTGTTGTGTGTGTGTGTGTGTGTGTGTGTGCGCGCGCGCGTGTGTGTGTGTGTGTGTGTGTGTGTGTGTGTGTATGTGTGTGTGTGTGTGTGTGTGTGTGTGTGTGTGTGTGTGTGTGTGTGTGTGTGGCACAAAAAGTTAAAAACGGTGGAACATTATAGTTTGTGGAAAATATTCGCTTTCTGTTTCTCTCCAACGACCAACTGTATTTGCTTGTCTAGGATTGAGTACATGACTGGCTACGTAGGGAGACGGGTGTGTTTACAGAAGAGATGGACTGGACGGGTGGTGGCAACAATGGTGGTAGAAGCTGACCATGCCGACACACTGGGCCAGTCATGATACGGTCGTTTGGAACGGCGACCGTTACACGATAAGCCAGTTGTTATCTAAACAAACATACAAACAAACGAATTCCCTTTCATGTTTCTTTCACATGGTACAAACCTCTCAGCGTTGGAACCATCAAGACAATGCCACAACACCGAACGACGTGACAACCAACACACAACATGGAATCTTTATTGTCCTCGTCCACAGAACAGAAGGAAAGGGATGGGTGCATGTCAGTCACCCCCAATGACTGCCCCGAGGTGGGGAAGGGAGGTGGAGGGGGGGGGGAGGTAGGGGTGGGTAGGGATGGGGCTTTCCTTAGGGATACTCACGCGAGATGTGCTCCCAGGCGGAGGCGGAGACGAGGCAGGTTAAGTACTCCACGAACAGCAGCAGCACCAGCAGCAGGCACTGTCTGTGAGGTAGATCCATGCTGCAGCCACCCACTCACTGACCTGGACCCAGGGGGTGGGGGACACCAGACACCAGACACCAGCCCGACAGACCGACCACACCACTTCACTGATGAGGCAGACGACCCACACACCAAACGGCGACTGTGTGTTGGGAGGGGATTGAGATCATGGACTTCTCTGCCGGCGAAGCACGCGCCGTTCCCCTCCTTAGGTCTGTTGGAATGCGAGGGTTACAGGAGAGATCAGGCAAAACAACACGATGTGAAAGACTTTGGAGGCTTGGGTACGGTCCAGTGGATAGGAAGTGAAAGAGGGATATGACGCAGGCTGGATCAGAGAAGGGGTAAGAAGGACCTGCAATAAAGAGTTCAGTGAGATAGGTTCACACGAAAAAGGCAGGCAGTAGGTTTTTTTTGTTTCTCCCTCTAATATTATGTCTACAGCCAGAAGAGAACACGGGAAATCAACAACAAGACAAGACTGTGTCGTAGCGCAGGAATCTGGCATGGACAGTTCCGGCTCCGTTTGTCGTCATGTGCACGAGGCCACTGTTCGGGAAATCCCCTTTCTGTCAGCACACATCTGCGCACACTTCCAACTCCGCTTGCTCGGTCCCCGTCGTCACACACAACCTTTGGCCCTCTGCTCCCCGCTCCTCGGCCCGTCCTTTGTGATCTGGCTGAGAAAGAAAGGGAAGACGTCTTGTCTCCTGCTCTGACAGAGCCTCAGAGACGTGAAGGGACAGATCGTGGCTGGGTGGACGGCTGCTGTTTTCCACTGACACTTTGTCTCTCCCGGAATCTGGCAGGACTGGGAGTTGGCTGTCAGGCGTGAGTGGACCGATTTGTTTTGATCCCTCGGCTTCGGCGAGTGCCCTGGCACCCCGATCTGATTGTGTCTGTGGCACGTTTTGTTCTGTCTGGGCTTCACAGACCGGAGAAACCCGGAACACACAGTCTCAAACACGAAAGCTAAGTTAGAAAGAGAGGATCAGTTGGAGGTAGGAGTGGTCGTTCTCTGTGGTGTCCTCTGTGACGTGATTTCCCGGTGGCGGTGTAGCGGTGTGCTGGTTCCCATGCCTATTCGGTTGTCATCTGAGCGAGCTGGGCCCGCTCCACGCTTTTAATAGTCATCCAGTAATGTCGGGCGGTCAATCGGGGAGGGGGGAAAGAAGAAGAAGAAAGTGGCGGCGGTTGAAGTGGTTAAAACCTCTCGTCTCACTCACACTACTCCGCCACATGGGGCAGAGGGAGGGAGGCGGAGGAGGTGGAGGAGGAGGGGGTCAGGCACCACGCGATTCCAGCAGCAGCAGCAGCAGCAGCAGCAGCCACTGTCAACATAGCGGGGGACACTGCTTCCAACGGCTGCCAGCTCGCTGCCATGTGCGCCCCGCACCACAACACGGCCCGCCAGCAGGCGCCTGCCCCGGCCCCATGCCGTCATTGTAGCAGACATCGTCCGCCAATCAGATAAACGCGGCTTTGTATTGACCCATCGCCATGCCGACTGTCAGCCACTCACAGGGGCTGTTCCAGCAGGCTGGCACCGTGCAGGAGCGGCACGGCGGGTTGACGTCTGCTGTCGGTGTGTGTCTGCCTGCCTGCCTGCCTGCCTGCCTGGCCCCGGGCGCATCTGGCCGCAACTCTCGTCTGCCGCACTCCTCGCCAAGGCGGCGGTAGTTGTCTCCCATGCACGTGAGGCGAGCGGTGGTGGGGGGAAGGAAGGAAGGGGTCTGGAATCAATCATCCATCCCGGCCTCTCTAGGCCGTCCAGACTTGTCCCAAGAAACCCATTAGGACTTAGGGTTGGGGGGCCGCCCAACTGAAGATTATACTGCCGGCTAGTGATGGAGAGGTCGACTCCATTTATATGGAAAACACCTGCCGAAATATGAAGCGGTTTTTTACAGCGTCTGGCAACGGTGGTCTGGAATAGTGTCACGTAGCTTCTTCCCGACAAGTGGTCAGATCAGTGGAGTCTTGCGAAGGTCGTATTTTGACGGAAAACGGTACAGCTGTCTGGCAGTGCAGCGCCTAAGCACGCGCACCGTCGTCCCTAAAGGTTTCAGTTTCATTGCAGCGCCGCCGACTAAACTTCTTTCGGGAATGAAACGTTCCCTGCCTAGATTGAAACTGAAAAGAGAAAGAAAAAAAAAATCGGCAAAAAAAAAAAAAAAAAAAAAAATGTCGCTCACCGGTGAATTAAAGCTGACCCTGAGCATTTTATGGAC
>CM065733.1:10478934-10481434 GCA_033310375.1 Conus canariensis | reverse complement strand
CGAGGGGGTAAAAAAGTATGATTGTGTGTATGCGTGTACGTGTGTGTGTGTGTGTGTGTGTGTGTGCGTGCGTGCGTGCGTGCGTGCATGCGTGTGTGTGTGTGTGTGTGTGTGTGTGTGTGTGTGTGTGTGTGCGTGCGTGCGTGCGTGTGTGTGTGTGTGTGTGTGTTTGAGTGTGCATGCGTATGTGTGTGAGTGTGTGCGCGCGCGCGCCTGTGTGTGTCAAGAGAGAGAGAGGACTGTGTTAGGGACAAGAGGGGAAGGTTGGGGTGGGTGGTAAGATAGGTAGATATTTGATAGGTGTGTGTGTGTGTGTGTGTGTGTGTGTGGTGTGTGTGTGTGTGTGTGGTGTGTGTGTGTGTGTGTGTGGTGTTCGTGTGTCTGTCTGTATGTGTCTGTCTGTAGTGCGTGTGTGTGTGTGTGTGTGTGTGTGTGTGTGTGTGTGTAATTTTGTCTTTGTGTGTGTGCGCGCGCGTGTGTGTGTGTGTGTGTGTGCGTGTGTGTGTGTGTGTGTGTGTGTGTGTGTGTGTGTGCGTGTGTGTGTGTGTGTATGTGCGCGCGCGCGCGCGTTCTTGAAATGAAGGCGCAGGATGGGGTGGGGTGCAGTGGAGGGGGAGTGGATTATTAGATTTATCGAATGCAGGATCCAGAAGTCACAGCGAATCGTTATCTATTCCCGGCCTGCTATAAAAGGGGAGAAGAAAATTTGCCCTATCACCCATCCCCCCCACCCCCAGCCGCCTTTCCACCTCCACAACTATCCTCTCGTTACGTTCTGTTCAGCGGCTATTTCGACATGTCAGATTAATTTCATTTTACTTTGCACAACTTTCTTTTTCATGCGATATAACGCTTGTGTACTCTCTCCCAGATCAAAATCAACCCATTTGTTTTCGTTTCGTTAAAACTTTTTTTAAAAAATTAAGAAAAAAAAAAGAAAGAAAGAAATAACGTTTCAAACTGCATGATCAGCAATGTGTCAGCGGTCTCAAGACACGTTTTTAACTGCCTTTGAAAGCAGCAGGTGGTAGGCTATGAATATGGAAGATTGTTCTTTTTTTTCTTTTTTTTTTTTACTGTATCGAAAGAATGATCATAAGGGAGCTCACCACAGAGTCAGTGTTGTATTACGTGGATGTCGCCGGAGAAGACGTAGTTATTCTTTCGGATCGTTGATGAAAGCGAGCAAAGGAAAAACGGGTAAACAGTAACTCCTTCGTCATCGTGAAAGTGATGAAGACAGAGACATGACTTCCTTGCCACTGTCTTAGTGACAAGCACATGACTCCCTTGTTGTTTTTGTTGTTGTTGTTGTCCAAGCTATGAATATCCGACACCCTCGTGATCGTCTTCGTAACAAACGTGTAACAGACACCATAGCCACTGTCTTGGTGACAGATTTATTACGCTGTCGTTTATCACCTTGATGACAAACCTGAGTATCCCATTACTGTCATGGTGACAGACATCATTATTATTACAACTCCCTGGTTATCGCGATTGTGATGAACATATCAGTGTCACTGTATCGATCTCTACACAGACATATGACACACTCGTTGTTGCCGTAGTATAAACATGACGTACCCCTCGCTATTGCCTTAATGGGAGTCATAATAATATGACTCCCTCGTCAGCGTCCTGGGGATAATCACATTTGACTTCCTCGTCATTGCCACATGACTTCTTCGTCATGGTCATTGTGATAATTACGTGACTTCCTCGTCATTGTCATAGTGATAGTTAACTGCATGACTTCCTCGTCATTGGCACGGTGATAATTACATGACTTCCTCGTTATTGTCACAGTGGTAATTAACTGCATGACTTCCTCGTCATTGGCACGGTGATAATTACATGACTTCCTCGTCATTGTCATAGTGATAGTTAACTGCATGACTTCCTCGTCATTGGCACGGTGATAATTACATGACTTCCTCGTCATTGGCACGGTGATAATTACATGACTTCCTCGTTATTGTCATAGTGATAGTTAACTGCATGACTTCCTCGTCATTGGCACGGTGATAATTACATGACTTCCTCGTCATTGGCACGGTGATAATTACATGACTTCCTCGTCATTGTCATAGTGATAGTTAACTGCATGACTTCCTCGTCATTGGCACGGTGATAATTACATGACTTCCTCGTCATTGTCATAGTGATAGTTAACTGCATGACTTCCTCGTCATTGGCACGGTGATAATTACATGACTTCCTCGTCATTGTCATAGTGATAGTTAACTGCATGACTTCCTCGTCATTGGCACGGTGATAATTACATGACTTCCTCGTTATTGTCACAGTGATAATTACGTTACTTCCTCATCATTGTCATAGTGATAATTACGTTACTTCCTCATCATTGTCATAGTGATGATTAAATGACTTCCTCGTCATTGGCACAGTGATAATTACATGACTTCCTCGTCATTCTCATAGTGATCGTTACATGACTTCCTCGTCATTGTCATAGTGATAATTACATGACTTCCTC
>CM065733.1:10471434-10473934 GCA_033310375.1 Conus canariensis | reverse complement strand
GCGTGCGTGTACGTGCATGCGTGCGTTTGTGTGCGTGTGTGCGTGTGTGTGTGCGTGCGCGCGCGCGTGTGTGTGTGTGTGAAATAACATGAACCTGGCCAGTTCTCTCGACTGGCTGTATTTGCTGGAGAAGGCGTCACCACTGTTAAACCCTCTGAACATTTCTACCCAGTAAAAAAAGTTAGTACGCATTGTCAGAAGTCCAGCAAATAAACAATGCAAGAAAGAAAGAAAGAAATGATTAAGTAAATAAATAAATAAAGGGGAGAAAAGAAAAAGACAAAAATTACGACCAAAACAAAACAAAACAAAAAATGGCACTGCGCCGAGAGCGGAAACTATGGACTTTGACGTGTACGCTTCGTTAACTTGCTGGATGCGGACTATGTCACGTTGGAAGCGATGTGGGATGAACAGTTGAAGGCAGGCAATCGTAAAGCTGAGAGTTGATACCAGCCACCGGTGGACATTTTCTTCTGAGACCTACCGATTTTGATAATGACCCCGTGGTTTTCCCGCTCACCCCGGTGCCAGACAACTGAATCAACGGAGTGTGCTGAATCAAGCCTGCAGTCTGCTGTTCGTTGTTTATCCCCCTGACTTGAGAGGTGGCCAGGGCGGAGGATTGGAGAGGAAGGAAGAAGAGTGCTGATGTTTTGGCCAACTGAAAAGGATCGAGCCTATTATTACTCCGAAGGTGCCAGACTTTGTCACTAGGCATTACACCACGGTGGTTGGTTCTCTGACGTATATACTTCTCTTGATACGTTTATTCCGCTGTGTATACAGTCAGTATTTTCTTCCCTCTCTTAGTCGGTTTTTGTGCAGTTGCAAAGTGAGACGACTGCAGGCGGGAATCTAAACAAATCTTAAATAAATGTTAGCGAACCGCCAAAGAGAAACGTGGACGAACGAGTCACAAGACAAAACACGACGCGTTTCGACCTCTTAGGTCTTCTTCGGGCAAGACACAAACAAATAGGACAACGAAAATGAACGAGTTTGTCACTTAGTTTAGATCTCTTCAGCGCAAGGTAGGCGTTGAATGACTGATAGGAATACTAATAAAGATTAAAATTTTGAAAAAAATAGTGAAAAAATAAAGGTCAAAATATTGAAAACAGAATAAAACTTATTCATTTTTTCAATATTATGACCTGTATTAATATTCCTATCAGTAATATAATTATCATCATTACTACCTTGACTCACACATTATCTCCCTTCTAACAGCCTCGTTTTCATTCAACGCCTCCCTTGCGCTGAAAGAGATCAGAGCTAAGTGACAAACTCGTTCATTTTCATTGTCCTATTTGTTTGTGTCTTGCCTGAAGAAGACCTAAGAGGTCGAAACGCGTCGTGTTTTGTCTTGTGGCTAGTTTGTCCACGTTTCTCTGGGCGGCCCGCTAACATTTATTTACGGTTTTTGTGTGTTTTGTTTACAAGTAGATTCAACTGTCGCCTTCCCGATGTCTCCGATCATGATCCACCTGCGTAGAAGGCAGAAAATAAAGAAGGTGGCGGGGGTGGGGGTGGGAGAGGGGCATGCCAGAAGAAGAAAGGGTGAGGGTAGAGGGGGGTTGAAGAAAAGGAGAGGAAGAAGTGGTGAGAAGCAGTAAGTAGATGTAGCTTGAAGTAAGAGAAGAAAGGGGGAAATGGAAGAGATGAAAATAAAGAGAAAAAGTAGAAAAAAAGAAAAAAGACAGAGGAAAGCAGGGAAAATAAGAAAAAGTAAAGTTGGTAGAGAAAAGTAATATAAAAAAAAAAAGGAGAGAAAAGCAGAGAAGGTAGATAGAAATAGGGAAAAGGTAGAGAAACGTAGGACATAAGAAAAAGAGTAAAGCACGAAAGGGTACAGAAAAACAGGGGAAAATAGAGAAAACAGAGAAGGTAGAGGAAAGGAGACAAAGCAAGAAAGAAAGGATAAGCAGGTAAAGGTAGAGAAAAAGGAAAACAGAGAAAGGTAGAGAAAAGAAGGAAAAACAGAGAAAGGAGGAAATAAGGAAAAACAGAGAAAGGAGAGAAATAAGGAAAAACAGAGAAAGGTAGGAAATAAGGAAAAACAGAGAAAGGAGGAGAAAATAAGGAAAAACAGTAAAGGTAGAGAAAATAAGGAAAAACAGAGAAAAGGAGAGAAAAGGAAAAACAGAGAAAGGTAGAGAAAAGAAGGAAAAACAGAGAAAGGAGGAGGAAATAAGGAAAAACAGAGAAAGGAGGAAAAAATAAGGAAAACAGAGAAAGGATGAGAAAATAAGGAAAAACAGAGAAAGGTAGAGAAAATAAGGAAAAACAGAGAAAGGTAGAGAAAAAGGAAAAACAGGTAAAGGTAGAGAAAATAAGGAAAAACAGAGAAAAGAGAGAGAAAATAAGGAAAAACAGAGAAAAGTAGAGAAAATAAGGAAAAACAGAGAAAGGAGAGAAAATAAGGAAAAACAGAGAAAGAGAGAAATAAGGAAAAACAGGTAAAGGTAGAGAAAAAAAGGAAAAACAGAGAAAAGGA
>CM065733.1:10458934-10461434 GCA_033310375.1 Conus canariensis | reverse complement strand
GTCTCTGGGTCAGATTTTTACCTGTTTACACGATTGTCTCTGGGTCAGATTTTCATCTAGTTACTCGATTGTCTCTGGGTCAGATTTTCATCTAGTTACACGATTGTCTCCAGGTCAGATTATCATCTATTTACACGATTGTCTCTAGGTCAGATTTTCATCTGTTTACACGATTGTCTCTGGGTCAGATTTTCATCTGCTTACACGATTGTCTCTGGGTCAGATTATCATCTATTTACACGATTGCCTGTGGGTCAGATTTTCAACTGTTTACACGATTGTCTCTGGGGTTGGAGGATCCCAGAGCGAAATGGTTAGACGAGCAGTGCTGCATTTAAGAAGCCCCCTCCCCAGTTTTGTATGAAGATGTTCACTGTCCACCCGCATTGAACTGAACCCACGGTGGAACAGTTCGTTCATCTACAAGTTCAATGGTTAGGAATTCTACTCGGCTGATGCCACATATCGTTCATCTCGCGCAGTTCTTTGCTAGGTCGCAAAACCATGTTGGAACAGCCGCCGTCTAGCTCTGCTGCCTTTTACGTCATCTCGCGCATTCCTCCCCACCCCCCCCCCCCCCACCCCACCCCAGGACAGACGTAAAGGGTGTACACTTGTTGCAATAACCCGGAAGTCTACGCAGTTAGATCATGGCGGTACCATTATGGCTGTTCGTGCTTCTGGGCGTCGGTTAATTTGAAGAGAAATAGAATACTTTGTGGAAAACAACTAATAACAATGTTGTAACTGTTTTTAACCGAAATACTGTTACTTTGTGCTCGGGAATGAAGATGAGAGTAACTAAATAGTGAAAATCGGGGTAGAGAGAAAAGAAAAAAAAGAAGAGAAAGTGACCATAAAACCCCACAGTTTTCCCGGATTTTGTAAGACTTGGAAACCCTCGGATTCCACCCAGTAGTAAAACGGATGTCTGACTCGTTTCGTGAACGGTTCAGTTCATATTGTTTGTCGCCCAGCCGACCGCGGGACGCCAGATCAGAGCCGTTCCAGGAATCGTTTGAGGCGGCAGAAGGAGAGTGGTGACGGTCTGTTGGTTCTGTGGCTCAGCCCGCACCGCGCAATGACAGAGTGAAATCAACAGGTGCTTGAAGATACAGGCGGGAATTCAAAGATACCAGGAAACCTCTCAAAAAACGTTCACTACGCTTTAAGCTAGGATGATGCTCGGGATACTGTGTAATTTTCGCCCCGGTCGAACAATCGTCTTACGTAAGATCATGGGCATCAAACGGTCAGACTTTATTCCAAATGAAGACTTCAGGGAGAGGTCCAAACAGCTCCCCGTGTCAACCATCGTCCGCAGACGGCGCCTCCACTGGCTGGGTCATGTCTTAAGATTACCCTCTTCAAGACCTGCAAAACAGGCCATTAAATGGATCCCAGCAGGCCACAGAAAAAGAGGACGACCCAGGATGAGCTGGCGACAGACAGTGGAGAGAGACCTCAGACTCGTTGACAGATGGAGTGACACTAGCAAACTGGCTGAGGACCGTGCACAGTGGAGCGCCTCGACTGCCTCATGCGTCGCAAGACGCGGGAGCATCTAAGTAAGTCTAAGTAAGAACAATCGTCTGGAGAGATTTTCAAAAAATTAACCAGAAAAAAAACATGCCGTTATTATTCAAATGTGGCTGGTGAAATCTTTGATCTGCAACCTTGACAATCTGTTGCAGCTTAGACAGCTTCGCTGGTACTTGTGCGACTTCAGCTTGCAGTGTCGTCATCAAGATATTTCCGTCATGTGTCTTGTTCTTGTTTCACTATGACGTCATATTGTCATTTTTTTGTATGTTTTCACTATGACGTCATAGTGTCATGGGGGGTATGTTTTTCACGATGACGTCATACTGTAAACGTGTTGTACTCGATCCGATTGTGGCTTCCGAGTCTGGCAGGAAACGGAAATAGATTTTATGAGGATCTGGGATCCACTGATTAATCTGAATCCTTTCTACAAAGTCTATGCGTGTGTGTGTAGGTGTCTTTGTATGTGTGCACGTGTATGTGTGCGTTTGCATGTATATGTGTGTTTGTGGACGTATGTGAAAACACATGTGCATGTCAGTACATGATGTGGGTGTGTGGGTACGTAAATTGTGTGTGTGTGTGTGTGTGTGTGTGTGTGTGGCGCGCGCGCGTGCTGTATGTGTACGTGTGTGTGTGTGTGTGTGTGTGTGTGTGTGTGTGTGTGTGTGTGTGTGTTGCCATACATGTCTGCGTATGTATGTGTTGTTCTCTCAGCGTGTCTGCGCTCTATGGGTGTATTTTTCTTTTCTTTTCTTTTAAAGTGTGTGGGTGTGGGAGTGTTTGTCTCTCTCTCTCTCTCTCTCTCTCTCTCTCTCTCTCTCTCTCCTCTCTCTCTCTCTCTCTCTCTCTCTCTACGCGTCCTTGTGCGTGCGTAATTACGTCGCTGACGTAATATCTGTACTAGCACCGCATCTGTGCAGGAGGAGAATTGTGGAGTTTAGGAAGCAAAAAA
>CM065733.1:10436434-10453934 GCA_033310375.1 Conus canariensis | reverse complement strand
CCCCCAACACCAAAAAGAACTATACCACAACTTCATAGACTTTAAAAAAAAAAGCCTTCGGCAGAGTGTGGCACGAAGGACTGTGGCATGTTTTGAGAGGCTTTGGCATCGAGGAGGGACTAATTCGAACCATCCAGTCCCTGTACAACTCTGCCAGTAGTGCGGTCCTCCTCAACAACAACATCGGAAAGTACTTCAAGACAACGGTCGGTGTCCGTCAAGGATGCCTACTCTCTCCGGTGCTGTTCAATCTCTATCTGGAAAACATCATGAGAGAGACTCTACATGATTTTGAGTCCACAATCTCCATCGGTGGGCGAACGATCAACAACCTACGTTTCGCCGATGACATCGACCTGATGGGGGGCAGCAACAGCAAACTGCAAGGTCTCACCAACAGACTGGCAGACACATCAAAGGCATATGGCATGGAGGTCAGCTGTGAAAAGAGCAAAGTCAGTCATGGTCAACAGCGCAGACAACACCGCTGCACGGATCACCATGAACGGCCAACAGCTCGAAGAGGTGGACGCTTTTAAATACCTCGGCGCCACACTCACCAAGGACGGACGCTCCACCACCGAAATCAAGACCAGGCTCGCCATCGCAACATCCACCATGGCAAAACTTGATAAGATCTGGAGCAGCAAAGACATCAGCTTCCCAACAAAGATCACACTATACAAAGCCCTGGTTCTGTCCATCCTTCTCTATGGCTGCGAGAGCTGGACCTTGACAGCTGAGACGACCAGAAGAGTCCAAACGTTTGAGACCAAGTGCTACAGACGCATGCTAGGGATCTCCTGGAAAGACCACAAGACCAACGACTTCGTTCGTGCCCAAATAACATTACGGGCAGGCCCGCAGGAACCCCTCCTAGCGCTTGTGAAAAGGAGGAAGTTGACATGGTTTCGTCATGTCACTCGCCACAACAGCCTACCCAAGACAGTGCTGCAAGGAACATTGGAAGGTGGCCGCAGACACGGACGACCAGCAAAGAACTGGATGGATAACATCAAAGAGTGGACCCAAATGGACAGCCCCTCCCTGATCAGAGCGGCAGAAGACAGACCTGGCTGGCGCTCTCTGGCCCGCAAGACGTCCATCATGTCTCCCCCACGACCATCCGGTCAAGGGAGAGAGTGAGTGAGTGAGTGAGACGAACATTTGGAAGATTTGACGTGCGAGCTTTCAGTCAAGAAAAGGCCCAGGCCTCCCCGAGAGAGAGGATGACAATCATGAGTGCAGATGGGCACTAGGCTTACGGTCGGATGGGTAAGGATAGCTGTCAGTGCCATGCTGATGTTACATAGTCATCATTGGTCTGCGGGATACTGTCGTTACAGACGCCTGATAAATCTAGTCAGAGTTGTGGATATGTCAAGATTCAGGATGTAGGGACATGTGTTAAACACACAGCCATCTAGGCTTTTAATTGTTCCATCATCTGATGAACTTAAAAAAAAAAATATATATATATAGGTCATATAAGGTCCATAGAGGTGCAACACGGTTACTAAAACAGAATTTTCTTTTGTTGGTACGACTATTCAATAAAGATTTTACTAGTACTGTTTCTGGTAAGGGTTTAATTTGTTAATTTAAAGAAATCTTGCATACTTATATGATCAATATTATTAATTAAAATTCATAAAAGCTTGAATTAAGTCTCCACTGACTCTGTCAACGGGGTGTTTTAAGTTTTGTTGTTTTAAATCTCTTCCTAATTGATCTCTTAACTGAAGAATTTTTTTTTTTTTTTTTTTGTGGGGGGGGGGGGGATGGGGGGGTTATGTTGGTTGCTGTACAGGAATAGAAAGGAGCCACCTGTCATGAACAAGGGAGGGGGGAATGGAGGGGAGACGTCGTCATAAGCTATAGATTGTTCAAGTATGAATATAACTCTGTGACTTTTTTTTTTTTTTTTTTTTTTTACGTCAGTTCCTCATTTCGTCATTGGTTGCATCCACTTCGTCATTTCGTCATTGGTTGCATCCACTTCGTCATTTCGTCATTGGTTGCAAGACATCGTGTGTGTTTTTTAAATAAGAGGGAACGAGTTATTATCTTGGGCCAGAAAAGAAAGTGCTATTGAATAAATAACAAAATTCGTCACCTTCGCCATATTGACTAGGTATATTATTGAATAAATAACGAAATTCGTCACCTTGGCCATATTGACTAGGAACTAGAAATGAGTTAATATAGTCGGTGATAGTTATACCAAAGAAACTGGAACTGAGTAGGTGTACTCACTGAATGATTTCATCAAACAAAATACAGACGAGCTAGTTATATTCGCCGAAAAGCTTTACCAAAGAGGGGCGGGATTAGTCGATGTATTCACCAGACGATTTTATTAATGGAAATGAAAGGGAGTTAATGGGCTCACCGAGAAATTTCACGAAAGGAATTAATGTGCTCGTCGAACGATTTTACCAAAGGAAATATCGAGAAGTTAATATTCTAACCGAACGATTTACCAAAAAGAAATGTTAAATGAACGTGCTCGCGGAACGAAACGTCTGCTGTCCGATGGATTACGAAACTTGTTTCTGTCTGTTTGCCTGCTCTTTCTTCCCCTTCCCCCTCCCCCCCCCCCCCCCCCCCCCCCCCCCCCCCCCCCCCCCCCCCCCCGACCAGGGTACGGGGATCCCATTGCGTAAGCTCTTTCTGGATGCGTCAGAATTTTTGCTTTTGATCAGGAAGCACAACGATGTCCTTGTTTTACAGTCTGTCTGCCGGCTATTTCAGCGGCAAAGTATTGATTGATCTTGCTCATAGTGGCCGTCTGTGTGGCTTGCCAGGGTTTGAAATTCATCTCGTGTCTTTGCGTACATGTACACCACAGCTTGCCCATGCAGTAGCACAAGTACTAGACAACAGCTACAAGCAGTAACAGAACGGACCAACAGCATTGCATTCGGTTAGCATCGCAATTTCGACAAAGAGCGGCTTTTGTGTGTGTGTGTGTGTGTGTGTGTGTGTGTGTGTGTGTGTGTATGTGTGTGTGTGTATGTGTGTGTGTGTGTGTGTGTGAGAGAGAGAGAGAGAGAGAGAGAGAGAGAGTTTTGACACTTTGATATTTTATTGTCATTACCCAAGAGGTCTTTTGACAAGGGGGAGGGGGTAACAGAACAATAACGTTTCCCTCTTCCTTTCCTGCAAACAAATAGTACACATTCATTCTTAGTGTGTATCAAATCAAAGGTTAACAAAAACAAATAAATTCGTAACATTTCCTTATGTCCTCACGCGCAGGAGTAATGCAGTAAGGTTTTAAAAGAGAGAGAGAGAGAGAGAGAGAGGATATGGTGGAAGGGAGACGGGGGTGGGGTGGGGGAGCGTAATGAAAGGGAAGGGAGGGGGGTTGGGTAGGGGGGGGGGGGGGGAAGCAAGTTGGAGAGACAGCGAGAGACGACAAGGAATCATGAAAAAGCGTAGTCGTTTCCAGACGGACCCGCCAACATGTACGCTTCTCGCCAACCTGTCAAAGATCACGCTCATTCCAGCCCACGCAACTGCCTTTCGTCTGCTTCACATGCAGACGTCTTCTCATCACGTTTCGGTGTGTGTGTACTGCACTGTGGGTTTAAACATCCTTTCACCATAAATGATTCCCAGCCACAACGTTACAAACATGAAGTATGCAAGTTTTTGCCACATGCACTTTTTAAAGAAAAATATAATGTAAATATTGATTTTGTTACTTTTGCTGGCTATAAATCGACTATAATGGACTATGTAAAAACGTCTGGTATCACTATAAAAAACGATAAGTACATAAACTCATCATTGTGCTTTAAACACCTTTTTGCTATAAATAAAGGTTCCAAATTGTATTATGATATCTTTATTGCAAATAACCTTAAGCCAAAATGCTGTGATAAATGGGACATAAAACTGTTAATGCAAAATGATTGGAAATCCTGCTTTTTGCACGCGCATAAGATACGTGATGTAAGGCTGCAGTGGTTTCAACTGAAAATATTACACAGGTGTTTATGCACAAATGTTGTTTTAAAGGAGATTGGAATCGTTGAAAATAATAACTGCAGTTTTTGTAGCACATTCAAAGATAGCATTGATCATATGTTTTGGAAATGTCACCATGTACAAGTATTTTGGAATGCCCTCATTGGTTTAATGAAAGAAAAATGTTTGAATGCTGAAAATGTCCTTTTCACAGAAGCACTCGTACTATTTGGCTATAACAATATGATTGTTGGCGACACCGTCTTTTACTTTATAATACTATTTGCGAAGCATTACATATATGTTTGTAGAATAAACAATACCCTGCCACAAGTACATGTATTCATAAACAAATTAAAATTTAGATACAAAATTGAGGAACATGTTGCATATTTAAAATTAAACCATGCAGAATTTTTGACCAGATGGCTGGCATGCAGACCATCAATGGATACTGTTTAACAGTTATACCCTTTTGTTATTGTTTTCTTTTCTTTGTAAACAACTTGCACTAATAGATTCAGAAGTGTAAGATGAAGTGTGTGAATGAACACTTTTTTGTGCATTATTAGAGGCCTGAGTGTAATATTTTGCCAAATGTAATGATATAAAAAACGTCCCTGTCAGCATGATTTTTCTTAATACATCCACCCCCCCTCTCTCTCTCTCTCTCTCTCTCTCTCTCTCTCTCTCTCTCTCTCTCTCTCTCTTTCTCTCTCTCTGTTTTTGTTTTGTTTTGATTCGATAATGTTTGCATGAATATGTGAATTCAAATTGTTTGGGATGATTTCTTTCTTTCTTTATTTCTTGATATACATATTTGCTTTCCCTCATTACTTTTCTCCCCTTTTTTTTTCCTGTAAATATATATGAATGCAAATAAAAAAGGTTTAAAAAAAAAAAAAAAAAAAAAAAACATGAAGTATGCACGTGTAGTACTGAAAAGGAAATACGCTCACAAACAAACAAGGAAAACAATGACTGACAATCTCTGGTTACTTATAAGTTGACAGTTGTGGATGATTATAAGTTGACAGTTGTGTTTCCTGTTGCGGTTGCAAGTGACAGATTTGATCCATGTAGGATGGGGTGGGGGGGCGGGGGGGGGGGGGGGGGGGGGGGGGGGAGGAAGACATCATCAATCAAGAACTTGTGGAAATTCAGTTTTCGTTTGAAGTCTGTATACTGCGCTTAATTTAGGTGTACATTCCTCTGTAGCATTCTGGTTTTGGCGTTGTGGTCTGAAAAATGCACATTCCGAAATAATATTTTCGAATTTTGATTTGTTAAGAAAAGAATGCACAAATTAAAACAAAGTCAAGTAGGTCATTAGATTTATTTATATCATTATTACCAAATCAGTTCTGTCGTAGGTATGATGATTTTTTTTCATTGTTTTTTTTTTTTTTAGTATTCTACCAGTTCTTTAGAATAGCTTGTGTTTCATACCAGAATTTAATGCCAAAGTGTGTGACCAGAGCTCAGGTTCAGCCGATTCTTTTCGATCTTGCAGAATGTAAATATGTCACTGCCGGTGATGCGCCCAGGTACAACAATTTTTTTTTTTTTTCAAACTTGCAGAATGTAAATTTGTCATTGTCAGTGATGTGCAACTTTTATGGTTAATGTCGCCAAGATCCAATGAATTAGCCTGATTTGAAATAATTCCAGTTTGTTTTA
This sequence comes from Conus canariensis, assembly GCA_033310375.1. NCBI lineage: Eukaryota > Metazoa > Mollusca > Gastropoda > Neogastropoda > Conidae > Conus > Conus canariensis. The sequence continues at coordinate 10,448,279 of CM065733.1, read as the reverse complement.
TTTTGTGCATCTTTTGTGCGGGCTTGACGATGGGAATGTTTCCTTATTAGCGATGTTAGACCTCTCCGCAGCATTTGACACGATCGATCATAATATTTTGTTCTCACGGCTTCAAACTTCCTTTGGGTTCAAAGACACAGCTGTCGACTGGATTATCTCTTACTTGACTGGACGGACTCGGACAGTGTGTGTACAGGGCAGATACTCAGACAGTTCTCCTCTTAGGTACGGTGTGCCTCAGGGTTCTGTACTGGGGCCAGTCCTTTTTGTGCTGTATGCTAGTCCTGTGTCTGACGTCATCAGTGATCACGCCATGTCGCATGAGAGCTTTGCTGACGATACTCAACTTCCATCAGTCAGCTCCCATTGCTGAAATTGACTCACTGATTTCTCGGACGCAGGGCTGCATTGCAGACCTGAAGGACTGGATGACAACCAACAAACTACAACTAAACGATGACAAGACGGAACTCATGTTCGTGACAAAACAACCTAACCATCCTTCTCTGCCTTCAACTGTCACTATCAGTGACTGTACTGTCTCTGTCTCCACCTCTGTCCGCAGTCTAGGGGTCATTCTTGACCATTCCCTCTCCTTTGAGAAACAGGTTTCAAATATTTGCAAGATTGCCTATTTAGAACTAAGAAGAATCAGCTCCGTACGTCACCTTCTCTCTGCAGATGCTACAAAAACTCTCATATGTGCATTTGTCTTATGTAGAATAGATTACTGCAACTCACTTTTGGCCGGCCTTCCAAAATACCTGATAGAAAGATTACAGCGAATCCAAAATCATGCAGCCCGAGTCGTCTGTAGAGCAGGAAAATATTATCACATTTCGCCTCTACTTCACTCTCTTCACTGGCTATCTGTCTCAAACCGTATCTCGTACAAAATCTCAACTCTCACTTTCTCTGCTTTCTTTGAAAATGGACCTTCTTATCTCTCAGATCTCCTTAAAATCTACACCCCCTCTCGACAACTACGCTCCTGTGCTGACGACCGCCTTCTACGAATGACTCGCTTCAGGACTACTACTGGTGAAAGATCTTTCTCTTTTCAAGCTCCAGCGATGTGGAACAGACTGCCAGACTCTCTCAGACATTCAGATTCTATCTCTTCTTTCAAGTCTAAACTTAAAACCCATCTATTTTCTCATAATTAGTCAATGCTCTGTGTGTGTGTGTGTGTGTGGGGGGGGGGGGGGGTACAGCCTATCTCATAGCCGTCTGGGCCTTTTCAAATGTAGTGTATGTGTATGTTTTCTATTATATGTATTTGTTGTATAATTGAACGTTATAGGATTAAGTTTTATCTGTTCTTTCAAGTCTAAACTTAAAACCCATCTATTTTCTCATAATAAGTCAATGCTGGGGGGGAGGGGGGGGGGGTACAACCTATCTCATAGCCGTCTGGGCCTTTTCAAATGTAGTGTATGTGTATGTTTTCTATTATATGTATTTGTTGTATAATTGAACGTTATAGGATTAAGTTTTTGTAGTGATATTTGAAAAATAAGTGAATGTCACACTCGTAGGATAAGGATTTGTTAGTTATTGTAGTAATAGTATTTGTAGCTGGGTGTAAGGTGTATTATTGTATATGAGAAGGGTGAATGTAGTATGACTTTGTAAAGCGCTTAGAGAAATTCGTTTGATTAAGCGCTATATAAGAAACCATTATTATTATTATTATTATCATTATTATTATTATTATTATCTTTTATGGTGTATGTCGCCAAGATCCAATGAATTAGCCTATGTAAAATAATTTCAGTTTGTTTTATTTTCTTATTCGGTTGAATTGCAGTATTCTGTTCAATGTTTGTTGAAATGTCGTAACTTCATTTCTTATGGTAGTTTGACTTACTTTTATCTGCCACCAAGATGTTGTCGTAGACCTGTGTCTCTTTCTTAACACCATGGATGGTATCAAGAGATCTTTGTTTCTTTCCTGTTGTACTTGTTTCTGACAATATTCTTGCTTGTAGGCACATTAATAAGATTTCTGTTATGTTTGGACTTGTTTATGTGTCAGAAATGTTCCATCCAAATTGACCAGATCCCTGACACGTTGCATTTTCATTCCGATGCTTGTGTAATTCAGTGTGTGTGTGTGTGTGTGTGTGTGTGTGTGTGTGTGTGTGTGTGTGTGTGTGTGTGTGTGTTGTTGTTGTTGTTGTTGTTGTTGTTGTTGTTGTTGTTGTTGTTGCTGTTGTTTTTCGATGTACAAATTGTCATTATAAGAAAGAAAGAAAAAGATACACCTGAATTTTTTTTTCGGTGTGTGTGTGTGTGTGTGTGTGTGTGTGTGTGTGTGTGTGTGTGTGTGTGTGTGCTGTTGTTTTTGTTGTTGTTGTTTTTCGATGTACAAATTATCATTATAAGAAAGAAAAAAATACACCCGAAGTTTTTTTCGATGTGCAAATAAAGAAAGAAAAAGATACACTCGAAGGTGTGGGTGGGACCCAGAGAAGTAGTGTCCTCAACTGCCGAACAAACCAGCTGGAAGCAATCCTGCACCACCCTTGGAAGCCTGCGCTGTGTTCACCTAGGGTGCAGGCCCGCACAGGGCATTCCCTTAAGAAGTCACAAGCAGATGCAATTGTGTAATGGTCACTGTATGAGACACGGCAGAACCTCCACGGGAGCGTTCTCATGGGTGTACCAGCCCATATTTTATGACTGCAGAGCCCACCGGCGAAAAACGCCACCGTCAAGCAACTGCCATGTGCATCCCGCAGCATCACTCGATGCTGTTCCACTGACAGTTAAAGACAGTACAACTCTGGACACGGTCAAGCTTTCGCCATGAGGTCTTATGTGCCCTGTGAAGAGAATCCCGGCTTACAGTCTTTCCCGCCGTCAGCAGGACTTTCCCTGCAGTCAATGGGTCTTTCCTCACTGTCACGTAACCTTTCCCCAGAATCGGTCAAAGGGCAGACAAGAAAAAGATACACCCGAAGGTGCGGGTGGGACCCAGAGACGCACCATCCTCGACTGCCGAAAAAACTAGCTCGGAGCAATCCTGCACAACCTTTGGAAGCCTGCGCTGTGTTCACATGGGATCGATGTACAAATTGTCATTATAGAAAATATGTTCTGCCATCATGTTAGCAGCTTCCGTAATGTTACGTTTCTGACAGAATTCTTTTCATGCCTGAAATGTATCTGTCCAGACAGTGCTAGAGTTTGTCGGTGGAGAGGCTTGAACTTTATTTGTTTAAATCTGGATGATCTGTGACCTGTGCTTGACTAATGACATCCATTTATATCGACCTACTAAACGTTTTCTAATTTCTGAGACTTAAAAAAAAAATAATAAATAAAATGCCAAATAGAAGGTTCCTTGAGGTAAGTTTTAACCGTTTTCTTTCTTGATAGTCTGTTTTATGTGTTCCCAATAAACTGATTTTTTTTTTCTGACAAATTGTCAGTGACAGCATTTGGAGGGTTTGATAAGAATTTCTGGAGATAACCAGTTTTGAAAGAATTAATTATATCAATACCTTCGCTCTACCAAGTGGCATAGTTACCGAAGTTTGAAAAACAAATCCAAGTGTTTTATTGTATTAGTTGACTCAACGCATCTTGTCAGATCGATCACTAAGTAAAGCCCAAACGTTAAAAATGTTCTTGAGTTCCAGTGTGTGTTTGTTGTCCGTCGAGACGACGAAGACCATCTTGTCATCCTGAGTTCCATTGAGTTCCAGTACAGATTTAAATGAGGCTTATATAGAATAATCGACGATGCTTTGTTTCTTAGCTGTACAGCTTTTGTATGTGAGGCTTATAATTATAGACTATTCGATGATACTTTGTTTCCTAGCCATACTGCTTTTGCTTTTGCTTTTGTTTGTTTGGGTGTGTGGTGTGTGTTTTTTGTTTGTTTTTTTTTCAATGTTTAAACAGACCCGAACTATTTTTTCTCCAGAATTCTCTAACGTTTTGAAATGTTCAATCAAAAGATGTTTTCTCTCCTTCCGTTGAGAAATGATTATCACCACCGACTTGCGATATTTTGTGCTCGGTATTATTAATGTTTATTCCGTTTTAATTACGTTCCCTCATCATTATTCCCAAGATTCATGCTGAAAAGACAAAGAAGTCTTGGAATGTGGGGTGTCCCTGTCTGCAACCCTTTTATATGCCGAATCAATCTGAGCGTCAGCCAACGACAGTTATTCTATATTTTATTCCTGTGAGGAATGCTTTTAACCACTATTTTATAACTTTCCCTCAAACCAAGTCCTTCAATGACCGTGTGCGTAAACTTCCAGTCCGACAAACCGTATGTTTCTTCAAAGTCTGCACAGATTAGGATCCCAAGTAACTGTTTAGATTTTAAACAGGTAGATCGTGAATACGCTTCCGAGTATGTCCAGTAAATCTATTTAACATAAATGCCGATTGGCATTCGTTGATTAGCCTTTGAAGGACAGATTTTATTCTGTCGGATTCAGTAAGGACAATGGGCACATGTTGAAGATTTGTTCTCTCTCAGCCTTTCTGTCATTATCCATCTGTCTGTCTCTCTGTCTCTGTCTCTGTCTGTCTGTCTGTCTGTCTGTCTGTCTGTCTGTCTGTCTCTCTCTCTCTTCTCTCTCTCTCTCTCTCTCTCTCTCTCTCTCTCTCTCTCTCTGGATTTAGTTGTGTAATCTCTTTTTTTTTCTGTCTGTTTGTCTGTCTGACTGTCTATCAGTCTATCTCGCTCTCTCTGTCTGTCTGTCTTTTCTCTCTCTCTCTCTCTCTCTCTGTCTCTCTCTCGCACGCGCGAACGCACGCACGCACGCGCGCGCGCGCGCGCGCGCCACACACACACACACACACACACACACACACACACACACACACACACACACACACACACACACACACACATTTCGAGGCATTCTGACAACTGAAGTGTATCAGAAAAAAAAAAAGCTGCATTTACAATTTCTGTTCTGCAGTTGTTTTTTTTCTGAACTTGGTACCGAAAGCTGCAAAAGAGTGAAATGAAGTGAGGAGGAAGAAAGTCTGAGGGGGCCAGAACCATTGACAGTTTTGTGCTTGAGAAAAAAAAAAAACCCAGACTGAAGCAATGGCAGCGGGGGAACTGCCTCCCACTGCCCCCCGACCCCAGCCCCCACCCCTTCTCATCCTCCCGAGGCACCCCTCCCCCTCCCCCCCCCCCCCCCCCCCCCCCCCTGACCAGGCTTGATTATTCAGTGTTACCGACTATAGCTGGGATTGTTGGTGTCACACAAATGAAATCACCAAATCACCTGCAACTTTCTGCGACGCAAGTTCTCTCTCTCTCTCTCTCTCTCACATCTCTCTCTCTCTCTCTCTCTCTCTCTCTCTCTCTCTCACACACACACACACACACACACACACACATACAGCGGGGAAGGTGGGGAGAGAGAGAGAGAGAGAGAGAGAGAGAGAGAGATTCTCTTTTTCTTTTTATAGAATTGTTTCGGAGTGGCTGGATGTATATCTGTATGAACCTCTCTCTCTCTCTCTCTCTTCTCCTCTCTCTCTCTCTCTCTCTCTCTCTCTTGCCATCATCTTTCTCTCTCTGTGCTACCATCTCTCTCTCCCACCCTCCCCCCTCCTTCCCTCTTTCTCTCTCCCTCTTTTTCTGTCACCATCTCTCTCTCTAAGTTTCTGTCTCTTTCTGTCTGTGTATATGTCTCTCTCTCTGTTTGTCTCTGTCTGTCTGTTTGTCTCTCTCTCTCTCTCTCTCTCTCTCTCTCTCTCTCTCTCTCTCTCTCTCTCTCTCTCTCTCTCTGACTTCCAGTAGTACTATACAATCGAAAATGGCGATTTGTGGCATTGCGAAGGAAATAATGGGACATTGAGCAGCCATCCCGCCATTAAGTTCCCACCTCAGTGTGTGTGTGCGCGCGCGCGTGCGCGTAGGTCACACCCCCCCCCCCCCCCCTCCTTCCGCCCCTTTCCCTCTGTCTTGGACTTTTCTCACACTGTGTCCCAGAAATCACCCTCTGTTCCTTTTCGGCCAGAGTGTGACGTACACAAAAGTTGACTTCTGATTCGTCCTGCCCACCCATTCCCTCCCACCTTCGCTCCCCTCTCCCTCCCTCCATTCTGCACCCCCCAGCACAAACACAGTCGCTCATTTCCTCGTCCTCCAACCCCATCCCCATCCTCCCACCTCCCCACCCCAGGCTGTCTGACTCCCCCTCCCCCCCCCCCCACCCCCTCCCCTCTCCTTGCCATGTCCGCGCCTCAGTCTTTCACTCGTGGTCTGGAGCCCTCCCTCCCTCCCCCCCCTCCCTCCCCTCCCCTCCCCTCCCCCCTCCAAGTCCAGACTCGCTGTCCCACTTCCGGATGCACAATTCTCATCGCATTATCCCTTATCCCATCCCCTCTCTACCTCCCCCCCCCCCCCTCCCACCTCTTCCGCCTTCCCTGTCCTCCTGCACCCCTTTTCATTTTCCGACCTTTTGATGTGGGGGGGGGGGGGGGGGGGGGGGGGGGGGGGGGGAGATGGGAGAAAAATTTTTTGTCAGAGGCCAACATTTTTTTTCTTCTGACCTGCAGACTAGCGGCGTGTTCGCTGAGGCGAGGGCGACGGTTGGACTTCAAAGCCGTCACTTTCCTGTCGACTGGAGCCTGGGCTTCATCTCCCCGGCTCCCTTCTACCCCCACCCACCCCCACTCCAGTCTGACTCCCCCACCCCCACCCCCACACCATCCTGTCATTTCCGAACCTACCGTAACCTATCCTACCCAACCCTACCCTATCCTAGTCTAACCTACCTTTAGTCTGCCCATGGTGCTGTTGTCAGGGCCTGCCATACAGACATATCCTTTGAAGTAAGTTGTGTGGACGTGATGGTTGGGGTTTTACGTCCTCACAGCAGATGCTTTCAGGGACAAGGGCTTCCCCCCCTCGCTCCCCCCCCCCCCCCTCCGAGCTTAGAGGTTCGTGGTGGTGTTAGTCGGTGGTGCTGTGTCTTGTCAGTGGTGGTCATTCGGTGTTGTCTTCCGTGGCGGTGGTTCCGGATGTTCCTCTCTTCTTCTTCTGGGGTGGGCTAGAACCAGTCGTCGAATCTGGAGGACATCAGGGCGTTGATAAGCATCTTCATGGGCTGTGCCTGGAGGGTGGGTTCCTCTGTAGTCTCTGACGGCAGCCATAGCGTCGGGAACGGTGGTGGAGTTGTTGAGGGCGTGGTGGAGTGAAGCCTCACAGTCTTACACTGGAAGGTCAGGTTTAGGATGACACATCTGTGGTATCCTGTGCGGGTCCTTCGGAGGGTTTGCTGCATTCTTCTGTATGGAGATGTAACTATCCGTGATCTGCACATCGGGCCTTCAGAATGTCGTTCCTGATGTCGGAGACGGCCTGCCGGGCTTTGTTGTTGACTTCAGCTTCAGCCAGGGATAGTCGTTGGTTGACCGGGTTTCCAAGTTTTTGTGGCGGTCTTGGCGGCTGTGTCTGCCGTATCGCTGCCCTTGATTCCAGTGTGGGAGGAGAGGTAGCCACATCAGGGTAAGGTCTGTGCCCTTACTGATCATCTGGGCTGCGTGGAAGGTGGGAACGGGATGTAGAAATTGAAGCAGACGGGCGAAGAAGACGGACCGGTATCATGGTTGGGGCGTTGCCAACACTGAACCGTTTCGTCGCAAACAAGAATCGGAGAAATGAAAAGGCGAACCACCGTCACTAATACGTGCAAAACGTTTAACTGCGCAGAAAGCCTGATGTCGAATTCATTAGGGATTAACTTAGAACCGATCAACTCATACTTTCTGTATTAAAATCGATGTAAGCGCAACGAAACAGAAACTAAGAAATAGAGCTGATTTTTTTTTTCTTTCTTAATGTGAAATGTTTTCTACTTTGTTCTGTTTTGTCGCATTTACATTCTGATACAGAAAAGACGTGTCGTTCCGTTCTAAATAAATTCCTCGTTAGTTTGCCGTCACATTTTTTTCACGTTATGTCCCCACTGCTATTTACCCACAACAAATGCTGCTCCACCGCACAAAAACCCACCGCGCAAATTCTGTAGTCTCTCGCGACTGACGGATGCCAACACATATAATTCTGTATGCCGTACTTTATAGAATGATGTGTTTGAGAAGGGAGCGTATGATACAGCGTGTTTGTGTGGGGAGTTAAGGGGGGGGGGGGGGGGGGGGGTAGAGGAGTATTTGATTCCATAGTTCGTCCGGCGCCTGCTGGGTGCCATAGCTAGTTGGGCATAGTGCTAAAGCAACGGAAGAGGCGTTGCGAAATCGAATCGCGCCCGCGCCCAGCACATGCATTGGCGTTTTTTCGTCACCCGTGTTAACGTGTTGTGGTGGTATGAGTGTGGTGTACGACAGGCACCTCAGCAGCCCCTCCACCACTGTCATGGGATGGTTATTCCATCTGCCATGATCACCTGAGATTGATGAGGAAGTTAAATTGGATTGTAATTAACTAATCGTTACTATGGCGAAGTGGTTAGCGTCGCGGACTCCCGGCTGGGACGTCGTGATTCGATTCCCATCAGAGCCATGTATTTGTGGGATTTTTCTGCTCCGACTGGCTCATACCCAAAGTTGAGTTTGATGCAGGCTCGGCTGGGAAGATGTGGACCACACAGTCGAGTTTTGTCCACTTAGTAGATACGTCTTTGAGAGTGTTGCTCAGATTTCCTGACCAACACTGTAAATGTCTGTATCTCTCGGGCCTGGTTGACGCTGGGATATATTATGAAAGTAAGCACTGAATACAATCCTGTCATGATGTCTCAGACCAGAATGGAAATCCGTAGCAATATCTTCATCATCCTCGTCCTCATCGATCACGATTTAAAAAGAAATCAGATTATGTGGCCCATCCTGTCCTGCTGTCATGGTGACCTCAGTTTCGATTGCCTGTCCACGTCAGTTGCCTTGGTTTGGTTCGGCTCATTCATGGGGTCTGTCGTTGGACGGACGTGGTAGCGCCCTCCGGAGGGAGAGCTCACTCACGCCGGTTTTGCAACTTGCCAGGTAGCCTCCTATAAACAAGAAGAAGACCGAGCTGATGAAGATCAACACCACAGGCAGCAGCCCAGTCACAGTCGGAGGCGAGCCCATCAGGGAAGTAGATTCCTATGTCTTCTTGGGAAGCGTAGTTGACAAGCAGGGGGGGGGGGGGGGGGGGGGGGGGGCACCGACCGAGACATTATGGCCAGGATAGGCAAGGCGCGAGCAGCATTCATTATGCTAAAGAACATCTCGGCCTCAGCAGAGATCAGAAGGACAACAAAATTGCGTATCTTCAATTCAAACGTGAAGTCAGTTCTGCTCTACGGCTGCAAGACTTGGAGAATGACCAAGGCAATGCAGCAAAAATTTCAGACCTTCAACACCTGTCTGAGGCGCATCTTCAAAATCAGATGGCCAGAAAAAAATCGACAATGAAGATCTATGGAAGCAAGCAGGACAGGAACCAGTGGCCAAGCAGATTCTGCGGAGGAAGTGGGGCTGGATTGGACACACTCTCAGGAAGCCAGCATCCAGCACCACGCGCCAAGCCCTGACATGGAACCGGCAGGGGAAAAGGAAGAGAGGCCGACCTCGCAGCAGCTGGAGGCGAGACACTGAGGCAGAGATGAAGAGGCAGGGGACCAACTGGACAGGCATTCAGCGAGCAGCCCAGAACCGAGTGCGATGGCGGAATGTTGTCGATGGCCTATGCTCACCCTTGAGCTATGGGCCTAAGTAAGTAAGTAAGCAGGTAGCCTCCTGCATATGTTGGATCAGAACACCACCGAAGTGACTCGGTAGCCGCCTACATTATGTTGGATCAGAATACCACCGAAGTGACTCGGCAATAGCGCAGTGCCTCTTCAGTGACTCACGACGACTTAACATTGACTGCTCCCTATGGCTTGCCGGGGCCGCGGCGGGACGGGCCAGGCTGTGGCTGTGGACGAAAGGTCGGAACAAAGGCCCTTCGGAGGGCGTACCATCTTTGGTCGGAATGAGCGGCGTTGAGTGCAATGCCACTGAGGTGGCTCAGCAGGTGGAACAGGAAAAAAAAAAAAAAAGGAGAAGGGAAAAAGGCTTACCGTTACGGCACCGACCTTCTAAAGAGCTGTTACGGAAAAAAAACAACAACAACAACAAAAACAACCACCACGATAACAGCGACTACCGAAAATGTTACATTTAATTTTGTGAATTGCGTGATGTGTGTAGATCGCTGTGAAGTGTTGGCGGTAAGCAGAATCAATGACGATGCTATCTGTAGGTATGGTGTTCGGTTCCTTCCAGTTGCTGCTGCTGTTGCTGTGCACGGACGATTGTTGCTGTTTGGAAGGATCCTACATGTAAACCCGGTGATTAGCGGAGGTCCGCTGGGCCAGAATACAGTCGGAAAAGCAGTTGGTTTGCAGATGAGGGAAGAAAGGTAGAATGAGGAGGGCGAGGGAGGGGTGATGGGAAAGAAGGTGTGGAGGAGGAGAGGGGAGGGGAGAGGTGAGGCGCTGGAGCATAGAAAATGATAGAGATGGGGAGGACCTAGCGAAGGAAGAAGGTACTTACAGTTTGAAAGTTGATGGATAGAGCGCAGTAGAAGGGCCAAGAAATCAGACCTTGGGAGGAGAGACAGAATTAGAGAGTGAGGGAGGTGGTTAGGGGGGGGGGGGGTGGAGGATGTTACTTTACAGGTGTCCTAACATTGCCTACGCAAACATTTAACAGATGATTCTTAGACGCAGAGCGATTCCTCAGAAAGCAGTAAGACTGCTGAAGTTGAGCGTTGTGTGGAACTCATTTATCGGCCATTACCTGATCGGGACTTTGCGCAGAGAAAGAAGACTTAGGCGTAGATGTTCACGTTACGTTGGAGAGCTTAAAACACATATGCATAAAGAGGAATGAATCTGAACCTTAGCTGATCCTTACTCGCGTCCTCTTAATTTTGCAGTGTTTTGTCTTGTAATCTGTTTGTCCGTATTCTCTTGCGGAATCACTGACAATTCTTTTTCAAAATAAGTCTGGTCTGTTATGACTTAACAGAGGACAGAAAGTTACGATACACAGAAGGTGTGTACCTCAGTAAAGGCACGAATGAGTCATTTGCTTTCACAGGGCATCGGTGAGTTATACACTTCCATACGACTCACAAAAGGTACACATTTTCATAAGGCGCTCATGAAAAATTATGCTTTCACAAGACGTACATGAAAAATTATGCTTTCACAGGACACATGAGGTGAGTAATATACTTCCACAAGACACACATAGGTAACATGCTTCCACAAGACGCACGACTGACATACTTTCTCTAGATGCTGATGAGTAACATGCTCCCGAAAGATGCACAATCAGTATAATTTCACAAGATACACATGACTTAATGTGTTTCCTCAAGACACGATTAATATACTTTAACAAGATGCACGTGAGTAATATATACGTTCACAAGACACACGATTAATAGACTTAACAAGATGCATTTGAACATTAGGCTCTCACAAGACGCATATGAACAGTGTGTCCACAAGTCATAATAATCTTCCACGCGACACACATGAGTGTTATACTGCCTCAAGACACACAGCAGTATGTTTCCACTAGACAGGTCTGAGTAACATACTTCCACAAGACACGCATGTGTAGTATACTTCCACAAAATACGCATGAGTAACATGCCTGCACAAGAGAAACGGCTAGTCTACTTCCGTAAGACGCACGTGGGTTGTGTGCTTTCACAAGACACACACCAATGACACGCGTCAAGAAGACACTGCCACAAGACGCGAAGGAGTAGCATACTTCCCGTAAGACACACGGATACCGTCCACATAATTATACATGCACAATACGCAGGTTACTGATACCCTGTGGCAAA
>CM065733.1:10418934-10433934 GCA_033310375.1 Conus canariensis | reverse complement strand
GATGGATGGTACCCAATGTTTCCAGAGGAAGTATGATCTACCATTTTGATGGTATCATCTGTACTTGGGGCTGACCAAGGGGTCGTGTTTATATGTCCTCGTCTGCATTTTTTGGGGGGAAGGGGAGTGGGGGGTCTAAAAGTATGTCGTCTCTAACTGTCCATCATCCGCTTTAATCCGTGCATTCATGTCTTTCACTCTGCGAACTCGAGCCGTGTGTGTGTGTGTGTGTTGTGGTGTGTGTGTGTGTGTGTGTGTGTGTGTGTGTGTGTGTGTGTTCTTGAGTGCGTGTGCGTTTGTGTGTGTGTTTTTGAGTATGTGTGTGTGCATGTGTGTGTGTGCGCGCGTGTGTGCGTGTGTGTGTGTGTGCGTGCGTGCGTGTGTGTGTGTGTTTGACGTGTTTTCTCTCTCTACAAAATAGTAGAAAATTCTGCAAATGACGTGAATTCTCATTGTACATAGCAGCAGAAAGTTGTCCAACTGACATGGGTTCATACCATACATAATGTCGGACAGTTTCCCAGTTCATACGATTTGTCACTGTACATACGTTGATAATAGAAGATTCTCCAACTGATGTGTAGTTTCTCACTTATACATAATGGTAGAAAATTCTCCTAATGATAATTATGGTGTCTCTGCTGTACTCAATAGCAGGAGGTTCTCGAACTGATGGGATTTCTCACTTACAAATAATTGAAAGAAAAAAAATGGCAGACAATTATCCAAATGATGTGGTTTCTCACTTATAGATAATGGCAGAAAGTTCTCCAGATGGTTTCTAGCTATTCATAACAGAAGAAAGCTCTCCAACTGACACAGCTTCTCGCTAAATATAATAACAGCTGACGCGTGTTCTTACTAACACATAGTAGCAGAAAGTTCTCCGAAGGATGTTGTTTCTCACTGTACATAATGCCAGAAAGTTCTTCAAATGACATAGTTTATTGCTGTATACAATGGCAGAAAATTCTTCGAATGACGTGGTTTCTTACTGTATACAATGGACGATGTCAGAAAGTTCTCCAAATGACGTGGTTTCTCACTGTATACAATGGACGATGTCAGAAAGTTCTCCAAATGACGTAGTTTCTCACTGTATACAATGGACGATATCAGAAAGTTCTCCAAATGACGTAGTTTCTCACTGTATACAATGGACAGTGTCAGAAAATTCTCCAAATGACGTGGTTTCTTACTGCATACAATGGACTATGGCAGAAAGTTCTTCAAATGACGTGGTTTCTCACTGTATACAAGGGCAGAAAGTTCTCCAAATGACGTGGCTTCTTACTGTATACCATGGACGAAGGCAGAAAGTTCTCCGAATGACGTGGTTTCACACTGTACATAATGGCAGAAAGTTCTCTAACTGACATGCGTTTTCACTTATATATGATAGCAGAACGTTCTCCAAATGCCGATGTTTCTCGCTATACGTGGTTGCTGAAAGTTCTCCAATTGACGTGGGTTTCTCATTCATACATATTGACAGAGAGTTGTCCAAATAACGTGGTTTCTTGCTGTATTGTAACGGCAGAAAGTTCCACAAATGACTTGGTTTTTCACTTATTCAATCGACATAGTTTCTCATCTGTTCGTCCAGGAGGCAGAAAGTTTTGTTTTTTTTCTCCAAACAACGTGGTTCCTTGTTTTATGTGAAAGCTGAAACTTCTCCAGCTGAGGGTGGTTCTCGCTTTACACAGTGGTGGAAAGCTCACCCGCTGATATAGTTTCTCACCTATTCGTCGTAATGGCAGGAAGTTTTCTCAACAACGTGGCCTATTGCTGTCTATAATAGCTGAAACTTCTTCAACTGACGTAAGTTCTCACTTCACACAGCGGCAGAAAGTTATCCAACTGAGTAGTAGTTTGGCAATGGTGGGAAGTGTTCTAAATGACGTGGCTTATTGCTGTATATTATAGCTGAAACTTCTCCAACAGACGTCGTCAGTTCTCACTTTACACAGCGACAGAAAGTCGTTCAACTGTCTTGTAGTTTGGCAATGGCGGGAAGTGTTGTAAATGACGTGGCTTATTGCTGTATGTAATAGCTGAAACTTCTCCAGCAGACTGTCGTAAGTTCTCACTTTACACAGCGGCAGAAAGTTGTCCAACTGTCTTGTAGTTTCTGCCGTCTCGGGAGTCGTTCCCCCTGGTCGTCACGGGAACCGTTTGGTCGACCATACTGCCATGATAGGTCTGAAAATAAAACGAGAGTCCAGGGACTGGGATTACCTACATTTCTTTTTCCCCGCCCCTCATTTCTCCTCCCCCCCCCCCCCCCCAATCCCACCTCGTTCCTCCCTCCCCCCATTCCAGCCTACACCACTCCCCCCGCTATTCCCTCCCTGCCTTCCTGTGCCAGGGGCTCCCATCCAGCAAGTCTGCCACCGCCCCCCCCCCCCCCCCCCCTCGTTCCCAGCGGGGGTTAACGGACCGACACGTGGAGCACTGTCGCTACCATGCGTCCATTGTTTTTCCAGACGACCTACGAGGAATTACGAATGGGTCTGTTCCGGCGACATGTTTGGTTTCGTTCCGTGAGGTGCGCTGACCCAAATATCAGGCTGGGGAAAATGCCTTTAGCACGCACCCCCCTTCCCCCCCCCCCCCCTCTCTCTCTCTCTCTCTCCCACCCCCACCCCCACCCTACACACACTCCTTTCTTTCTTTCTTCCTCACCCACCCATTCTTTTACGTCCTGTCCCTCCTTCACCACCACTGCCCTTAAAACAAAAAAAAAACAAAAACAAAACAAAAAAAAAGGAAAAAGAATGTGTCCAAATGTATCTCGTCCTCCACACGGAACGTGCCTACTCGGTTAGAGCGTCGAGCTGGCATGCCGAAGGTTGTGAGTGTTGTCGTTCAGGGTGATAGCAGCATAATGGTAGCCTTCACCTTCTCCACCTTCCACACCCTCCCCCCACCCACCCCCTTTTCCACCTCTCCCCTCCCCTCCCCCTTCCTCTTCCTCTTCAGGAACGTCATATAGCCTAAGGTGTGTGTAGACATCAAACACAATTGTCCAGCTAACCATGCTGTCGTTGTTGTATGTTCACGTTGTGTTACCCATAGACCCTGTTGACGTATGTCCTCCCTCCCCGACTCTCCCCCTTCCCTGCCACCTCGCTCTCTCTCTCTCTCTCTCTCTCTCTCTCTCTCTCTCTCTCTCTCTCTCTCTCTCTCTCTCTCTCTCTTTCACACACAGAACAGTTATTCTCGTACGGGTCCACTTTAAAAACCGAAATATATACGAATAGTTGATTCTGAGTAAATGTTGTGTAGGTAGTGTTTTTGTTTTGTTGTCGTCGTTGTTCGTGATGTTGTCGGTGGTGATGACCATGAGAAAAGATGAAGGATGCACGTGTGAGTGTTCCCACCCAACCCCCTCATACCTCCGCGCCTTAATCTCTCTCACTCTCTCCATCCACTTTCTCCCCTCACACTGTTTGCCGGGAAAAGCATATTTCTGAACTCTTCAAGCTACAGATCTAACTCAGCAGTCAAATTCCGTTGTCGTAGGCATCAGTAACAGATTGGACTGGACTGGAGACAAGAAGGTAAGGACAGATAGTATTTCTTTTTAATGTGCTGGGTAAACAGATTTTGTAAGGAATGCGGGGCCGGAATAGCTCGGTGGTAGAGCGCCGGATTCGTAATCTTGGGGTTGCGGGTTCGAATCTCCGTTGAGCCGTTTCGGTACAGGGGGATTTTTCCCTCGGAGTTAACATTGGTTCTGACTCCATTTCCCGTACTGTCCTTCGAATGAGACTATAAACCGAGGTTCCGTGTGTGAACGCACGCATAACATCTTGCACACACGTAAAATCCCATCACCAACTTTCGGGAGAGAAGGTCAATTTGGTCGTTGGTATGGATGACACGTTACACATAGCATGCACCTTCCCCGAAGCTGGAGTATGGCTGCCTTAATGGAGGGATGAAAAACGGTCATACACACAAAACTCCACTCCCTTCGTCGCGTAGATGGGATTAATCCTTGCCTTTCTATACAGGGGGTGTCCGCAGGAGTATCAGCCTGCGTACGCAAAAGAAGAAGAAGTAAGGAATGTTGTGTGGGAAGTATTTACGACCGACGAATGTCCTTACAGGGCTGTACTTCAGAATACACCGGTTCCCAGAGACGCCACTTTCCATTAGCAGTGCTTTTTTTAATGCCATTATTCAGTCTTCGGGGGAAAAGGTGAAATTTGATTTTTTTTTTTTTTTTTTTAATTGTGGGAATGGTGTATAAACTCAGTAGCACATTTCTGGAGTGGATGCGGGTGGGTGTTGGGGGGTGGGGTAGGTGGGTGTTGAATATGTTAGTTTTATAACAGAACGTGTTCGAACTGGGTTTTTGTTTACTTTCAGTTCGTTGCGTTGTTCATTGTGAATCAGTTCAGACTGTTTTTGTTAATTCATCCTCACCGCAAAAGGGCAAGAGGATCAAAGTCTGGAGTCTTGAATCTTGCGGGACAGAGAATGACGACAGACTGGGGCAGTGGTGATTTGTTATCGATTTTCTTTTGATCTCTTCGTTGTTGTTTTGAACCTCCCTGTCCTTCTCTCCCTCCCTTCACGCCCCACGCTCTTCTTCCTCTAGCGAAACAATCATTGGTGTAAAAAACACATTTATTTCTGCGAAGAATTTCTGCGTAAACTTACAGGTGTGAAAATCACATTTCTGTGAAGAATTTCTGCATAAACTGACACGTGTAAAAATCACATTTCTGTGAAGAATTTCTGCATAAACTAACAGGTGTAAAATCACATTTCTGTGAAGAATTTCTGCATAAACTAGCAGGTGTAAAATCACATTTGTGTGAAGAATTTCTGCATAAACTAGCAGGTGTAAAATCACATTTGTGTGAAGAATTGTCCATCAGCTAACAGACTTCTTCCTTCCCCTCCGGACAGATCATCGTGCGGGCACGGCAGAACTACCTGCTGCAGCAGTACGTGGAGCGTCAGGACACGGCCAAGCAGGTGCTGGCCGACATCAAGGAGGCCATGGTTGTGAGTACAGTGCCCTTTCTTTCCTTCCTTCTTGGTTATCCCCCCTTCCCTGCCACGAAGGTTCTGTTCCCTTTTAAAGAAAATTAAATGAATAAATAAATGAATGAATAGATAAATAAATAAATGAGTGAATGAATAGATAAATGAATGAATGAGTGAATAGATAAATGAATAAATAAGTAAATAAACGAATGAATAAGCAGTGTAACATGACCGTTTAACCAATTCAGATGGAAGGTTAGAAAAGAAATCAGGCAAATGTTTAGACAGCGTGCATCGACAGTGTTAAGCGTTTGCATCCAGCTCGAGACAATGTTGTTTTTTTTAACATCAATTTCTAGTGTGAAAGAAAAAAAATTACACACTCTTATCTTTCTGTACCAAGACGACTAGTCGCTGCCTTTCACACTCTAGATTTTTAAAAATTTTTTTAGCCTATCCCATCTCCTAACCATGTCTTTCCTCTCCCACTGTCCCCCCCCCCCCCCCCCCCTCCTCCAACACCTCACTCCATCCCATCAGTCACCTTCACTCCTACAGTATCGCTGCTTGCTGGCATAGTGGACGGTAGTAGCAGCATTAGCAGCAGTAGTAGTAGCAGCAGCAGCAGCAGCAGCAGTACTTGTAGCAGTAGCAGCAGCAGCAGCGTCGATAAATTCAGCAACAGCGGCCCCAGCTGGAAGCCGCAGCAGCAGGCAGAGAGTTTCAGTATGAACAGTAGAGCTGGTCATGGCACAGTGGCAGTGGCAGTCGCTGCTCCAGTGGTTTGGTACAGCAGCAGCAGCAGGAGCGACAGCGCTTTCAGTTTTAATCGGGGAGGTAGGTGCCATTGTGTGCCGGACTAGTCCCTTGTGCGCTACACCTGCTCGGCTGAGCCCTGAGACTGCAGCATGCACGGCCGACAGCTGAGTGAATGAATACATGAATTACAAACGGGGAAAGAAAAAGAGAAATGCGTAAAGAGATGCATGGCGGTAACTAAACCCCCTCTCTTTCTAAATTTTGCATAAAGAGATGACTGAAAAGAGTGAAGGAAAAATGCTCTGCTCATGCTTTTTAGGCCTCAGCATGTTGTTGTAGTAATAGTACTGGTAACAGTCGTCGTAGCAGCAAAGCAACAGTGGTAGCAGCAGTAGTAGTTGTACTGGTAACAGTGGTAGTTGTAGTGATAGCAGCAGCAGTAGTTGAAGTAGTAGTATAGTGATAGTAGTCAAAGCAGCGGCGGCAGCAGCAGCAGTAGCAGCAACATTTCATCAGTAGTACTAGCGCTTTGTTGCTCTTAACCACTACTTCTTTAATTCCTCACATAGATCTCAACCCGGCAGCAGTCAGTAGCCTGTGGTCCAGTGGTTAGAGCCATTGCTGGCAGAGCTGCCGGCCCTGGGTTCGAACAAGGTGTAGAACCGGATTTCCCATGGCTTGACAATCCTCTCTCTTCACCCGGCAGTTCAACTTCAAGGCTACGTGATTCAGTTCAGGGAAGCTTAAAGCGGAGAATGGAGAGAGACGGGCTTCGTGTTTTTCATAATACCGTGCCCCGGACACGTTGAACCCAGAACACTTCACTGCCCCGACTGCAACTGGGTCATGAGGATTGAACCTTAAACCCAGAGAACGTCTCTCTCTGGTCAGAGAAAGGCGTGACCAAAACAGACAACAGATTCTCTCAGATCCTTCCAGAGCTAAAGGAGTGTTTTCAACAGTCTCAAGAAATGGGAGGGAGGGGTGTGGCTCCGGCACAAGGTCCGACCAAAGATAGTTCGCCCTCTGTGTGGCCTGGTCATACCTGTCTTGCCAGCACTGGCCGTGTGAAGGGTGAAGAAGCGTCATGGTGTGTGATGATGAACCAATCGCTATCATTAATTTTGTTATGTTCACATGACACCACAGGCGTAGGTCACTTTGCCTAGAAGGGATGAATGGTGGATGGGAGGCGAGGAGGTGTGGGGGGAGGGAGTTCCAGCTTGTTTTGTGGTTACAATTGTTTTTAAGATTTGTACATCATTACCAGTTGAGATACACTTGCTCTCCTCCCCTTCATCCCGCACCTCCCCCCTTCCTCCCCTCTCCCCTCCCCCCCTCCCCCACTCCAAAGAAAAAGAAATTGTGGGAAGTGCAGGGGTGTTGGGAGTGAGGATTGGGGGGGGGGGGGGGGGGTACAACAGAATTTATTATCGTTCAGCGATATTTGAGTGGGAGGGTATCTGTGGGGTCACCAGGTATGATGCATCCGGGGTATTCACGCACCCCCGTCAGCCCTTTGATTGTGGGCGGGAAGGAGGGAGGGGGAGGGGAAGGGGTGGGGGCCGATCAACGATCTCAGTGTCGCGGTTGCTGGGGGCGGGGGGACTCGGTTGGTCTGCGGCGTTGCTTGTCTCTCAGTCTTGTGTGGCTTTGGTACATGAAAAGTCTCACTGATCAACGGCCCGAGGGGCAGTGACGTGGTGTGAGCAGACCGTGTGCGGAGCACGACGCTATCGAAGGAGCCCCAACCTTCATCTTCCACCGCCTCAACCTCCCGCGCACTGAACAGGGTACCCGTTTTACTGTGCATCACCCGTGGGGTTTTCAAGCGGCAAATCGATACCCACAAGTGGTTCGAACTCACGGCTCGTCAGCTGCGCGGTCACACACACACACACACACACACACACACACACACACACACACACACACACACACACACACACAACACTCCCTACCCATTTGACTGCGGGGACCTTGTCTTGTACGGGTAGCCGATCCTAAACCGTGAGAGAGTACGTGGTGGGAAAACAGAAGACAGCGTTTCGCTTTCTTTGCCCGTCTTTCCGTTTATTGTCCGTTGAATTGGACGGAGGCGTAACCTACGTTGCGCCAGGAAAACACCCTAAGGGCTTGGTAGTAGGATTTGTTCCCCCCTTCCTGCTATTTCCATCTTTTGTGAAGAAGAAGCAGCAGCAGAAGCTTGCATTTGTGTGAAGTGTGATGGGGCCCAAAGGGCCTGGGACATAATGAACACAGCTGAAGTTCCACGTGCCGCCGCTCGTTTCCGGGGGCTGTATTGATAAATACTAGCGACATAACTCCCTCACATTTGTCTTTTCTTGTGTCTTTAGCAGAGCTGTTTTCAAAATCGATTTGAATGCTTTGCTGGCTTTTGTCTGTCTGTCTGTCTGTCTGTCTGTCTGTCTCTCTCTCTCTCTCTCTCTCTCTCTCTCTTCTCCTCTCTCTCTCCTTCCCTCTCTCTCTCTCCTTCCCTCTCTCTCTCTCTCTCCCTCTCTCTCCTTCCCTCTCTCTCTCTCTCTCTCCTTCCCTCTCTCTCTCTCTCTCTCTCTCTCTCTCTCTCTCTCCCTCTCAAGACAAACCAAACAAACAAAACGCAGCAGCAACAAGAACAGCAAGAACAAACAACAAAGGAACCTGCCTTTTTCAGTAACTATTCTTTTTTTATAGGATAGCAGTACAATTTCCGAACCTTTGTTGCTTTTTTTTTTTTTTTTTGTTAATCTGTGTGTGTGTGTGTGTGTGTGTGTGTGTGTGTGTGTGTGTGTGTGTGCGTGCGTGCGTGCGTGCGTGCGTGCGTGCGTTGTGTGTGTGTGTGTGTGTGAGGAGAGAGAGAGAGAGAGAGAGTGTGTGTGTGTGTGTGTGTGTGTGTGTGATGTGAATGTGAGTGTTCGTGCGTGTACCGATAGATTTAGTAGAAATAGACACAGATATAGACAGACAGATAAATAGAGGGATGGATAGATAGATACATAGGTGCGCGCTCGCGTGTGTGTGGTGTGGTGTGTGTGTGTGTGTGTGTGTGTGTGTGTGTGTGTGTGTGTGTGTGCGTGCGTGCGTGCGTGCGTGCGTGCATGCGTGTGTGTGTGTGTGTGTGTTGTGGCAGAGTGTTCTGGTTTTGTAGCATTGTAACAGTAGGTATGAAAAATGTTGTAGTACAGCCAGCCACACAGTCTTTCCAAGGTGGTCACGTCAGAGTGGGAACAAACGAACATACGTACAAAACAAGGAAAAGAACTAGCTACACTGTTTACACAATGGACAAAACGACAGACACATTGTGAATGTCTGTAAAACAAAGCTTGCTCTGTTGAGGGTGCCAAGCATTTCTCATACCTCTCTCTCCTAGTTCTGTGCCGCTTGCACACAGTCCACTCGTTTTATACCCATTCTTATCTTTTAAAAGGTGAAGAGGCTCCGTGGTGTATTCCATGTCATGTTCCTCTCACAGTGAAACATATTCTTTTAGATTGTTGGGACTTGCACGATGTAAGACATAAACACTTTACAGCCGAGTCCATGAAAACCCTGTTCAGAGATGTCCCACCTGACGTGATCTTTGGTTTTCTGGAAGAGATTAACATTTTTCATCTGATTTAAGATTTTACGGAAGAAAGATTTTTAACAAAGTTTCTGGTGCGTTTTTAGAAGATGTATTTTTAAAGAGATGTGTGAAAAGTTTTGTTTGTTTGTTTGTTTGTTGTTGTTGTTGTTGTTTTTTGATGACTTGTGAGTTGATTTTAACATGGTGACAGCCCTGATATGGCCCTTTGCGGTCGGCTGGGCTATAAGCAACATTACCTTACCTTACCCCCCTCTCTCTCTCTCTCTCTCTCTCTCTCTCTCTCTCTCTCTCTCTCTGTTTGGCGTTGACGTCAGAACGACCATACAATGCCCATGGATTGCAATCAATGAAATAACTTATGTCTTCACTTGCAGTTGAAGCTGGAGCGAGCTTGTGGTGGCCTGTTTGTGTTCTTTTCCTTTCAATTATCTGAAACGACCATTGTCATAATAATCATTCATACAGCACACTATCAAGACACCTGCTCTAGGCGTATTACGAAAAGAGATAATGCATGTATACGTTACACATGGTATCGAGTATCAGAAGAGCGGAGCCGCTGAGACGACTGAAGGTTAGGTGAGGGTCAGAAAGATGCTCTGGTCCGGAGCCACTGACAGCAGGAAAAACGTCACAAATGACGGCTTGTGGTCTGTTCGATGGGAAACAGGCAACCAGTGTCCAGAGAGAGTGAAGGAGAGGAGAAACGGTACGTTGGGTGCTGTGCAAATTAGTTGGGGGCCGGAATAGCTCAGTTAGTAGAGCATCGGACTCGTAATCTTGGGGTTGCGGGTTCGCATCTCCGCCGGGCCGTTTCGGTACAGGGGGATTTTTCCCTCGGGGTTAACATTGGTTCTGACTCTTTTCCCCACCCAGTCCTTCGAATGAGACTATAAACCGAGGTTCCGTGTGTGAACGCACGCACAACATCTTGCACACACGTAAAATCCCATCACCAACTTTCGGAAGGGAAGGCCAGTTTGGCCGTTGGTATGGATGACACGTTACACATAGCATGCACCTTCCCCGAAGATGGAGTATGGCTGCCTTAATGGCGGGATAAAAAATGGTCATACACACAAAAGTATCAGAATAATCAACATGAGGATTGTGGACACTAAAAGAAAGAAGAAGAAGTCTTGCAGCCTTATTCTGGATTCGTTGAGTTCTAACGGATATCTGGAAAAGCCGGCTAAAGGAGAATCACAATAATCCATTCTTGAGAAGACAAAAGCGCGCACAAGTGTCGTTTGACGTAGCAGAGGGACAAGGACTGATAGAGCTGATCTACGTAGGCAGCCTTGCAGACATTGGAAATGTGTGGCAGAAAGAACAGAGACTGGCCAAGAGTTACACACCAAGACTGTGAACGGAAGAGGAAAAAAAAGTATTGTCAATCAGAATAGGATAAGGAAGAGAAGAATTATGTTTTTTTTTTGGGGGGGGAGGACAGGCTAGCATAAGTCTAGTATTATTATATAGTTAAGGCGCAGCTTAGTACGAGTCTTCCAGTCACTGAAGTTAGCAATGCACAAAACAAAACAAACAAAAAAAAAAGAAAAGAAAAAGGGGGTGGGATAAGCACATAGGTGACCTACATTTCTATCGTAAATAGTCCAAAATAAGTTTTCATTCTTCAAAAGAAGGAAACAAAGAAGGAAAGAGACTCGGAAAAAAAAGGAACAAGATGCAAAGCATATAAACGTACTCCCAGTAAGTAATAGTACTATATATATATATATATATATATATAATGCTGAACAATTAAGTAGTGGGGGAAAACAAGTGCAGGTTAACAATTCTTCCATCATTATAATAATGACTTGGCAAAGATTTGAAATTTAGAGGGAAAAAAGATTGAAGATGAAGAAAATGGGAAAATATATATCATAAATATGAAAACCCTTCACTAGCTGCATGAGGGAACCATCGTAATCCCTTCTCGAAGGCAGATCTATATGTATTGCCTGCTCCTAGGCCTTTCGTCCGCTGGATCGGACTCATCAGGGAGACACGGCTGATTGTGTCTGTGCTCTTGGTGTCAAATAGAGACACACCACAGTCCGTAATTCTGTGGTGTTCTCACCACCAAGGGTTCAAAAGAGAATCCAACAGCACCCCAAAGCAGCCAGTGAAAGGTAGTAAATAAAAGAAAACGAAAGTGTGGAGAGGAAAAAAGTTGCTGAAAAACTAAAAACATTATGCAAACAGTATGAAATGTAGGGGACAATCTTTGAGCCTATGCTTGAGGATCCATTTAAGGATGCAAAGAAGATCAAAAGATATCGAACAGTCTGAGTGGTCAGCTCTGATGTTCAATAACCCAAGCATTGTCAGCGGCTAAGAATTGTGCAGAACAACCTTTACTTGGATCTCCTAAGAGATGCAATCGCCCACTGATTGACCAAACAATATAATGCTGAACAATTAAGTAGTGGGGGAAAACAAGTGCAGGTCAACAATTCGTCCATCATTATAATAATGACTTGGCAAAGATTTGAAATTTAGAGGGAAAAAATTATTATATATATTATATATATATAAATCAGTCACTATAGCTTTTTCTTCCCTTTTGGTGGTAGAAATTTTGTATGTAAGAGAAAATAAAGCTGCTCTCCCCGGCGGGGAAATGAACCCGGGTCTCCTGCGTGACAGGCGGGGGGCACTATCCACTATACTACCGAGGAGCTTACAAAATTCCATTACACTTCAGTTTATAAACCGTTCTTGCTTAAACTGTACATCACAAAATTATCATTTATTGCCGTTGGTAACGGCTGTTCTGGTAAAAATAAAACATCGGGCATCATCCGTGACCCATAATGAACGTATCTACAAATTTTCAGAAAGATCGGTCCAGCAGTTTTGTCTGGAGCGAGTGGAACACATTTTGACCACGGACGGACAGACAGACAGACAGACAGACAGACAGACAGACACACACACACACACACACACACACACACACACACACACACACACACACACACACACACAGAGCATTTCTTCGTTCCTATTGTAAAGTACTCCCTGTTCTATGAGAACTGGGAGTACAAAAAGAAAGGAACTCAGAGAACCGACGAAGAGCAACTTATTCAGACGGGCTTTGGACAGTTGTACTCCGAGTGGAAAATGGTCTGCAGTTCACATTCCCGTCCTGTGGACCAGGCCTCAGTCAGTGTAGATATGGGCAAACACTTCTCAGTCAGTGTAGATATGGGCAACACTTCTCAGTCAGTGTAGATATGTGCAAACATTTCTCAGTCAGTGTAGATATGTGCAAACACTTCTCAGTCAGTGTAGATATGGGCAAACACTTCTCAGTCAGTGTAGATATGGGCAGACACTTCTCAGTCAGTGTAGATATGGGCAAACACTTCTCAGTCAGTGTAGATATGGGCAAACACTTCTCAGTCGGTGTAGATATGGGCAAACACTTCTCAGTCAGTGTAGATATGGGCAAACACTTCTCAATCAGTGTAGATATAGGCAAACACTTCTCAGTCAGTGTAGATATGGGCAAACACTTCTCAGTCGGTGTAGATATGGGCAAACACTTCTCAGTCAGTGTAGATATGGGCAAACACTTCTCAGTCAGTGTAGATATGGGCAAGCACTTCTCAATCAGTGTAGATATAGGCAAACACTTCTCAGTCAGTGTAGATATGGGCAAACACTTCTCAGTCAGTGAAGATATGGGCAAACACTTTGTGAAATTAGGCAAAGCACTTTGTTAGTTTGGGCAAAACACTTTGTGACATTAGGCAAAACAATTTGTTTGTTTGGGCAAAGACTTTGTGAGTCTAGCCTTTGAGGTTATTTGGGCAAAACACTTTGTGAGTCTAGCCCAAACACTTTGTGGTAGCGTGTAGTGCCCGAACACTTTTGTGAGTGTAGCCCAAACACTTTGTGAGTGTAGCCCGAACACTTTGTGAGTGTAGCCCAAACACTTTGTGAGTGTAGCCCGAACACTTTGTGAGTCTAGCCCAAACACTTTGTGAGTGTAGCCCGAACACTTTGTGAGTCTAGCCCAAACACTTTGTGAGTGTAGCCCGAACACTTTGTGAGTCTAGCCCAAACACTTTGTGAGTGTAGCCTTTGAGGTTATTTGGGCGAAACACTTTGTGAGTCTAGCCCAAACACTTTGTGAGTGTAGCCTTTGAGGTTATTTGGCGAAACACTTTGTGAGTCTAGCCCGAACACTTTGTGAGTGTAGCCCAAACACTTTGTGAGTGTAGCCCACACACTTTGTGAGTGTAGCCCACACACTTTGTGAGTCTAGCCCAAACACTTTGTGAGTCGAGCCCACACACTTTGTGAGTCTAGCCCACACACTTTGTGAGTCTAACCCACACACTTTGTGAGTCTAGCCCAAACACTTTGTGAGTCTAACCCAAACACTTTGTGAGTCTAGCCCAAACACTTTGTGAGTCTAACCCAAACACTTTGTGAGTCTAGCCCAAACACTTTGTGAGTCTAACCCAAACACTTTGTGAGTCTAGCCCAAACACTTTGTGAGTCTAACCCAAACACTTTTGAGTCCGGACAAAACACTCTCTCTATGGACAAAACGCTTTGCTAGTATCCACTAAATCTTACTTAACGTGGACCTGTTTAAAACAACAACAACAACAACAACAAAAACACTGTGAGTCTGGTTGGAACACTTCGGGAGTATGGACAAAAACAAACAAACAAACAAACAGACTGGTGCTGACAGAAGGGTGTTACTGTGGACGGATGCTTTGATGAGTTTTGGCAAAACACTTTGTTAGTACGGACAAAAAGACTTTCCTAGTATGGACACAAACACATTGTCCGTTTGGACGAAACACTGTGTTAGTATGTACAACACAGTTTGTTTAGTGTAGGCCAAACACTGTGTTAGTATAGACAAAACAAGTTGTTAGTATGGACTGCGCACTTTGTTCATCAAGACAAAACACTGTGTGTGTAGAAAACACTGTTGGTATGGACAAAAGACATACAGAGGGGAAAAAAGACACTTTGTATGGACAAAACACTTTATCAGTGTTGTCAAAGCATTTTAGTAGTGTGGACAAAACTCGTTATCGGTGTGGACAAAACACTTTCTCAGTATGGACTAAAAAACCAACAACAAAAACACTGTTATTATGGACAACATACTTTGTGAGTCTGGGCGGAACACACTGCGATTATGAACAACACAGTTTGCGAGTGGGTTTAATTTTTTTTTTTAAGATAAGAAGAAGAAGCACTGACCAACAAAGCACGTGCGTGATGGAGGTCGTGACGGTACGCTGGCAGGCCAAACAGGCCAATAATGAGGTGACGTGGGAAAGGCCGCTGACGTCACTTCAGTAGCAACGTGTAGGTACCCGGCAGACCGTTTGACAGAAAGGTCGATGGGAAGTCAGCCTGTATGTTGGGAGGGGAGGGGAGGGGAGGGGAGGGGGTTAGAAGGGACTGGAGGAGGATGGGAAGGGAGCGAGAAGAGTATAGAGAGAGAGGGTGGTGGTAGGTATGCGTGTACTCGTGTACTTTCGAAAAAAAAAAAAAAAAAAAAAAAACCCGTCTCTCTCCCACCCTCCACCTCCATCTTCCGTTTCTTGCTTTTGTTTATGCCAGTTTGATGTTAGTCTGACCGTGTGTATGTTTGCATGCTT
>CM065733.1:10408934-10413934 GCA_033310375.1 Conus canariensis | reverse complement strand
CATGAACTGATATCAGCGCTGACATGTCGTATTTTCGGTATCGTGTTTGAGGAATAAAATGTACGGGAAGTCACCCCTTTGGCTCATGGTGACTATTACTTCCCCTGGCAGAAAATGATGACACATCCAGGTTCTCTGTTCGACCTGGGCGGAGGTGTGTGCTCCCCTGAGTACCCTCTGGTTGTTATTATTATCATTATTTGTAGTAGCTGTAGTATTGCTGTTTTTGTTGTTGTTGGGGGTGGTGGTGGTGGTGGTGGTGTTGATGTAGTTTGAGCGGAATGATCGGGTTTGTGCATGTCATATTTCAAAGTAATCGTAGCCCTTTGAAAAGCTCCCATATGTGTTTCATAAGATATTCTGGTACCGTTCTGAAGGGTCTGATTCAGTTCCGGAGTTCACCTGTACCAGCTCTTGCAATATCGGTCTGAAAATACCTGCCTCAGCACCATCATACTTCCGCTATGTCATTCAGCGGATGATCCAGTAAAATTCTGAAAATATGTTCTGCAATCCTAGAGTTCCTTTTTCCCGTTTCAACGGACGTTGTAACAACATTCTTTGCCCTGTTCCATCACAAAAATTTCTTTTTTTTTTTAAGTGTCATCAAACGTTCTAATAACGTTTCGAGGGCCTGCTTCAATTCCAGAGTTTCCTTACGAGCTTCTATAGTGATGTCAGAGTGATGTTTTGAAGGCATCTGCTTCAGTCCCAGAGTTCTAATGATAATTGGGAGGCCTCTGTTTCAATACGATAGTTTCCCTGTGTGTTTCCAGTGATTTCCTAATTCTAGTGTGACGGCTTCAGTTCTGGAGGTCCGTCATTTTGGTGTGTTGTAGTGATAGTCTGGACCCATGCAGCTTTCAATCCCAGAATTCCATAAGACGCTTATATTCATGATGTTCCCATGTTAATCAGGAGGCATCTATTTCAATTCCAGACTTTCTAAAGGAGATTCATGTTGTGAATCCTGTCGATATTCCGAAGGCCTCTCTTTCAATCCCAGAGTTCTCTTGTGAGTTGCGCTCGATACCTTAGTAATATACTTGAAATCGAGTGCTTCCATCCCAGACTTCCTGTACGATTTTCATGTTACGTTTCTTAAGATATTCTAGGGGTCTATGCTTCATTGCAGATTTCTCTTTTATGGTTGTCATTGGATGTGATTGTACTGAGAGAGAGAGAGGAGAGAGAGAGAGAGAGAGAGAGAGAAGAGAGAGAGAGAGACAGACAGACAGACAGACAGGACAGACAGAGCGACAGAGAGAGAGACAGAGAGAGAGAGATGTTTGTAGGCGTGAGTCTATGTGTGTGTGAGAGAGAGAAGGGGGGGGGGGGGGGAGAGCAAGAGAGAGAGAGAGGCGTGTGTGTGTGTGTGTGTGTGTGTGTGTGTGTGTGTGTGTGTGTGTGTGTGTGTAATCAGAGCAAAATACATGAGCTGGTATTCAAAGCGTTTTGTTTGATTGAAATAAGATAGTGTCTGGGTCACTGTGTCTTTTCACGACCTAACATCGTGTTATTGCATTCGTTGCCCAAAGTCTTTGTTTTGTTTGTTTGTTTGTTTGCTCGTTTGTTTGTTTCTTTTTAGTTATTTTGCTCTGTTGTGTTGCAAAACAAGTGTTTCTGAGAATCCTCCAAAGATATGAACATTGTTTGTTATCTACATACTATACGTGCGTTTATGTGTGCAAGCGCTCACATACTTCTGTGTGTGTGTGGTGGGGGGGGGGGGGGGCGGGCGCGCGCGCGTGTACATGCGGCCCACATGCGCCTGGGTTGGCATGTTATTTATCAAAATGATGATAAGGCCCCTTTTTAATGAAAATAAATGTGTACTGTTCTGATCAGCCTTTTCATTCAGGTGTCAGATCCCCGTGTCTGGCGGAGTAAGTGAACAAGGTGTGAGAGACTGTCTTACATGGATGAACAGATAAAAAAGACATTGATCGTCATACTCATCACGTCATTGTTGTATCGTTGTTGAGTTTCTATGTCTCTGATCCGTTTTAAATAAAGGAAATCAATCTGGAAACAAGTTTCTGCCTTG
Source organism: Conus canariensis (assembly GCA_033310375.1). Taxonomy (NCBI): domain Eukaryota; kingdom Metazoa; phylum Mollusca; class Gastropoda; order Neogastropoda; family Conidae; genus Conus; species Conus canariensis. The sequence goes on along the minus strand of CM065733.1, from coordinate 10,411,887 downwards.
TCCGTGCGTTGCGCAAACCTTTGGGAATAAGCAGGGCCTGAGAAAGAAAGGATTAGCGATCAACTGAGTTTCTCTCTGTCTGAAAATCGTTTCGTCCGCACTCTACCTGCTTTGTATGGAGGAGGAAGTGGACTGTTAATCGGAAGAAAGCCGAATCATAGACTTGTTGCGTACACTTTGTCTTTCTTAGGAGAGAGAGAGAGAGAGAGAGAGAGAGAGAGAGAGAGAGAGAGAGTGCGTGCGTGTGTGTGTTGTGTCGTGTTGTATGGGGGAAGAGAGAGAAGAGAGAGTGGGGGGGGGGGGGTGTCTTAAAGAGATAATGAAACAGTGAATGATAATTTCTATAATCATTATAATCATTATCATACGTAGGTTGAGAAAAAAATATATTAACAGATCTGTTCCCGTGGGGATGCCTGTGGCTTTTTTTTTTCGTGTTTGTTTTTGTTTGTTTTGTTTTAAATCTCCGTTGAGATAGCTGCTTCACCCTCCGGAACCTCTGTGCTATAAACTGCTTCTTCTCTGCCACTCCCTTTGTCTTTGGCTCTGCCCTTTTTTTTCCCCCATCTCATCCTCAGTGCCTCTCCAGTTGCATTACCCCCCCCCCCCCCCCACGCCGCTCATTCCAGCTACCGCCCACAGCCACACCCCGGCTTGTCCCGCCACAACCCCGGTAGCACCGGCAGGGAGAGTCCTATGTCGAGCCGCCGTGAGGCCGACGCGCCAGAGGAAACGCTGCACTGCGCTGCTGCCGTGTCACCTCAGTGGTGTTCGGTGGTTGCCTGTTGTGATCCAAGGTAACGCAGGACACCTTTTACTCTGCCGCATGCTGATGAGGATTGGTTGTTCGCGGAACCAGGGGGAGTGAGCGTCCGCGTCCGTAGGACGTCACTATGACTCTCTAACGACAAATCTTAAAGAAATGTTAGCGAACCGCCAAGAGAGACGTGGACAAACGAGTCACAAGAGAAAACACGACGCGTTTCGACCTCTGAGGCCTTCTTTAGGCAAGACACAAACAAATAGGACAATGAAAATGAACGAGTTTGTCACTTAGCTCTGATCTCTTCAGCGCAAGGTAGGCGTTCAATGTGTGTGTGTGTTTGGGGGGGGGGGGGGGGGGTGTAATGCAAACGCCTACCTCGTTCATTTTCATTGTCCTATTTGTTTGTGTCTTGCCAAAAGAAGACCTATGAGGTCGAAACGCGTCGTGTTTTGTCTTGTGACTCGTTTGTCCACGGTTTCTCTTGGCGGTTCGCCAACATTTATTTAAGATTTGCTTAGATTTCCGCCTGCAGTCGTCTCACTTTGCAACTAGAGATCTTTAACTACAGTTGACACGAACTTGCGGATAACGGCGACCTCAACCCGGACTCACCGAGAGCATAGACGTGGAGAGGAAATCGACACTGCAGTCACTATGAAAGCTTTTTTTTTTTTTTTTTTTTTGTCCCTCGGTTATGCTGACCAATGCGGATGATGAAGATGGTTCTATGGAATGCCATTCCGGTCTGATACTGCGTGGCAGAGCTGTGTACTCGATGCTTGCTTTCCTAGTGTATCACGGCGTCAGCCATGGCCCGAGAGGTACAGACACCTCAGTGTTGGTCAGGGAATTGGAGCCACACTCTCAGAGATGCCTCCATGAACTGAATGAAACTCGACCGTCTGGTTGCAGTCTTCCTAATTTAAGCCCACAGCAAACTCCACGCTGGGTAGGAGCCGGTCAGGGGACAAAAAAAACCCAAACAAACAAACAAACAAAACAACAACAAAAAACACACAAATCGAAATGACTGATGGAAATGGAATCCACGACCCCTCTGCCGGGAATCCGCGACGCAAACCACTACGTCATGGCAGCTGGTTGCCTGCCCTTTTTTATTATTTTTTTTTTCCTTTCAATTTCTGTACTTTCTTCTACATTTTTTTCCGGTCTGAGTGAATCATTCTCTTGTCTTTATTTCGGAAACTTTTTTTTTTTTTTTTTTGGGGGGGGGGGGGGGGTGGGGGTTTTCACAGTTTACGACATACGGCTTTGTGTGTGTGTGTGTGTGTGTGCGTGCGTGCGTGCGTGCGTGCGTGCGTGTGTGTGTGTGTGTGTGTGTGTGTGTGTGTGTGTGTGTGTGTGTGTGTGTGTGTATCTGGCGACTAGCTCGTAAAAATTGCACATGCGGCCAGAGTGGACACTTAGCTGTTCATTCCGCACTCTCTTTTCGCCCGTATGACCTTTTTACACCGTACTTTTTGTTACATCTACATCTGTGTCATTAGGTTTCTCCTTTGTTGTTTCACTCAGGGACTAACCGAGAGATCAGGCGGAAAGGCTGGCGCTCCTAACACAGCCTGGCCTTGTCGGCCATAATTTGCCTACTACGTCATTGACTGTACATGGGTTCTCTTTGCTTTTTTTTTCCCCCAATGCGACCTTGTTTTACAATGTGTGTTTAACTGTCCTTGAAAAGCCTTGTGGCGTCAGCTAGTCTTTAAGAGTAATAATGGGAATTTTTTTTTTTTTTTTTTATTTTTTTTTTTTTGATTTTACGCAGTTTTTGCAAGTCATCCAATGACATTTTTGAAAGAAAAAAAAAAGAACATGTTCATTGCATATATCTTGCTGTCCAGTTAAATGAATATGTTATATGGTACAAAATTCGTTAAAATTGATGATAAGAATAATAATGTGAGTTGTAACAATAATGGTAATGATGATAATAATAATAATAGTTATGATAATGATGATGATGATGATAGTAATAATAATGATAGTAATAGTGAGGAGGAGGAGGAGGAATAATGATGATGACGGCGACGACGACAATAATGATAACGGTAGTAATGATGATGATGATGTTCATAACATAGATAATAATTATGATGATGATGATGATGATGTTAATGATGAGGATGATGGATGTTTCAGCCGTAACTGATTTCGATACTCTTCGATGAA
>CM065733.1:10401434-10403934 GCA_033310375.1 Conus canariensis | reverse complement strand
TTACTAAAGGACAGACTGTGTCGGGGAGTGGGGATGGCTTTACTAAAGGACAGACTGTGCCGGGGAGTGGGGATGGCTTTACTAAAGGACAGACTGTGCCGGGGAGTGGGGATGGCTTTACTAAAGGACAGACTGTGCCGGGGAGTGGGGATGGCTTTACTAAAGGACAGACTGTGCCGGGAGTGGGGATGGCTTTACTAAAGGACAGACTGTGCCGGGGAGTGGGGATGGCTTTGCTAAAGGACAGACTGTGGCCGGGGAGTGGGGATGGCTTTACTAAAGGACAGACTGTGCCGGGGAGTGGGGATGGCTTTACTAAAGGACAGACTGTGCCGGGGAGTGGGGATGGCTTTACTAAAGGACAGACTGTGCCGGGGAGTGGGGATGGCTTTGCTAAAGGACAGACTGTGCCGGGGAGTGGGGATGGCTTTGCTAAAGGACAGACTGTGCCGGGGAGTGGGGATGGCTTTGCTAAAGGACAGACTGTGCCGGGGAGTGGGGATGGCTTTGCTAAAGGACAGACTGTGCCGGGGAGTGGGGATGGCTTTGCTAAAGGACAGACTGTGCCGGGGAGTGGGGATGGCTTTGCTAAAGGACAGACTGTGCCGGGGAGTGGGGATGGCTTTACTAAAGGACAGACTGTGCCGGGGAGTGGGGATGGCTTTACTAAAGGACAGACTGTGCCGGGGAGTGGGGATGGCTTTGCTAAAGGACAGACTGTGCCGGGGAGTGGGGATGGCTTTGCTAAAGGACAGACTGTGCCGGGGAGTGGGGATGGCTTTGCTAAAGGACAGACTGTGCCGGGGAGTGGGGATGGCTTTGCTAAAGGACAGACTGTGCCGGGGAGTGGGGATGGCTTTACTAAAGGACAGACTGTGCCGGGGAGTGGGGATGGCTTTACTAAAGGACAGACTGTGCCGGGGAGTGGGGATGGCTTTACTAAAGGACAGACTGGGGTGTGGATGGTGCCGGGGAGCTGGCCGAAGCGGCACGGATGTTGGGACAGCAAATAAACGAGTCAATAGATGAATAGATAAGTACATGAATATGAATAGAAACAAAAAGTTTTTAAGAAAAAAAAAAACTAATAAATGTTAAGAGAAAAGCATTTTTTTTTCATTCATCTGGACCAGGAAACTATTATATGCACGGAGCAATTTTTGAAGGGAAAAAAAAAAGGAAAGATGTGAGAAATCAGCGTACGACAGAGAGTTTGAAGGGGAGCGAGAGAGAGAGAGAGAGAGAGAGAGAGAGAGAGAGAGAGAGAGAGAGAGAGAGAGAGAGAGAGAATACAAACTTTTTAATAGGAAAGGAAGGGGGAGGGGAAGGACACGACACATAGTGACGTGATGATCTTTACAAACTACACTCGTTATAATGTACAGATAAAGAAATTGATAAATAACGCTTAGAATACCACACAGGCTCATTCATACAAACAAAACCATTGTCAAATGAAATTCTGCCTCAGAATGCCTCAGAGTAAGGAACTGTTTCTCTGAAGAGAGAGAGAGACAGAGACAGAGAGACATAGAGAGAGGCTGACAGACAGACAGACATACAGATGGACGGACAGAGACACAGACTTTGTAGGAAATTCTATAATCTTATGTTATTATGAACTGACGAAGTGCTTCGTTTATTGTAAGTACTGTGCTCTTTTCGAATTATCTAGAATGGTGTATAAGAGAAGGGGGGGGGGGGGGGATACTTTTGTGTGTGTGTGTGTGTGTGTGTGTGTGTGTGTGTGTGTGTGTGTGTGTGTGTGTGTGTGTGTGTGTGTTTGCTGCTTGTTTTCTGTGTTGCTGTTTTTGTTGTTGTTGTCTCTTGAAATTTATTTCAGATTCCACGTGAGAAGAGATCGTTAAGCACTCGGCTGTGACTTTATCCGGGTTTCTTTCTTTGTCTTTCCTCCTTGATTGGTTTGCTGATGTGTGAAGATGAAATTTGAACTAAACGCCATTGGAAATACAGTTCCAAACGGGCTATTGTCATGAAAGTGTAGAATTATTTCCAAAGAAATAAGAGCGGCAAAAAACAACGAATGAAATAAAGTTAGAATTAAGTTGAAACTGCGTCAACAGAATATCAAAACGAAGATTTTTTTTTTTTTAATACGAACTTCTCTTTTTCCCTCATCGATAACAATATTAACTCGCTCGATGCATTTACATTTCTGCAATGCCTTTTGTTATTGTTTGTGTTAAGTTTTGTTATTCCTTTATTCACTCATTCATTCCTTATCATCATCATCATTATCATCGTTATTGTTATTATTACTATTGTTATTAGTATTATTGTTATTATTCTCCTTATTATTAGTATTACTATCATTATTACTATCGTTGTTGTTGTTTTGCTTTTTGTTATTATTGTTGTTGTCAATACTTCTGTATAATGATATTCACCATTGTGTGGGGGGGGGGGGGGGGGTTGTTTGTTTGTTTGTGGTTTTTTTTTTGTTTGTTTGTTTGTTTTGAGAAGTCTGAAGAAGAGCAAG
>CM065733.1:10381434-10388934 GCA_033310375.1 Conus canariensis | reverse complement strand
AACTTTCATAGGCTAACCCTCCTGGTGGGTTTTTTTTCTTTCTTTTTCTTTTTTTTTTTTTTTTTTTTTTTTGGGGGGGGGGGGGGAGGGAGGGGGATGGGGGTGTGTGGCTGTGAAATAAGACCGTGATGGGAAGAAAAGGATGGTGGGAGGAGGCTGTAGGTGAAAGGGAGGGAGGGGGGGGGGGTGTGGACTGGGGAGGAGGGAGGTGGTAATCATATGAGTGGACGACGGGCGGGCATGCAGGCGGGTTTTGACGGGTGTCAGGGCGACTACCGGGGTATGGCTTGACAGGTTCATTTGTGTCCAGGCCGGGGAGACTTTTGTTTGAGGCCAACAGGGCGGAGATGAAGTGTTGGGAGGCTCTGTGTGTGTGTGTGTGTGTGTGTGTGTGTGTGTGTGTGTGTGTGTGTGTGTGTGCGTGCGTGCGTACGTGTGTGTGTGTGTGTGTGTGTGTGTGTGTGTGTGTGGTGCGTGTGTGTGTGTGTGTGTGTGTGTGTGTGTGTGTGTGTGTGTGTGGAAGTGGGGATGGGGGTTAGAAAGAGAGGTTTCGTGCGTGTATATATATGAGAGAGACCCAGTAGGTGGGATTAGGAAATTGCCATTGCGGGTGTTATAAAGCTAAATTAAATCTCTCTCTCTCTCTCTCTCTCTCTCTCTCTCTCTCTCTCACACACACACACACACACACACACACACACACACACACACACACACACACACGTATACACTCAGATGCATACTCAGGCGCGTTGGCACGCTCAGGCGCACGCGCGCGCGTGCACACACACACACGCGCGCGCACACACACACACACACACACATACACGCGCGCGCGCGCGCGCGCGCGGCGCGCGCACTCAGATACACACACAGGCCCGTGTCACAAACCGCACTTCTTAGCCTACCACCCCACCCCACAACCACCCCACCCCCACAACCACCCCACCCCCACAACCACCATCCCAACCCCTCAGGTGTCTAGCGACATTGGTGGTCAACCTTATTCCAGCCCCACCGTCCTCCACCCTCAACAGGTGACGTTTTATTTCCACCTTCATCCCCCCCCCACCTCACCCCGTAACCTTACCATGTCTCCTCCACCACCACCACCACCAGTACCTCCCCCCCCCCCCCTTAGTGCCTCCACTCTCCACGCTTCTCCCCTCCCCCCTCTCCCCTACGTCACCAAAGCCGTCAAAAGACTTGACGAGTGCGTGACCCCTGTTGTCACTTTCCTCCAACGGACAGAGCACGTGCACGTGCGAGCTGACATCTGACCTTCAGTTTCAGGTGCTCTTCTGACTGCCGCCGATTGACTGAAGACTGGCTCGTCCATCCCCTGAATACTGAATTTTGTAGTGGTGGTGGTAGTAGTAGTAGCAGCAGCAGCAGTAGTAATAGTAATAGTTGCAGTTGTTGATGTTGTTGTTGTCGTTCTTGTTGTTTGTTGTTGTGTTGTTGTTGTTGTTGTTGTTGTTGCTGCTGCTGCTGTAGAAGAAGAAGTAATAGTGGCTGCTGCTGTTATTGACTGGGGCGTGGAGTTGTCGGTCAGGGATGCGGTAGAAACATCTTACTTAGGCATTGAATCTAGGAAGCTGTGGAGACACACACACACACACACACACACACACACACACACACACACACACACCACACACACACACACACACACACACACACACACACACGCACACACACACACTCTCTCTCTCTCTCTCTCTCTCTCTCTCTCTCCACACACACTCTCTCTCTCTCTCTCTCTCTCTCTCTCTCTCTCCACACACACACACACACACACACACACACATACACACATCTTCTCTCTCTCTCTCTCTCTCTCTCTCTCTCTCTCTCTCTCTCTCCCGTGGCACGATCTAACTCACATTAATTTTGTGCAGTGCTAGTTTAGATATACAATTGGGGAAAGGGGAAGTGGGCTATTTTTGACGAAGAGATCGTCTTCAGAGTAGAGGAACAGCAGTTCATTTGATTTTATTTTCATGGCAGCTTTGCAATTTTTTTTCTTTCTCATTTTCACTCCTTGCACTAGGCCTTACGTCCCTGGACCCATGTAATCAGAATCAGCGCGGGGCGCGCATGTTGAAGGAAAAGAAAATGCTGCTGTACGAAGGGACTCTGCAGCAGCGCGGAGTCTGCTGAAGTGAGGAGCCCTAGGGCGGCGTAACGAGTCGAGGGGAGGGAGTGGGTGGGTGTGACGTGGAATAATAAAAAAAAAAAAGCTACCAGCAGCACGTGGGCACGCACACATACAGACGCATACACACAGACGCGCGGCGCGCGCACGAATTTAAATCATTTTGTTGTAGTTGAAGTTTCGGGGGTTTGTTTGTTTGTACGTTTTGCCCTTTTGTTTGTTTGTATTTGTGTCTATTTCTAAGAGAGAGAGGGGGGAACTGGGGGGGGGGGGGGTATTGATGTCAGATGATGAAGAAGAAATCGTGTATCTGAGTGGACAGTTTACATGCGATATCGTTTTGCACGCGGGTCGCTGACCTATTTTATACTCGAGCGTTCGTCTTCAAGAGTATTGTTTTCTGTTGTTGTTTGTCAGTTGTCCGTAATCCTCCGCACCGGATAAGGCTTAAAAGGAAATGACGGCTGGAAAAAAAAAGAAAAAGAAAACGAAACAATAGAAATGAAAAGAAAACGAAAGATCGGCCAGCCGCCGTGAAACAGTGGCCAATGTCGCGGGTTTGGAACTTGTGGGTTCAATATAATTCTCATGAAAGGCGTTTCTTTTGTGGGAACGTTGGGCCCCGGCCGCCTCCTGTCCAAAGGTGGGTGTACGACGGGGGGTGGAATGCGAAGACTGTAACTACACAGTCGAGTTAAGTCTACAGAGCGGATGCGCCTTTGAGAATGTTGCGTGCTTTCCCAGCCCAGCAAGTGCAGGGAGGCCTGGGTGTAGCATCGTGGGAGTGCAGCCCTATTATGACTGTGGTCTCTGTGCAGAGTGGAGCTCCACCGTGTCGTCGTCGTCGTCATCCTCGGTGATCATCGTGTGGGGAGATGTGCCGTCAAATTCTGTCGTCCTGGCTTTGAGTGGAGACCTCCCCCCCTGGCCCACCCGTTTTCCTGAATCTTTTACGTGTACACATGGGCCCGTGCCCGTCCACCCGTGCCTTCACCCGCACATGCATAAAAACTTACGTGCGTACGCGCGCGCTCGCGCGCACACACACATACACATGCAACACACACACACACACACACACACACAACACACACACACACACACACGCACGCACGCACGCACGCACGCACGCAACACACACGCACACACACACCACACACACACACAACACACACACACACACACGTACACACACACACCACATACACACACACACACACACGTACACATACACACACATACACACACACGTACACAACACACACACACACACACACACACACACACACACACACACACACCACACACCACACATACAACACACACACACACACACATACACACACACACACAACACACACACACACACACACACACACACACACGCTCACACACACACACACATACACACACACACACAACACACACACACACCACAACACACACACACACACACACACACACACACACACACACACCACGCACACACACGTACACACACACACACACACACACACACACACACACACACACACACACACGTACACACACACACACACACACCACACACACACACACACCACACACACACACACACACACACACACACACACACACACACACACCACACACACGTACACACACCACACACACACACACACACACACACACACACACACACACCACACACAACGACAGAAGTTGCACAGACAGTGTTCAACAGGTATTCAAGGTCTGATCAGCGCTTTGAGCTGATGCCCGGGTTAGACATTATGTTAAGTCGTATCCATGAGACCCTGGTCCTAGGTCCTTTCATCTTAGTCATGTAGTCATTTAACCATCGACTATCAATCCTGCGCAGTGTGGTGGAGAAGCTTAGCAGGTGTAGTGCAGTGTATCTGGACTGGTCCTCACGCAGTGACACCTTGATGAAATCGTTTAAGCCGTTCCTGATTGGAACGGAAGATGAGACAGAAAAAAAAAAAGGAAACGGAGAGACAGACAGACAGACAGACAGACAGAGTGAGAGACAAGACAAGACAAGACAAAATTCTTTATTTACGAGGATAATAGATAAGCGCTGATGTGCTTTTTTACATCCAGTCCTCGCCATGAGTAGGGTCAACAATGCAAATAATTACATCCAGTCCTCGCCATGAGTAGGGTCAACAATGCAAAATAATGACATCCAGTCCTCGCCCTGAGTAGGGTCAACAATGCAAAATAATGACATCCAGTCCTCGCCCTGAGTAGGGTTAACAATGCAAAATAATGACATCCAGTCCTCGCCCTGAGTAGGGTCAACAGTGCAAAATAATGACATCCAGTCCTCGCCCTGAGTAGGGTCAACAATGCAAAATAATGACATCCAGTCCTCGCCCTGAGTAGGGTCAACAATGCAAAATAATGACATCCAGTCCTCGCCCTGAGTAGGGTCAACAATGCAAAATAATGACATCCAGTCCTCGCCCTGAGTAGGGTCAACAATGCAAAATAATGACATCCAGTCCTCGCCCTGAGTAGGGTCAACAATGCAAAATAATGACATCCAGTCCTCGCCCTGAGGAGGGTCAACAATGCAAAATAATGACATCCAGTCCTCGCCCTGAGTAGGGTCAACAATGCAAAATAATGACATCCAGTCCTCGCCCTGAGTAGGGTCAACAATGCAAAATAATGACATCCAGTCCTCGCCCTGAGTAGGGTCAACAATGCAAAATAATTACATCCAGTCGTCGCCCTGAGTAGGGTCAACAATGCAACATAATGACATCCAGTCCTCGCCCTGAGTAGGGTCAACAATGCAAAATAATGACATCCAGTCGTCGCCCTGAGTAGGGTCAACAATGCAACATAATGACATCCAGTCCTCGCCCTGAGTAGGGTCAACAATGCAAAAGTAATGACATCCAGTCCTCGCCCTGAGTAGGGTCAACAATGCAAAATAATGACATCCAGTCCTCGCCTGAGTAGGGTCAACAATGCAAAATAATGACATCCAGTCCTCGCCCTGAGTAGGGTCAACAATGCAAAATAATGACATCCAGTCCTCGCCCTGAGTAGGGTCAACAAGTGCAAAATAATGACATCCAGTCCTCGCCCTGAGTAGGGTCAACAATGCAAAATAATGACATCCAGTCCTCGCCCTGAGTAGGGTCAACAATGCAAAATAATGACATCCAGTCCTCGCCCTGAGTAGGGTCAACAATGCAAAATAATGACATCCAGTCCTCGCCCTGAGTAGGGTCAACAATGCAAAATAATGACATCCAGTCCTCGCCCTGAGTAGGGTCAACAATGCAAAATAATGACATCCAGTCCTCGCCCTGAGTAGGGTCAACATGCAAAATAATGACATCCAGTCCTCGCCTGAGTAGGGTCAACAATGCAAAATAATGACATCCAGTCTCGCCCTGAGTAGGGTCAACAATGCAAAATAATGACATCCAGTTCCTCGCCTGAGTAGGGTCAACAATGCAAAATATTGACATCCAGTCCTCGCCCTGAGTAGGGTCAACAATGCAAAATAATGACATCCAGTCCTCGCCTGAGTAGGGTCAACAGTGCAAAATAATTACATCCAGTCCTCGCCCTGAGTAGGGTCAACAATGCAAAATAATGACATCCAGTCCTCGCCCTGAGTAGGGTCAACAATGCAAAAATAATGACATCCAGTCCTCGCCCTGAGTAGGGTCAACAATGCAAAATAATGACATCCAGTCCTCGCCCTGAGTAGGGTCAACAATGCAAAATAATGACATCCAGTCCTCGCCCTGAGGAGGGTCAACAATGCAAAATAATGACATCCAGTCCTCGCCCAGAGTAGGGTCAACAATGCAAAATAATTACATCCAGTCCTCGCCCTGAGTAGGGTCAACAATGCAAAATAATGACATCCAGTCCTCGCCCTGAGTAGGGTCAACAGTGCAAAATAATGACATCCAGTCCTCGCCCTGAGTAGGGTCAACAATGCAAAATAATGACATCCAGTCCTCGCCCTGAGTAGGGTCAACAATGCAACATAATTACATCCAGTCCTCGCCCTGAGTAGGGTCAACAATGCAAAATAATGACATCCAGTCCTCGCCCTGAGTAGGGTCAACAATGCAACATAATGACATCCAGTCCTCGCCCTGAGTAGGGTCAACAATGCAAAATAATGACATCCAGTCCTCGCCCTGAGTAGGGTCAACAATGTAAAATAATGACATCCAGTCCTCGCCCTGAGTAGGGTCAACAATGCAAAATAATGACATCCAGTCCTCGCCCTGAGTAGGGTCAACAATGCAAAATAATGACATCCAGTCCTCGCCCTGAGTAGGGTCAACAATGCAAATAAGATGAGGCAACAAAAGAAACATGCAAAAAGTGGCCAAAGAGAGAGAGAGAGAGAGAGAGAGAGAGAGAGAGAGAGAGAAGAGAGAGAAGAGGAGGAGGAAGGAAGGAAGGAAGAACAGCGCTGAAGAAAGAAGAGAAAAGAAACAAGACTTTGGAGGTTCTGTTGTTTGTCTAATAACAGACGCCAACATGGAGCTAACCTAGCAAATTCGCTGAACCTTAGCCTTCAGTACGAGGGAAGATAATGAAGTGTATGTGTGTGGAGATGGGGGAGGTGTTAATTTATTTTGTTAATTTTCTTTCCTTTTTTTTTTTTTGTAAGTTGTCCCAGGTTGTCTCAGTGGAGAAGCGGCGAGTTGGCACTCAACGTGTCGCGGGTTCCAATCCCGTTGGCGCCAGGCTTGAACGTGAGCAGTTTGTCTGTTCCATACCGACTTGGGATCGTTCTGGTGGTGTCAGTGTAATGTAAGATAGCGCCCCCACCCCCCACCTCCCACCCCCCGCGTCCCCTTTCCCATCCCGTGCCATGTTCCTGAGGTTGTTGTCCCCGTCTATCCTATAACCTGTGTGATCAGTGTCAACGTGGTCTGTATCAAACACTCGCTTCGCCCTGCATGTCATGTGTCAGCTATACCGCTTTTTCAAATGTCAGCTCAGACACGTTCTTTCGAACAATCAAATTCCTTTTTTTTTTCTTTCATTCCACACCCCCCCCCCCCACCCCAATCCCCCATTTCTCCTTCCTCTCATCTCGTCCCTTCCCATACCACATACCCCCCCCCCCCTCCCCCTCTCCGCTCCTTTTCACCTTCAGAACCTAGACCAATGACCCTGTCGATTTCTCCGTTGCTCGGGCCCACACTGGATGGGTGCCGATGGATATGAAAACCGATTGTGGTCAGTTTGATGTGTGCTGTACGCGCAGAAGTGACCATGATAAAAAAAAATCTGAAACATTCAACGGTTAACCTCTATGCCCCCCTCCGGCCCCTCCCCCCCCCCCC
>CM065733.1:10348934-10376434 GCA_033310375.1 Conus canariensis | reverse complement strand
CAAAACTATACAGAATATAATATACTGCAGCCACAGTACAATACAGAACTATACAGAATATAATATACTGCAGCCACAGTACAACACAAACAATACAGAATATAATACAATGCAGCCACCGTACAATACAAAACAATACAGAATATAATCTACTCTAGCCACAGTACAAGACAAAACTATACAGAATATAATGTACTGCAGCCACAGTACAATACAAAACTATACAGAATATAATACACTGCAGCCACAGTACAATACGAAACAGTCAACAAGGTATACAGTACGACTACGACAGTATAACGCAGTGCAATAGAGACTGATAATATGCGGGCTCTAACCCACATCTTATTTTGCCCGAAACCCTCCATTTCACAAACAATCTCGTCCATCTCATGCTACTTTTTGCCAAAACTAGCACCTTTTCTACAACCAAAATTAACATGCAAACCCCTCCAAAATTGACGTAATCGTTATTTTAAAATGGGGTCTTCGTGCAAAACAAAGATGGTGATTTAGAGGCCCGCATATTATCAGTCTCTCTCCTCTTCTGATTAATCTTCTACTTCCAACACTACCAACAAATCAGAACAAACAGCCGGCCTTCCATCTTGGTTAGTTATTTTTACACACAATGAATTTATAGGCCCTTCAACTAATTCTTTAAACCGGCTGTCTTCACCAAATGTGCTTAACTGATAATCGCAAAACCCCGCCTTAATTGATGGCAGTACTCCTAGAACTGTAGATGGATTGCCATCAAATAAATTAGTACTTGTTTTTAACTCTCGTAAATGAACATACAACATCGGGTTAACGAGAAAATCACATGGTTCATTACCTTCAAATTGATAGATGTTTTCTCTTGTACTAAATTTATAAGATCTGCTAGTACTGTGGAAACCCAAGATTCTAGCAAGGCCTTTAGGAAAAGTGTATTCTCTTTTTTCTTCTAGTGGAAAATGCATAGTAATTCTGAGGTTTGCTTCGTTAATTTTTAGCAATATGCCTAATTCGTTAAATACTTCTTTTAAAGAACAAAAGCTGTAATAGCCTTCTGGTATTTTTTCATGAGTTATTTGATTGCCCCCCTCGTTACTAATATTAATCCAGTTATTCTGAGCTTCTTCAGATATATTAAACCACTTAACTTTAAACCCAATTTTTCTAAGAGCAACCCTACTATTACCGCGCCTATTGTTAATTGGATACTTTAAGAACACACTTGTGTTTTGTTTAGTTATATAAATGTACATCCTTTTTAAATCCTTTTTTAAAAAACTATTTAAAAATGGAACCTTTTAAATATAATGAAAGTGCCGCTTACGATGTAGGAGGGGTTTATGAGCCCAAATCTTTGGACTTTAGTAACCTAACCATCGCAGTGGATGAATCATATGGCTTTCTAGTCAGACTTGTAAACCCACTAACTAGATATTTAAATCCTCCAATAAAGAGCGATAGAGTGCCATCAGCATGGTCAACTCATCCCATGGCTTTTTACCAGAATCAGTTAAATTTTGCAGTTTACTGCTCAACCACTGGCTGTGGTGTTTCATATACAAACCATTTAAACCACCCCAACCTCTTAGTAAGGTCAGTATATAACTTTCATGTTTATTATCAGTATAGGCGCATACTAACTGAACTACAAGTACGCCTTCCCAATGACAACGCGTTTAATCCATTTCTCAGCCCAATGGACAATAATGCATATGAAAGAATCTGCAACGAATTTAACATTAACCCTTCAAATAACTTTAGACAAAAGTTAGACCGCAATCACGGGCTGGGCACATTGTATTTGTGGGGCCAGCGTAGAGAATATAATTTTGACTACTGGCCCGGCCACACCACTTTTAAGTCAAACTCCCAAGTTAGATTGGGATCAATAGAACAAAAACACCCCAATGCTTGGGCAACATTTATCTTGGATGAAAGTAAAGGTCTAACAATGCCAGGAGTGCAAAGACTCAATGACTCCATACGGACGTACGTTTGGTGCCTATTAGGAGCGCAAGCACAGACCAAGTCTAGCATAGTGGATCAATCTACAGGCTTTGACGCCAGAAAACAATTTCGAGCCAATTTAGAAGATGCTATTAACTCAGCTGTTGATTTACCTTCCAGCATACAAAGGTACCAAAACGTTCTTTCACATGCTAGGTCAAAGGTTGACTTTGTTGTGGGTCATGGATTATACATGCTGCCTTCTGACCTCAGACTGCAGATTGGCATGATACAGAATTATAATAATGAAATCCTCATAGCCGGAGACGACCAAAACTTAGGACACAATCAAGGCTTAAACACAAGGCCCGCACCAGCCATTTTAAAAAAAGTATCTAGCCCTGAAAGCGACCCCCCACCAGTTATAAGCAGCCCACAGCCAGAAAGCGGGCCACCTGTTGATGTACCTCACCCCGACAGACACACTAGCGAAAAGACGGCCCTTGTTGTGTTTTTAACTTTTACTGGACTGGCTATACTTTATTTTACTAAAAATTAAACCGGCAGCCAGCACCCCCAAAGTCCACAGATGGTCAGCCATATAACCAACCACTTTGCCTATTGTAGACAAAACCCAACTAACAACACCGCCTATTATGCCAGGCAGTGCACCAAGCGCTTTGGCAGCTAACTTCTTTAATAAGTTTGCCAGATGGTGCAATTGTTTTCTAATCCAACTTTTACCGGGCTGAGGCGTTGGAGGCGCTACTGGCCCTGTTGGCGCACTGCCAGTTAATGCATAAACCAGTGTAGAGATAGCAAACCCAACGGCTGTTAATATACTAACTATTGTAATCCCCTGCTCTCTGAACAGAGTCCTTATTCTTTCTGCTAGCGTAGTATTTTCATAAATCATTTTGTTTATAGTTTCTCTGATTCTGCTTATTTGGGTTGCTATTTTTTCTCTGTTAATATACAACGCTGCTAAGCTGTTTGCCCTTTCTTTCATTAAATCCTGTATTTTCGCCTGTATTCTAGCCTTTTCTTCTTGTCCTAAATTGTTATCATCTGCATTAGCCAGTTTATTTTTTTCTTCTTTTATCTCTCTCTCTAGTATATTAAAATTTGCCAAATTGTTTTTTAGTTCTTCGTTCACAGTTGTTAAAGCAGACTTAATATCCAAGAGTTCACGCAGAGCAGTTCTAATATCCCTGAGTTCACTCGTAGACAATGGAGGATCATTAATTGATTTTAAAGCTGTTTCTTCTTCAGGACTCAGCTCACCTTCTCTTTGCCTAGGCAATTGAGAACCGCCAATTGTTTCTTCAATAAAACTCGTCTCAATTTCTGTTATTGCTTCATCTGTTCTTTGACCTAACTCTGTAATAGAGGCGATTTCTATTTCAGATCGTGTTGGCAACGTCCGCCCCATTTTCTGTAAAAATCTAACAGCATCAGGCCTTAGATTTGTAATGTTTAATCGTTCTGCATCAGCAGCAGGGAGGTCTCGTCTAATTGTACTTAGACTTAAAAACTTGGTCGCGTCTGGCTTTGTAGTAACTCTTACGCGGTCTCCTCCACTAGCCCTAATATACAAATGACCGCCATCTTCTTCAAAATCGTTAGGATCGAGCACGTCTGGCAGCCCTCGTCCTATACTTTTATAGAATGATTCAATTCGTTGTCGCAATAGTTCGTGACGGGCTTTAGGGAGTGAAGAGCCTACTCCTACAAGTTCTTGACGTGCTCTAAGGAGTACAGAACCTACATCTTGAGGCTGTCTAGGGAGTAAAGAACGTGCTTCTTCAAGTTCTGTTTCATCTTCTTCTTCAATAGGACTAAGCGCGTCATAATCTTTACCAGCCATATTTATATATTTATTATTTTTTGTTTTATAAAAATGAACCCATACGGCTGCGACCTTGATCCATTCAGAAAAGCGAAGGAGCCCCATGGCATAAAAGGCATAAGACAGACTGTGCGCGTTGTAAATAATCCATCAACAATTGAGCCCAATGAAATGTTAACAGTAAGATTTAGTGACCTTGGGCCTGACGATGTTATAATGCCAGGCACTGCCAGGCTGTCATTCAAAATAGATATTGAGTCGGCGGATCCTAATGCTACTGTCGTTGCTAACCTGGGCAGGGCCATCATTAAAAATATGGTAATTAAACTGGAAGGTAGAGAAGTCTTCTCACTGAGTAGCGCAGACATTTTTAATCTCTATTCTGATCTGTGGCTGCCTAGAACAGAAAGGAAAGACAAAATCTTTCAGGGGATCCAGAGCCCAAACGGCCTTAAGCACAGGCTTAATGCTGCGGATGCAAAGGAAGACGAGGGAGACCAGGCAATAGCGCGAGCATTTAAGAACAGATTTTGCATCCCTCTAGATTTTGAACTGTTAAAAACCCATCAGCCATATTACCAAGGCGCACTAAGAGACAAACTTACTTACGAACTGACATTCAATGACAGCGGGTCTGTTATTCTATCAGATGACCCAACAGCTAGATACACTGTCAGTAACATCTCTCTTAATTTTGATGTTGTTACTAACCCTGAACTAGCTAGAATAATCTTAAACCAGTATAAAAGTAGGGCGGTTGTTTACTTTGAAAGAGTTTTACACCACAGTCTAGCGATTAAAAACAAGCAAGACGCTGTCTGGGAAATAGCTATAAGCAATTCTTTAAGGTCCCTAAAGGGGGTTCTCTTGCTATTTACTAAACCCTCAGCTCCTTTTCAGAGAGAATCTGAGGTGTTTTACAACCCAAAAATTGAGCAGTTGTCTTGCACAGTAGATGGCAAGCCTTTTCAGTTGTATTCAGCTGGACTTTTGCCCGACCAACACTTTGATGAATAAGAAAGTTATTCGCCGGAGGCAGACAGACAAGCCCCACAGCCGATCATGTGTGTAAAAAACTTCACCTTCACGATGTAAGACTCGAAGATTATCTAACAGACAAATATGGACTATGGCTGGATTTTAGATCCACGTATGACAACAGACTGCACGGGAGTGGAAGAAGGGTAGGGTCAGATGGCATACTCATACAGATTAATAAGGAAGAGGAGGAGAATGGCCAGATACAAATGCACGTTTTTGTGGTTTATGACGCCCAGCTGAACATTGAAGAAAATAGACTGAAAGAAATAGCCTATTAAAACAGATGGATAGTTTGAACTTTTTGCCTAAAGACCCGCACTGTTCGCTTATTTGTGGGATTACTGGGTGTGGGAAAACTGTCTTCGTACTTGATTTGTTACAAACAATCTACAGATTTCATTACGAGTACATTGTTATATTCTGCACAACCATTAAACACAACAAGTCTTACAAAGAAAGGCAGTTTGTTTGGACAGATGAGAAATATTTTTAGTTGATCCTACTGACAAGCTAAGCGACTGTTTAGAACATTACTATAGGCTATTTGAGGGAACCGACACGCTGTTTATTATTGATGACTGTTCAGCCGAACAAGACATTGTTAAAAAAAGAAGGACTCTGTCTAAGCTGGCCTTTAGCGGAAGACACGCATTAGTTTCTGTTTGGCTCTTAACTCAAAAATACAATGCTGTCTTAAAAGACTTTAGATCGCAGTTAAAATCAGTCATCTTATTCTATACTAAGGACAGGGATAGTTTTGAAGAATGTTTAAGTGAAAATTATATAATTAGGGACAAGGATGAACTAAAAAAAATAAAAGAGCAGCTAGAAAAATCTAAGCACGCTAAACTATGCTTACGGACTGACCCGCCAGTTCAATACGTTTGCTTATAACACATTGCTTATTATAGATTGTTTATTATAGATTGCTTATTATAGATTGTTTATTATAGATTGTTTATATTAAAAGAATGTCTCGAGGGCCTGAATCAAAAGCAGAGTTAGCTCCTAAATGCGTTGCAGTAGAGATAAAAGATCTAGCAGATACAACGGACTTTGATCTAATAGGAGTGGCAGGAAATGTTTATGGATTTGAGTACACCGACGATGGCGTTTACAAACGAATAGAAATTGAAGATAAAAAACGACAGCAATATCCTACCCTGGAAGAGATAAGAAATCTAAGGGCAAACGATTTTGGCAAACACGAATACAAACTTCATAAACGAGAGAATGCCTGGGCGTTGCTTCCTAATATTAACTGGGATTTAAAGTTTGAACTACGAAGCCCCTATGTATACTTTGATAAGAAATACAATTTTAGAAAGCTTTGAATGAAGGACACCTTCTTGTTAGCCTAGTCCCAGGAACACAACAGAAAAAGCAGATTGAAATAACTAAGCAGGGTCCTGAATATATGCTGCAGAGAAAGAAGTCCTTAGCTGAAGTGGGGGATGACACCGTCGGCTTAGAATTTAACCCAAAACTAGAATCACTGCCTAGAAAAATGACGATGCTTTTTCGCTTATTTATTACTCCAAGGGAGTCTGATCCTAGTTTGCCAGAACATACGTTAATCAGAGGCGTACAAATAAAGTCTGAAAACTTGGATGCCCCTCTTAGGCTTGTTATTGCTATTACTAAAAACGCAGATGAAATAAACACTTTTGTATCTTCTGACAAAGTCACTGTGAATGTTGACAAAACCAAATTAACAGTGCTTGATTTTATTTTCATTAAGTATGTTGATTTTATTGCGTTTTACTCTGTTGATGAAGTGCTGCCAGAAGGGTTAATAAGGAGATATGTGCAAGATTAATCTTAATTAAAAAATTAATCTTAATTAAAAATGGATGATCAGGCTCAAAAGTTTAGGTTAGAGCAAATAACTGAACTTCAAGAAGAAATAGAAGTGACTTGGATAAGTATAGGGTTACTAGAAAGAAATATGCTAAAGTTTTAAATACTCTTTCTTATGTGATTACTGGCTCATCAGCTGTAGCGAGCGTAAGTGCTGGGTCTAGCGTTGCTCTTTTAGCTACTGGGGCCGGAGCGCCAGCCTCTTTAGCATTAGGGAGCCTTGGTTTGGGTTTAGGTGCTATGTCTATGATTGTGAGTGCCGTTTTAAAAAAATTAACGCCTAAATTACAAAAGCACACTGCCATTGTAGCCCTAGCATCAGCAAAACTTTGTTCATTAAGACTGAGAATAAGCAAAGCATTGCAGGATGAAAACATTACAGCTGAAGAATTTGAGCGCCTTATGGCTGATGGTGAGGATTACAGACGACAAAAAAACGAACTTCAAAAGGAGTGGAGAAAGACTTTTACTTCGCAACAGGTAGACACTGAGACAATCAAACAGAACATTGAAAAGCAAGCAAACAATCAGTTAAACCCAAAAATAGACTAAAAAAATAAGATGTGAACTAAATAAATAAATCATAAGTTTAACACAAAAAAAATAAATACTATTTTTTTTAACTAACAGGCACTGTGTTTGGCGGGACAACTTGCAACTCTTCGCGAACAAACGATCTTTTAGGGGCAGGCTTTTTAGACGTAGTAGCACCGCTAGAAGAAAGAGTCTCTCTTAAATAATACACGGGAGGGGTTGTTTTCATAATTCTTTCAGCTTCATATACGTCTACGCTCCATATGGGGTCTGTGGCTCTAATTCTAACATCGCCCTCTGCCTCTCCAGGAGCATACAAGTATCTTACTTTTAGTCCAAAAGGTAAGAGTTTTTGATTACCTTGGATGTCTTCAGTACTGCTAATTTTTTTTAATTTGATCGCGTTCACCGGTTTAAGGCCCGTTGCTTTAAATTCTTCGTTGTTCATGGCGCGTAAGACTGCTGGCAATCTCCTAACCCATTCTGTGTTGCGTGTTTTGTCCATAAGGTCTCTATGATATTGATAGGTAAACAGGCGCTCAGCTAGATTCTTATTAAAGTTTTCTACTAGAGCTTGTGAGCGATGGTTGCCTGGGATCCCTCTCTTAACTGTAACCCGATGTCTTAAAAACAGTTGGTTTACAGCTCCTTTAAACTCTTTCCCATCATCAACCTGGATCAATCTAGGATACTTTAATGGACCTCGCATGTATATTTGTTGTAAAGCCACAGCCACAGCAGTTGAGCTTTTATCCGTTAAAGGCTCAGCATCTTTATACCTTGAAGCCATGTCAACAACTGTAAGAGCATACTTAAACTTTTTTCTTCTAACTTTGTCATGTGGAAGATACAGCAAGTCCATCTGGTGGGTGTCATTAGGAACTGAGTTAACAAATCGAGGCCTTATTATTCTTTTGGGGGCAGGCAGATATATTTGCCAGATCGCTTGTTTTGAAAGCCAGTCTTTCGCTTCTGATTCAGACACCCTAGCAGCTTTACTCAGTTTATCAATAGCAGCCTTTCCTTTCCAATACCCTCTAGGAGAATAATATATTTTGTACTTTGTATTGTCCATAAGAGACTGTTTTTATTACATTTTTAACTATCTTTTTAGATTGAATATGCAAGAAGAAAGATTGCTCCCATAGCACCTATAATAAAGCCTATTTCTACCATTTTCTGATCCTCAGATGGTTCATAAAAGTCAGACAGTTCTGGTGGCGACGATGTTAGAAACTTCTTTCCTGTCACTAAGTAATATTCATTCATTGCTTCATCAACGTCTGTAAATGTGTGCTCTGCATGTCCCTGCTCTCTTAACTTTTTATTAATAAAGTCTAAGTGAGCAATTCTCCTTTTCTCGTAAGCGTCTCTTGCCTTAGCTAAATCTTCCATTGCCTTGTTATGGCGTTCTCTCTCTTCATCAGACCGCAGTTTACTAAACATATAATTGCTGCCAGAAAAAGCCAACGCATTAACAATAGCTCCTCCTACCATCAGAACTAATCCGGACACCTTTTTATAAATGAATGAATCTTTTTTATAAATCAATATTTTTTAGAATGAACCTTTTATAAATCAATCTTTCTATGCATTAATCTTTCTATGCATTGATGTTTTCTGGGATAATCCCCTGTGCAACAAGAAAGTCTTTTGAAGTAATCCCTGCAGTTATTACAGCTATAACCTTAACAACATCCTCAATGTCTAACCTTCCTAGATCGGCCGGCCTCATTTTAAACATGTTTTTTGCTAGCGTGCTATATCCTATACTAAGGCCGCTGATTACAGCAGAGTGGTAAATCGTATTAATAATCTTTTTTTCGCTCATGTTTTTTATTAACTAAAAAAATAATTAAAATAATCATAATATGAAAGGCTGTCTATGTGCTTTTTAATTAGATAATCTTTTGTTGCTAGAGCTAAAAATAAGGTTGTAACTAGTTTCGGCGAATCTTCTATCTTTCCCATGTTGGGTGGTTTTATTCTTAACAAACATTTTGCTAGGGTTGAATAAACTATAACACCGACAATGGGCACTGCATAATTAACCAGCGTTAAACTCATGGTTTTATTTTTTTTATTGCTTTTAAAAAGGGTTTAAAAATGGATTGCGACGAGCTATTAAAGTGTGAGGAGGCAGCAGACCTCTGTCATAAAGAAAGATTATACTCGCTGGCTGCGTGTGGGAAAACCAGGCAGTATTTAGGCACTGAACTAAGTATTGAACAGATTCAGCAATTGTCTACATCAGACGTTGAGAAGTATTACGCCAGGTACGAAGCACAGCTAGGATCAAAAATGGTTAGATCGGTGGGACAGACAATGATTAGTTTATATGCTAAGTTAGTAGGCAAGATAGCGCTGATTGATTCAGAAGAAGATTTAAAATATGACTTAACACAAGATCCGGTTTTAACCAAGTCCCTAGAATCTCTTGCATGTGACATGTATTATAGATTTGGGACGTTGCTATGTCCATTCATCATGGGATTAATTACTTTCAATCATATTAATTTTAATCATATTAATTTTAATCAGACTAAAAAAAATGAGCGAGCAGGAGAAGACTCCACAGGAGCAGAATGCCCCACAAGTGAATTTACAGGCGAGTGTCCCACAAGTGAGTGCCCCACAAGTGAGTGTCCCACAAGTGAGTAGTGTTACTAAGTCTAAAAGTGCTGGCGTGTTGAGGCTGGTCGTAAACTAGCTGAATGGAACAGACTGCAAAAAGCAAACCAAGCAGCAAAACAAAAATTATTAGATAGTAATACAACATCAGCACCAGCGCCGCCGCCGCCACCAACAACAACACAATCAAACTGTAAGATGTATTATTATGTACTGGGGAGTATTGTTGTTGGTGGAGGGCTTTTGGCATACAAGTGTCTAAAGCCATACTTAGCAACAAAGTTACAACCCCCCACAAAAACAGTAAAAGAAAAAGAACCAGCTTCTGCAAAAAAAAGTACAACCTCCTGCTGTAGACCCATTTTTAATAAATTAGTTTTTTTAATGTGTTGTTAAGTACTGGTTAAGTACAAGCTAAGTACTGGTTAAGTACAAGCTAAGTACTGGTTAAGTCAGTTATAACAAGTAAAGTGCAAGTAAAGTGCAAGTTAAGTGCAAGTCATGATAAGTACTAGTTAAGTACTAGTTAAGATCTTAAGTTAAGTACTAGTTAAGATCTTAAGTAAAGTACTAGTTAAGTACTAGTTAAGATCTTAATTTAAGTCAGCCAAGTCGGTTCTCCAGTGACCTACAGCATATGAAAACTCAGGATTGACGTAAGTTCGCTTGTTATTGTTAGAGACTAGTGATTTCTTATTAACAGCAGTTGTGTTTACTTGATGAAGAGTAGAGCGCAGATTAACATTTGTGTGATGAAATATTTTGTTTTCAAAGAGAGCCTGCTTGTAGTTGTCGTGACTTTTTTTTTTTTTTTTGACAACTTCTTTACTTACACCCTTAGCTTTCTTTGTTACAGAAGTCTGGGTAGCAACGCTATACATCTTTGACCGTAAGCCAACATATTCTTGAATAACTGTCCCATTAAGTTCATCCTTCATCTTTCCAATCACTTTCTTGTTCACAGTTGAATGTAAAGGCGAATCTTTTGGGTAGTCACATGTGTCGTACCAGCTGTCGGCCCCTTTGGCTACCTCCGCTTCTAAATCCTTATAGAAGTCTTCTGTTGGAACATCCAGAATAAAAGAGTCAGTATCTGTGTAAAGGACTCTCGACTTTGGGTATAGCGGCTTAAAATAGTCATACAGAAATTCTAGCATCAATAACTTTGACAGCTCTAACACGGTAAACCCGATAAACACTGGCTTATCCAACTTGACTTTCTGTTTCTTCATCATAATGCCAACCAGGCTGTCGCTAAATCTTCTAAAGTCTTGATAATTAGGTTTAGAGACCAGCTTAATTGCTTGTTTTTCTTTTGTAACTAATCTTACATCTTTACGATTGTGTACGTTCTCCATGGTTTTGCCAAAACAGCTGTTGTTCATTAGTTTAAAAAAGTCTTTTTCTGAAGCGTCAGTGGCCTTAGTTCTAAGATTGGTGTTCTTCATGATGTATGGTTTCATGAAAGGCTCTTGATCAAATTCTATTATTCTGTGAACGGCGGTAAGTTTCAGCCCATGTCTTAAGTAAAATTGTAACAGCCTGTAATGACAGACATATTTAGTCTTGTCTCGAAGATTGGGCACAAGCTTAGGCGGTTCGGTGGGGCTCATCTTTAATCTTTCTGCGGCCAGAGGATAATCATTATGAAGGTCATGCAACTCTGCGGGATAATCTAAGTCTACCTCTAAGATTAGTCCTATTGGATAATCGGGTGTAAGACGCGGCAGATAACTCAACACTTTATTAACATCATGAGGCCCGTTTATCATTTTAAAGTTTCTTAATGGCAGTGCCTGGCTCATGGCCCACCCATACAGATTGTTGGCGTCTAAGTACATTAGATAGTTGGATGGTTTAGTTGGATCATAATCGTCTAAATACTTGTTGTTGGCTCTGCGGTAAGGATGACAGGCCATGCTAATGCCTCCCCTCAGCCCGTCCTCAATCATCTGAAGTGTATCCAGATCAGATATTAAGTCAATCTCAATGTTTGTAGACTTCAAGAATGCATCCCAAGAAAGGCCTGGGCAGAGATGTACTGTGATGAATCTAGGCCGTAGTGTTTCATGCAAGTGGATCTATAATTTTCAAACACATCCGCCAATAAACCACGTCGGCCATCAAGTATTGATCATGATAATCGCCCATCGTTCGACAGTGTAATTCTGTCCAGGCTTTCTGTGCGTATTCATAGTCAGAGTCTGTTATGCCTTCACCTCTAAGACGGCTGTAAAAGTCTTCCTTTGCTGGCAGCGCTGGCTCATCAAACTTGTCCCACGAGTCCATGTATTCATACGGGTAAACGCCTTTACGTACTAAAGATGGTCGAAATATTGTTTAGTGATTGGACAGTCTTGTAGAGATTCTGCTAACTTACTTAAGCTCCCCATCAGATGCTGGGCAGAGTCACAGAAGCATAAACAGTCTACAGTAAAGGTCATGTACTTTTCTGATGACTGTGCAATGCAGGTAACCCTCTTACATTCAGAAGTTATTGCTTGCATGATGAAATGAGAATCGTAGCCTCGTAAGTTATGAAAGAAGATAGGCAGTTTCCATTTTTCGGGGTTAACCTTGAGTTGAAGATTACAGCTGTTGTGTGCCGCCCCTCTGAATTTACCAGTAATGTGATCGTGGTCTCTTACAGTGTCACCTAATAAC
The DNA here is from genome assembly GCA_033310375.1 of Conus canariensis. NCBI lineage: Eukaryota > Metazoa > Mollusca > Gastropoda > Neogastropoda > Conidae > Conus > Conus canariensis. The sequence continues at coordinate 10,363,908 of CM065733.1, read as the reverse complement.
TTGCATTTGCATATCCAGCAGTGGGTGGCTGATTCGTAGCGCCTTTGGTCTTCGGGAGTCATCTTAATGTCTGAAAGGTTCAGCTGATTGGAGAATTGATTGCGAAGATGCTTCATGTGCTCCAAAAATCGATTAGCTGCGTCGGGGCCTCTGTAAATCTCCGGTTGTGTGTGTCCGCCATCTGACCTAACAACAACAAACGCATAAGAACAGATCTGATGGCGGGATAATAAGGCTGTTTTTTGGTCTTGCTGAGGGCTGTAGTACTGTGGCAAGATCGCTTCAAAGTCAGCATAGACTACGTATGGTCTCATCTGCAGTTTGTGTACATTCTTAAAACTAACTTTAGACCCCGGTGGGGGCGTAAGAAGTTCGGTTTTACAGTCTACAAAACTTTTACAATGCTTCTTATGGCGGGCAGCGGCCTCTATAGTTGGGATCCTGATCAAACACCTTCTACAAAGCTCTTGTTTAGATTTATGCTTTGATGTATATTCTAACAGTCTGCTAATTGATCTGATTAATACATAATGGCTCTTGGAACCATCTGCAAACAGTATCAAGTCTACATGTTTGTTAAGAAGTTCGCCTAAAGTGGGGGCTTTGGGAGAGATCCTTAGAGGGACTAGATTGTCTACTGGATCCCAGGTGTATACGCTTACGGTTATTGGTTTGTTTTGCTCTTCAAACTGGTCAATACTTTCTACACTCACTGGAAAGGTTATGTTATTAAAGTTCAGGCTATCTTTGTATGCTTCATAAATAGATACTCTGTCTGCGTGCTTTTTAACTGGGTGTAAATGCGCCAAAATGCACCACATGAAACACATATCGTCAGAATTTTTAATGTTTAGGACTGCCCGTTTTAACACTAACTCTCTTGGGAGAGGAAGGTAAGGATTGCCGACTATAGGATAGAACTTTGTTGTCTTAATCTGATTTCGAGGACTGTTCCTTCAGACCAGCCAGAACCTCTTAGCTTGGCCTCCTCGCTTGCACGGTTAAACTGTGTAAGCATGTAATCAGCCCATTCAGAATTAAAGTCGCAATAGCTGATTACTTCTTTCTGTCTAGTTGAAACCCAGACTAGTATACTACTATCATCGGGGGTTATATATTCAATCTGAATGGCCAACAACACTTTTACTGGCGGGACGATTCGAAGAGACTCTGGGATTTTAGAGATAGCATGTGTTACGCTTTCCTGAACGCTTGAGGGGTTAATAATGTCCATATCTAGTTCGCTGAACATATTACCTAATGGTTTGTTACTACCTTCCAACAGTACGTTGTTGGGTAGTTTTTCAAACTTAGACTCACTTGTGGGGTTCATTTTTAAGCCACAATATTTACGTAAATTAAAAAAAAATAAAAGTAAGTAAAAGTAAGTAAATGCTCTTTTATTCTTCACCCAAGCGTTGCAATACTTCAAGACACCCTAATCTTACAAGAACGTCTGCTAATACTTTAGCTTTTTCTGAATCATTACAGCCAATGTTTAACTCTTTGATTGCTTCGCCAAATAGTTCACTATGATTTTTGATTAAATTGTTTACATCATTCTCAAACCCAGATTTACTAAAATCAATGTTTAACACTTTCATCGTTTCGTCAAATAGTTCATTACAATTTTCTATTAAAATCATTAGATCAGATTCGCTGTGTTTGGCCGTCATTTTAAACCTAAAAATTAAATAAATAAAAAAATAATTGTAAATTCAGCTGCTATTTATTACTCATAGTCTTTTACTAATCTTAAAAACTGTCCAGGTTTAAAGGTAACAGTTACTCCTTCAGGGTCAGTAGAAGCAGTCAGATTAAAATCTTCAGGAGCTATTTGATCAATTAAAATGGCAAACAACTTTATAACCGGTTGAGGCCAAGAATCTGGTATTTTACTGATGGAGTGCTTCACGCTTTCTCGCATATTTATGCGCTCAAACAAATCAGTAATTAATTCTTCAAACATATTCTTTATCTCTTCTCTATTGGCTTCCCCATCCATCTTCCACTCCAACTCCTCAAATATATTACTAAGCTCTCTAACTACTTCGGGCTTCATTTTTAAACCAGATTATAAACACCAATTAAAAAAATTAAGTAGGCCGTTCCTATTGTTTTGCGCAAGAATCAGAAGAGGAGAGAGACTGATAATATGCGGGCCTCTAAATCACCATCTTTGTTTTGCACGAAGACCCCATTTTAAAATAACGATTACGTCAATTTTGGAGGGGTTTGCATGTTAATTTTGGTTGTAGAAAAGGTGCTAGTTTTGGCAAAAAGTAGCATGAGATGGACGAGATTGTTTGTGAAATGGAGGGTTTCGGGCAAAATAAGATGTGGGTTAGAGCCCGCATATTATCAGTCTCTGCAATGCAACACAGTGTACTGCTTGCTACGTAGTGCGGTGTAACACAGTGTACTGCTTGCTACGTAGAGCGGTGTAACACAGTGTACTGCTTGCTACGTAGTGCGGTGTAACACAGTGTACTGCCTGCTACGTAGAGCGGTGTAACACAGTGTACTGCTTGCTACGTAGTGCGGTGTGACACAGTGTACTGCTTGCTACGTAGAGCGGTGTAGCACAGTGTACTGCTTGCTACGTAGAGCGGTGTGACACAGTGTACTGCTTGCTATGTAGTGCGGTGTAACACAGTGTCAAGTGCGTGAAACCTCTCACAAAAGGCATTAAACGCTTAGAGGCAAAAGGGACGTTGTACGTAGTATACAAATAGGTAATAGAACCATTAACAAGTATGCCTTACCCATCGCACACGGTCGAACCGTGTCGAGGAGGACGAAGCGGTCAGGTGACAGATGGCACCTAAGGTAGTGAGGAGTTCGGACCTGCCCGACAGCGAAAGGGGAGAGGGACGTAACCACTAGGACCTCGGTGCACCAAGTGAGCGCTAAATACTCAGTCAGCTGAGGTTCTTTTGTAAACAGTCAGTGAAGAGCAGGAGTCTTCGACTCGTTCGGATGGTATTGCCGTGGTCACTGGTTGGTTCTATTGTCAGGCTGGTTGAACGCGCGTGGATGTTGTTATCGTAGCCCTCTTTAAGATAATTACTGTGTTAAAGTGGCCTCCGAAGTCGGCGGGAATTTTCGATGTCCATCTGGTGCCAAGTGTTTGTTTGCTAATCAATCAGGTAGGGATGTGTGTAAATGCAGATGTGTGGAGAATGTAGCGAATGGAGAATTCACAGCACTTGTGAACTAGGGGTTTGAGAAGCAGCATGGACAAAGGCATGGCCCGAAGGGGAATCCTTTGTTTCCATTCCTATATAAAGTGAGGGAGAACAACGAGAAGAAGAAGAACACCAGGAGAGAGAGAGAGAAGGCAGAGGAGAGAGAGAGAGAAGAGAGAAGGGTGGGCAGGACAGAGAACGGGTCGAGAGAAACGTGGTCTGGAGATAGAAGAGACAGCAAAGTCTTAGGGAAAGACAAGCTGGAAGAGAAGAAAACTAAGTTTGAAGCCCAGAGGTGGGTGAAGACAGACAAACTGAATTTGAACCCAGAGGTGGGTGAAGGAGACGAAGAAGAAGAGTTCTACGTCGAGATCCCAGAGACGACCACGAAGACCCAGTCCTGAAACCTGGAGCCAGTCAACCAAGGGCATCACCATCAAGCAGTGCTGAAGAAGACGTGAAGAGACTTTTCAAGAACTGTGGTGTGGTGTGAAAGCGTGGTTGTGTGTGTGTGAAAACCTGGCCAGGTAAGAAGTCATCTTTATTATAACCCGGGATTAGGAAGTATTGATCTTTTATGTGTTGATTTGTTCATTTTGTGTAACTGGATTTTTCATGTTTGATTATAGTAGCATAGAAATTGTATTTCTTGTGCTCAGTCGTGTTAGGAGAGAAACGAATGCGTGACATCCCATTCCCAGAGAGAGTGAATGTTTGGTGGGCGCATGAGTGTGCATATGCGTGTATGAGTGCAACGATAACCATGGTGTGTTAAGCCTGACCAATAATACATCAACTTAGTGCACTTAAGCAATACCATCACGATTTCCCCCGTCCTTGGACACACAGTGTACTGCTTGCTACGTAGTGCGGTGTAATACAGTGTACTGCTTGCTACGTAGTGAGGTGTAACACAGTGTACTGCTTGCTACATAGTGCGGTGTGACACTGTACTGCTTGCTACGTAGAGCGGTGTAACACAGTGTACTGCTTGCTACGTAGTGCGGTGTAACACAGTGTACTGCTTGCTACGTAGTGCGGTGTGACACAGTGTACTGCTTGCTACGTAGAGCGGTGTAACACAGTGTACTGCTTGCTACGTAGTGCGGTGTAACACAGTGTACTGCTTGCTACGTAGTGCGGTGTAACACAGTGTACTGCTTGCTACGTAGTGCGGTGTAACACAGTGTACTGCTTGCTACGTAGTGCTGTGTAACACAGTGTACTGCTTGCTTCGTAGTGCGGTGTAACACAGTGTACTGCTTGCTACGTAGAGCGGTGTAACACAGTGTACTGCTTGCTACGTAGAGCGGTGTAACACAGTGTACTGCTTGCTACGTAGAGCGGTGTAACACAGTGTACTGCCTGCTACGTAGAGCGGTGTGACACAGTGTACTGCTTGCTACGTAGAGCGGTGTGACACAGTGTACTGCTTGCTTCGTAGTGCGGTGTAACACAGTGTACTGCTCGCTACATAGCGTGGAGTGACATAGTGTACTGCTTGCTACATAGTGCGATGTGACATAGTGTACTGCTTGCTACGTAGAGCGGTGTGGCACAGTGTACTGCTTGCTACATAGCGTGGTGTGACATAGTGTATGGCTTGCTACATAGTGCGATGTGACATAGTGTACTGCTTGCTACGTAGAGCGGTGTGACACACTGTACTGCTTGCTACGTAGAGCGGTGTAACACAGTGTACTGCTTGCTACGTAGTGCGGTGTAACACAGTGTACTGCTTGCTACGTAGTGCTGTGTAACACAGTGTACTGCTTGCTACGTAGTGCTGTGTAACACAGTGTACTGCTTGCTACGTAGTGCGGTGTAACACAGTGTACTGCTTGCTACGTAGTGCGGTGTAACACAGTGTACTGCTTGCTACGTAGAGCGGTGTAACACAGTGTACTGCTTGCTACGTAGTGCGGTGTAACACAGTGTACTGCTTGCTACGTAGTGCGGTGTGACACAGTGTACTGCTTGCTACGTAGAGCGGTGTAACATAGTGTACTGCTTGCTACGTAGAGCGGTGTAACACAGTGTACTGCTTGCTACGTAGTGCGGTGTGACACAGTGCAAAGCGATAAAATGCTGTCCATGCCAACTCAAACAACGCACCGTAGCTCCGGTCAGTAGAGTCCTGTATAATTCAGTATCCTGGTTCAGGATCACCCGGGCTCGTGCGGCTGGTGTTTCTGCTCTGTAATGGCGACAGCCTCATCGATAGTGGACGAGAGCGCTGATTGTGACGGTATACGCGTCCCGCGCGCCAGCCTGAGTGATTTATTTCTTTTGTCAGCACTGAGGGTGTGTGTGTGTGTGTGTGTGTGTGTGTTGTGCAGGGGGGGGGGGGGGGATAATGCAGGCAGGAGGCAGGCTGTAATCTGATTTGGAAGCAATGTTACTGGCGTTAAGTAGTGTTTTTGTTTTCGCCATGCGGACTCACGTCATGGTCAAGAATGATGATGATGATGATGACAACAATGATGATGATGATGATGATAATGATGATGATGATGATGGTGATGATGATGATGATGATGATAATGATGATGATGATGATGACAACGATGATGATGATGATGATGATGATGATGATGATGATATTAAGAAGAAGGAGAAGAAGAATGATGGTAACACTATTGTGGTGGATGGAAGGATGGGTCCTTGAAGTTGATTTTGGATGTTCTGAAAAGAATTGAACGCAGAGCGATGCAGTTCAGTGTCGTGCATGTGCGGGTAGCTAACCGGGGAGTGGGCTGGAGTGGAGTAGCTGTTGAGGTAAAATACTGAATTAATCCAACAATGTTTGGAATTCTGAACTGAGGAGAAAAAAACAACAACAGTATATTGTTATTCAGACAAAAAAAAAACTGCTTAACTTCGCTAGTGGAAAAATAAGAGATGTTAGAGCAAAAAGAAATTGCAATCCCAACAGGAAAATACTCCACCAACTTCCGAGCTGAGCGAGAAGCTCTCTGTGAGGCAGCCACAACAGTCTCGCAGAACTCCATAAGAACAACAGGGCAGGTGGTGGTGTTCTCAGACGCTCTCTCCGTGCTCCAAGCCCTCAAGAACTGCCGCTGCAAAGAACAGAACCATCTTACTTCAGCCCTTGGTGCCCTGAGTGCCAGAGTGGAGAAAGTGGTGATACAATGGGTACCAGCACACTGTGGTATCAGAGGCAACGAAAAAGCGGACATTCTGGCAAAAGACGGTGCACAGAAGGAGCAGGCCAACAACCTGGTGTCATACGATGAAATCAAGACAATCATCAAGGCACAGCAAGGAATAAAGTGGCGCCTCCAGCACCCCAAACACAACCCAGAAGACACATACCATTTGCTGGGACGACGGGAACAGGTCAAGATCTTCCGCCTGAGAACTGGACACAATCGCCTGCACCACTACATGCACACAAAATTTGGCACTGGACAGAGTGGAGTGCCCTTGTGGTGAGGGCCAGTGACAACAGACCACATCCTTCAAGACTGTATGACGCATGCAGCATCCAGAAGGAAGTACTGGCCAACGCCGACAGCAGTGGAAGCCAAGTTGTACGGCACCCTGGAGGAGCTGCGGTGGACGGCAGCCTTCATGAGGACACCGGGCTGCTCATCTAATGGGAAGCGAACGAGGAAGAAGAAGAAGAAGAAGAAGAGCAAAAAGATCCTTAAAATCAGAGAGTGTGGGAGGAAAGGAAGATGGGGGGGGGGGGGAGGAGTCTTAGCGTCGATCGACTTTAATTGTCCGAACTTCCTCCATTGTCTTTGCCCTCTCCTTCCCCACCCCACCCTATACCACACCACTCCACCCCCAAACCCCCTCCCCGCCCCTCGCAGACCCCCCCCCCCCCCCACCACCACCACCACCCACAGCACGCCGTCTGTGCCCACCCCATGGAGTAACAATGCCCAGTCATCAGAGACAGACCGCAATCGTAGTTAGTTCGTGGAAGGTACCCGCGCTCTGGAAACTTAAAGAGTCATCGTTCTGGTTCTGGACTTGGCCACTCGCTCCGCCATGCCACCCATACTGTCACTGAGAGACAGTGTTCAGGGGATTCACAATTGGGTTTTTTTAACTGACCGCCTTCTCTCTTCTCCGATTTGCGAGGAGGGCAGGCTGCTGATCCGATGTTTGTTTGGGTTTTTTGTTGTTGTTTTTGTTTTGCTTTGTTTTGTTTGTTTTTAAGAGACAGTTCAGTGTGAGTTCAAGTGGTGTCCTTGTCATCCTCATTCTTCTCTCGTTCTTTTTTTTTTTTTTTTCTCCTTCACGTCCTCCGTTTTCAGCTTGCTCGTTCTTCTATTTCTCTCCCCCCCCCCCCCCCCCTTCTTTTTTGTTGTTGTTTATTTTGATTTTGGTTTCTCCTCATTACTCGTCTCATACTCCGTGTCTTCTTTCTCGTTGTGTTACTCCCCTTCGTTCCCTTCCTTCTCGTCTTTCTCTTCTCTCTTGCTCCTTCTCCTCCTTCCTCTTCCTTTCTCCTCCTGTCCTACTGGGATTCATTTCATCTTCATCATCGTCGTCGTCGTCTTTCATCTCCCTGCCCCGCACCTGCCTCCTTTAATTCCTGGTTCTCGCTGGGCACAGCATCGACACGGGAGACAAGCGATCACTTTGTGCAGTGTTACGATCCTCCCTCCCCTCCCCCCCCCCCCCCCCCCCCCCCCCTTCGGTTCGTGTGGCCTCCAGACGACCTTGAAGTGGATCGAGCCGTCTCCAACGCAGCGTGTATCTTGTTGATCATGGACGAAACTCCTAAGGTGTGTCTGCGTGTGTGTGTGTGTGGGGGGGGGGGGGGGGGGGGGGCTCCTTTCATCGGCTTGATTTTCTGTTGTTGATTTGTCGCGAGTTGTCTGCTTTTACCCCGGGGAATGTTCTGTACTGGGCACCACTTTTACTCTGTTTTGACGGTCCACAGAGGTCGCTGAACTAGAAAAGCGGTCCTAGTCCCCCAGCAAGCTACTGCCCCCCCCCCCCCCCCCCCCCCTCCTCCGTGCCATTTCTTCATGTTCGGTGTAACGCCGCTTTTAGTTTTAAGGGGCATGCAGACAGGCGTCAACATTTACGATTCTGGTGCACAGTATCATTCCCAGGGTGAGATTGTTGACGTGTCGCTCTCTCAGTGACATCAATACGTCAACGGTGAACTAGTTCATGTATCGCTGTCGTTGACATATATATATAAATATATATATATATATATATATATATATATATATATATATATTTTATATATATATATATATAAAGGTCGCTCTGTGTGCGGGCTTGCAGGTATCCGCGTAACATATGAGATTTATGTCGTTGTGCACTGGCAGTTTTTTGACCCCCAGTCGGGATTTAGCGCTGCTCCTATTCAGACGTCAGGATGCAAAGCTTCTGCGTGTCTTAGGCCAGACTCCACTGATCAGAAAAGAGCTGAATCTGAAAAAATATAAATAAATAGAAAAATAAGGGGGGGGGGGGGGGGGCGCTACTCTCATAGCAAAGCAGCGGAGCAAGAGAAGATGGTGGACTTGAAAATCGATGTGAACAAGTTGTTCACGTGGGCTTCCCATGCTTGTGATAGTATTGTTCATGGCGAACATTAGCAAGGCATCAGGAAGTGCCTACATACAGACGTATGCTGCTGGCACGATTCTCGTTCCTGACACTACGCTGCCGTCCCGTCAGTGCTGGCCCTTTGGCCTTGAGGGAGTGGGAGGGGGGGGGGGGACGGGGGGGGGGGATGACCAATGGCCACGCAGCCAAGATGGCAGAAGAAGGAAACGAGGTGAGAGAGCGAAAGAAAATGGAGAGGGAGAGGATGGGAGTGTTGAGGGGGAAGTAGTGTGCGTGGTGTGTGGGGGGGGGGGGGGGAGGGGGGGGTCACCCAGTTGCGTTTCTGCAGCGCTCCCTGTTGTGTTGAATGTGTTGACAGCCAAGTTCCTGCCGTTAGCTTGAAGTGTGATTATTGTCAGTATTATTGTTATCGTTGTTGTTATTATATAGAGTGTCTACATAATAAGAGAGTGCTCGCGCGTGCGTGGGAAGTTGGATGATATTTTTTGAGCTAGGCGCTCGTTAGGAATAAACAAAAAGACTATCCGGTTGTTGCCGTCGATTTCTCTCTCTCTCTCTCTCTCTCTCTCTCTCTCCTCTCTCTCTCTCTCTCTCTCTCGTCCACCAAAAAAAAACAAAATATATCTCTCTCTCTGTCTCTCTCTCTCTGTGTCTCTCTCTTTCTCTGTCTCTCTCTCTCTCTGTCTCTCTCTCTGTCTGTCTGTCTCTCTCTCTCTCTCTCCTCTCTCTCTTCTCTCTTCTGTCCACCAAAGAAAAACAAATATATCTCTTCTTTTCTCTCTCTGTCCTCTTTCTCTCTTTCTCTCTCTTCTTCTCTCTCTCTCTCTCTCTCTCTCTCTCTCTCTCTGTCCCCAAGAAAAACAAAATCTCTCTCTGTCTCTCTCTCTCTCTTGTCTCGTTCTCTCTGTCTCTCTGTCTTCTCTTCTCTCTCTCTCTCTCTCTCTCTCTCTTCTCTCTCTTCCTCTCTCTCTCTCTCTCTCTCTCTCTCCTCTCTCTCTGTCTCTCTCTCTCTCTCTCTGCAAAACATAATCTGTCTCTGTCTCTCCTCCCCCCCTCTGTCTCTGTCTCTGTCTCTCTCTCTCTCTCTCTCTTCTCCCAGAAAAATGTCCTCTCTCTCTCCTCTCTCTCTCTCTCTCTCTCTCTCTCTCATCTCTCTCTCTTAGAGAAAATAGAATTTAATGTCCACGTCTCCCCCCCCCTCTCTCTCTCTCTCTCTCTCTCTCTCTCTCTCTCTCTCTCTCTCTGTATAATGGTGTTTAATGTGTGAGTGAATGTTCGTAATTGGAGCGACAGTGAGAGATGGATCAATTCGTTTCTGACAGGGCCAACCGGTGAAGGCCTTTTAATAGTCACACTGTCTGTGCACCGTCAGGTGGGGAATAATACTAATTTTGCTCATAAATTGTGCTCGATTTTAAGCAAAACCCACCACGTGCAGAAATGTCTTTTGTTGTTGCTGTTGTTGTTGTTGTTGTTGTTGTCCCTCAACCTCTTGCTCACAGTGGGAATTTCTATCAAATTTCACGGGTTAACGGTTCAGCTGGAAACGAAATTTGATGGCGTATGTTTAGATTTAGTTCCGTAAGTATTAATCTAATGAAAGTAGTTATTGCTGAAAAATGTGATGATACTGCAAATGTCAGAATCATTAGCTCAGAATACTTTTCTAGTCTTCCTGATTCAAATTTTAGCGAACATGAGAAGTTAAGGGGTTTCTCGTTCTTCGTTTTAACTGTCCTAAATGTTATTTGTTTTCGCCTGAAGAAGACCCAAGAGGTCGAAAAGCATTGTGTCTTGTCCTGTATTTTATTTGTCTGTGTCCTTGGCGGTAACTAACTCCCTCTTTTTCTAAATTTTGCTTCATTTTCCGCCCTCAGTCACTCCGTTTTGAAACTTATTTGCTAAGGTTTGAATCTGCTACAAGTAGTTAATGCCCGCAAGATGTAATTACAAATCAAAAATGAGAATTGTTACCTCGGAATAGTTTATTGCTATGTTTGTCCTGAGAATTCTTATATTTCTGCACTCCCTATTCTAAAGCCATTCTTATGTCGTTTTCATGGACATGACGTTCATAGGTCACTTTGAAGTTAATTTCGAGTCGCTAATTACGTTTATGAGACTCACCAAACATTACAAATACTATCAAACATAATTGAAAACAGCCGAAACAGTGTGCTCGTAACGGTCTTCGGCCCGTTCGAAAAGTTGAAACAGTTTATTCAGATAGTAAAACGTGTCATTGTTTGACTTTTTATTTCATTTTCTTGTTTGTTTGTTTGTTTACATTGGAAGAAACGTTTTTGTTTGTGTAAGAAAGTTGCAATGCTCTCAGATTTTTTAATGGGCTTTCACTTCCTGTATGGACGGACCCATGTACGTACTTGTTATATATATATATATATATATTGTGGGGTGTGTGTGTGTGTGTGTGTGTGTGTGTGTGTAGTCTGCCCAGGCTTCTAAATTACATTACTTTTAAATGCAGTGTCAATAAAATTGGCTTCTTCAAATTACAGCACTTTTAAACGCAGTGTCTGTAAAAAATTGTCTGTCTTCAAATCCTAACATGATGAGGTAACGCCTCAGACGTTGTAGCGCTGAATGGCACGATGTATAAGTAGTTGAAATTTTGTGGAAGATCGGTTGTCATGCGGTTTCGGCCGCGAGTTTTGTGTGAAAATGTTACTAACCTGTGGCACAGGCAATCTCAGGTTGGGTTCTGATCCCCATACATTTTGGAATTTATAGCAGTTGCAGCTGACTTGTGATACGACTTCAAACTTGACTGCGAATAGTACGATACCAAACAGGTACGTTTTGGCCCGTATCTCCTGCAATACTTAAGCAGTCCTCTTAGAACTCGACGCGTCTGGATGACTCAAGCCAGGGCAGAACTAAACATACGAATCAGCGTGTAAAATATCGCTTAATTCATACACAATAGGAAACAGACAAGTGAATTTGGGACAAAGAAGTCTTTTTTCCAACGTTGCAAGTAACAGATATACATCTTCCACCCACCACCCAAACAGTCACTCAAAAAGTTTTCGTCTGTTCACAGTCTCTGTAGAACTGTTCGTAATTCATTAGAAGACATTTACATATGTGCATGGAATGATGCTTTAGAATCTAGTAATAAGTGTTTATTTTACAGAAATTTTAAAACAGAGTTTTGCCGTGAAATATGTATTGAGATGTTGCCTGATGTTTATATATACCCACTGATTCGGTTTCGTTGTGGTAATCATAAACTCATGATAGAAATTGGCAGACGATTTGGAATATCTCACGATGAACGATTCTGTCGGGACTGCGACCAGAATGACCTTGTTGATGAATTTCATTTTGTAATGAAATGTACCAAATATAACGACATTAGAAATCAGTTCATACGAAGAAAATTTACATATATAAAGTCCGTATTTAACTATTGTCGTTTGCGGTGTGGTGGTCAAAAAGTGTTGCTAAACTTAGCGAAGTTTCTAAAACATAGTAAAGTTGTGTAACATTATATTTAGTGTGTTAATTATAGGGAAATTTTTTGGATGTTTTTGTTTCATTTATATTTGTTTGATTTGTTTCAAGTCCTCCATGCCCCAAAAGGGGTCACAGGATTAAAATCTTCGAATCTTTGAAGCTTTGTGTGTTAAATTGTAGTTCTTAATGGACAATAAAATACCTAAACCTTGAATCCTCGATGAGCGTTTAAAACCAACCTCCCATAAAGTCTTGAGAAATACCATTGATGCAAACGGTAATGTGTATCGAAGAACAAGAAGGGGCGAAGGAATGGGGGTTGGAGGGTGGGGACGAAAATAAGAACGGCGGACTTTGCATCACCAACACAAAGGTTTGTAAAACTTCAGACATCGGTGCACTAACGCTGAAGCGTGTATGACGCTTGTCTATATGTCAGTGAATCCGTCAATCAATACTCGGGTACGCAGTGGACTGAATGATGGAAGGAATGAGTTTGAAAAGGATTTGCCAATGAAAAGCAACGAAGAACAGAACAGAACAGAACCAAAGTGTCGTGTGTGTGTGTGTGTGTGTGTGTGTGTGTGTGTGTGTGTGTGTGTGTGTGTGTGTGCAGTGTGTGTGTGTGTGTGTGTGTGTGTGTGTGTGTGTGTGTGTGTGTGTGTGTGTGTGTGTGTGTGTGCTTCCAAATTGGTTTCAAGAGGAAGAACTTGGCATTCTTACTTATTCATTTTTCCATTTTAAGAAAATTATTTCAGCGCAATATCATGGTCACAGAGCTAGATTAGTTTTGCCTTCATATTAGATTTTCATTGCACTGCACGCCTGCGACACTTGCAGGTCAGAAAATATTGCTCTCTCTCTCTCTCTCTCTCTCTCGAGAGAGAGAGAGAGAGAGAGAGAGAGAGAGAGAGAGGGGAGAGAGAGGGAGAGAGAACTGGAAATAGTTGAGCAAATATTCAGCCAATTTAAAGGGCTATGGACAGGGTCAGTACGTACAACTTATTAGAGTGTAAGGGCTCTAATTTCAAAATCGACATAACGTCAACGGACGAAAAAGTGTTGGATGATGTACTGACACCAGAAAACGGTTGTGTGTGTGTGTGTCTGTGTCTGTGTCTGTGTCTGTGTTTCTGTGTCTGTGTGTGTGTCTGTGGGTTTGTGTGTGTGTGTGTTGTGTGTGTGTGTGTGTGTGTGTGTGGTGTGTGTGTGTGTGAGAGAGGAGAGAGAGAGAGAGAGAGAGAGAATGTCTTGGAAGGGGAGTTAAAACTTGACAAGGGTTACGTCTCTTTACGTCTTCAGCTGCTGTTGTACTTCCGCAAGGAGGTCATGTTCCCATCCTCATCCGTTGTTTCTTTAGTTGTTTTTTGTTGTTGTTTGTTTGTTTGTTTTTCACCACGATTACGTAAACACTGTTTAACCGATTTTTTTTTCTTGCACAAACTTGGTAGAAAGATGGAATGTGGCGCAACGACGACATCATGAAATTTTGATACGGATCTGGATCAAAGGGCGGATCCAGAATCCGTTTGAGCATGGCGGAGGTCTGTGCTTTCGCAAATGCTTTCCTGGTTGTTTATGGATTGGTACATTGATCATTTCACTACGACCGGTCGGTGTTTGTGTGTGTGTGTGTGTGTGTGTGTGTGTGTGTGGTGTGTGTGTGTGTGTGTGTGTGTGTGTGTGTGTGTGTGTGTGCGCGCGTCGTGCGTGCGTGTGTGTGTGTGTGTGTGTGTGTGTGTGTGTTGTGTGTGTGTGTGTGTGTGAAATAGCACAAGGCAGGTTGGACGTAGTAACTATTTTGGTTTCCCTCTTCATCGTCGTCGTCTTCTCTTCTTCTTCTTCTTCTTCTTCTTTTCTTCTTCTTTCTTCTTCTGTCACCACTTCCTCCTCCCCCTTCTTCTTCTCTTCCTCCTCCTTCCTCTTCTTCTTCTACTTCTTCTCTTTCCTTCTTCATTTTTTTGTTTCTTTATCTAAACTATTTGGATAAAAAGTACATGCCTTACGTTTCTGTAGATGTGTGAAAAGGGCACGATATGAAGATTATATAATGTGATGGGGGTCATAAAGGATAGGCAAGAGTGATGAATGAATAAATAAATAAATAAATATGCAAATATCGTGAACAATGTGATGAATCATTTTGAGAAAACATTGTATGAGAAAACATTGTAGATAGAAAGAGAGGACCTGAAAATAAGACATGGAAATAAGGCTTTTAACATTTCCGCTGCTAAAGTTATATGCGATTCCGATTCCTTTTTTTTTTTCTTTTTTTTTGCTCCCCGTGGGAACTTAAAAAAAAATTATTATCATTATTATTTCAAGGAATAATATTGATCTTCAGTATATGTGTGTGTGTACACAAATGAACAAACAAATGACTTTTTTTTTGTCTTTTAGAATTCCATCCCTTCTCCGCCTCAACCCAACCCCTGCTAACAGCCAAAATCCCTTCCTGGCCCTTCTGTCTCCAATGTACCCATAGACCTCCTTATAACGGCCTTTCAATATAGGCTAGAAATTCAGGGGTTCTAAACAAATCTTAAATAAATGTTAGCGAACCGCCCAGAGAAACGTGGACAAACGAGTCACGAGACAAAACACGACGCGTTTCGACCTCTTAGGTCTTCTTCAGGCAAGATACAAACAAGTCTGTGTACAGGGCAGATACTCAGACAGTTCTCCTCTTAGGTACGGTGTGCCTCAGGGTTCTGTACTGGGACCAGTCTTTTTTGTGC
>CM065733.1:10306434-10338934 GCA_033310375.1 Conus canariensis | reverse complement strand
ATGAAAAGTGTTTTTAAAAACTCTCTCTCTCTCTCTCTCTCTCTCTCTCTCTCTCTCTCTCTCTCTCTCTCTCTCTCAAAGTAGAAACTGGACTGTTTCGGGTTTTTTTTTGTTGTTTGTTTTTGTTTTGTTTTGTTTTTTTCTGACGATGGGGTGGAACAGTGCTGTACGCTGTGTTTTTGCAACATACATTGGCATCAACACGGTCTGAACACTGTGAAGCAACAACACTCTCAAACATGCATGTGTGACTCTATAATTGACAAAACATTCCATTCGATTGCAGTGAAATGCTAAATGGCAGGGGAGGGGGGGGGGGGGGGGGGGGCTTTAATTCCTTCAAAACAGCAGTGAAAGTTTTGAGAACGAATAGAAAAGCAGCAAAGAAAGAAGTGCGGGGGGGGGGGGGGGGGGGGGGAGGGGGCGGGGAGGGGGGGGCAGCAATTTTTAGCGCTCTGTGAGTGCGGTGAGTGGATGTGTGTGTGTGTGTGGGGGGGGGGGGGGGGTGGAAAGCGTGCAGAAACGCTATGAATTCTTTTGAACAGAAAGAAAAAATGTATGGAAAGATATATAGATCGACCGACTGATCGACCGACCGACAGACATTCTTTGTCGCAAAAACAAAAGCAAAAACTGGGAAAATAGGGTGAATGGCTATGATATTCTTCAGAGCAATAAATAAATGAATAGATAGATCAATAAACAAATAAATGAATAGATAGATAAATAAACAAAGAAATGGACCAGCAACAGGGGGGGGGGGGGGGGGGGGGGGGCAGAAGGGCATGCGCGCATGACATGTATGTCTGTGTCTGAAAAAAAAAAACAGAAAGGAGAGAGAGAGAGGAGAGGAGAGAGAGAGAGAGAGAGAGAGAGAGAGATCTGAAAACAATTGACAAAAAAAATTGAATTCTTCAAAACAAAATTAAAATATAAAAAGTGCACGCGCGCACACACACAACACACACACACACACACACACACACACACACACACACACACACAAAAGTTCGCACGCACGCACGCACGTACGCACGCATGCATGCACACACAAAAAACAAGTTCAAAGGGCCAAAGCAAGTGTGTTTTAAAATAAACAGGTAAATAAACGAAATGAAGGTTTTTGTAAAAAAAATTAGGCAGGCTGTGAAATTGTTGAGAGCAGAAGGAAGTACAGACAGAGGCGTACCGAATTTGCTCAGAGTGTATGAAAATCAAAAAACAAAAAAAAAGGAAAAAAAGAAAAGAAAGATGGAAACGTTGAGAATCACAGTGACATTCTGGAGTGAAGACTAATATTGTTTAAAGAAAAGTACATAGTAACTTGAGAACTAAACTCATACGAAATCAGAAGAAAAGAAAAGAGAAAAAATAAAGGCAGATGCGCAGTAGAATGCGTGAGAGCTACTAAAAGAAACAAGGTGGACTTCTTTAAGTGCAAGAAAACCATGGAAACCATGGATACTCTGGACTTGTCCTGAAGAGGGAAGCGCTAAAACATTCTCTCTTTTACTAAAAAGAAAAAAAAATTCCGAAGAAAATGTATAATCAAAAAAACATTCCAGGCAGCAGAAAGATGTATATAACTCTTGTTCGGAGAATAAGAAATGCTCAGAAGATATGCAGGCAGTAGACAGAAGTGCAGTAGAATCTTTGTCAACAGAAATAAAGAAAACAAAGGCGTGCAGTAGAATCTTTGTCAATAGAAAGAAAGAAAACAAAGGCGTGCAGCATAATCTTTGTCAGCAGAAATAAAGAAAACAAAATCGTGCCGTAGAATCTTTGTCAACAGAAATAAAGAAAACAAAGGCGTGCAGTAGACTCTTTGTCAGCAGAAATAAAGAAAACAAAGTCGTGCAGTAGACTGTCAGCAGAAATAAAGAAAACAAAGTCGTGCAGTAGACTGTCAGCAGAAATAAAGAAAACAAGGTCGTGCAGTAGAATCTTTGTCAACAGAAATAAAAAATAAAACAAAGTCGTGCCCAGGGAGCAGAAAAGAAGCGTGGTCAAATTCATGGCAACAGAAAGAAGGGGAGGAAATCGTGCATTCAACAGTGAAAAGCGCTGGAAACTTCTTCTACCATTAAGTGTAAAGCACAAAGGTTGCAAGACAGCGAAAAAAAATTAACAACTCGGTCACATTAGTGTTTACAAGAAAATTTTGAAAAAAAAAATAAAGAAAGAAAACGATCGTACAGGCAGCGGAATAAAACATCAGTTGATTTTTTTTTTCTTTTAGAGAGAGAAAAAAAGAATGTGTATGCAGCGTAAAGAAGTGCAGTGACAGCCGTGTTAAGATAATGCATGCAGCGTAAAGAAATGCAGTGACAGTCGTGTTCAGATAATGCATGCAGCGTAAAGAAATGCAGTGACAGTCGTGTTCAGATAATGCATGCAGCGTAAAGAAATGCAGTGACAGTCGTGTTCAGATAATGCATGCAGCGTAAAGAAGTGCAGTGACAGTCGTGTTCAGATAATGTATGCAGCGTAAAGAAGTGCAGTGACAGTCGTGTTCAGATAATGCATGCAGCGTAAAGAAGTGCAGTGACAGTCGTGTTCAGATAATGCATGCAGCGTAAAGAAGTGCAGTGACAGTCGTGTTCAGATAATGCATGCAGCGTAAAGAAGTGCAGTGACAGTCGTGTTCAGATAATGCATGCAGCGTAAAGAAGTGCAGTGACAGCTGTGTTAAGATAATGCATGCAGCGTAAAGAAGTGCCGTGACAGTCGTGTTAAGATAATGTATGCAGCGTAAAGAAGTGCAGTGACAGTCGTGTTAAGATAATGCATGCAGCGTAAAGAAATGCCGTAAAATTCGTTTTAGTAGAAAAGACAATATTTAGAAGGAAAAAAAAAAGCCTCAAAACACCCCCACTAGAGGTATCGTTTCGGTTTGTTTAAACTTTTTTTTTAAGTTTCGCATGTGGCCAATCGACAAAGCTTGCCCCACAAAAGCTGGAATTTTTTTTTTTTACAAATCTATAACACAAGAAGATCCTGCCGTCATTCTGAGCGATTTCGTTTACCCTAAAATTGATTTGATAGTAAAATATGCAACATACAAAGTCATCATCCTGCTAATTTGCTTGTGTACAGTCGTTAATGATTCCATACTTTTCCAAAACGTGTTTTAAAGAAAAAATGTACTGTTCTCATGCGAACACTGTAAAATGTTTTGTTTTTTTTTTTCCCCTGTGGAGATGACTTGTAACAAAGGCACGTATCCAATTTCAGTATATTGTTTCTGCAACAAAATTTTGTTATATTGTATGAATTTCACCACGAAACTCTTCATATGTTAGAAAAATGTGTTTTGAGAATTTCGGTTTCTCTGACACTGATAGAGATGGTCCACATATGTCGTCCAGACGGGACGCCATGCAATCCATGAAATGTACACAGTTCCGTTTTGTGGCTGGAAGACTGGAACTAGCAATTTGCGTGTCTTTATAAGCTCTAATCCAAAAATGAATTTTTCATACCCGCAAAATTCAAACATGAAGATAAACCCTCAGTTTTGTTGTTGTTGTTGTTGTTGTTGTATCGCCGTTGTTGTTAGTATGTGGTGGACAGGTGTCAAGCTAAACGCCCAAAAATTAAAGGAAAAAGAGTATATATTCACACACACACAACACACACACACACACACACACACACACACACACACACATATCAAGCAAACACACACACACACACACACACACACACACACACACACACACACACACACACACACAGGGCCATTATTCGAGTTCTTAGCGCAAGCCCTTCACGAGAGACGATAAACCAGGATCCTGCATGTAGCCTGTATTTAACGAAAGAGTAAAATAGATAAGTAACTGGAGAAATGATAAAACCCCACGCCCATGGCAACAACAGGGGGTTCAAAATTCAGTAAAGCAATCGACTTTGACAGCCTAACAAACGCAGACAGAAAAAAGGGTGTCGCTGTACCGTGGCGACGGGCTCTCACCGTAAAGAGCGGCCCGAATTTCATCCATGCGGAATGTGTTGTGACGATGTTCAGTACATATGTTATGAGATATTTGCTGTGATAAAACGAAATTTGTTAATAAAAAGAACTGCAGATTGGAAATGAAATGAGGCAGGGAACAGTAAACAATAAACAGTAAACAAGTGGGGTAACTTTTGCTCCCATAAGAAAACCTAACACAGAGTAACTTTTATTCAAGACTGGCACAGCCTTTTAAACTTGAATAAAGTCAGACAAATACATAGACGAACAATCTAATAGTGGGGGGAAAACAAGCGCAGGCCAACAACTCAACTGTCTTCATAGTAATGACTTGGCAAAGATTTGGACTTAAGGAGGGGGGGGGGGGGGAGGAGGAGGAGGGAGTTTGAAGATGGAGAAACTAGGAACATGAAATTAAGAAAATATATTACAGATATGAAAACTCTTCACTAGCTGCATAACAAATATATCTGATTCAAAAGGGATTGCGATGGTTCCCTTATGCAGCTACTGAAGAGTTTTCATATCTGTAATATATTTTCTTAATTTCATGTTCCCAGTTTCTCCATCTTCAAACTCCCTCCTCACCGCGCCCCCCCCCCCCCCCCCCCCCCCCCCCCCCCCCCCCCCCCCCCTCTCCTTAAGTCCAAATCTTTGCCAAGTCATTACTATGAAGACAGTTGAGTTGTTGGCCTGCGCTTGTTTACCCCCACTATTAGATTGTTCGTCTATGTATTTGTCTGACTTTATTCAAGTTTAAAAGGCTGTGCCAGTCTTGAATAAAAGTTACTGTGTTAGGTTTTCTTATGGGAGCAAAAGTTACTCCACTTGTTTACTAAAACGAACTGCAGCTGATGTTCATTGACTATTGATCACACTGATGAGGGTGAAACAAGTGGTGTTATATTATTGATCACACTGATGAGGGAGAAACAAGTGGTGTTATATTATTGATCACACTGATGAGGGAGACACAAGTGGTGTTATATTATTGATCACACTGATGAGGGAGAAACAAGTGGTGTTATATTATTGATCACACTGATGAGGGAGAAACAAGTGGTGTTATATTATTGATCACACTGATCAGGGAGAAACAAGTGGTGTTATATTATTGATCACACTGATGAGGGGAGAAACAAGTGGTGTTATATTATTGATCACACTGATCAGGGAGAAACAAGTGGTGTTATATTATTGATCACACTGATCAGGGAGAAACAAGTGGTGTTGAATTATTGATCACACTGATCAGGGAGAAACAAGTGGTGTTATATTGTTGATCACTCTGATGAGGGGAGAAACGTGGTGGTGAATTGCTGACCACACTGGTCAGTGAGAACAGATTGTGTCAATCATTGACCACACTGATCAGTGAGAAACAAATGGTGTTAAATTACTAACCACACTCATCAGTGAGACGAATGCTTTCTAATCACTGACCAGTCTCAACAGTACGCAAAAAAAAAAACAAAAAAAGTGTGACATGATTGATGACACGGGATCAGATCAGGCACGATCGAACACTACCAAGGGGACCCGGCAACAGCTCAGCGTGTCCTCCAGTGGCTTGGACGAGCTATTGACTGCTCCGTGTGGGTTGCCGGAGCCGAGGCTATGACCGGACGAACGTGGGTGTGGCTATGTATGGCGGAGCCGGCATAAGTAGCCTCGGGGTAATGCTACTGAAAGAAATCAGAAGGACAACTGTCAATCAAATAATAATTATAAGAAAAATCTGGAAAAAAAAACCTCCAAACGAATGAAACCAATCAAATTCTATAAGCGCAGTCAGATTCTTGTTACCATACTCGCATTGTCTCAGGTCCACAATAGCAACTTTGTTCCAGATTCTTCTTCTTCTTCTTCTGTTCTCGTTCTTGTGGATATTGTTGTTTGCAACAGGGATCAGAAACGTCAGGACCAGTTTCGTCATGCACACTTCCCTCAATCAGACGTTGCGTAAAATCAATGTGTTCCCCATCATTCTGCTAATGATGTACAGTTGCCAAAGTCGCCTGATCCTGACCAGATTAATGATCAGGTCCAGTCCACGCAAGAAACCCTTGTTGAAGGAAGTGGAAGTCGTGGATGACCTTCAACAAGCTGCCGCTGAATGATGATACTACGACAGAGGCAGCGATTATCTCCACACCTAGATCCATGGCCGTTCGATATCCTGACTCGCCACTTGTCGGTGACGCCACAGTTCTGCTCTGTCAATTGGCCGAGGCTCTTGGGAGTTTTGCCTGGGTTCTATTATTCATACTGATGTTGTGAATCTCGTTCATTGTGTGAACTTTGAACCGCGCCGTATCAGAGCCGTTAGTCACTTTTTTTCACCACTTCAGACCCTTGTCTCCGCGTTTGTACCATCACGCCTCGATTAGGCCTATTATAAGACATTACTTGTAGGCTGTCATTACAACAAATTGTGTCAAATCCAACAGTCCAAGAACCGTTCAGCTTATCGAACCCTTAGAAAATTCTGGAATCTGACGTATTTTACTCCCCGCTTTCGTATTGTGCACTGTCTTCACATTAAAGCAAGACTTAAACATACATAACAAGGTCTCTGCTTTGACACAGTCAATTATTCTAATAAATCGTACTCTCTGTATTCCGTATGTATGCACTAAAACAATTTTGTGGCCGCTTTTTTTTTTTTTTTTTTTTTTTTTTTTTTTGGTACCCCTTCTTTTCGAAATTCTCTTCCATGTCATAAACTGGGTTGGTCTGAATATCTCGTCCTTCCTCCCGAACAGCTCTCAGAATACATCTGTTTGTTCTGCAGTGTCTTGGATTGCCTTGCAGGTGTCTGTTCTGAGTACGCAGCAACGCTTTGTTAAGACGGTCTTGCCCCCCCCCCCCCCCCCCCCCCCCTTTAGACGTTTCTTTGCATGGATGGATACATGCGTGCGCGCTTTGTGTGCGTCTGTCCGTTTGAAGTTGGTGATATTGATACATGCGTGCGCGCTTTGTGTGCGTCTGTCCGTTTGAAGTTGGTGATACGTTTATTGCCGTGTAGTGCAGGCTTGTGCGTTTATGTAAACCGCTGTGAGCTCACAGAAGAAGGCGCGCTATTAAGAAAAGAAAAGATCATGATCACAATGATGATAAACCGTAATTTCCCAGCGCAGGGAAGCACGGTAACGTCACTGACCGTGTATGCAAGCGTAGCGACCTTCTTGATGCATAGTGATACAAATATCAACATCTCATGAGTTCTACTAATGCTGTTACTTCTGTCATTAATAACAATAAGAATAATAATGATGTAATGATATAAAAAGAAGAAAAGAAAAGAAAAAAAGAGAAGCGTTCCACCAAATTAGATTGCAATAAAAATTCTGATTCCGCATGCAAGTGCTGTCTTTTTATATATATATATATATATATATATATATATATATATATATATATACAGTCAACATGTGTTTATGAAGTATTATAAATAAACAGAATTTTCCCAGAGGGAGCAGCAGCACGGGGGGATTATTATAACCGCTATATGCTGATATAAGCGTCACCGTGTTAACTAATGCTGGATTCTTCCGTGGGGATGCCGGGTGGTGTTTCAATATCGATGGAACCCCTGGGGGGCCGGAATAGCTCAGCTGGTAGAGCGCCGGACTCGAATCCGAGGGTTGCGGGTTCGAATCTCCGCCTGGCCGTTTCGGTACAGGGGGGATTTTTCCCTCGGAGTTAACATTAGTTCTGACTCCATTCCCCATACAGTCTTTCGAATGAGACTATAAACCGAGGTTCCGTGTGTGAACGCACGCATAACATCTTTCACACATGTCAAATCCCATCACCAACTTTCGGAAGAGAAGGCCAGTTTAGCCGTTGGTATGGATGACACGTTACACATAGCATGCACCTTACCCGAAGATGGAGTATGGCTGCCTTAATGGCGGGATAGAAAAATTAAAAAAAAACCGGTCATACACACAAAACTCCACTTCCTTTGTAGGGTAGATGGGATTAATACTTGCCTGTCCATATAGGGAGTGTCCACAGGAGTATCAGCCTGCGTACGCAGAAGAAGAAGAAGATGGAACCCCTGCCATCTGACAAATCTGTGCTTATGATCTCTTTTGAGTGATTTTTTTTTTTACATTGCCTTTTTTGTTTTTATTTTTTAGGCTTTTGTTGTTTCTCTCAGTGTTTGTGGCCTATTCACCTTCATTCTAAAAAAAAAAAAAAAAAAAAAAAAAAAAAGTCCTCCACCGTTTTCACTTGTTAACACTCAAAACATTCCAGCTTGTCTGGTGGTTGTCATCCGGCGACTACAGAGTGAAAATGTCAGCACTGTCCGGAGTGAATACTTGCTGTCCGTTCTGTCATGTCCATCATTCTGGCCTTCTGAAATATTTTGGTGGCAACTTTTTGTTTGTTTGTTTGTTTCAGGTTTTGGTGTTGTTTTTTGTATGTTTGTTTATTTACGGCAAAAGCACAAACTGCAGCGTTACTGGAACACGACAAAAAAGCAGAAGAGCACACAAAACAAAGTGTGAAGTAACGCAGTTTTAATGCACGACACAAAACAGGACAAGAAATGTTCGGCAAAATGCCTTCCTCCTTATGTCTGTATTTTTTTGTCGCTGAGGAAGGCATTTTGCCGAAAATTTCTTGTCCTGTTTTGTGTCGTGCATTAAAACTGCGTTACTTCACACTTTGTTTTGTGTGCTCTTCTGCTTTTTTGTCGTGTTTGTTTATTTGTTTGTTTTTGGGGGAGAGGTCTTTTTGTTTTCTTTTTGAAGCGCGCGCTTGTGTGTGTGTGTGTGTGTGTGTGTGTGTGTGTGTGTGTGTGTGTGTGTGTGTGTGTGTGTGTGTGTGTGTGTGTGTTTGGGCGTTATAGTGTAGTCAATTGATGTAAATGTTTTGCGCGCTGCTCTGTTAAGTTAGGTGTTTGTTTTTTTCCCCCCGAGAATAAGATTGTTTGTCTCTATGTCGTGAGAGCCCATAAACGACCCTTCGTGGTCGGCAGGAAAATACATGAAACTGAGTCTACCTCTGATAATGCTATACTACCGATAACGGTATTTTCTGATAATACTATATTACTGCTAACACTGTCAATACTATCAGTACCATCATCATTAATGATAAAACTAACAGAGAACGTTCCTAGTGGAATAATGAAGCACACTGATCACTACCTTCAGTTAGTCTCAGTCAAATGTCATTCTTATGAGTATTATTATCATCATACGAACAGATGGGTGCAACCACCGTGAAATGGTCGTCCGATCAGTCTACTCTCATCAGTCTGAGGGTGGCGGGTTCGAGTCCCCGGCGGCGCCTGCGGATGCCGTGCGGGGCTGGACTTTCCCATCCCTCAGCATTATTGTGCTCACTTGTTAATGTGTGTGTGTCTGTGTGTGTCTGTGTCTGTGTGTCTGTCTGTGTCTGTCTGTGTGTGTCTGTGTCTGTGTTTGTGTGTGTGTGTGTGTGTGCGTACAAGATCAGATACTCACCTCATATAGCCTGTATTCCAAGTCAACATTCGGCGGATTATTCAAAAAACAAGAAAACAAAAAACAAAAAAACAAAGAAAGAAAGAAAAGAAAAGAAAAAAAAAGAAAAAAGAAAGTAAGAAAGAAAAGAAAAGTCAAAAAGCACTGAGCATGCGAGAGCAGGAAACCAGGAGAGGAGAGGGGGGTAACACCAAGCGTTAGTTGTTCACCCACTGAGATGCCGCGATGGAACACTTGTGTAACACCAACACGTCCTTGTTCATGTGTCCGCAGCAGCACTCCTGCGAGCCACTTGTGATTATTATTATCATTATTATAATTATTATTATCATTATTATTATTATTATTATCAATTTATTATCATTATTATTATTATTGTCATTATTATCATCGATTTATTATTATTGTTATTATTATTATTATCAATTTATTATTATTATATTATTATTATTATTTTGACAACACATACAACAACAAAAAAGAACTTTTTTGCAGGTTGAAGCACATAAATACACAACAGTACCCCCCAAAAAATGTGGATCATGTGTCCGTCCTTCTCTAGAAACGGGAAATTGAGTCGACGGGACACGACACACACTCCTTCAAAGCCGAGGGGGAGACGACTGAACGGTGAATCTGGAGTTGCGTCCAGTGCCGTACCATGTCGCTTCGTTGAAGGAGAGACGCCCCGCTCCTCGTGATCTGGGTGGTGTTTGTTTGTTCGTTTGTTTGTTTGTGTGTTGTTTTGTGCGTTCACGGCCCGGGAAACTTTCGGAGTAACGTGTATCAACAACACGGACACTGATGCAGTTGGGTGGCACACTGTCAGATTAGCCAAATGCAAGAGGGCGGCGGTATGTGGTGAAAAGATAATGATCATGATGCTGATGATAACAATAACGATGATAATTATGATCTTTTTACAAAGAATTATGATGATTTAGTAACAGCAGAAGCAGCCGTAGCAGTGACATCAATAATAATAAAGGTGATAGTGCTAATAGTAAAAAATTATACTCAGAACGGTGCTAATGATAATGATAATAGTAACAATGATAATAATAATAATAATAATACTGATGATGTTGATGATGATTCTAATTTTAACGATGATGATGATGATGATAACAATAGTATTGATGATGATGATAATAATAATAAATAATAATAGTAATAATAACGACAATAATCATCATAATAATGTGCTCTGACTTAATATGTTCAACAAACACACAGGTACACAATCAAAACAAAAGGCGGCGCATCACATCTGTCCGCACGGAAACAAAATGGATAATGTGTTGACAGCTGTCATCCTCACACCTAGCTCGCTGACCCCGAACCCAACCCCCTACCCCCTATTCCCGCTAAAGCTGTATTTCGTTTATGTACACGGAAACAAACTTCTTATTTACAGCGGTGCAAGGGGAAAGGGGGGGGGGGTATAGATGGGGGGGGGGGCGTAGGGGGCAAACTGTCTTCCAACGCTGCATACTAGACACACCTATAAACGACAGGCAGCTGTGCAGACACAAGCAAGGTCGAGTGGAGAAGACAAAAACTCTCTGCTCCCTGACACGGCAGTCGTTAAATCAGGGGTGGAGGGAGTGTTATCAGACAACTGAATTCCTAAGTATTATCGCCATTGCAGAGTCAGTGCGTTTGAGTTGTGCATTTCATTTCAGTTCATAGGAAATTAAATCTTAAATGAGGCGAGTAGACGGTTGGTTGCATTAAATAATAGACAAAGAAGGTAAGGTTGTGGTCCCGTGGTGAAACAGTGTTATGCCCGTAACTCCGCACTTATTTGTCTTACAGTATATACATAGAACACGAACCCACCCACCAACCTCCCCGACACTTAGAAATTTCAAAAGAAAGAAACGGCTGGAACTTTCTTTTTGTAAGGGAAGTTTCCTCCTTCGCTGTGTGTCTCGCGTTTGTATGTGTGCTAGGTGGAAGGGTACCACAAGCTGCATTAGTTTAGAGTTACAGGCCTTTGTTTCACGATGAAAGCGAAATCTTTTCGCTTATTTATCATTTACTTGAGAGAAATATCGCAGAGAATTCCAAGAGTTGATAGGGGTGTAGGTGTCGGTTATTGTTGTTTTTCTCCTGCCTTACAACCCCTGAAATCACCGTTACCAACAAGTCTGACACGATGAAAAACGTTCTTCTGGAATGTTGGGACTTTGCATGATGTCAGACACAAACACTTTACAGAAAATTCCATGAAAACCTTATTCAGAGACGTCCCACCCGATGTGATTTTTTTTTTTTTTTTTTTTTTTAAAGATTTCGAAAGAGATCAACATTCTTCATCTGATCTAAGAGTTAACGGTAGAAAGATTTTAACGAAATTTCCGGTACGTTTTTCAGAAGGTATGTTTTAAATGAGTTGTGTGGATGCGTCTTTTTTATGATATAACTTGAGAGTCGACTTCAGCGCGGTGACAGCCCTGATATGGCCCTTTGCGGTCGGCTGGGCTGTAAGCAGCATTATCTCTCTGACACGAACTTACCTCGGGTATGAATATGGAAAGGACATCTGCACTGTCGTCACCTCCAGAGCAGTGCGTCATGGGAGATAATCTGAAACTGTTGGTGATGGTAATGTTTTGGGGGTTTTTTTTTGTTTGTTTGTTTGTTTGTTCGTTTTGTTTTTTTTTAAGGAAAAGATGAAGACGATATTGTTTGCCTTTTTTTCTCAGATTTGAACAGATTTTTTTAAGCATCGTTTCCGTGTCCCCCCCCCCCCCCCTCCCCCTTATTTTAGTTTATTTCAAATAAAGTACAGGTAACAAAAGAGCGAATATGTTAACGTACAAAACACACACACACACACACACACACACACACACACACACACACAAGAAAAAGTAATGCGCTAGTTAAAGGAGCAAGGTTTTTAAAGAAAATGAGTGAGGAATATCAACACATGAAATATCCTTAAAAAATAAAATTTAAAAAAAAAATGGGGGGGGGGGGGGGGCGCAGATACAGTCTTGAAAGCACAAAGGGTTGCATCAATATTTTCTATGCTTTACAGTTTCTGTTCTTGTCTGAAACTACATGATGGAGTTGTACTCTGCGATTCCTTTCACGATAGACCCCGATGTCAGCCAGATACCTGCCGTGTCCCAGAGTGTGTTTTCCGTCCGACTTAAGAGACCGGATGAAAAGAGAGGAATTCTTTATAGTGCTGGTGAGAGGAGTTAAAGTTACGTCCCTTACGTGTAAGCGTGAGGAGTTAAAGTTACGTCCCTTGCGGACTGGCTTTGATTCTCATTCTGCTGCGTGACTTTTATGAATCGAGTCACTTCGTGGTTGACGGTCTC
Source organism: Conus canariensis (assembly GCA_033310375.1). Taxonomy (NCBI): domain Eukaryota; kingdom Metazoa; phylum Mollusca; class Gastropoda; order Neogastropoda; family Conidae; genus Conus; species Conus canariensis. The sequence continues at coordinate 10,326,137 of CM065733.1, read as the reverse complement.
GGCCAGAAAAAAAGGCCTTTTGTCTAGGTCACTGTAGATTCGACTTCAGTCTGTTCTTATTGCGAGTTGTTTTTGTTTTTGTTTATCTCCCAACAACTGCCTGTTTCTCTTTTCATTCTGCAGTAATTGAATTGTAAATCTACTGTTTTGCGTATGGTGCACTGTGGGATGATTTGGGTTTTTTTAAAAGAAGAGACTAAGGTATAGTGTTTGTACATTAAATCTTGAGACTTTGTCTATTAGAATAAAAGAAAACGTTTTAGCGGCATTTTTGTAATGATTCAGAAAGAGGTAGATAATCTGGTGCAGTATTTGGATGGCACCAAAAATTAAAACACGTACATTTTAACTGATTTAGAAAATTTTAAAAAAAAAAAAAAAAAAAAAAAAACGAACAACAAACATAGTAGTATTGTCCAGCCTCTCCTCTGATGTAATAATTTATTACGTTTGTTTTTTTTCTCCTGTCTTTAAAAACAACTACTACCAGTAATTTAGGTAAATTTTGGGATATGTCGCCTTCCACTTGGGATGAGGGAAGATGAGGACATGAGGGACGGTGTGTGTGTGTGTATGTGTGGAGAACTCGGCCTTTGCCGATAGCTCAAAAACCAGACAAAAGAACAGCCTTGTCGCATGGGATTGATCATCTTTATCATATCTTGGAAATTTGAAGAACGATTTTAAGGACAACTTTTCTTGTATCTGCCACTAACATGAATTCAACTGTGCCTCCATCTCGCGGTTCTATTCAGAGTTCCACTTCTTTGCTGTCGAGTGTTAATGGTCTGGTGAGGGGAAGGGAGGGGGGTATTACGAAGGCATATTTCAGAAATAAGTAGAAAATAATCCTGAAGAAAAGGAAACCTTACAGCCCCACACTCAACAGTTTAAGACGGATGCGTGAAAGGTAAAAAAAAAAAAAAAATCGGTCAAAAGGCAGAGTGATCACCTGTAGTGTATAACAAACCCAAGCTTGGTCACGGCTAAGAATTCTAACGATTATCATGTACTTACCTCCCACAGAGATCCAACCCCCCCCCCCCCCCTTCCCCCCTGGCTGATCAGATAACACACAGAACAAAGAATGGTGGAGAGAAACAAGGCCATCGAAACAATGCCTTCTTCATCAGTATGAAAATGATTTTAATAGAGATTTGGGGGAAGAGGAAAGAAGGGGGGGGGGGGGGGGGGTTAGTAAGGGTAAGAGGGAGTAAACCTGTGACTTGTTTTCGTTCGGTCTGTTAGTTAAACCAGTTACCCTTGATCTGTACACCCCCACCCACCCCACCCTCCCTCAAGGCCTCAGCCTCTTACACCCCACTTCTCCCCCCCCCTCCCCTTTCTCTCTCCTCTCTCTCTCTCTCTCTCTCTCTCTCTCTCTCTCTCTGCTTCTTTTTCTTCTTCTTTCTTCGATTTTGTGCTTGTTGTTGTTGTTGTTGTTGTTGTTGAGTCGTTTTTTCAAAAAGATGCAAAGTAATGATTATCAGAACCACTGTAAACATGAATTGTTTGTCGTTCATCTTTCCCTGTTGATGAGGAATTTGAACATATACTTAGAGACAGCGCGAAGGCAGACGAGTCGCGTGTTGTTGTTTTTTTGTTTGTTTGTTTTTGTTTTTTTTTTCCTTTTTCTTTTTATCACTTATTTTGTGCTCGCTTCGCTTTATTTTGCGTTTGAGGTTTTGTTCTTCACGTGAAATACGGATAAAGTTAAGTGTGTCAAATTCACAGAAAACAGAACGAACAACAACAGACCAAAAGAAAAGAAAAAAAAAAAAAAAAAACGGGGGGGGGGGGGGGGGGAGGGCAACAAAAACAAACTCGACAAACTGACATTTCAACAACAGTTTGGGAAATGCGATGCTGAGGTAAATGATCTAAGTGGAGCAGACGACGTGTCGAAGACATCCACAGCACAAAGACAACGGAGAACGCGATCTCACTGCTATCCCGTTTCATTCGGCTGGAAATGGAACTCGTGAAGGAAGTGTTTAGCCCTGAGAGAAAGAAAGCGATGTGGTCTTGAAGGTCTGACCTGCAGATCTCTCCCTCTCTCTCTCACACACACACACACACACACACACACACACACACACACACACACACACACACCTTATTGAAACAGATTTTCTATATAGAAAAAAAAACAAAAAAAAACAACGCCGGCTTTAGTTAAAATCTTTCTTCCGTAAAATCGTAGATGAAAAATATTTATTAAAAGGGTCTCTTTTGTCACACACACACACACACACACACACACACACACACACACACACACACACACACACACACTCAGAGAGAGAGAGCGTTCAACAATTTAAAACATCAATGTTAACAGGCAAATCGTAAATCTTAGGCGGATAAAAGTAGGCCGTGTTGAGTTCGTGAACTATTCTATTTAGGTAGATGTGTTGTTGTTTGGGGGTGGGGGGGGGGGCGGTACAATCCTTTTTGAAAACATGAAAATCAGACAATTTTTCAGTGATATACAGATAAATGTTATAGATATGACAAATGAATAATGGGGATAAATGAATGCTAGCAAATATTTTCTCCATCACTAACGCAATTACTTTGCCAAAAAAAGATTGACAGAAATGTTTCTACTCTAAGAAGAAAGTATCTAAAGGAAATACGTTGCAAAAGAAATAAACGAAAAAAAACCAACCTTTCAGGCTATGCTTAAGGATCACACACACACACACACACACACACACACACACACACACACACACACACACGCGCGCGCGCGCGCAGAGAGAGAGAGACAGAGAGACAGACAGACAGACAGAGACAGACAGAGACAGAGAGAGCGAAAACGAGAGCTCGCGCATTCACGTTACCCCTGTGCGTTAACAGTAATATAACGGGGAACACTCGTGACCCTAAAGAAAGCTTATTGTACAAGCATCGTCAAGGAGATGGCAAGTCGCTGAGATTTCAACGGACTGTCTTCTGCTCCTTCTTCGGTCCTGGTCTAGAACTCCGTGATTCACACGGTGCTGAGATTGTTGCAGAGCTCATCGTTGTTAATCCCTCTTTTGAGGTAGGCACATTCCGTTTTCCGGCAAGAAACCGAAACTTGACCCCAGTATGAAAGTTGTGGTGATGGTGTGTGTGTGTGTGGGGGGGGGGGGGGGGGGGTGCGTGTGTGTGTGTGTGTGTGAGAGAGAGAGAGAGAGAAAGTTAAAGCCCCACTCACACCAGGGCAAAGAGTGGTCTACGATCAGATTATGATCAAACCCTCAAGAAAGTCACTAAATGCTCTTCAATTTCATAAAAAGGAGAGGGGCGGGGAGGGGGGGGGGTTACTAAAGTCCTTCAACCCATGGCTTTTAATTGTGATCGTCTTCATTCCCTCGGCAGGTTAAAATTAATAATAAAAATGGGTCCTAGTTAAACGAGCATGCACAATAATAATCAGCGTAAGACCTGGCCGAGTAAAAATTGTCGGCAAAAACTTGGCGTACTCGTAGGCAAGTCGTGAGGTGGATGCGATCAGTACGCGAATGCTGTGCGAGTGTCGTAGAGTCGTCGTGAAGATCGTATGTGTCGGTGGGAACTCTTGACTCGCTCGTGAAGAAGGTCATACAACACTCTCACAGGCCGGGGGAAAAGTTGCCGCCGTCTTATGCCAGTCTTACTCCGCTCGGAAACTTGGCTCGTATGTGTCAGCTCCGTAGTTTTAGGCCTCATAGTCGTGAAAGACCTGTCCGCTACGAATATCAAGACCGAGAGGTCGGGACAGGTCGGCATTGTCGTTTGAAGTCGGCGCTTCAGATGTGACTGGGGCATGTGAACTGTCGACAATCGTAGGGCAGATAAGGCCAGGCAATACTGAGGGCGCCAGATGTTCCACTTAATCTATCACACGCAGTTTAAAAGCATTCGTGAAAATGATGATAGTGATAAGAAGGATAGAAATAACAATAATAGTAACAATAATTATAATAATAATGATGATAATAATAATAATGATTATGATAATGATAATTATAACGGTGCCTCTAAAAAAAAAAAAAAACCACCAAAAGGACAAACGGGCTGATAGACATGGCAGAACAGAGAGCAAGTACCCATTCTAGAAGTGTAGTCTTGTTACCTTGTTGCCAGGTTATGACAGAAAAGCTGGTATGCTTTTAAAAAAAAAAAAAATTAAAAAGAAGAAGAAGAAGAAAAAGGAAAAGAAAAAAATGCAACATCGGCGTGGGAGATAGGAAGGGAGAGGGGGTTAGGTTGAAATGAAGACTGTCTAAAAACAGACGGATGCGTGGGTCGCAGATTCAGGTAGAGAATGACAGTAATGAATGATAGAAATAAAGCAGAGAGAGAGAGAGAGAGAGAGAGAGAGAGAGAGAGAGTAAAGGGAGGGGGAGAGGGAAAGGGGGGAGACGGCAAAGTGATATATGCAACAACATAAAAAAAAAAGAAGCCCCGGCACACCGACAGATGCAAATCCCATAGCGATGGAGAGAAAGGTGACAGCATTGGAGCATGTGGTTTATCGCGCAGCCCGACACCTACATTCATGAATCTTGACTTGATTAAAAAAAAAAAATTAAAAAGAGAAAGAAAGAAAGAAAGAAAAGAAAGAAATAGAAGCAGAAGAAGAAAATTTGAAAAAGAACAAGAAAAACAGAGAGAGAAAAGAAGAAAAGAAAAATCGAAGGGTTAGAGACAGTTCAAATAACCCATGTCGGATTCAGCTTTTATCCGTTTCATAATCCGCTTCATCTTCGATGCGAACACGATGAATGTGGTCTGTAGCCTAAAAAGCTTGAGGTCAGAACAGCATTTTTTTTCCAATATGCCCCCCCCCCCCCTCTCTCTCTCTCTCTCTCTCTCTCTCTCTCTCTCCTCTCTCTCTCTCCAATACAGTGTAATTCATAACGTGTTCGGACCAGAAAGCAATCTCGGCGGAATTGTCACTCTCCCTGCGATGCCATTTCACTCCGTCGCTTCGTAAAGCCCATGTCACACACACGACCATGCTGGTGAACAGTTTGAAGCGACGCGCGTTTCGACGCTGTTATCGTTTGAAGGCAGCTCCCATGATGAAAATGGCACGGTTTGGAGCTGTTGGACTGCACTGCCAACTGGGGCGCACAATGATTAAGTGTCAGTGAGAGCGAACTCCTATGGGTTTGGGAGCGTGTTTCCCGATTCCTTGGCCGGCCCTGTCGCGCCCCTCAGATCGAGGCCTTGAAAATGAAGCCGACCCCAACACTAAGCTTTCCTCATGTTAACAATTTGAGGTGGGCCGGTCCAGTTCTCGTCTACCGTTTGACTTTCAAACGAGACGCAGTCACGCGTCTGCTAGCAGGGTTGTTCCTTGGCTCACGAGGCCACATTCAGGAGACGTATTTCGCCAAACCAGGGCAAGCCATGAAATCAGAATGCAGAACAAAAAGCCTGAAAACCTGTTTCTTACAAAAGTATGTCAGACGGAAACGCCGGAAATATTGTGACTTTTTGTTGTTGTTGTTGTTGTTTCAGTGTCGCTTCAAACATGTATCTCATGGCTTCTAGACCACCTCCATTTACGGCCAGTAGCTTTGGTGTGCTGTCCCTTTTCATGGCACGTAGTGCGCGTGTCTCACCCTTCAGCTAAAGCCCTCCAGTTTCAAGGGTGCTACGAGCAATATTTACCCTTGCCCAACTTACCTCAGTTTTAAGCCAATACACTGAATATTGCTGCCGCTACTACAGGTCGCTACACTGAATATTGCTGCCGCTACTACAGGTCGCTACACTGAATATTGGTGCCGCTACTACAGATCGCCACACTGAATATTGTTGCCGCTACTACAGATCGCCACACTGAATATTGCTGCCGCTACTACAGATCGCCACACTGAATATTGCTGCCGCTACTACAGATCGCTACACTGAATATTGTTGCCGCTACAACAGATCGCTACACTGAATATTGTTGCCGTATGCTGCTACTTAGCCTATTTTTTTCCTGTTCACAGAGATCAGTAGGCTACATTGAACATTGTTGTTGCCGCTTCTAAAGTAAAACACACACACACACACACACACACACACACACACACACACACATCAATTATTTTTTGCTGTTCGCGAAGATCAAAACATTGAAAAGGTGTGCTGTTGTTGTTGCTGCAGCGTCTCGTGTGAAGGCTAATTTTACAGGGAGAAAAAGATGACTGATGATTTCGATGATGATGATGACCATGATGATTTCGATGATGATGATGATGATGATGATGATATAGTTACTGGGGGGAAACACACTCAACAACAACAACAACAACAACAAGCAAGATCTTGTAGATTGCCGCCTTCTTTCAAAACAGTCCTTGGTGAGGGTTCCTCTCACCAGAAGACCAGCAGCGTAAAACCTCAAGCACGCATTGTTTGTGACATGCAATCATCGACGCCGAATGTTTGGAAGCCCCCCCAAGGCGCAGGGCTCTAACCCCCCTTCAGATTAACACCAAAAAGCCGTTTGAAATCCCTCCCCAAGATGACGGGGAGTTTGTGGAGTTTTAAAACAAAACAAAACAAAAATGATGCGGCTATCAAGGTTCTAAGCTCCTCGGCCCTGTGCAAAGAACGGAAGCAATGGAAGCCCCGAATTCCTGGAGTGCAGAGGGATGAAGCCCGGTGCGGAGCGTGACAAAGAGTCTGGACACTGGGCAAACACACACACGCCCAAAGCGCGGCGGGAGGAACACGTGACAGCTTTCTCTGTTCCCGGAGGGGTGATAACTCGGACAGCAACAACCCCCGTGTGCAAACATCTTCAGAGAGTGTTAGGCCCCTGTTGTCTCCATTTTTTGAAGTAATAATAATAATGGTAATAATATTAATAATGATTATAATAAAAATAATAATGATGATAATGATGATGATGATGATGAAGCCAGTTTTGTTTGGGGGCGGTTCAATTCAAAATCAACACGTAAGCCTACCCCCACCCCCATTCCCCCACACCTCACCATCTACGCACACGGACACACACACACATGCGTTGTCTCACACGCACAGATGCGCACTGACCATGGCCCCCGAAAAAGAAACTAAAACCCTTTGCTATCCGGAGCACAAAGGTTTGAGCCTATTGACGCGGGAGGTCTTTTGTTTTACTTTGAGTACTAAATTTCACAGAAATAGTGTGGAGGTCGATGTTGGGTCAGGAAAGCTTCAAGCTTCAGTTTCCCCGACAGATGTTGAGATCACAGTCAGTGACGTAGGAAGATCGTCAAGCCGGGAGAGGAGACAAGGGGAGGGAATCAGCAAGCAAAGGGCGAGAGGGGACGGGGACGGGGACTAAAAGCTCAAGGTTCCAACGGAAAGAATGGCTGTTTAGCGCCGAATATGAGAAGATAAGTGGTTTCTCGATCTTCGTTTTCATTGTCCTAAATGTTGTTGTTGTTGTTGTTTTTGCCTGAAGAAGACCGAAGAGATCGAAATGCATCGTGTTTTGTCCTGTAATGTGTTTGTCTGTATCTGTGGCGGTAACTAATCCCGTTTCTTTTTTTAAATTGTGCTTCATTTCCGCCCTGAGTCACCCCGTTTTGAAACTGTCTTAATATGAAGGTTGAAAAACACATGCATTTAATTCTAAGTAACTGTATTCTCACGGGCGCTGTTCATTTTAATGGGAGGAGCGGGTGACCCAACGGGCCTCTTAGGACAACGCTGTGGTAAGGGGGTCTGGAGTGCGAAGTCCCCCAGAGAGAGAGACAGACAGACAGAGATTGTACCTCTGAATTACTCAATTTCTGCAGCCATGTTTTTTTTTTCTCTCTCTCTTTCACTGGAAATAATATAAATAAAACATCAGAATTATGCAGCAGATGAAAAATATGTAAACTGTGAGAGTTAGGCTTCGTGCTTTTTTCTTTTTTTTTTCTTTTTTTTTTTTTTTTTTTTGGTGGGGGAGGGGGGGGGGGGGCAGATCTTATGTGTATCTATGAGAGAGAGAGAGAGGGGTGCCGAGGCTCATACCTCGGATAATATATTCCGCCCGGGGATCATGCTTTCAAGCACGTCTGTTGGTTTGCTGGTCTGTCTGTTCCCAACACCAAAACTGCAGAAGCGATTTGAACGAAACTGGCTGGACAGATTCAAGGACGAATCCATTTCAATGTTTGTGCAGGTACGGATCAAAGAGCGGATCCAAGACTTTTTTTTTCCTTCCAGTTTCTTTAACATTGCGAGACCCCCCCCCCCCTCTCTCTCTCTCTCTCTCTCTCTCTCTCTCTCTCTCTCTCTCTCTCTCTCTCTCTTCTCTCTCTCTCTCTTCTCTCTTTCTCTCTCTCTCTGTCTCTCTCCCTCTCTCTTTCTCTCTCTCTCTCTCTCTCTCTCTCTCTCTCTCTTTCTCTCCTCTCTCTGGCTTACTCTCTCTCTCTCTCTCTTGCTCATATTTCCGTAAAACTGTCAAGAAGTAAGGGAAAGGAGTCATGGGAAAACAGTTCAAGTTCATTAGATATAATGATATCAACGAACTTGTCAGATTTACTGTGCCTGCAGATAGTAACTCGGAACAGAGTGGAAAATCAAATCCATGAAGGACGTTGACAGTGGGGGAGACGTATGTTCGACGCTGGAAGTTTCGCGATCTCCCGAGTGCCTATTCTTTTTTTTTTTCCAAAGCAACCGAAAATCTGAATACTTCAACTATCTGGATTGAAACAGCACTGTTTTTTAAGCTAGCTTTCAGAATTTACCGGGTTCCAATGACAAAATATCGCTTCTCATGCGACTGCACCCGCCAAGTTTGGTTTCCTGTCTTGAGTCGCGCGCATTCGCGGCAAGGCTTTCAAACCTTGTAGTGATCTTTTTTCTTTCTTTCTGTGTACGGAGGCTGTTACTCCTGCGGACACTGCCTGTATAGACAGGCAATGGAGTTTTGTGTGTATGACCGTTTTTTTTATCCCGCCATTAAGGCAGCCATACTCCATCTTCGGGAAGTGATCTGATCGGGCTTCAGTATGCTGCGTGCACTGTCTGCTGCTGATAAGCTGACTCTCTCTCTCTCTCTCTCTCTCTCTCTCTCTCTCTCTCTCTCTCTCTGTTTTCTTAGGACTTCGACGAGTCTTTCAAGAATGAACGACTGATTACCAAGACGTAATCACCTTCGTTGTGGAAGCTCTGTCTTTACCTCGAGTCTGTTGCTTTATTTGTTTGCCTGTCACATAAGAACTGCTTAAACTAGTGAAACGTGATAGAAAGATTAAATGTAGTCGTTAATTTTTTTTTTTTTTTTTTTTTGGGGGGGGGGGGGGGGGGGGGCGTGGAACTGTTGTAGGGATACTGAGGGTGCGATGTGTCTCCCCATCGTACAACTTTGAACAGAGGCTGCCTCTCAGTACTGAGACATATCGCACCCTCGACGAACGCTTTGTGGAACACCTCAGAGCCATCTAGTCGTCTCATCCAACACCAGTGGGGATTCATTTCAACTCTGATTGCCACAGCCAGTCCCACGTCTCCGTCACTGCTGTTCGGCGAAACCACTCCTCAGCTCCAGAAAGAACATTCACGAAGTCTAGGATCATCTCTCGCCTTGGCACCACGATCCCTGATGGACTCAACTCCCACAACTGACGTTTTTAGTTTGAATCATTCCAGCTCTTTGCCCACGCTTTCCTTTCCCCCGACCTCTCCTCCATCCCTCTCTCTCTGTACCTCCTCCCCCAGTTTCCCCACCCCACCATCTTTACATTCAAACCCCATCTACATACATAACACATTTATAACATAACATATAGAGTGTAACATAATAATATACACCCTAAACACCATCTCCACTATCCAGGTCTGCACACCCATAGACACATGCACATGTGGGCAGTCCATATACACCTATTTACATAGCAGTTTCCACCCTACCTCCCATCCCCACACACCCCCCTCACTCCCGCGGTGTTTGTTTTTTTCCCTCATACCTCTTTTTTTTTTTCCCTCCTACCTCAAGCGCCTCCCTTCCAAGCATAAGACTCCTCCTCTACCACTCTCTCCCTGTCTTTGTCTCTGTCTCTATTTCTGTTTGCCTTTTCTATCTGCCTCTCCTTTTCTTTTTCCCCATCACACACACACACACACACACACACACACACACGCGCGCGCACGTGCGCGCACGAATACGCAACGCACGCACACACACACACACACACACACACACACACACACACACACACACACACACACACACACACACCACCTATAAACACGTATTCGTCCGTTTACGTTTTTTTTTTTTTTACGTCATTGTCTGTACGTATTTATCGGAAGACAGTCTATGACCGAAACGTTGATTTTTTTTTTTTTTTTTTTTAATTGTAAATCTGAGTATCACAAAGATAGTTTTGTGTAACACGACAACATTTTGACGATTTTTTTGTTCCATTACAACAGACCGTGTTTTTGGAGTCTGCGGTACCATGCAGTGTTTCCGTTCTCCACTGGGTCCTGTTTTGGAGTCTGCGGTACCATGCAGTGTTTCCGTTCTCCAGCTGGGTCCTGTTTTTGAGTCTGCGGTACCATGCAGTGTTTCCGTTCTCCAGCTGGGTCCTGTTTTTGGAGTCTGCGGTACCATGCAGTGTTTCCGTTCTCCAGCTGGGTCCTGTTTTTGGAGTCTGCGGTACCATGCAGTGTTTCCGTTCTCCAGCTGGGTCCTGTTTTTGGAGTCTGCGGTACCATGCAGTGTTTCCGTTCTCCAGCTGGGTCCTGTTTTTGGAGTCTGCGGTACCATGCAGTGTTTCCGTTCTCCAGCTGGGTCCTGTTTTTGGAGTCTGCGGTACCATGCAGTGTTTCCGTTCTCCAGCTGGGTCCTGTTTTGGAGTCTGCGGTACCATGCAGTGTTTCCGTTCTCCAACTGGGTCCTGTTTTTGGAGTCTGCGGTACCATGCAGTGTTTCCGTTCTCCAACTGGGTCCTGTTTTTGGAGTCTGCGGTACCATGCAGTGTTTCCGTTCTCCAAACTGGGTCGTTCTCCATGGTTTTTTGGAGTCTGCGGTACCATGCAGTGTTTCCGTTCTCCAGCTGGGTCCTGTTTTTGGAGTCTGCGGTACCATGCAGTGTTTCCGTTCTCCAGCTGGGTCCTGTTTTTGGAGTCTGCGGTACCATGCAGTGTTTCCGTTCTCCAGCTGGGTCCTGTTTTTGGAGTCTGCGGTACCATGCAGTGTTTCCGTTCTCCAGCTGGGTCCTGTTTTTGGAGTCTGCGGTACCATGCAGTGTTTCCGTTCTCCAGCTGGGTCCTGTTTTTGGAGTCTGCGGTACCATGCAGTGTTTCCGTTCTCCAGCTGGGTCCTGTTTTTGGAGTCTGCGGTACCATGCAGTGTTTCCGTTCTCCAACTGGGTCCTGTTTTTGGAGTCTGCGGTACCATGCAGTGTTTCCGTTCTCCAACTGGGTCCTGGCCATTGCTTTGTAGGTCTGAATATTTCTTTGCCCGTACAGGAAAAAGTTTTTGATTTTTCAATCACCCAGTTTGCTTTATAAATCAGTTGTTTTGGGGTTTTTTTTTTTCTGTATGATCTATAAATAGTGAAGACCTTTGAACTTGTAATGATAATCATTCTTGCATTGTGCATGTGAACGACTGTGAAAAAGTCATCGATGGAATGGTTACTGTGTTCAACATTTAATGTGACGCGTGTGACACAAAACTCTTGGTCCTCACACACCGAAACGAAGTTGGAATGAACTGTCTTGCAGAGCCGGCTGTAAATGTCGCGGACCGACTGATTTCAGAGAACAATGCTGGCAACCATTTTCAAAGCCAACCACTAGCTTGAACACGGTCCCTGGCCAGGAGACAGGTGTCTGTCCAAGGCTCTGTCTCGGTGTACTCTTTCTCTTTCTGTCTTTGATCTCTGTCTCTGTCTCTGTCTCCTGTCCCCGGCTGTATGTCAGTCTGCCCTCCCTCTTTCTCTCTGTCACTCTTCTCTCTCTCTCTCTCTCTCTCTCTCTCTCTCTCTCTCTCTCTCGCTCCTCCTTCCTCTCTCTCGCTCTTCCCCTCTCTCTCTCTCTCTCTCTCTCTCTCACTTTTAGACATACATACAGACACCTGCACACACATGCATGCTGGCATGCATTTATTCATGCATGCAGATTCATACGCGTGTGCACGTGTATGTGTGCGTGCGCACACACACACACACGTACACTCTCTCTCTCTCTCTCTCTCTCTCTTCTCTCTCTCTCTCTCTCTCTCTCTCTCTCTCTCTCTCTCTCTCAAACACTAAGCATGCACCCACATTAGAGAACTGCTCAGCACTTCGAAGACATTTTTTTGGTATATAGGCCTATTTCATATTCAAATCATGCACAGGTGTCTTGGAGATAACTTGACAACCTGGACAATGTAGCTCCCAAAACGTTCACCACACAGACAACATTGGCACCATACTTTATCGGTGCGCATACAGGTAAAAAAAAAAGAAAGAAAAAAAGAAAGAAAGAAAAAAAGGTGTCTTTAATACTGAGAAAATGGCTGTGAATATATCACAACACACTTTGTTGTGAGCATGGATTCAGTCTTGGCATTGGAAAGCTGTGAAGTAGTCAGTGCCATGCCACATCTTCACTTCAGAAACACATTTTTCCAGCATATTAAATGTGGGATTTAATAACATCGTTTTACTGGCCATGAGGTTGATTGTTGGTGTCAGCAAAACTCTAGCCTTGCTCACTGATTTCTTTGGTTACGTTAGATACAGGCAGGAGACCCCGGAGGTTTGCATTGAGCTGTTCGTTTTGCAGTGCAGTGTTAGCTGGGAATTATCTTCAGTGGTGATAAGTACCTAGTCCTGGCATCACCATCTTTATTTTCAGCAGAATAGACACAGTTTCTCTGAAGGTATGACACGGCTGCCTATACCTTGGCAAGGGACAAAAAAACACGACCCCATCACCCTATAAAAGAACTTGACGACCTGACATTGGCTTGTAACGGCACACGTACACCAGGCTTACACAATCTCCATCTCCACCACTTCTTCCCCCCCCCCCCCCCCCCCCCCCCCCCCCCCCCCCCCCCCCGTCCCCTTCTTCCCACCTCCTTCCAATTTGGGTTCATCACGGGAATGCAGACAAAAGAGCAAACATCGGAAGACTGTCTTGCTTGGCGCTCTCCCTCTCTCTCTCTCTCTCTCTACATCCGTCCTGTAAAAGCAAGCTCTTCACAGTCATTCCTTTTTAACTCGAGAGACGGATTCAGAAAATGAACGAAGAACGCAGTGCTGGGCTGAACAGACTGATGAACTGTTTGTGTTCGTGCAGATGCTAATCGACACGGCGCGGGACGTGCTGATGGGCTGGTTGGACAAGAAGTACGGCTCCGGGGTGACCGACAACAGCATCTTCTCCGACCTGCCCAAGCACTGGGAGCAGGAGTTCCACACAGACATGGACAGTCTGCAGGTGTGCTGAATGGTGGGGGAAGGGGGGGGGGGGGGGGGCTCTGGGTCATAGCTTTTGGGGTAGGACTTTCAGTTGACCTGGCATGGTGGCTACGTGTGCAGGGGGTGAATTGCATATTTTTTTATTATTAAGAATAAAAAAAAAAAGGAAGCTGCAAATCTTTTGAGACAGGTAAAAAATTAAAAAATAAAAAGCAAATCAAGGCAACAACAATGCTGATAAGATAGCGATATTGATCTAACCTAGTAAAGATTGTGTGTGTGTAATGTTAGAATTTTGAAATGTACTGTGTGTGAACAAATCTGAAGCAAAATAATGATAGAAACAGCACCCATTTATATCTATGTATAGGTGTGTGTGTGTGTGTGTGTGTGTGTGTGTGTGTGTGTGATTTTATATTTTGTAATGTGGGAACGTTATTTGGGGATCCCTAATCTAAACAATAGTGCTACTACTAGTACTAGATATTAATTATAATAATGATAGTAATATAATAATAATAGTATTGTAATTATTATAATGCTAATAATAATATAATGATAATGATAGTAAAAGTAGTAGTAGTAGTAGTAATTATAATAATAATGATTACAATTATGATGATTTTTAAAAACCTAATAACAACAACAAAAATAACAACAACAATAATAAAGAAGGTATAGTGTTGCAATTTGATAAGGCTGAAAGATGAGGGCATTCCTTAAAAACAAATTTTCTTTCTCTCTCTCAGTCTGTTTGTCAATCTGTCAGTCTAGTTTATCGATCAGTCTGTCTGTCTGCCTCTCTGTCTTCTAGAGTTTTCTGAATTAGGTATTGAAATTACATATATGTATATTTGCTTTATTCATTACTGTACTAAAAAATGAAAGTAAGGATGACTGAAAACTTTGCAAACAAAACTGAAATATCTCCATCATATTTCTAGCAGTCCTAAAGGTTTCTAAAATAAACACCCTTAATTTTCTACAATACACTTTTGTATCTAGTGTCTTAAAGTTCTTGTCATGTTTTAAAAACTTTTTTTTTCTATTTTTATTGGACAACCAAGCAAACAAACTGGCGTTGTGATACTTAAACTTATTCTAATTATTTAACCTCACAGGAAGATTCCCAAGGAAATCTATACCATTTATCAATCAGTCGTGAATGATTTTATATTACCTGTGTGATGCATTCGTTGAAATGTTTCAGCGGTGTTACACAGACCAAGCACACCTTCATTTCTTTAATAAGCTGAAAGGTCTTGATCATTATTACATCACTGAGTTTCCGTCACTAATGCAAACATATGCATGCACCAATTTGAAGGGATCTTGAAACTGTTCCAGCAAATCACATATATGGATGTAAACTACCATTTTATTACGCGTTTCACTTGAAAACAAAACAAAGAAAGAATTTTTTTATCTTCTGTCCATATTGTTCTAGCATTGTTCAGTGTTGACCTCACTCTATCAGGAGAAAGGCATTTTGATAATGTCAGTACTGCCTCATATGGTTCATATGTTGCTGAAACTGCCATGGTTATTTCGCAGTCACAGGTTGCAAAAATTTTTATAAAGATCAACAATTTTGTGTACCACTGGGGTATTTCACTTATGTAAATATGCATATATCAGATGTGGGTTTGAAAGTACTAACGTGGATGATAAGTTCAGTGTGGAGGTGTTTTCTTTCTTTTTTTTTCTTTTTCTTTTTTTAAATAAGTGTCTAATATCATCTGGCGATGAAAAGACATGAACTAAACCACTGAACTGAATGGAAGTGAAGTTGTTCTAGCATAAGGTTACTGAGAACAATGTGGTTAGTGAAGAAATAACAAGACACTGGAGCAATGAACAGTAATAAGGAAGGTGATGCTACTACCACTGTTGTTATTACTACTATTATTATCTATTATTGATGATGATGATGATGGTAATCATAGATATGATTACACTTATTCAAAGCAAAAAAAAAAAAGGAAACTGATCTGTCTTCTCTTTAGGGAAGTGTCTTCACAAATGTGTGTGCGTGCGTGCATGTACACCCACATTTGTGTCTCCATGTGTCTGTGTATGCCTCTGTGTGTGTGTGTGTGTGCGTGTGTGTGTGTGTGTGTGTGTGTGTTGTGTGTGTGTGTGTGTGTGTTGTGTGTGTGTGTGTGTGTGTGTGTGTGTGTGTGTGTGTGTGTAACGCTGCCCTATAGAAGTGTTGCCGTTCTTCCTCAGTTTATAGATTTTTAAAAAAATAGATACTCCCATTCCTTGTGAGTGGGAGGGGACATGTTAGGAAACTTCAGTGTTATTTGAAATCTGAGAATCTTTCGGAATATAGATTAATCTGAAAGTCTTATAAGCATTCATTATTACAAATTGTACAGTAAATTTATTGTAAAATTTATTGTATAATAGCGCTGTGTTGCATTACATTATAAAACAAAACATTAAAGGATTTAAATAAGCTATTGTATTATGATTAATTTTTTTAAGCGTTAACCCTAAGGAAGCTCTGAAAAATATAAATAGGTCTGCGAAAAAAAACAAAAAAGTTAGAATTATAGGTTGGCATACAGAGAAACATTGAGTATAGAACAGAAGACCAGTATATGCTTTTTTTTTCTTTGACTGGTTTTGTTGTTTGGTTTTTCTTTTATTTAATGTTGACAGGTGAATGGCAGACAATGGAAGATGAGATCAATTGTTTTGTTGTTTAAAATTCCCAACGCTTTATGAGTCATTTCATCTTCCTAGAATCTCGTCAGTCGTCACCTTCAGTCAGCGTCAAATTCCCATCAGACATTTTTTTTTTTTTCAGTCCACCAATCAGATCAGCGCGCTTTGAACATGCCCACAGACTGACAAACATGCACCAGATCGGTACCGGATGAAAGAGCGCAATTTCGGTGTCGATTAATTGAGAATAGAAATTCACAAGTTCAGTTCGTGCAGTGGAAACCTTATTTGGAAGACTGCGATTTGATTGGACGCCGGGGAGTGAGGTGATTTTTCACGCTGCGGCGTGATTGGTCGGCAGCTGTGGGCAGGACGGCTGGTGTCAAAACTATTTCCATCTCTATGATCAGGGGCGGTGTACCCGTTGCCCTGAACGACCTCCAGTCCCCCCGCTTTCACCCTCGGATGAAAGGCATGCATTTCCTATAAATTTTGCATGTTGTGGAGGCTGAGCCGCGCGCTTATTACCGGGCAGAGAACTCTCAGACAGCGAGGATGAAAGCTTTGGACGGAGACTTTGAAGAGGCGTAGGCAGGAATTAATCTTGACCGCCCTGCCAAGAATGACACCGTCCTCCTTACGTTTCTCCCCACTGACCCAGTTGGGTCGGCGCTGGCTGGCTGCAAGATTCCACTGCTCTGGGAGAATGGAGGACTGTCCCAGGAAAAAGGAATTTTGAACAGCGTCTCCTCATCAGCAGGAAAGAGCTGGAGTGCCAGAAAATGTCTTCCTCTTGCTGTCTCCTCCTCCTGCTTCTCATTGTCCCATGCACTGGCTTCCTGTTCTTTTTTATCTTAGTTTTTTTTTGTTGTTGTTGTTTTTTTTTCACTTTCCCAGTCTCATTTATATTACATTCTCACGATCTTTCTTCACTTTGGGTCTCATAAAAGGATTGAATAAATCAAACAAAACAACAAAAAAAAGAAAATGAAAAAAAAAAACACCTTTGTCTTGCATCTGTGTTTTATATATATCGGAGTACCCCAGTATTTTTTTTTTTTAATCCAGCTGAATGCATACTGCATGTTTTTATGCAAGAAACCATATCATTTTTATTTGAGGCAGGCGGTGGGTGGTTCTCCACTTGCTGTGAATACCAACTGTGTATTCAATCAATACTGACCACATACTTTTTTCCCTTCCAGGAAGGGCAGACAACTTTAGTTGTTGTTGTTGCTTGTGTTTGTTTTTTTCTTTTTTGTTGGAAATCAATTTGGGACAATCCACCTGTTACACTGATGACTAACCTCATCAATATACTTCCCTCAGGTTGCTGTTACCATGGTGATAACGTTCTGGAGAATGTGATGACATTTATAACCAAGACAGTATGACAGCTGAGTGTCAGAATATTACTTAGTAGCAAACTGAATACAAAGGAAACACATGACAAACAAAAAAATAGCAATAATAATAATAATATAAGTTCATGATAATACCGTAGATATGATGAAGATGAAAAATAACCATTAACCACACAAGAAGTCAGTGTTTTGTGTTGTTATTGTCATTGTTGCTGTTATTGTTGTTAGTGCTGTTGTTGTAATTGCTATATATATAGGTTAACTGTTTTGGAAAGAGAATATTTCAACTTTTAATCAGCTTTTTGAAAACTGAGTGCAGTGCCATTATCCATACTGTATACATTAGACTGCTCTGTGTGTGTGCATGTTTGTGTGTGTGTATGTGTGTGTGTGTGTGCGTGCATATGTGTTTTTTTGTGTGTGTGCATGTGTGTGTGTGGTGTGTGTGTGTGTGTGTGTGTGTGTGTGTGTGTGTTGTACACAGTGTGAGCCAGCTTAACGATAGAACAGCCCTGTATTTATCTATACCTCTACTATTTAAGATTATTTATGTGATCACATCTACATTCATTTACAATAGGAAGTTATTCTACATAACAGGAAGTAAATAATTTCAGGAACAACCCCAAGATGCCCATCCACCCCCTCTTCTTTGCTTCCCCTCTTCCCTCTCCTTCCCTTCTCTATAACTGGCTGGGCTATAAACAACATGTACTGAATTTATCACCAGAAAATCATCCTTTTATTTGCTTAAATATGTATTCAACACTGCTGTTTTTGTCTTTGGTTTTATTGTTGTTGTTGTTTTTTTTACTGTTGCTGATCTCACTCGTAACTATATTTCTTACTGTTAAACTGAACTGAAAGACATTTTTAATCAACAGCACTTGTTTTCTTTTTTTAATTTTTGTTTTTCGATTTCTTCTGACCTGTTTTTGTTTGTTTTGGCTGACAAGTTGAGAGAGAGAGAGAGAGAGAGGTGTGTGTGTGTGTGTGTGTGTGTGTGTGTGTTGTGTGTGTGTGTGTGTGTGTGTGTGTGAGTATGTTTCCATTTGTTGGTGTGTTTTTTTAATTAAGAAGACTTATGTTTTTTTCCCTAGATCTTAATTATGTATTTGCAAGAAAAAAAAAGGTACATGTTTATGTTTAATGCATATTTTTAAGAATAATTATGAATTCCTGTGGATGTTCAGCTCAGGATCACAACATTTATCTGGAGTACCAAGTGAAATGGACAAAAGGAAGGAGAGTTTGTAATGCACACACAGTGGATCGGCATATATGATAAAATGAATGTGATGCTGTTAAAGAAGAAAAAAAAAGATGAAATAAATGACATTTTTTCTTTTAATTTGTACAATTTTGAGTGTTTATGTTTTATTCTTTTTTTTTTTTTAAAGTTTGTTTTTGTGGGTGTTTTCATTT
The DNA here is from genome assembly GCA_033310375.1 of Conus canariensis. NCBI lineage: Eukaryota > Metazoa > Mollusca > Gastropoda > Neogastropoda > Conidae > Conus > Conus canariensis. The sequence continues at coordinate 10,307,293 of CM065733.1, read as the reverse complement.
TTCCTCTGTGTGTGTGTGGGGGGAGGGGGGGGGGTGGGGGGGGGGGTTGTTTGTTGTTGTTGTTCGTTTTGCCTGTCCAATCATCTATCATTTTCACTGTTGTTCCCCAGCAACTGTAGTTTCAGTTTGGTGGTTGAAACATAACCACCAACTTGCATTCATACTGATACTGACAAAGAAAAACTTCAGAATCTTTTTCGAGACAGATTTCAATCATGCTAACTTTATATATGGGAATGTCTTTTTTCTTTCCTTTGCTGGATTTATTGTGCTTTATGTAGTATGGTTTGTTTGTTTGTTTTTTTTTGGGGGTTGGGTTTTTTTGTTAGTTCTCATCTTGATGATGACAGCTGTCATTTGCATGCCAGCAGTCTTATATTTCAAGCGTTTGATGAAATATTTCTGTTTTGTGTGTTTCTGCTTGTTGTTTGTGAGTAGAAGGTGTCTGGTTGTCAATGCTGGCTGTTTGTTAACAATTTTTATTTATCTGTTTATTTCTTCATTTGTAAATATATATTTTGTCAATTATCGCTGGAAGGGGGGAGGTTTGGGGGGGAGGGGGGGTGTCACTGTACGCTGCATTTATTCAGTGATTTATTTTTCTGTATTTTTTTTTGTGTGTGTGTTTTGTTTATTTGTTTGTTGTTGTTTTTTGGTTATATTTTCATATTCTCTCTTAACTGTTTCATATGGTTTTTTTTTTAATTATTACATACATGTTGAAGTATATTTGCTTTATTCACATATCTTTTCTCATTTGTTTTCTTATTTGTTTTATGACGTGGTTTTTTTTTGTTTTTGTTTTTTTTATTCTTTACCAGCATTGTTCTGCTCATTCTAAAAATTCTGGTAATAAGTT
>CM065733.1:10286434-10298934 GCA_033310375.1 Conus canariensis | reverse complement strand
TATTTTGAATGTGAATGTAATTCTTAAGAATATTCATGGTGATGATAGAAAAACTAACTATAACGTGTTTCATAGCTTTGCATAGAGCTGTTGCACTTTTTAACCTGTAGAACTGCAGGTGTGCCTGTGAATGTACACACACACACACACACACACACACACACACACACACACACACACACACACACACACACACACCACGCATGCACACACACATGTACACATACATGCACACCATACATACACACACGCATACACACACACACACACACACACATACACACACACACACACACACACACACACACACTGGCCATGACTAAGTGAATTGTGTATGGACCAACAGGGGAGCTAAGTCTGACGGGACTGGGAGAGAAGCGCAGTGCCAACGACTTTGCCTTGTGGAAAGCCTCCAAGCCTGGAGAACCTTCTTGGGACTCACCCTGGGGCAAAGTAAAAAGCTTTCCTTTAATTAAAATTGATACATTAATTATTAATACATTGATATTACACATTGATATCCTCATCATCATGCAGTTGCCACACTAGCCTTTTTTTTTATTTACATGAATTTCTGTATTTTGAAAATCATTCCTGAAGTCCCAAAGTTGGTGAGAGAAAAAAAATCCTGATTTTTTTTTTTAGATCTCTGTCTCTCTGTCTCTGTCTCTCTCTCTCTCTCTCTCTGTCTCTGTCTCTCTCTCTGTCTCTCTCTGTCTCTCTCTCTCTCTCTCTCTCTCTCTCTCTCTCTCTCTCTCTCTCTCTCTTTTGAGGGCATAGGGATCATTCTGGAAATGTGACAATAAAATGATGACTAGCGGAGCCAGCATGATAGTGTGCCAGGGCCAGCAACTGCATGTCGACAGTGATAATGTTTGTGTTTACGAACCCCACATTGATCCAGTTCCAGCAGTCAAGGAGTGATCATGCTATCAGTCCAATGCCAGATCGCCCTCTGCTTCCTCTGCCTCCAGAACCTGGACCTCTGGCTACTGTGTCATCGTCATTATGATCATTACTGTTGTCGTCTCCTTTCCATTCCTCATGACAGAAAAATTACTAGAAAGACTATTTCGTGAATGAGAAAAGAGACATTGTCTGTGATGGATGGAAGCCTCATCTTTTAAAGAAATGGGTTTTTAAGGAAAAGGGAGGGGAAAAAAAAAGAAACAAACTAACAAACAACCTTCTCAACAAATTGGAATCACCCTCTAAAAAAAACCTGACTTGAATGCATCAGTCAGTACGGCAATGCAAATGATGTCTCTGAAACACATGACACAAACAGCATGATTGTGACAAATATTTATGTCAGTAAAATGATGGTTTTTTGTTTGTTTTCTTCACTTTATAGCAAACAAATGCCCCAAGGTAAAATGTTTTGCTCACATCTCATATTGATGAGACTGGCTTCCATGTGTTTCCAGTGTTCAGATGCCCCAAACAGCGTTTTAGGGAGACAGTGTTTTATATAGGTCTGTACATAAATGATGAACTTAGCTATAGTGCATTCAGCATTGATGTCACTGATATTTGTCTGTAGTGTATGTCAATGAATTATGTATTGTAGAATGGATACATTGGACAACTACCAAAAATGTAATTAGCAAGATTTCTTTCATTTAATGATGGTTTGTTCTTCTTGTTTAGAGTTCTGAATTATATAAGAACTGCTGCTCACCAGGATCGCTTGTATTCAGTTTGATTTAGATTCCATCATCATTATCATTATCATCATCTTCATCTTCATCTTCATCATCATCATCATCATCATCGTCATCATCATTATCATCATCATCATCATCGTCATCATTATCATCATCATCATCATCATCATCATTATCATCATTATAAGATTAATGCACATGATTAAAGTTAACAATAATTGTCAGAAGAGGAATGAAGTAAATGTGTGCATGTGTGTGTGTGTGTGTGTGTGTGTGTGTGTGTGTGTGTGCATGTGTGTGTGTGTGTGTGTGTGTGTGTGTGTGTGTGTGTGTGTGTGTGTTCTGTATTTTTAAATCAGGTGTGAAGACTAGAAATGTCCAGCACATTGATAATCTACCAACAAGTCACGTTTCCCCAGTCATTTTTGACCCCCTGTGTCATACATGCAATTCAGTTGCTGTGTATCTGCTGGATGGAATCTTATTTGCTAATGTATGAAACAACCTAAGACAGGCACACTTAATTCAGAATAGTTGTACAACTCACCTTTTTTCTGTAATATGAGATGAACTCTGTTTTAGAAACTTACACATTTGGAGGGTTTTGTTGTTGTTTTTTTTTAGGCTGTATCAAGTCATGTGTGGAAGAAAAACAGCTCACAAAAAACGAATGAAACAAACAAACAAAAGAAAGAAAAAGGCGTCTGCATGCAAATGTGCCAGCCCCACCCCCTCACCCCTCCCCATGCCCCCCACCCTCTTTCCACCCCCACCCCAACCCCTCCCCTAAAAAGACAAACAGACAATGGCGATGACAAGGCATCTCTTTCAGGTAGCCACACCCCTGTTCACATTAGTGCCATCATGTTTCAGGGTCGACCAGGGTGGCACATCGAGTGCTCCGCCATGGCCAGTTGCATTCTGGGAGAGTCGATGGACATCCATTCTGGTGGTTTTGATCTGAAGTTCCCACACCACGACAATGAGCTGGCTCAGGCAGAGGTATGTGCTGCAGCCATTGTTACCACCACAATGAGCTGGCTCAGGCAGAGGTATGTGCTGCAGCCATTGTTACCACCACAATGAGCTGGCTCAGGCAGAGGTATGTGCTGCAGCCATTGTTACCACCACAATGAGCTGGCTCAGGCAGAGGTATGTGCTGTAGCCATTGATACCACCACAATGAGCTGGCTCAGGCAGAGGTATGTGCTGCAGCCATTGTTTCCGTTGTACTTCTAGTGTTTGGGGAAAAAAGATGCTCTTGCTTCATTTTCCATGCCTTCTCGTTGGCTTGACACCATGAGTTTGTTCCATGTGAGTGAACAAAAAGTAACTGTGTCACTCATGCAGAATCCTTCATACATAGCTGCATCTGGAATCGACTGTTACAGTCCTGCTGCCAGCAACTGGCAGGGATCCAACCGTATTAGACTGCCATGAGGCCACCAACCAGAGCAGACTCTTTGCTGTTGTCGAATTGTTTGGGGAAGCTCGGTGGTACCTGTTCTTATATGGCATACACAAGACGCCACCAAATAAACCACCTTCTGATGACAGCAATTGCTCAGCCTGTTTTGAATCTCAGCTGGGTCCAGCGGTTAACGTCTGTTCCCTTGTGTGGCTGGCAGAAAGTAGTCTCCCAAGATGATGTAGGGAGCCGGAGTAGCTCAGTTGGTAGAGCGCCGGTCTGATAATTGTGGTGATCCCGGGGTTGCGGGTTCAAATCTCCGCCGGAGCATTTCGGTACAGGGGGATTTTTCCCTCGGAGTTAACATTGGTTCTGACTCCATTCCCCATACAGTCCTTCGAATGAGACTATAAACCGAGGTTCTGTATGTGAACACACGCATAACATCTTGTACACACGTAAAATCCCATCACCAACTTTCGGAAGAGTAGGCCAGTCTGGCCGTTGGTATGGATGACACGTTACACATAGCATGCACCCTGCATGAGAATTGGAAGGAAGTAAGGAAATTGAGTGAATGATATTGAGCGATATTGACTGGATGACACGGGAAACGACTGAATGAAGCGCCAGCTGGCCAGCTCTTCAGTCAGCACTACCCAGGTAGGCAGCCCATTGTGTAAATGAGTGTGGATTGTAAAACGCTTAGAGCTTGGTCTCCAGCCGATAATAGGCGCTATATAAGTATTCATTATTAGTAGTATTATGTTTGTGGTTAATAAGATTGGTGAGTAAGGCTGTAGAAATGCCTATATTTTTTCTTCTGTTGTTTGTTGCCAATGTTGAGATGCATGGTTCCTTGTTCTTCAGATTCAGTGCCATTATTTTCACAACTACCTTTCTGCTGTGTAGTTTAGTGCTTTCTGTACCTGCGTCGTTGAGCCGTGAGGTCATGTTGTTGAGTGACATTATATTTTCTCTTTATGTGTGTGTGTGTGTGTGTGTGTGTGTGTGTGTGTGTGTGTGTGTGTAAACTGAACAGACACTGCTTCTGTCTGTTCTTCCTCAAATTTGATTTTGATTGCCGTCTCTTCTTTTTTGTCTGTCGCTAATGAGGGCTATCAGTTTTCCTTTCTGGGGAGATGGTGGAGGGGGGTGTGGGGGGAAGAAGAGTTTTTTTGTTGCTTTTTTTTTTCATTTGTCTAAGGGAAATGCCAGCAGAGCTTACATTATGTCCCAGCAAACTGAACTGCAGAAATCAATGCAGGTATATTTACATAATTATTATTAGAAGATGGACCGTTTTGTCACCATGATCGTCCTCATAAAATTAAGTACTAGTACTATAATTATCATACATTATCATTCAAACTATGAAGATCTTGTTGATAAATTCGTCCATCTTTGGTATGTCAGTTAGTCCAGGGGAAGCAATTCTTTCATCTGTAATCACTTGAAATAGGAAAATCTGCCGTCTTTTGTTGGATCGTATAATTTTAGGGGGTTGGGGTGCAGATGTGCGCATTCATGTGTGTGGATGTGGTGTGCATGCTCTTACACATATCTGTCTCACCATATCTGAATGTGTATGCATAACTGCCAACTTTCCCAGTTTTAGATTTTTTTTTTTTATCGATTGGTCTGATTTCTTTGAGTAGAAGGGAGGTGGTAGAACCCTTAAAGATCAAATCATTGATTGTTTAAATGAGTGCCATGATTGTACAAACCTTATCAAGCAAAAGTATTTTGGTTCTAATGATTCTTGAAGTTGGGCATATCTTTTGGGGGGGGGGGGGGGGGGGTAGCGTATCCAGATTCATGGTCAGGTCGGCTTCTTTTGGAGCAAACTGTTTGCTAGCGTAAAACAAAAACAAATTTTTTGTTTGGGCAGGCCCACTTTGAAAACGACCACTGGGTGCGCTACTTCCTGCACACGGGTCACCTGAAGATCGAGGGCTGCAAGATGTCCAAGTCGCTGAAGAACTTTGTCACCATCAAGGACGCCCTGACCCGCTACACTGCCCGCCAGATCCGCCTCCTCTTCCTCCTGCACTCCTGGAAGGACACCCTGGACTACGGGGACAAAACCATGGAGATTGCACTGGAGTATGAAAAACATCTCATGGTGAGGGGGGAGTGGGGAAAAATGTCTGGTAACAAGGAAGTGGCGAGAAATGTCTGATGGAAAGGGAGAAATTGTGAAAAATGTCTGCTGGTAAGGGAAAAGTGGTGAAAAATGTCTGATGGTAAGGGGGAAGTGGTGAAAAATGTCTGATGGTAACAAGGAAGTGGTGAAAAATGTCTGATGGTAAAGGGGAAGTGGTGAAAAATGTCTGATGGTAAGGGGGAAAGTGGTGAAAAATGTCTGATGGTAAGGGGGAAAATGGTGAAAAATGTCTGATGGTAAGGGGGAAAGTGGTGAAAAATGTCTGATGGTAAAGGAAAGTGGTGAAAAATGTCTGATGGTAAAGGAAAGTGGTGAAAAATGTCTGATGGTAAGGGGAAGTGGTGAAAAATGTCTGATGGTAAGGGGGAAGTGGTGAAAAATGTATGTTGGTGAATGGAAAATGGAGAAAAATGTCTGCTGGTAAGGGGGAAGAGGTGAAAATGTATGGTGGTATGTGGAAGTGGTGAAATGTGTCTGTTGGTAAGGGGAAGTGGTGACAAAAAGATTGATGATAAGGGAAAGTGATGAAAAACAACTAGAACTAAGGAAAAGTGTAAAACGTTTCTGGTGCTAATGGGGAAATAGCAAAAAACATTCAGAGGAATGATGAAAATCACGGTAAAGAGAAGTAAAGAAAATCTTATGATGAAGGCAAGTGATGAAGAAAATCTTTGTCAGGGGAAGTGACCAAAATACCTTACGGTAAAATGAAATGACAAAAAAAGCATCTTATGCTAATGGAAAGGATATGGTGTGAAAGGGAAGTTGACCCATAGACTGTAATGCTAAGGGCAAGTGATACATGGTAAGAGGAAGGGAGAAAAAACAGTTTATGGCAAGGGAAGTGATGTGATATGGTAAAGGGAAGCGACAGAAAACATCTAATGGTAACAGAACGTGACAAAAATCTCTGGTGTTAAGGTGTTGCGATATAAATGGTATGGGAAGTGAAAAGACAAATAGTAAAAGTGAAGTGAGGAAAAGTGTTGGAAAAACATCTTTGGAAGAGGAGTAAAGAAAAGCATACAGATTCCCGTCAACTGCTCTTCCACTTGGTAGGAAACAGTTGAAAATTCTGATCTCAAGAAAAAAAAAAAAAAGAAAAGCATACTATTATAGATGGAAGAATCTTTGGAAGAGGAGTCATGATAAAGCCTATTATCATAGATGGAGTCATGATAAAGCATATTATCATAGATGGAAGAATCTTTGGAAGAGGAGTCATGATAAAGCATATTATTATAGATGGAAGAATCTTTGGAAGAGGAGTCATGATAAAGCATATTATCATAGATGGAGTCATGATAAAGTATATTATCATAGATGGAAGAATCTTTGGAAGAGGAGTCATGGTAAAGCCTATTATCATAGATGGAAGAGACAAAAAAAAAAAAAAAAAGATCTGAACAATGAGAGGAAGTGACAAAACAAATCTAACAGTTCTAGATGGAAAATAAACATTGAATGATAGAAGAAAGTTGGTAAGAATATATGACATTAAAGGTAATGATTCCTTACCACCTCCCACACATCCACTTTCTTAATCTTGCAGATGCTGGAATGTTTTGTCTGTATCTGGAATTGTTTTCTGTATTTCCGGGTCAGGTTTGTAACTGTGTTAGATTAGCTTTCTTTAGTGTCAAGTATAGTGACACCAAACAAGAGAGAGAGGGGAAGATGAAAATAGCATATTGTACTTACTGAGTAGTGAGAGGAACAAAACACACTGTTATTTTACGTTCACTTCAATGTCTGATAAGAACATGACTGTTAAATTCATTGCTTTCTCAGTGGTAGTTTCTTGTTCTTTTTTATGTTTTTCATATGGGTCATTTATAAGTTTGCACATATCTGTGGGTGCATGTGCTTCTGTGTCGGATAAAGTTCAAGGTTTTGCATTAGCTTATCTCATTTTCTCATTGCTCTTTGTTTTTATTTTCATGATCATACCAAAAGTTCTTTTCTATTGCCCATTTTTACCACTACCCCTCTGTTCCCCCTGTTAGGGTCATCATTCTGCTTATCTGTTGTCAGGAGTTCTTTCTGTCTGTCACGTTGTGGTCATCATTCTGCTTATCTGTTGTCAGGAGTTCTTTTTTTTTTTTTTTTTTTTGCTGTCCCAACCTCTGTGCCACCTCAGAGGCAGTGCACCCACGCCGCTCATTCCGACACCCCGTCCACAGCCACAGCCCGGTCGGTCCCGCCGCAGCCCCGGCACCGGCAATCCACAGGGAGCAGTCAGTGTCAAGTCGTTAAGAGGCAACCCACCGGAGGAGACACTGCACTGCTGCCGAGTCACTTCGGTGGTGTTCAGTGGCGCCTGTTCTGATCTAACATACGCAGGACACCACCTACTAAGCCCCCTACTGACGACAATAATTGCTTAGTCGCGGAGCCGGCGTGAGTGAGCTCTCCCTCCGGAGGGCGCCACCACGTCCGTCCAACGACAGCCCCCATGGACTCGCCGATACCGGTGACCCCGACGGAACCAAACCAAGGCCACAGACGTGGAGAGGACATCGAAACTGAGGTCACCATGAGAGCAGGGCATGAAGGGCCACAGAATTTGAGACTTTTTTTTTTTTTTTTAATGCTGATCAATGAGAATGAGGATGATTAAGATGATGCTACGGATTTCCATTTCGGTCTGAGACTACATGACAGGGCTGTACTCTACGCTTCCTTTCATAATATATCCCGGCGTCAACCAGGCCCGAGAGATACAGGCACCTGCAGTGTTGGTCAGGAAATTTGAGCAACACTCTCAGAAACGCATCCATTAAGTGGATGAAACTCGACTGTGTGGTCCCAGTCTTCCCAACTGAGTCCGCAGCAAACTCAACTCTGGGTAGGAGCTGGTCAGGGCAGAAAAACCCACATGACTTCTGATGGGATTCGAACCCACGACCTCCCAGCCGGGAGTCCGCGACGCTAACCACTTTGCCACGGTGGCTGGTGTCAGGAGTTCTTTCTGTCTGTCACATTGTGGTCATCATTCTGCTTATCTGTTGTCAGGAGTTCTTTCTGTCTGTCACATTGTGGTCATCATTCTGCTTATCTGTGTGTGTGTGTCCTTTATTTAACGTCTATCCACTATTCGTGATATTACACCAAAAAAAAAAAAAAAAAAAAGTGAATGTGTACGGAAGTAATTGCGAGCGTGCACATAATGTGTGTATGTGTATATGTATGGGTGCGTGTGCACGCGAATGTGTGTGTGTGTGTGAGTGTGTGTGTGTGCGCGCGCATGTGCGTGTGTGTGTGTGTGCGTGTGTGTGTGAGTATGTGTGCCTGTGTGTGTGAGTGAGAGAGTTGTGGATGTGTAAGTGTGTGAATATCTTTACACAAGTCATAAGTGAAGATTAACATGAAACAAAATACTTATCTGTTTTTAGTTCTTTCTGTCTGTCGTTTTGTGATCGTCATTCTGCCCTGCTGTTTTCAGTTCTACCTGACCATCACATCGCGATGATTATTCCGCCCTTCTGTTTTCAGGAGTTCTACCTGACTATCACATTGTGATGATTATTCTGCCTTAATCTTTTCAGTTCTACCTGACCATCACATTGTGATGATTATTCTGCCTTAATCTTTTCAGTTCTACCTGACCATCACATCGCGATGATTATTCTGCCCTGCTGTTTTCAGGAGGTCTACCTGACTATCACATTGTGATGATTATTCTGCCTTAATCTTTTCAGTTCTACCTGACCATCACATCGCGATGATTATTCTGCCCTGCTGTTTTCAGGAGGTCTACCTGTCTGTCAAGTTGTGGTCATCATATTCCCCTTATGTTTTCAAGAGTTCTTCCTGACTTGTCATGTTGTGATCTTTCTGCTTACAAAAGTTCTCCCTGCTCATGACATTATGAGGATCATTTTGTGGTTCTGTTGGCAGGATTCTGTCTGTCCATTACGTACAGGTGATCCTTCTGTCCTTGTGTTTTAAGGAGGTCCTGTCCATCATGTTGCAATGATCATTCTCTCCTCCTTTTTTTTCCAGGAGTTCTTTCTGACTGTCAGGGACATACTGAGGACCTCACCAGCATCGGGCATTGAGGCCTGGGAGAAGTGGACTCCAGAGGAGGTTTCCCTCAACAACAAGTAAGACAACCGTACACTCTACCAGAAACTACTGCTTCGAGTGCCGTGGCTTTAGTCGCAGTCTAATTGTCTTTTGTTTTCTAAAACATGCTGGATTCCATGACCAGTGTTGGACAGGTCGTTGTGCAATGCTGTGTTATATGGAGATCATTTTCAGCCACAGTAAGCTCCTATCATAAAGAATTTTTGTTTCCATGGATAGAGTTAACTCCTCTTAAGGTGAATTGTTTCTTTTGTAATGAGATGATCCAAAATTAAAAAGAAAAAAAATGGGTAAGGGAGGGGTAGGGGTGGAGGGGACAGTGCGAAATCTGTCCATTGTGTACAGTATTTGCTGATGACATGTTTTTATGATTGAGGCTGGGATTTTTTAATTACATATTTTTTCTGGAATGCACTCTTTGTGGTGCATTCAAGCATTTCGTTTTCCAGATTAGACCATGAGGAGAAGACTGGGGATGGGGGGATGGAGCAAGGAGGAGGGAGGGAGGGGTGTTCTACATATCTCATATCCTGCTTCAATCCACGCTTGTATTTAACCCTTTGTCAGCCATTTGTCGCCCTGCCTCGATGAGATTAAGACCTTTTTTTTTTTTTCTCCATGTTATACATTTGCTGTCAGATGTGAAATTGTTCTGACCAGAGCTTCTGCAAGTCATGAATTAAAAAATCAAAGAAATTCTATCTATGATTAATTTTGAAATTTCAAACAGCTCATTGAGATGTTTTTTGTTGCAGACACTAGTCTGTTTCGGTTTTGTTGCTTTTTTTTGGGGGGGAGGGGGGCAGGGAGGGATAGGGGTTAGATTGATGATGGTTGTTTTTTTGTTTTGTTTTTTTTTTATTTTTTTTGTTTTAGTGTTCAAGCATCTTGTAATTGTTTTCAAGTATGTTCAATGGATTAGCGTTATTTGCAGCTGCTGTGTGGTGTACTTTTGTGTGTGTGTGTGTGTGTGTGTGTGTGTGTGTGTGTGTGTGTGTGTGTGTGTGTGTTGACTATATGAGAGGGTAACTCTGTTAATTTCTGTTTGCCAGGTACCTTCAGAAGAGACAAGGAGTCCACGAAGCTCTGTGTGGTAAGGTCCCTCTGTCTCACCTGGGGAAATTATTATTTATTATATTAACAATAACGATATGCATGACAATAATAAAGAGAGAAAAATTATTATTGTTATCATTATCATTATCATTGTTGTTATTTTTGTTACTGTTGTGCATAATCAAGAGAAAATCATTGTTAGTATTGTTGCTATTATTAGTATCATTATTATTATTATTGTGTTTTTATTACTGTTATGCCTAATCAAAAGAGAAAAATATTGTTATCATTGTAATTATACTTGTTGCTGTTTTTATGTTGTCGTTGTTCTTATGGCAGTTGAATATGTTTTAAAACCTAAAATCAAACCGGACTGAACAAATTCATGAAGGGATTAAAAGTGTTGTTTGGGATTATGTAATTTTGATAACCCCCCAAAACTGTTAGCTTTCAAAGTTGAATGCTCAGAAGACCTGTGTCAAATTAAACAAGGGGATATACAGTACAGTGTTGATGTATTTCAGACATTAATCGTTACTTTATTTAACCTCAAATGTTAAAAAGAAGTGAGAACAGTGGTTTCTCCTGTCATCAAAGTTTTCAAAACGTCAGTTTCATACTGACGTGCACAGACTGTTCTGACAAGCAGATGTTAGCACAGAAAGACCTGTACCACACATTGCAACTGGTTTTTCATGTTCAATGACACATTGTGCATGGTTCCGTCTTGTTCACCGACAGAGTCTGTAGACAAATTGACAGCCTTAGAACTTGTCAGATTGTTGATGGTTTTGTGTTATTCAGTGACAGATTGTTGATAGTTTTGTGTTATTCAGTGACAGATTGTTGATAGTTTTGTGTTATTCACTGATAGATTGTTGATAGTTTTGTGTTATTCAATGACAGATTCTAGAGACACTTTATGAACCCTAGAAGACATCAGATTGTTCATGGTTTTGTGTTGTTCAGTAACACATTGTTCATGGTTTTGTGTTGTTCAGTAACAGATTGTTCATGGTTTTGTGTTGTTCAGTAACCGATTGTGCATGGTTTTGTATTGTTCAGTAACAGATTGTTCATGGTTTTGTGTTGTTCAGTAACTGATTGTGCATGGTTTTGTATTGTTCAGTAACAGATTGTCCATGGTTTTGTGTTGTTCAGTAACAGATTGTTCATGGTTTTGTGTTGTTCAGTAACAGATTGTTCATGGTTTTGTGTTGTTCAGTGACAGATTGTTCATGGTTTTGTGTTGTTCAGTGACAGATTGTTCGTGGTTTTGTGGTGTTCAATAACAGACTGTTCATGGTTTTGTGTTGTTGGATGACAGGTTGTTCGTGGTTTTGTGGTGTTCAGTAACAGACTGTTCATGGTTTTGTGTTGTTGGATGACAGGTTGTTCATGGTTTTGCGGTGTTCAGTAACAGACTGTTCATGGTTTGTGTTGTTTGATGTCAGATGTTAAAGACACAGGGGCAGCCCTAGAACACATTGGACTGTTCATGGCTTGTGTTTTTTAAATGACAGATTCTATAGGCACATGAAAAGCCATAGAACACATCAGATTATTCATGGTTTGGTTTTGTTCAAAGACAGATTGTTCATGTTTTGTTGTTGTTGTTGTTGTTCAAAGACAGATTATTCTGTAGACACATGGACAGCCCTAGAACACATCAGATTGTTGATGGTTTGTTTGGTTCAGTGACAGATTGTTCATGGTTTTGTGTTGTTCATTGACAGATTGTTCATGGTTTTGTGTTCTTCAGTGACAGATTGTTCATGGTTTTATGTTGTTCAGTGACAGATTGTTCATGGTTTTATGTTGTTCAGTGACAGACTGTTCATGGTTTTGTGTTGTTCAACAACAGATTCTATCGACACGCGGACTGCCCTAGAACACATCAGAGAACTTGTGACATCAGGCAACTCCTACATCGCCCAGGCCCGGGCTGGCAAACGACGACCCAACCGACGACTGCTGGAGAACGTGGCCGCCTACATCACTGACCTTTTCAGGGTAAGAGAGAGAGAAAGATGCAGGTTTCTTCCTGTCTGTATGGGTCTGGGTTTTCAGTGATATAATAATGATCAGTTCTTTGATAAAGCATCTGACTGTA
>CM065733.1:10241434-10278934 GCA_033310375.1 Conus canariensis | reverse complement strand
TGTCTGTCTGAGGTAGGTCACAGGTAGATCTGTCTGTCTGAGGTAGGCCATAGGTAGATCTGTCTGTCTGAGGTAGGTCACAGGTAGATCTCTCTGTCTGAGGTAGGCCATAGGTAGATCTGTGTGTCTGAAATCTTCCGAAGTGCCAGTCTGGATTGCTTGTAAGTAAATATTGTGGTATACATGTGCGTGGGCATGTTGTTGTCAGTATAAGTTTCCCTACATGCTACATGTACTTGCAGCTTTTTTTTTTTGTTTGAGGGAGAGGGGATGGGGGTTTACCTTCACTTGTTTCCTTAGAGGCTGTTCAGCTAGCCAAATAAGTTGTGTAGGTGTGTGTGCAGGTGTGTAAATATAGGTGTGGGTGTGGTGTGTGTAGATCTGTCTGTCTGAGGTAGGTCACAGGTAGATCTGTCTGTCTGAGGTAGGTCACAGGTAATCTGTCTGTCTGAGGTAGGTCACAGGTAGATCTGTCTGTCTGAGGTAGGTCACAGGTAGATCTGTCTGTCTGAGGTAGGTCACAGGTAGAACTGTCTGTCTGAGGTAGGTCACAGATAGATCTGTCTGTCTGAGGTAGGTCACAGGTAGATCTGTCTGTCTGAGGTAGGTCACAGGTAGATCTCTCTGTCTGAGGTAGGCCACAGGTAGATCTGTCTGTCTGAGGTAGGTCACAGGTAGATCTCTCTGTCTGAGGTAGGCCATAGGTAGTTCTGTGTGTCTGAAATCTTCCAAAGTGTCACTCTGGATTGCTTGTAAGTAAATATTGTGGTATACATGTGCGTGGGCATGTTGTTGTCAGTGTAAGTTTCCCTACATGCTACATGTACTTGCAGCTTTTTTTTTGTTTGAGGGAGAGGGGATGGGGTTTACCTTCACTTGTTTCCTTAGAGGCTGTTCAGCTAGCCAAATAAGTTGTGTAGGTGTGTGTGCAGGTGTGTAAATATAGGTGTGTGCATGGGTGTGGGTGTGTGTGTGTGTGTGCAAGCATGTTGTGTGCATGCACATGTTTGATATGTTTCACTGTTTCTGCTATGATACAACTGGGAAGTTGATAAACTGATAATTTTGCATACCCTTTCCTTATCATTGTGTGAGAATAATTCAACATTAAACTCCATATTACTAGGACACTTTGAAGCACTGTAACTTACTAATTTTTCAACATACAGGAAAGTGTTGTACATAAATATCATTGGAAAGGTCTTTCCCCTTAATGTTGGTATGTATCTCTCAGTATCTTAAAAATGCTACTTATCTACCTTTTGTTCTGGGAGGTGGTCATAATTTTGTATGTGCATGAATGTGTGCATTATTTGTGTTTGAGTGTGTGTGTCTGTGAGTGTATTTCTGTTGATGATGAAAGTTATCATCATCATCATCATCATTATGACCATCATTGTCATCATTCCCCTCATCCTGTTCACCATCACTGTATGTTAACAGGCGGAGAAGGACGCCCAGAAAAAGATCCCCCCATCAGAACTGTTCACCGGTCAGACTGACAAATTCTCCAAGTTTGACGACAAGGTCAGTACTTCGGTCCCTTGGGTCTGTTGGGGGTCAGTGTACCTTACACAGACATGAGAACATTTCAAGCAATCTTCATACAGTGGAATTTTTCTGTCCACATCCTGTCAAAACTGCTGCACACTTCCACCTACAGTTCAGTTTTTCAATGATTTTTAGATACCCGACATAGGTCAGGATCAAATTCTCCATGCATGTGAACACTCTCCAGATAAGAGTGATGAGTGTTGTTTAATCGGTCAAAAAACTGTGCTACCGTGTGCGACATTCATGGTAAGGCAGGGCCAGTCATGAGGTGCTTCATGAGCAAGACATCAGTTGTTGTTGTTGTCGTACCCTGGCTAAAAAAAACTCCAGGGATCATCCGAACAGCCAAAGTACTTGAAACTATGGTACAAATGCATTAGCTGGGGATGAGAACATTACGTGTGTGACCGTTTTTGATTACCCCGCCACGTGGGCAGCCACACTCTGACTTTGGGGGGTTTTGGAGACTGATGGTGTTATGCTAGGAGCTTGTCACAACTGAAGTCAATCCCATGTCAATTGGTCTGACACAGCCTTAAGCCATGGCGCAAGACATCAGTCAGCTTGCGAACTCCTGTGAGACTGGAAAGGCCAGTGGTGTGCTGCTTTTTCGTTCCAGCTGTATTCTGCCCACACACACATATAATATGTATGTGAGTGTATGTATGTTGTGTGTGTGTTGGTGTGCATGTGTGTGTTTGTGTGTGTGACCATGTGTCAGTGTGGGGATGATACACACATGTATGTGCGTCTGTTTAATTTGTATGTGCATGCCTATGGACCCCATTGTCTTCACACATGCATGCATCTTCATATCCGTTTGTCAAGATAATGCCTGCGTACAACCAACGGTCACTTGATTCAGACCTCCACACACACAATTCCTTCAACAACAACAGAAAGAAGCAGTACTTGAAATAAATGAACTAAACCCTCCCCTGACTCGCTAAGCCCAGTTTCCTGTGTACAGGGCATGCCGACCCACGATGCCGAGGGCAAGGAGCTGACCAAGTCGGCGCTGAAGAAACTGACCAAGCAGTACGAGGCGCAGGAGAAGAAGTACAAGGACTACCTCAGCTCTCTGGAGGGACAGGGAGACTCCTGAGCACCTGCCACAGCCCCTGGCACTGCCTCACGTCTAGTGTCTGATGCTTGTGTCATATACAGCATTGTCCTAATTTTATTGTGTCCAGGTTTCATATGTTTTTGTTATTGTTTCGTTGGCGAGTTTTGAGTGAGCTGCGTCTGCGTCAGTGTTGTGGTAGGTGCATTGAGAATGTCTTAGTTGTTGTGGATGTTTCATATTTGGTTGGCTGGGGGGGGGGGGGGGTTCTCTTTATTTTTGTAGATATTAGCTTTTCATGGAATTTTTTTCAGTTAAGATCATATGTTTGTGATTAAGTTAATGATTTTTGTGTGTGTGTGTGAGATAGGTTTCTGTTGCACTATGACATTACCAGTATTTCCTTTTTTTTTGGTCCTTTTTTTTTCAGAAGAAAAAAAGATACACATCATGTATTATCATTGGTATATAGATTTTTTTTTTTTTTTTGACATTTTTATCACAGGTGCTCTCTTGTAGTCATGTAAATGACAGGTGGTTGTTGCTGATTTGGAAAATCAATTGCAGTCAGATTTCTGTTATTGTAAGTTTAGAAAATTCTTTATTTTAAGCTAATTGTTCGACTGCTTATTCGTGTTTATCTTAGGTATGCCTTACTCATGGATGATTTAGATACTTATTCAGTGCTAAAGAAGAGCTTAGCTTCAAGCATTTGCTGATTTTCTAGCAAGGATCCTGTTCCCCCTCACTTCAGGGAGAGTTTTTTTTTTTCTGTCCATCATGAAGACCCTGCAAAAACCAAACTTGACCATCTTTTCTTACTGATGGTTTCCAGATGTCTGGTTAGAGAGTAGTCTCCCTTCACATACAGATCATTGGGGGTGATTGAGTGGCTGAGGTGTGCTTTGCACATTTTGATTGCCAAATCAAGTGAGATCTTTTCTTCGGATGCAGTAAAGAAGGTTGGGGGGGGGGGGGTGCAGGAGAACAGGGTGGGTAGGAGTCACACACAAAAAACAATGGACACCAGCATCAGAGGTATGTAATCATTATACAGTGGAAATAAGAGAGGTTTTGTAAAATGATGTTGTGAAATACCAAGCAATTTATTAACTGAAAACAGGGAAAGAAAATGACCCCTATTAATTGAAAAAAGAGGGAAAAAATGAACCCTATAAATTGAAAAAAAAAAAAAAAAAAAGGGGGGGGGGGTGAAAATGAAATAGGGTTTCACACCTAGGTAAAACTGACACTGCTCACATGCAAGGGACTATGAAAGATAATACTCTCATGATGAATAGACAAAAGAATGGAATGTATTATTTTAACTAAAAAAAAAAATGCCTTATGTGTAGTAGTTCAGGCATGGCCTGTTTGAACATCTTAGGGCAGTTTGAGCTCATGTCATTCCCAGTGAGGCTTGTGGGAGTGTTTCTTAGTCTTGGGTGTCCACTGTGTTTGCAATTCCTGGATGATGTAGTTATGGTGGATGTGATTTTCATCAAGTTGTTGAACACAGTTCATTTAGTCAGTCTGACTATCAGTGATGTCAGTGTGCTTAATGTTCCTGGATGATTTGATTTATGTTGGTTTGATCAGCGTAAGGTTGATAAAAGAGTTCATGAAATAACCCAGACTGTTTGTGATGATTGATGTGTTCTTGTGTGCTTGGATGATTGATTTATGTTATGTTTGACTGTAAGTTAATGCAACAGTTGATAAGGATAATGTTATGTTTGACTGTAAGTTAATGCAACAGTTGGTAAGGATAATGTTATGTTTGGTTGTAAGGTAATGCAACAGTTGATAAGGATAATGTTATGTTTGATTGTAAGGTAATGCAACAGTTGATAAGGATAATGTTATGTTTGGTTGTAAGGTAATGCAACAGTTGATAAGGATAATGTTATGTTTGATTGTAAGGTAATGCAACAGTTGATAAGGATAATGTTATGTTTGGTTGTAAGGTAATGCAACAGTTAATAAAATAAGTCTTACGGTTAATGGCACATACCATTCAGACAAAGTTATTCACATGCTTG
Source organism: Conus canariensis (assembly GCA_033310375.1). Lineage (NCBI taxonomy): Eukaryota > Metazoa > Mollusca > Gastropoda > Neogastropoda > Conidae > Conus > Conus canariensis. The sequence continues at coordinate 10,274,275 of CM065733.1, read as the reverse complement.
TATGTGTTCAAGGTGTTTTCTGATCAAAGATTTATCTGGAGCTTTACTTAACAAGCCAGTTATCACTTACCTGTAGTTTTGACCACGCTTTGCTAGGTTAGAAGGCCTGACTTTATGTTTTTGGGGGAGTTGTCTTTCCTGATATTGGCCCATGTGAATGATCAATATTAGTAGTGCTCAGAGCATTGAAATATAGAAGAAAAATTATTTACAAAATTCTTGTGTCCACGTAGATGATATAAGAATATTAGTTCTGTTGCTTTCCTGCATGAGAAAGATCTGCCAGTCTTTGCGATCAGTTTACACAGAAAAAAAACTGTATTTGTAGTATGACTCGTCTACAATTTGTTAAATGACATTAAAGAACTGCAAACAAGGAAACTGATTGTTTTCTTATGGAAAGTACAAGCAAAACGGTCATTCTCAGACAGTAGTTGTTATTCCTGTTCAAGATGGCAGATTCTTAGTTCCAATGCCTGGTCTGGGCATTATTTTGGAAGGAACATATCTGTTGTTTGAAAAAAAAGATACACAATGATGGCAGTAAGGTGATATGTACTTGCTGACTGCCTTTTCGGCTCAGTTGCAGATGCTTTTATAGATTGTGTGTTGTCATATTTCAAACTTTGGAGTCGGCCAGTCACAGGACTTAATAATCATTTGTCTTGCAATTTCTTTTCCGTGATTTTTAGAATCATGTCTTTACCATTTTCAGAATGTGCGCTTTGTTTTTAGAAAAAAGATAGGTTTTCTGCCTTTAATTCATTGTTCAATTTCATTTGTGACTGTTGTACAATATGTATGCACCATGACCATGTTCTGTCTCTTGTTCAGTTGATTCTTCCAAGCTTTAAATAGATTATTGATGGACTGATATAAATGAAATATTCATTTTTCAAAATCAGTCAGTGACCTCTCACTCACATTTGGCATTTGAAAAGATCTGTGAGAACTGTGGTCAGAAATTAATCATTTCCATGACATGCATACTTGCACAATGTTTAACACCCTTTTGCTTTTGTTTGGGGGGACCTAATTATGAATCATGTAAGCATCAAATGTTGTACAAAGTAATCATTTCACAGCAGTGACATTTCTCATGATACTGTTCACAGCTGTTTTCAAAAGCTGTAACTTTACCCATTTTTTTTCTCTCCCCAAACCACCCCCCTTCCCTATGAAAAGATATGACGGCCATTTTTTCTTCCAGCACCCACAATAAAGACATGAAGGATACTGCAAGCTTGACCATCTCGTGTGAAGAAGTGATGTTCACTTGTCTCCTGAGGTCTGGGGAAGGAGTGAACAAATAATGTTTGTACTGAAGAGTTGAACTCTGGGAATACTGAAGCTGTGGCACAAACTGTAGGGCAACCGACTGGTTTGTTGCTTCAGGTTATACTGACTCCTTTCCTTGTCTCGGGGCAGTTGGGGTGCAGCCCATAGTTGGCCTTTGTTGTTGGCTGAACTCTAAACAACATAACTTTACTTGAGGCGAAGCTAGGGGTTGTTTTTCATTTCTTTTTCCTCTTGTTTTCACCTTAATCTCTTTTTGTTTCGTTCATTGCCAAGGTGATTTACAAGATGTTGAGATTGCCTGGAGTATCTGTGTGTATTGTCCATGCCTGCTGTGACAGTGAAGGTCTGTAGATGATTTTGCTTGAGCTGTGTCAGTGTCATGCCCATTTAGGAGCATCAGGGACAGAACTGTATGGCTGATTCTGGCTTCTGTTTGGACTTGTTTGCTGATGCAGTAGTGTTTAATCTGTGCACATTTCTGGATCATTGAAATTTACGTCTTTGGGTAATTTGTAGGCCTATTTCCCAAAACATCAGGAAGCTGAAAATTGTCAGATAATCATTGTTTGGTGTCACACAAATGAGAAGCGAATCATCCTGGAACAAAATCAAAACCTGCTGCTTCTGTTCAGAGCTGACTTATGCTTTCTGTCTTTTCTGTTCCTCTCTCTCTCTCTCTCTCTCTCTCTCTCTCTCAAGAGAAGAGGGCCATCTACTTTCAGTTTGGGTTTAATGATTCGTGAAAATGATATTTTCTCTAAAGCTAAATTAATGTTTGTTAGTCATTGACAAATGTTAGGAGGGGTTTTGTTTTGTTTACTTATTTTCTTATTTCTTTACCTGTTGCTGCATGCACTCTGGTATAACTTATCAGATGTTTGTTTCGTTTAGACGGTTGAGTGGGCATGTATGTTGTTTGTTTGTTTTAAGTGTTTTTGTATTTTGGATTGGCAGTTGAACTGTGAAGAATGAACCAAATGGAAAACTGATGTGGGGAGCTTATTCTGTGAAATTCTTTTAGATTGCATGAATGGTTGCTGCTGCTGCTCTTAAATTGACTGAACCTTTCTGTATTTGCCCATTCACACAGACAATAGCAGATCTGGTTTCTGATGTTAACTAGTTTGTTCTGTATTTAGTATTTGTGCGCATTTGGCGTATCATTTGATCATCAGACATGGATAGGTCATTAGAGATCATCTCATTTTCAGTGTGTATTAGATGTTCTCAGGTCTGGACAGAAAATACTTCACATAATGCTTGCATAGACTCATGGAACATACTTCAGATGCAGTGATCTCTTGTCATCTGCTAGCATGCAATAGAAAGATTGAAGGATGTCTAAGACATTTGTTTAAACATTCTAATTTTTTTTTTTTTTTTTTGCTTGTAGGCGAAAGAGTTTCCCTCAGTGGTCTGAAATTCAGTTCCTATGATGAACATGAGTGTTTTATATTTACTGCCCCAGAACATGGAAAAATTATTGAAAAATTATCTATAACACAATCTTTCAGAAGACACAAAACCCCAATATCCACACTTGCATCAGCAGTTTAGAGGAATGAAGAACATGCCCCCACAGTGGAGAAACTGTTTCCTTTTTCTTTGGTGTTTTCTTCTCTTTTTTGTGTGTGTGTATTATTTTCTATAATGTATTGCTCACATAGCTTACGCTTTCCATAGAAATAGCCTTAAACTGCTCATTTGAAAACAGAAATGTCTTACTCTTTGTTTTTCATCTTTTTTATCCAATACAGGGTTTATTGCTTCAACCATTCTTTCTTGAAATGATTATCTTTGTTTATTATATCAATTGTGTGTGCTAGTTTTTCTCAGTCCATTAAAACATCCTTTATTCAATGTTTGTTTGTGTGTGTGTGAATAGGGGGCACATACATCCAAGATGCTTGAACAATTTAAAGCTGTAATTTGGGCTTTTTTGGTGAATTAATATGCTTCTTTGAGCAAGATTTGACGGAAAACAGTTCATTATATATACATTTGCAGAAAATTTGAAGCGAGTTTGCTTATTTAAACAGACAGGATTATTTTCAAGGCGGTCATCGTCTTTAACCAGGAAATATAAAAATGATTTGATTCATCTTTAATTTGATGTGATCACCCTGTAGCACTGTGGGATCACTGGAGGCCAAACTCAACAAGTACCCAAAGTAAAGGCTTGGCGTCCCACCTGGCCTCACTCAATTACGCTTTACTGCCGCCAAGTTACCTCTGAAATCAATCGTCAAAGAGTACAAACTAGGGACAGCTTTGGGGGTGCTATTGGATTCTTTTTTGCACCCTTGGTGGTGAGAACACCACGGTATTATAGACTGTGGTGTGTCTCTATTTGACGCCAGGAGCGCAGACACAACCAGCCGTGTCTCCCTGATGAGTTCTGATCCAGCGGACGAAAGGCCTCGGAGCAGGCAATACAAATATATCTGCCTTTAAAAGGGATTACGATGGTTCCCTTATGCAGCTAGTGAAGAGTTTTCATATCTGTAATATATTTTCTTAATTTCATGTTCCCAGTTTCTCCATCTTCAACACCCCCCTCCCCCCCCCCCCCCCCCCCCCCCAAGTCCAAATCTTTGCCAAGTCATTATTATGAAGACAGTTGAGTCATTAGCCTGCGCTTGTTTTTTCCCCCACTATTAGATTGTTCGTCTATCTATGTATTTGTCTGACTTTATTCAAGTTTAAAAGGCTGTGCCAGTCTTGAATAAAAGTTACTCTGTGTTAGGTTTTCTTATGGGAGCAAAAGTTACCCCACTTGTTTACTGTTTAGGGACAGCAAGATTACTAACCATGCTCCCCCAAATTCGGAGTGTGGCTGCCCACATGGCGGGGTAGTCAAAAACGGTCACACACGTAATGTTCTCATCCCCAGCTGATGCATTTGTACCATAGTGTTCAAGTACTTTGGCTGTTTGGATGATCCCTGGAGTCTTTTAGCCAGGGCACGACAATAACAACAACTAACCATGCTTCGTACTCGGAAGCATGTAAAATCAATCCAAGTCGAGCTGAAAACAATAACAGAAAATTGGAATTTTCGAGAGAAAGTGGACATGGCAAAAGAGATCCGCAAGAGGGAGGAAGTAAGTGAACACACACTGCACAATAAGCACAGTCTGGAGTCGCCATGAATGAAGTGGAGATCAAAAGCAAAGGGGAAAGCAAAGACAGACCTGGTACCACTGGTGGTGAAGACAGAAGAGGATGGCACAAGAACCGTTAAGGCCAATAGGAGCAGTGCACTGCGTTGGAAGACGGAACTTAAGAGAAGTCTCGGCTGGAATGACATATGGCACTCGACTCTTCTTAGGACCAGATTCAACACCAGGTTTGTTTATAACCTCATTGCCTTGAATCAGATTCAAGCTCAGGTTTGTTTATATCCTCTTCGCCTTGAACAGAGAGCTGGTGAAACAGGAGACTACAGAGGACCTCAACTTTCCACTCTGCTAGGGCGAACTAACAGTGGAGGATGTCCAGAGTTCCAGTGCTAACCCAAGGAAGGTACCTTGCACACATGGTTTAACACTGCTACAGGAGACACTAAGCCAGCAGAAGCTCCAGCGGCAACGTTGTACGTAGCTTGAGGCAGCGGCAACGTTGTACGTAGCTTGAGGCAGCGGCAACGTTGTACGTAGCTTGAGCAGGCCCAGAGCGAGGCAGCAACGTTGTACGTAGCTTGAGGCAGCGGCAACGTTGTACGTAGCTTGAGGCAGCGGCAACATTGTACATGTGCCACATGAAAGGAAGATGGAAGAAGCAAGCATCTCAAAGACAGAAGTATGCCAGTTGGGTAGTTTCACTGCTCGCCTCTACCACAAGGAGCAGCCCAAGGTGTCACGGAGCCCTGTGTGCTCTAACTGCCTGCAGTCAGGACACCACCGACACCAGTGTCAAAATCTGGTGACTTGCAGGGACTGCCTGCAGAGTGGCCACAAGCGTGGTGATCCGGCCTGTGGCACTTTCCCTGACCCCCAGGTGAGTGGACCTATCTCTGAAGCAGAGGCATGTGCTCAGATTGAGCATACAGAAGAGGTAAGGCTCACGGATGAGAACCAGCAGTCAGGAGACGTTCAGGTAGGGGCAAATTTGTTTGAGGATGGGGAAGATGTTTTTGAAGACTCTCTAACAGATGTGGTTCCCGAAACTCAAACTGATAAAATTGACAAGGGCAAAGATTCGTCTACACCTTCGCCGCGGAAAAATATCCGGCAATACGGTGCGCGTGGGAAGGACCAGCGTTCACGCAGCACCGGTGGCAAGCGACAGAGGTCAGGTGACGAGGATTCACCTAGCCAGCGGCGTGACGGGCCAAAGGCTAAAATGCTCACCTGTTCGCGGCCCTCACCTGACCGCTCCGTGTCGAGTGGGCAAAGTAAAGGTGGGGGAGATGGTGGGTGAATCTTCACCGAGTGTGACGGTTTGACCTGACGGAGACGGCTTACGCGCGTTACACGGACTTTGGTTACGGGTTTGCGTTTGGATTTGAAAATGGCTTGGATTACGGACTTTCCTTATGGCTTGTGATTCTGGATTGACTGTTTTTTCATTAAATTCACGGGGCTTGCGCTCGTGTTGGAAAAGAAAATCAATATTTAAATACTTGAAAGAGAAAAAGTATGATGTCATTTGCTTGCAAGAAACACATATCACTGATGATGTTTATGGGCAATGGAAAAAAGAATGGGGCAAAGGTGAATTATTATATAATAGTTATACTTCACATAGTTGTGGTCAAGTTGTGTTATTTCGGCACAATGTGGTTGATAATTACAAGATAGTATACAATTCAAGACGAATTTTGGCCATTGAAATAGAAATTCAGCACAAAAAAGTGGTCATTGTGAATGTATATGCTCCAAATAATGACAATGAAAAGAATACTTTCTTTGATGAACTGGGAGATGTTATCTCTAATGTTGAGTCAGAGCATTTGTTAATTGGGGGGGATTTCAACTGCGTATTAGATAACGATTCAGATATCATCTCTGGAGAAAAACATGCAGAGGGCACAGTAAAGAAATTCAATGATTTAATAAGAAACCATAACCTGTATGATACCTGGAGACTGTTTCATCCAGATGACAAGGAATTTACATGGCATAAAACTTCTCCTTTTATTGCACGTCGATTGGATTATTTTATATCAAATGATAATTTGTTTGACAAAACAATAGACTGTAATATTCATTCTACCCCATTCACAGATCACAGAGGTTGCTCCATCAAATTGAAATTCTCAAGCTTTGAGAGGGGACCTGGGCTGTGGAAGTTCAACAACTCATTGTTGAATGACTTAAACTATGTCACACAGATGAATAGTTTGATAGATGATTATGTATCTCATATGGACAAAAACGTCGATTTTCAAATGGAATGGGAAGTCCTAAAAATGAAGATTAAGAGTTTTACAATAATTTATGCTAAAGGTAAGAGCATCGACAGAAGGAATAAGTTAGTAGAAATACAATGTAAGTTAAATGACATAGATATTAAGATTGCAAAAAACCCTAATAATATTCATTATCAAAATCAGCGACAGCACTTAATGCAAGAATTAGAATTATTGGAAACTTATAAAGCACGTGCAGCGCAGGTAAGATCTAGAATGAAATGGATTGAAGAGGGTGAAAAGAACACAAAATATTTTCTAAACTTGGAAAAATCAAGAGCAAATTCAAAGATAATAGAAGAACTTCGTGATGAAAATGGTAGATCAATTACACAACAGTCTGAAATAATGAAAATGCAGCGAGACTATTATTCGAAGTTGTACAAGAAAAAGGTAAGAGCAGGAAACATGGAACAAATGGTAGATAACTTTATATCTGATACCTCAGTACCACAGCTTTCTGACTCTCAGAAGGATAGTTGTGAAGGCAATTTGACAGAGAATGAACTGCTAATGGCTCTTAAAGCCCTCAAAAATGGTTCTTCGCCAGGAAGTGATGGGCTTACAACAGAATTTTTAAAAGTATTTTGGTGTCATATAAAAAGTTTGTTAACATCATCACTTAACTCTGCATTTGAAAAAGGGACGCTTTCTCCTTCTCAGAGAAAAGCAGTCATTACACTAATTCACAAAGGCAAAGATCTACCTAGAAATGTTTTAAAAAACTGGAGACCAATTTCGTTAACGAATAGCGATTACAAGCTTTTGTCTAAATGTTTGGCAAATCGTTTATGTCAAGTAATTAGAGATTTAGTAAGTGAAGATCAGGTTGGGTATATAAAAGGACGTCGAGCAGCTACGCTATTGAGACTAATTGATGATGTCATTGATCATCTAAAAGTAGAAAATATTCCTGGTTTGCTTTTAAGTATTGATTATACACAAGCTTTTGATAGTATATCTAAAGACTTCATGGCAACAGCTCTCAAAAAGTATGGGTTTGGTGAAGAATTCATTAGATGGTTTCAAGTATTAATCACTGATACTCGTAGTTGTGTTTTGTATAGTGGCTGGATATCCGAGTATTTTGCGGTTGAAACAGGAATCCGACAAGGATGTCCTTTTTCTCCCTTAGTATTTGTGTTGGCTATAGAATTGTTAGCAATAAAGATAAGAGACTGTAGAAACATTAGAGGAATTGATTTAGGGGGTTCAAGAGATACGCTTGTTAATGTAATCAAAATTGCGCTTTATGCAGATGATGTTACTTATTTTTGACAGATCAGCATGACATGATGCAAGCATTAGATATACTCAATGATTTTTCTTTGTTTTCTGGTTTGGTTATAAATAAAAATAAATCAGCAGCTATGTGGCTAGGTAGTAGAAAACATAGTGCAGACAGTTTTTATGGCTTTACGTGGAAAAATAAACTAAAGATTCTGGGTATTTATTATGAGAATGATAAACCAGCATCTTTAGTTGAGGACAATTGGTTGCAAAGAATAGAAACTATTCAGAGAATTATTCACGCCTGGGAAAAAAGAGATCTTAGTATAATGGGTAAAATACATATTATTAAAACATTTCTTATTTCACAAATGGTCTATGTTATGCAAACATTTGTTATTCCTGATAAGATCTTATCAGATATAAATCGCATGCTTTTTAGATTTCTCTGGCGTAAAAAACATTGCATTCGAAAGGCATTTGAAAAAGTTAAAAGAAGCGTAATGTGCAGTGAATATGAAAAAGGAGGATTGAAAATGATAAATTTAAGACAGATGCAATCTGCTTTTCTCCTGTCATGGGTTGTAAAAATGTGTAAGGCCACAAACAATGAAAGGTGGACTATAATTCCGAGAAAAATATTTCTACCCTTTGGTGAGAATGTCACGTGTTTTTATGCAAATACTAAAAGCGCACTTTTCAAAGGTTTAGACAAGATACATTCACATTTTGGAAAATTACTCTGAAAACATGGCTAGATCTTAATAAACATGAAGATGTCTCACCCTTTCCCTCTTTACTGTGGAATAACCAATACATAAAATATCGAGGAAATGTCCTTTTCTTCCCTGACTGGATAAAGGGCAAAATACTAAATGTTAGTGACATGTATGGTCCAAATAGAATGCTTTCATACCAGGACGTGGTTAACAAGATAGGAACCTCCCCTGCAAGGATCTTAGAGTGTAATGTAGTGTCAGCGGCCACACATAGTTTTAATACTAGGGTTAGTGAACAAGATAGATATGATACAGATTTTTCAGAACCACCTCTTTTCTGTAACAAAAAGCATATATCTTGCAAGGATTTCCGTGTGACTTTGTGTTCCCTCAGTTACACGGAACCATGTGCAGCCCGTTTTTGGTCTAATAAATATGGACTGGAGTTAAATGAAAATGTATGGAAGATACCCCACTTGTGCACAAAAGAAACCAGACTGAGAGTTTTACAATGGAAAATTTTACAAAATATATACCCGACTAATATAATGCTATGCAAAATGAAAGTTAGGGATAATCGAAATTGTTCATATTGCAATGATGAAATTGATTACATTGAACATTTCTTTTTTCACTGTCATAAGGTTAATTCGTTTTGGAAATTTGTCAGTCAATACATATTAGCTGTATACAACACAAGAATTGTGTTTTCTGAAGAAACTGTGCTCTTTGGAATTCTTAGACAAGAAAATCTTGACAGACATATACTACTGAAAATAAACCATGTTGTGATTACTGCAAAGATGTGTATAAGTATTTATAAAAAAAACGGAATCTAGACTGCCAATTTCAGTCATATTCGAAAATCAGTTGCAACTGAGGAAAATATAAAGAGATTTCATGCATGCATTCACTCTTACACACGCACGCACGCGCACGCGCGCACGGAGAGGGAGGGATGGGGGGGGGAGGGAGAGGGAGAGAGAGAGACATACACTCAGTTACAAAAACATGCACGTGTTTGTGCATTTTGCGTGCGCGCACATGCACTGTAACACACACACACACACCTACAGTAACACACTATACACGCACGCACACATACAACACAGTCTTGGTGACGTTTCTTTCATAAAGAAAGTGACCCCACGGTAAATATGCCTTTTCGTTCTCCACTCCTCCGTACTTTCTTGCACTATTTCGTTTTCGTATGTGTAAGACTGTTGCACGTGGGGAATGTGGAATATGAAGAGGTTCATGCATGATTTCTTTTCATTATAGGATTGGCCTCATCGGGGAAGAGACAACTGGTGAGACGATATGTAACAAAGTAAATCCCTAAATCCATTTAAAAGACGCCGTCTCTGTCCGCCTGTCTGCCTGTTTGTCTGCCTAACTGTCTGTCTGTCTGTCTATCTCACTGTCTCTCCTTTTTTTTCTTTTTTCTTTTTTTTTTTTCCTTCTCTCTCTCTCTCTCTCTCTCTCTCTCTCTCTCTCTCTGTCTCTGCTTGTGGGGGTGTGGGTGGATGTGGGGGGTGGGGGTGGATGGGTGTTTGGGTGGGTGGATGGTGGTGGTGGTGGTGTGTTGTGAAGTGCGCTCACGCGCTTGGGTAGGGGGAAGAAGAGGGAGACGGGCAATAGGGACCAACGACATCCTTTCAGGCATGTGTGTATACAGAATTGGTTGCTTATGCATAGTTTTTGCTTTGGTATCGTGTCATGTATTTAACAGGTTTCTACCATTGTTAGCATATTTGAGAGAGAGGGGGGAGGGGGAGGGGGGGGGGAGCGAGAGTATGTGTGCAGGTGTATGTGTAAAACAAAATGAAAAACTAAAAATAATTAAGTCCTTTGTTTCATCTATGTTGGTTCCGTTTCCGTATAATGCAACACTTTATCAGAGTGAGTGTGCCAGTACACCACACATTAGTACATTAACAAACCCAGACACTTTGTATCAATTGCCAAAACACTAAAATCAGCAAAAATATGTCCATTTATAAGAGAACATACAGACTATGCATGGTGTGTAAGAGATTGGCTGGGAAAGAAAAGAAGAAAAAAAAAAAAGAGAGAAAAAAAAACGTAGTGGAAATTGTTTTTGTTTTTTTTTTCCGCTTTTTGTTTTTTTGGCAGATGAAGAGGACAGTGTGATGCACCAAAAAATGAAGAGGTGGATTTTGGCCTTAGGGAAGAAAAAAAAGAAAAAAAGAAAAGAAAAAAAAGGAAAAAAAATCACCACCTTAGGTGCTCCATTGATCCGAGAACTGATGCCCCCCCCCCCCCCCCCCCAAAAAAAAAAAAGAAGTATGCCAGTCTAGCGAGCAGCTTTAAGGCTCCTCTTCTGAGCCGTGCCCAGCTCTTCCTAAAGTTTCAGCAGACACCTGTAATTTGAAGACAAACAAAAAAAAAATACATATTGTTAGGATGGAATCTGTAATTTGAAGACAAACAAACAAAAAAAAAAACTACATATTGTTAGGATGGAGCCTTGACCTTAAACCGCCTAAATAAGCAAAGAAAGAAAGAAGTAAATAAAAACAAAAACAAAAAAGAACTTGCATGCCTGCTGCATATGTCACTGTAAGTCACAATACTGAACGTCTGTTCCAGATATAGGGCCTACATAGACACATTTCAAAGTATGACAGCAGACGGAAACTGAAACATGGAAACCAATGTTGATATACTGAGAAGCCCACGTTGTAAACACGGAGGAACATTCCACTTTTTTTTTTTTTTTTTTTTTTTTTTTTTTCGCGTTTTAGCTGCGGCCGTAATTCTGTGAAGCTCTTCCTTTGTTCCAACCGACTGTTACCTGTTACCCTTTACCGTGTTTCATATAGCTTTTCAAGTAACGTTCCTTCCATTTCTGTTAGATCCTCAAGCACGGGCTCAGATATGTTCTTTTGTTTCGATCATTCATTACTTGTTTTTAATGGCTTATTTCTTGCATTCACTTTCTCCTGTTTCCCTTTTCTTATCCTTCAGTGGCCTCGTCAGCAGTCCGTTGATGTATACTCCCCGTGGTGATGAGAAGACCGCAAAATCATACAAAGGTGGTGGTGGTGTATGCCAGACACAATTAGGAGGAGAGCTTCAACCGAAATCATCTGTGCCGACCAAAGAGTTCTCCAGACTTTGATTCTCTTTGCAGTCAGGATAAAATGTGATATGACGCTTTCAGTTCAGCCTTTTCATTCACTCTATATTCATATCTTTCATGCGCTTTCACAATTCTATTCTGTCCAACATTCTGTTCATTCATTTTTCTTGTGACAGATGATTTGTTTACCTTTACATGTCATTTCCCCCATCAATGCATTCATTTCCGTTGCTTTCTTTATGTGGACAAGCATGGAAGTTCCAGTTGTATGAAAGACGATTTGTTCGTGTGTCTCGTGTCTTTGCAAGTCCTAGATGAACAGGTGCTGTTTGGAGTTATTGGGACAAACTGTTGTGTCATAAGAATCAAAGTTGCCTTCAAATTTGCTTTTAAATTACAAATCAAAGAGGTTATATAGATCATCAAAAGTACGTCGATAAATCTCATCAGACCGTAGCAGCTGACTCGTAAGCAGGTTAATACATAATCAGAATCTTTTTTGTTTCTCTGACAAGTTCCAGGTAAGCGTACCAATGAACTTGTATCCTGTCCTGAGTGGGCAGTTTGATTATTCATACACTGTTATCCAATGACCTCACTAGAATAATCCTTCAGGAATCTGTTGACTCTGAGGAGATGGAGGGGAACAAAACAAAACAAACAAACAAGCAAAAAGACCCAGTGGACTAACATTTCAGAATGGACAGGGGAAACAATTTACAGAAATCCAGGCTGTGGCACACAAACGACATAGCTGGAGGAACCTGGTCTTCTTCTTCTTTCTTTGAGTGTCCACCTTCATCGAGTTGAAGATTCTGACACTTTCGTGTGTATGACTGTTTTTTATCCCCCATTAAGGCAGCCATACTCCAACTTCGAGGAAGGTGCATGGTATGTGTTACGTGTCATCCATACCAATGGCCAAACTGGCCTTCTCTTCCGAAAGTTGGTGATGGGATTTTACGTGTGTGCAAGATGTGCGTGCGTTCACACACGGAAACTCGGTTCATTCGAAGGACTGTATGGGGAATGGAGTCAGAACCAATGTTAACTCCGAGGGAAAAAATCCTCTTGTACCGAAATTCGAACCCGTAACCTCAGGATCACGAGTCCGGCGCTCTACCAACTGGTGAATTGTTCTTTAGTGTGGTGCCCCAATGACTCGTCACAGAGGCAAGGCAAGAAGACAGGAAGAAGAGGATCCGTACGTGGATGATTGCAGAATGAACTCCATGTTTTGCCCTTCTTTTTTGCTCGCGACATGTATTGAGAGCTATTGTGTGCCATCACCTTGCCAGTATCGTTAGGATGCAGCCTTGACCTTAAACCGCCTGAATAAATGTTCGTATGAACATTCTCTCTCTCTCTCCTCTCTCTCTCTCTCTCTCTCTCTCTCTCTCTCTCTCTCTGGTGCTTCTCGCATTTCTTCACCTAAATTGACAATGAAAATGCAAATCTTTTTCTCTCTCTCCAATGGTTCTGGGATTTGTTCGCGCAAGCCGGCCCGCTCTCTCCCCCCCCCCCTCTCTCTCTCTCTCTCTCTCTCTCTCTTCTCTCTCTCTCTCTCTCTCTCTCTCTCATCCTCTCTCTCTCTCTCAGATTTCTACACCCAAGCAGAAACTTTGAAACACATGGTTTTCAACATAGAGATGGCAGGCAGTAAACACAGGTAACGTCTACAAACGCGCATTTTGGGTTAAAATTATGAATTCCCCCCTCCCCCCCCCCCCCCCCCAAAAAAAAAAAAAAAAAAAAAAGTAGTCAGAGACACATGTCATCTGCAAGCGCCACGAACAACTGCAAGTGTTCTTCACTTTGTAAACGATAAAACGTTTTATCATTCCACCATCCTGCAACAATCAGGGCATCCTTGACTTCAAAAAAAGACATTGGAACTCCCCCCACCCCCACACATTCTGTCCTCTTCTGGACAACATGATCTTTAACAGAACCGTGTTCTGCCTAAACTAAAGGGGGTCGGGTGGGGGATGGGGGTGGGGGCGCTTCATGAATCTTGATTTTGTTTAGCGGTATTTGCGGTCTTCCCTTTGTTGTGTCGTGTGGTGTTTGGGCCAAAGCTTGGGTACGTTACAGTACCTTCCATTCAGCTTTGTGACTGGAACCGTCATGTTAAGAAGTCCGCGATTTTTACTTTTTTTCTGTGTGGTCTTTCGTAGCCTAGCATCTTAGTCTGTGGCGTTACTCATACGCTGCTATTCTGTCTGTCCCATACACAACCGAACTTACACTTATCTTGTGGCAAGACCCCAGCCACACAGAACAAACACTAAAGAGTCTTTCTGACAAATCTTAAATAAATGTGTGTGTGTGTCTGTGTGTGTGTGTGTGTGTGTGTGTGTGTGGTGTTACTATGGTACACACACCACATCTCTCCTCTTCTCTTCCTCTCTCTCTCTCTCTCTCTCTCTCTCTCTCTCTTGTATAAATAGAAATGCCAGCTCTTTTATCGTTCATCGTTCCCATCCTTCCGGCCGCTGCTATTTTTGCTAGTGTTGCTGCATTTATCATTACTACTATCATTATTATCCTCATCCAACAGTAGGCATACTGTCTGCTGTTATTCATTGAGCATTTCAACTCCTTCCCACCTTATATTTTTATTACCAATATTACTTTGTACCTTTATTATTTATGTAATATATCTATTAAATTCCATCCTTCCCATAATTTATATCTTCTTTGTTCTTCCTGTCCTCCTCTCCCCCTCCTCCCCTTGGTTTTTTCCCCCCTTGGTATTAGTGTTAGTACCATTATTATCATTACTATTATTAATATTGTTATTTTTTTATTTTATTTATTTATTCTGTTATTATTATTATTATCATATCTTTTTAAATATTTATTTATTATTATCATTATATATTTTTAATAGATTTCTGTATCATACTTTTATTATCAGTACCATTATTACCATTACCTTCACTATAGTTGTTAGCACTATCATCATTAATACGATTGTTAGTATTGATATTACCATCACTACCATTAACATCACCGTCGCCATCGCCACTAAGGCTGTTGCCATGGCAACCATGCTCTTTAAGAATCCTCTAACCCACTCTCCTTTCTCCCATACTACAACTGCTATTGCCATATTATCACCAAAAGTAGTAGTAATCCTGCCTTTATTCATTTCTTCAATATTTTTATCATCATCATTACCATTATTAATATTCCTATAAGTAATATAATTATTATCATTACTACCTTGACTCACACATTATCTCCCTTCTGACAGCCTCGTTTTCATTCAACGCCTATCTTGCGCTGAAGTGATTGAAGAAAAGTGATTGTTCGTTCATTTTTGTTGTAATAATTGTTTTGTATCTTGTGCCTGAAGACGACCTAAGAGGTCGAAACGCGTCGTGTTTTGTCTTGTGATTCGTTTGTCCGCTTTTTTTTTGTTTTTTGTTTTGTTTTGTTTTTTGCGGATCGCTAACATTTATTTAAGATTTGTTTAGATTTCAGCTTGCAGTCATCTCACTTTGCAACTAGACCTTTCTGACAAGTTATGGCCATACAGGTTTCACCGTGATAACAAGAAACAGAAAACAAATCCCTGGCTTTCGTATACTGCTTGTTATTTACTCACAACTTCCCCCGCCTCAGTACAGACTGGCATTCATATCAACTACAACTTCCCCCGCCTCGGTACAGACTGGCATTCATATCAACCACAACTTCCCCCGCCTCGGTACAGACTGGCATTCATATCAACCACAACTTCCCCCGCCTCGGTACAGACTGGCATTCATATCAACCACAACTTCCCCCGCCTCGGTACAGACTGGCATTCATATCAACCACATAACATTTCCCCGCCTCGGTACAGACTGGCATTCATATCAACCACAACTTCCCCCGCCTCGGTACAGACTGGCATTCATATCAACCACAACTTCCCCCGCCTCGGTACAGACTGGCATTCATATCAACCACAACTTCCCCCGCCTCGGTACAGACTGGCATTCATATCAACCACAACTTCCCCCGCCTCGGTACAGACTGGCATTCATATCAACCACAACTTCCCCCGCCTCGGTACAGACTGGCATTCATATCAACCACAACTTCCCCCGCCTCGGTACAGACTGGCATTCATATCAACCATACTGAGCTATAAGCTGGATTTCTTTCTGTACTTCTGTATCCGCTGTTTGGCAAAGTTCCAGATTGGAAGTCGTCGGGCATTCTTGAAGAAGAGTCACTTTAGTTTGCTTTTCCCCTCTCCCTCTCACCTCCCCCCCCCCCACTCTCTCTCTCTCTCTCTCTCTCTCTCTCTCTCTCTCCTCTCTCTCTCTCTCTCTCTCTCTCTGTTTACCTCGGAAAGCCTATATGATGTTATACGACCTTGATGCAAGAGACAAAAGAAATTGGGCTTCAAATGTCCGTTGCAAATTATATCTATTTGGATATGGCTATGTTTGGATAAACCAAGGAGTGCAAAATGATAAATCATTTCTGTGTGAATTTAAAGACAGATTGATTGCATGCAGGTGGCAGGAATGGGACTTTCATGTCAAAAATAGTGATAGATTTGCCATGTGATCGGACATTTTGTTCGGTACACGATGTCAAACGTTATCTGCAAATGGCTTTAGCTAAACACTTGAAGCTGACAATGACCAAATTTAGACAGGGAATTTCAGACATAGCAGAACACCGGTATCGTTACAGTAAATATACTGGGATGGATTTGACTTGTCCATTATGCAAAAATGGAAAAGAGGACGAACTTCATTTTGTTTTATGTTGTTGTAAATTATCCAGTCTAAGAGCGCAATATATCCCGACAAAGTTTTCCAAGGATCCCTGTCAGTTTCGGTTAAGCCTGCTAATGGCATCTCAGAATGACAGCATATAAGAAATTTCACAATTTACTTATTCAAGGCATTTCAGCTTAGATCAGTCATGACTTCGTGACGGAGTAGTCAATCCAGTTTTTCTTGTGTTCTGTATAATTCTCATATTGATGTTTTGTTCTCCATACCCCCCTTCATAAGGGGCAATGGCCTTTATATGAAGTAAACCATCTGAGTTCTGAGTTCTCTGTGCTTAATCTTGCTGTCTGCACGTGTCACATCGGGATGTAGGGCCTATGTGGACAAGTTTCACAGTACACTGACTGCAGGCAGAAGCTGACGACATGAAAACTAACGTTAAAATACTGAGAGGCCAATGTTGAAGACGCTAAAGTCAGTCAGTCAGTCAGTCATTCCCCTGACCGCTGGGGTCGTTGGGGGGACGTGATAAGGCAGCCACCGTTTCTCTCCAGGCTCTTCTGTTGGTGGCTGTCGTGAGGAGATCTGGCATGGTCATTTTGGTCCAGTCCTTTATATTGTCGGACCAGCTCTTTCTCTGCCGTCCTCGTCTGCGCCCTCCTTCAACGGTACCTTGAAGGATGGTTTTGGAGAGGGTGTTGTGACGAATGACGTGGCCAAACCATGCCATCTTCCGTCGTGTGACGGTTGTCCAGAAGTGGTTCGTGCGGCCCAACTAGGTTAGTGACCAGGTTCCGCACATAATCATTGGTCTTGTGTTCTTTGTAGGAGATGCGGAGTAGTTTCCCAGGCACATGGTCTCAAATGCCTGGATTCTTCTTTCTGTTTCGGCCATCAGTGTCCATGTCTCGCAACCTTATAAGAGGATGGAGACCACTAGTGACTTGTAGAGCCGGAATTTTGTGTGGAATTTGATGTTGCTCTTCCACACTCTGTTCAGTCTGGCCATCGCTGCTGATGCAGAGTTGATCCTGATTCGGATTTCTGCTGTGCAGGTGCCATCTTTGGACAGGGTTGCTCCCGAGTACCTGAAGCTGGTCACTTCTTCCAGGGGTTCACCATTCATGGTTATGTTGGCACTGCTGTTAGTCGTGCTGTTGACCATGACCTTTGACTTCTCTGTGCTGACCTCCATGCCGTAGGCACTTGCTCTTGTGACAAGTCTGTTTGTAAGATCCTGGAGCTCGGTGTTGCTGCCCCCATGAAGTCGATATCGTTGAAAACACCACAAAATCATAGATGGTGTTTTATCTTAGGCACAATGGACCCGTAAATACATAAACTGCTCTTTCTTGTTAAACTATCATAGATGTTAGCAAACGAATCTAAATAGGTTGGTAATTCTATTGTTCCCATACGTCTGTTGAAATGCAGACGTTCCTCACTTCACGTTCTGTTTAAGATAACAAAAAACAAAAAACAAAAAAAAACTGCTCACATTAGTGGTTCAGCATTTCAAAATGCATTGTTTATACCTTTAAAACTTCCGATTGTTCAAGAAACTTCTTGTTCATAGCATCTCCAGTTCGCATAAGATATACTGAATTAGTGCCGATTGAAATGTTACATTGGAGGCATGTGAATGAACTTAATTTATCACGGGTTTCACAGTTGCTTTTTCACATTTACAAACTGAAAGGGATATATACAGACTTTGCATTACATTAATAGTAATCTTAATAAATGTTCATAAATTTTATTGATTTATATGTAAAAGCTGAAGGGCATGGAAGTAAACGCATAACAGAAATCCTCTTTGCTCTGACAATGTTTCTAACAAGCCTTATGCAATCAGCCTGAATTTCTCCATGAGAGATGATAAGTGTTTGATCTCCATGTATGTCACGCACGGACATTCAAGGGACATAATTACGCATATTGTAAGGCGGAGTTATTGCAGTGGTCAGTTCTTTCTTTTTCCCGTGTCGATATTTGGGAGTTACGATGCGTGTTTTATTTTGTGTGTGTGTGTGTTTGGTCGAGTCATTGTTGGTAGGTGGTCGACCAAAGATGGTGAAGTTTGTGCCTATGTTTGGCTGTATCCATTCTTGTGATTTTGTGGTCTGTTGCCTTGGTGATTTATGGGCGATTGGTTGACCAACTATTGGAGATCGGTGCTTGTATATGGTTGTGTCCACATTTGGTCTTGTGTACAAGCTGTTTTTGGTTATCGATTGATGATTGGAGGGATTTATAATCTAGAGTCTGTGCCGATACACAGTTGTTCCCATATTGGGAAGTGTGGTCTCGTCACCCTAGGTGACTTATTGCTGATTGGTTTTTGGCAAGTTGGTGTTTCGAGTCTGTATACGACTGTCGCTGTCTATGCCCCTATCTGGAGTTTTGTCGTGCCGTTCCCTGGGCAACCTACTGATGATTGGTCGAAGTCAGGGTGTGGCCTTGTCAGTTTCATGATGTCTGTCAACTCTAGTGTCGTCTGTTTTTTGACTGTCTGATTCAGTTGTTTGCGACTCCTGGCTCGAGACGGAGGTCTTCTGATCCAGCGTTCGGTGAGGCGGTTTTGCCACTTTGTTTAGTGGGCTGCCAGGAAACCCATCGGTGTGTCCTTGTGACAGCTCGGGATTCCTAGAAGAAGTTATCGGTGTGTCGGTGTCTGCCACCAGTGTCCACGCCTTCAAGGGAGCGAGGGTTTCCCCGGCCTGGAGCTGCTCTGGCGGGTGTTTGTCCTGTATTGTCTTCGTTGGTCATTGTAACTCCAGGTGAGAAGTGTAGGGCAGGTTGTTCATTGAAGAAGGGAGTTGGAGGTAGATGATTCTGGATCGAAACGCGTCGTTTGTACATAGGCGAAATGTGAGAAGCGCGATTAAGTTTAGTATGAAAAACAGAGGATCTACGGGTCCGTAAATCGCGCCGGCTTGTAGACAAGGGGGAAGGAGTGAGAAGGAGGTGTCATATGCTTGACGCGCGCTACTGTTTCGGGCGAGAGGTTATCGTCATGCGCGCGCGCGCGCGCGCCGAATGTCGGTTTGTGCGGCGGTTGTTGTTTTATTGCATTGTTTCCGTCGTTTGTTGAAAATGAATTTTTTTTTTTTAAATGTGTTGTTTTAAATTCCGATAATTATCGAGTCAAACATAAGTTCGTATATATGAAAATTGATGAGGATTATAATAGGTTTTTGTTTATTCTTATTTTTCTTTTGATTGGAGAAGAAAATTATTTCGTATGCCCCTCTTTTCATATGACGGATGGCTGTTGCGCCGAAGCGATAATGGGAGGGGGGATGGTGGTGTGCTTTGACCTCGAGTAGGGGGAAGAGGGAGTGTGAAGGTGGTTATTGTAGTTGGAAAGAAAATGGTATATGGTTGTTTGTGTGAAGTTGGTGAATTATATGACATTGGTGGTTTGAATTGATGAATATTTGCGGTGTTATGCATTGATATATTTAATGCATTATGTTTTCTTTTTGTGATTATGATTGGAAGTTGGAATAGGTAGTTTTTAAATTTGTTGTTATTCTTAAGTTAATGCAGTGATTCGGTTGCAAGTTGAAATTGATTAGGCTTATGCCTAGTCACGTACAACCAGCAGCCGCTCCGCTTTTGTTAATATGTCTGGGTCTTCGTTACTATATATGGCCTCGCCAGTCATTTGTTTTCGATCGCTATCGGTTTTGGTGATACTGCGCTCTTTGAGTTCAGGGCAGTGACAGTGGTCATTCATTTTATTATTGGATTATGATATTATTTCGGGGTTGACCCAATATTGTCTCTTATTCAGCAGCGGCGAGCGCTTCCGCTCTCCGGTGGTGGTGTTGTCGTTGAATCGTTTGGCATTCATTATATGCCGTTGAAGAAAACAGTAATTCTTTATTATTTTATAAATTCCCTGTGGATAATTTCGTTGATTGATTTATGGCATCATCCTGTCCCACTTGGGTACATACCGTTTGAGGTGTGTCGATTGAGATGTGGGATAATATGACATTGATAGTGTGGGATGTGAAAGGAAGGTTGTTAATAATTTTTGTCACATTGACAGTATTATTAATTGACTTTGTTGACTTCGATATTCCAGAGGCAATCGGAAGTTAACAACTGCTTTTTTTGTGCACTCTGGTTTTTTTTTTTTTTTTTTTTTTTTTTTTTTTTTAATGGATATTGTAGGCTGATTTATGTCCCGTTTAGTAGAATTGTGAGTGCCAGATTGGGTTGTTGGTGTATGTGTTACACTTAGTTTGATGGCTCAAATGCCTTGGCCGACATTGAAGTCGCATAGACAATGGGTTGTAGTTCTGTTGTGCCCGAAGTTCTCTGATCAGTTGCGGGCCAGAGTAGTCATGAAACTATTTTATGTCCAGGTGTCGACAGGGTTTGACCGCTCTGCTGCTGCAACCTCTGTGTGAGGCATCTTACCTGGTACTGCCCTGTTTCCGACTACTTTCTGGCCGACCTCTAGGTCATCGCTACGAACGACTGGGAGGGGGCGAGCTCATCCTTCTGCGAGCGTCGGAGCTCCCCCTCCTGCTGCCGAGATCTGCTGAGCTGCTGGGCTCTTCATTTTCTTCAATGTGTGTCACAGTGTACTTTGAATAAGTGACTCCGTGTTGAACCTTGTGACATCGTCGATTCTTCATCGTTCGGCGCTTCGTCTGCTAGGGCATCAGGACCTCGGTGACAGTATGGTCACCAGTGCACAAACCGTGGAAGTTCGTGAAGGAAGGGGAAAAAGTGGGAGTGTGGGAATTGATTGTGTAAAAAAAAAAAAAAAAAAAAGATGGTTTGAGTGTGCGAAGGGTGAATGGTATTGTGCGTGAGTTGTTTATAATTATATATAACATATATATAGATTTAGATATATTTGTATGTATTGTGTGGAGGGGGAAGTGTAACGATTTTTTTTTTTATTTTTATTTTTTTTGGGGGGGGGGGGGGGGGTGTCGTTGTGTCCCCTTTGTGATTTGTATGGCGCGGGCACTTTGGGTTCGGTGGGCCATCCTACCTCTGGATGACCCAGTCCCAGGTTACCACGTGATAGTCCTGGAGTATCCCCGGTCCGGTATTAATCCTGTGTGAGTTGGGGTCCCTTGAGGCTTCCTGGATTTGAAGGTGGGGTGTCGGGGCATTTTTATTGTGCATTGTGATTTTGGTGTTGTTGGGGTTTTTTTGTTTGTTTTTTTTTTTATTGTTTGAAGATTTTTTTTTTGCTGATAGTGTGTGGGTGAGTGTGAATTTGAATAAAATTTGATTGTTTGTTGCACCTATTATTTAGTGTTTTGTATTTTTGTTCTGTGGTGTCGGTAGTTTTAGAGTGTGGGCGGGGTGGATTAAAAGGGGGTACCCCTGTCACCGTCACCGCACTAGGCGTAGTGACAATGTACTGTTAATGTCCAACTAGCTCACAAAAAAAAATGATTCTCCAGGAATCTGTTGACGGATTGCGATGAAGGAAAAGGCAGGCACACGCACGTGTGTGTCGGTGCCAGATATGTGCCTCTGCGTACTGGATCAGACCCGTGTTGCCGGTTTGTTACTGAGCAATGAGGTAAAACATCTTAATCTCAATGGACTGTGTAATCTGGACCCAGATTGCGCTGAAGGTGTTGAGAGTGGTACCTACAGCCAGAATAGTTAGATTTAATCGGCTTAGCAGGGGAACTAGTCAATAGCCGGCAGTTCGAACATATATTGGTCACTTCGTTGAAATGACTTTCTGGGCATGTAAGTCGATGTATTTGGTCTTCCTGTGCGATTCTATATTGGTGCGTGTTGCGTGTGTGTGCGCGTATATGTTTATGATAAAACTTCTTCTTCTTCTTCTTCTGCGTTCTATTGAAGCTGGATGCGTCAGACTTGTAACCCAGCCGCCATGATGAAGCCCGCAGTCTTCTCCAGGTCGGAACGGGCTCCCCAAAGCTGCGCCTGTAACTCCGCTCCCCCCGGCCAGGTTTTGTGTCGTAGAGCTGCGTGAGCAGGACATCGCAGGAGGACATGTTCAGGGGTCTGGGTCCAGTGCCGCTTGGACACTGGTCAGTGTAGGTGATTTTCAGGCGGTTAAGGTGGCTCAGCAGTTTGCAGTGGCCGGTCCTCAGTCTGAAGAAGGATTGTCTGCTGGTGCCTTTGGAGCTGGTGGATCGGGTCAGCACCACTCTCTGCACCCAGCCTTCTCTTCCACTGGGACTGAAACTGGTTGTGGATCATGGTCTTGGCCTCCCTGTAGGTCACGGGGTGGCTGAACTGCTCCATTTTGCTGCCTGCCTTGGAGAGAGCATCAGCTTTTTCGTTGCCCATGATCCCACAGTGAGATGGGATCCACTGAAGCGTAATGACAGACTGTTTTGAGAGTTCATGGAGGGCAGCCTTGATGTCTTGCGTATGTTGTTCATTTCTTGTGTTCTAAAGTCCCTGCAGCAGAGATCGGCAGTCTGTGAAGAAGACAACCTTCTGTGATGGGCTGGCCGGTCCCAGAAACATCCTCACTGCGTGGAGCAGTGCTATTGCCTCCGCTCTGTAGTTGGAGGAGATCTTTCCAGTAGGGAAGGCCTTGTGTGTCAATCTTCCATTGGTGTGTCTGATGAAGAACCCTGCTCCTCCATTCTTGACTGCTCCTTCTGAGGATCCATCTGTGAAGACGTGGGTCCACTCACTGGGGTTGTATTGGTTGGCAATCATCTCCTGTGCTAGAGCTTTCATTACTTGAGGGGCTTGACGGTCCATTCTTTTAATGCCAGGAACTTCGGTGATGATTGCGACATCTTCCTGGTGATTGTCTGGTTTCTCAAAATCTGGAAGCATCTCCATTTCGGCTGGTGAAGCAGGCAGCAGGTCTTCGTTTCTGCGATGCAGGCTCTTAGACAGGTGGTTGAAACTTGTTCTCTTTAGCCTATTTTTGGTGGGGTTCTGCATCTCGGTGTGCATGGGGTGGGTAGGCATACGCAGTAACTTTTCACTGTGGATGAAAACCTTCTCCTCGCGTCTGTTTAAGAGGGAATGTAGACTAGTAAGCTTCTCCATGGCTTGGATTGGGGTAGTCTTCATCCCACCAGTGATCAGTCGCAATCCTGCATTCTGCACTTTGTTCAGGCGACTGGTGTTAGTCTTGGATGCAGTGGCCCATGCAGAACTGCCATACTCCAGGGTTGGTCTGACGGTACCCACATACACCTTCTGCAGGATGCTGCTGTTTGCGCCCCAGGATGTACCGGCCAGCTTCTTCATGATGGCGAGCTTCCTGACTGCTTCGTTTTCAATGTTCTTGAGGTGCGGATTCCAAGTAAGCCGCTTGTCCCGCTTGATGCCTAGGTATGTTGGGTTGCCTTCTTGTTTCAGCTCTCTTCCATTTATTTTCAGGCTGATGGTTTCTGGCAGTGGCGACAGCGAGAAGACTGTGGCCACTGTCTTGGTGGCATTGATTTCTACGCCCCAGTCAGA
This sequence comes from Conus canariensis, assembly GCA_033310375.1. Classification (NCBI taxonomy): domain Eukaryota; kingdom Metazoa; phylum Mollusca; class Gastropoda; order Neogastropoda; family Conidae; genus Conus; species Conus canariensis. Next base: position 10,250,317 of record CM065733.1, on the reverse strand, counting down.
GGCCCATCATCCGACGTGTTCCAGTGCTTCCTGCATCCTGTAGCTGGCTGTGGTTAAATGTTCTGCAGCACTCCAGGCAGCAAAATCGTCGGCGTGGAGAACTCTGGAGATGTGCTTGGTAGTTGCGTATCCAGCGGTACATATTCCCTTCCACTTTCTTGTTTAGCAGCTTCAGGAGAAGTCCTTCCTTCCATACCTTGTCGAAGGCTTTGGTCAGGTCCACAAAGACGGCGAGTACCTTTTTCTTCTCCTGAAAGGCGTTTTCGATCTGTTGGGCGAGGTACACAAGCTGGTCTTCCGTACTGTGGTTTTTCCTGTATGCTGACTGTGTGTTGCTGAGCAGGTGATTTTCTTCCAGGTGTTTCAGCAGTCTTGTGTTCACCATTCCTTCCATCACCTTGCCCAGACAACTGAGGAGGCTGATTGGTCGGTAGCTGGATTTCTTGGTTTTGTCTTTCTGTTTCTTTCTGATGGGGATGATGACTGCTTCTCTCCATCGGTCTGGGAATTTCCCTAAGCTCCATGACTGGTTGATGATCAGAAGGAGCTTCTGTTTTGCTGTGGTTCCAAGTCTCCTGATCATGTCATTGGTAACACCATCTTTCCCTGGGGCTTTCTTTGGCTTTAGTTTTTTTAATGGCTGCATTGAGTTCAGTCATGGAGAAGGCTGACATCATGGACGGTGTAGGGTTCTGGTGTTTCAGCTTCTCCCTGGTTTCCTTGCCGACTTCCTGCACTCGGGCATTGGGTATTGTTGCTTTGCTTTCCTCTTTGTAAAAGTCTGCCAGGATGTTTGCTGCTTTCCTTCCCGTGTGGTGTGTACCGTTTTCCTCGATGACGGTTTTGCTATATCCCGCTCTGGTGTCTTCATTCAGGGCTTTTGTCAGATTCCACAGCTTGCTGGTGTCCTTCTCCATGTTGAGGCTGCTGGTCTTCTCGTTCCAGCTCTTTTGGAGTTCAGCTTTCTTCTGTTGGTTGAAAGCTTCTTTGGCGTTGTTGTGCCTCACTAGGTTCTCTGGAGTGGGGGTTTGCTCCATAGCTTCTCTGGCATTGTCCATTTCAGTGTGAAGCTGTTCCAGTGTGTCACTCCAGTATGGCAGGTATTGTCTTCTTTTGCCCCTTGGGATTGCCTGCTTTGCTGCCTGAAGAATTGCATCAGTGAAATTCTGGACGTTCTTGTTCAGGTCATTTGCACAGCAAATGTTTTTGGTGTGGTTATCAGCCTTTTCTGCAAAGAGGGTCCAGTTGGCTCGTTTGAAGTTCCAACTTGGTTGCATGTTGCGCTCAGTACATCCTAAGCTGGAGATGTTGAGAATGACTGGCAGGTGGTCGCTCCCTCCAAGCTGGGTGCTGACTTCTCTGGACGTGAGCTTGTGAACGTCCTCAGTAGCTACTGCCAGGTCTGGTTGGAGGTGGTTTTCCAAGCTCTGGAGAAGCACGTTGGTTTGTCGTCCGCCTGGTTGATGAGTACTAGATCGTTTTCCATCATCCAATCCTCCACTTCCTCACCACGGGCATCCATTTCCTCATATCCCCAGCTTTGCGAGTGGCTGTTGAAGTCTCCAACCACCAGGTGTCTGTAAGCTTCTAGCTTCACGTTGTGAGCGTAAGAGATGAGGTTGATGGGCTGTAGCAGTTGGTGATCCGTAGGTCTCCACTGGGCAGCAAGAGCTTGACAGTCGGGTGTTCTAGTTCTTGTCTTCTTGATCTGTTTGTCTCCACTGCAGGGATGGAGTTTCTGACAAGGGTAATGATTCCTCCCTTGTGTCTGTCTTCGCGGTCTTGGCGAAATGTCTCGTAGCCTCTTACGAAGAAACGTCGATGATCTTTCAAGTGCGTTTCTTGGATGCAGATGACATCGATGTTGTTTTTGCTTAGAAACTTTTGCAGTTCTGGCTTCTTGTTCCCTAGTCCTTCTGCATTCCACTGAGCCACTGTAAGGGTGGTAGGAGGCTGGGTAGTCTGGTCAGTCGCTCTACTCTGCCTTCCCCTGACCGTCAGGTTAACAGAGGCACCGGTCGCTTGGGTGGGCCCCTTTGAGGCTAGGGGCCCGGCTCCGTCCCTCCCCGGTCGTCGCTGATAGGGACGACGCAATGACAACAAGGTAGTCTAACGCATGACCATAATCATTGATGCGTGTGTGCCCTAATTTATCCCCAGGACCTGCGCCGTAGCTGACACACTCCGTCTTCGGCAGGCTGGATGCTTTTGCCATTTAACCCATGGCTGGGGTAAGGCTTGGAGCAGTGTCAGGGCGTATCCACACGCCGGTGGGCCTTCACTCAGTTCCTTCCATTTTGGTGGGGGCCTTACTCCTCCATCTGGACTGGTCTAGCCTGCGGCTTTCCTTGATTGGAGAGGCCGGGATCTAGTTTTGATACAGCGCCAGTATTCCGCTCCCGTGCCGCGTTAGTGAAAACAACCTGCCCCATGTCCCCATGAGGAAACGCCCACATTAACGTGGCGAGGTGCGACTACGGTGTTCACCCTTTCTTAATGGAAGAAAGGGATCTTCGCAGGTCATAAAGTTTATAATTATGTGTCTTCATGTTGTTGTTGCTGGTACTGGCGAGCGAGTGTCATTAGCACTGGGTGTGGTGGGAGGGAGGAGAGGGAGGCTGCAGGGGGTGAGAAGGGCGGAGAGCGTGGAGGAGGAGGAGGTGGCATTGCGACACTTTGTGAACAACTAATAGGTACTATCCCGCGCTGTTGAGAGTTACGTGAAACATTTTACGACTGTGCCGGGGGAGGGGGAGGGGAGGAAGGGGGATAATGTCATATGAAGGGAAACAGGATGGGTATGCCAGCCTAGTTTGTCATTTCTTCGCTCTCTGGTGCCTGTTATCCAAGAGATTGGGTTTCCGTTTCACAGCAACATATGATAGTCAGTGCAAATACACGCATTCCCTGTGCCAATCATGCAGATTAAATGATAAAGCGTAGATTCTGAAATTAATTTACTGTTTCATAACAGCTGAACTTGTTCATGATTAGCTGTTTTTGGTGACTGTTTCAATAGTTTCATTGAATCCACTAATATCGCAGGCCAAGACTGTTTTTTTTTGTTTGTTTGTTTGTTTGTTTTTGCTGTCCCAACCTCTGCGCCACCTCAGTGGCATTGCACCCACGCCGCTCATTCCGACACCCTGTCCACAGCCATAGCCCGGTCGGTCCCGCCGCAGCCCCGGCACTGGCAATCCATAGGGAGCAGTCAATGTCAAGTCGTCAAAAGGCATCCCACCGGAGGAGACACTGCACTGCTGCCGAGTCACTTTGGTGGTGTTCAGTGGCGCCTGTTCTGATCTAACATACTCAGGACACCACCTATTAAGCCCTCTGCTGACGACAATAATTGCTTAGTCGCGGAGCCGGCGTGAGTGAGCTCTCCCTCCGGAGGGCGCCACTACGTCCGTCCAACGACAGCCCCCATGGACTCGCCGATACCGGTGACCCCGACGGAACCAAACCAAGGCCACAGACGTGGAGAGGACATCTAAATTGAGGTCACCATGAGAGCAGGGCATGAAGGGCCACAGAATTTGAAACTTTTTATGCTGATCGATGAGAATGAGGATGATTAAGATGATGCTACGGATTTCCATTTCGGTCTGAGACTACATGACAGGGCTGTACTCTACACTTCCTTTCATAATATATCCTGGCATCAACCAGGCCGGAGAGATAGGCACCTGCAGTGTTGGTCACGAAATTTGAGCAAGACTCTTAGAGACGCATTCATTAAGTGGATGAAACTCGACTGTGTGGTCCCAGTCTTCCCAACTGAGTCCGCAGCAAACTCAACTCTGGGTAGGAGCCGGTCGGGGCAGAAAAATCCCACATGACTCTGATGGGAATCGAACCCGCGACCTCCCAGCCGGGAGTCCGCGACGCTAACCACTTCGCCACGGCGGCTGGTCGACTGTCTGTTTTGTTATCTACTAAACAAAGTGCAAATATTTCCAGAACTTCGCTTAGTGTCAATGAGTGCAGGTTACTTTTTTCAACCACGTGTTGCACTGAGATGCCTGAAGTATGTGTTGCATGACGAAGACACTTGTACTTTTGTAACACTGATTTGTACATTTTCATTTCAGCAGTTGTTTCGTATGTGTAGCGACCAACTTTTGATATAATATAAATATTCATTGCTGCCCAGACCCCTAACCAGAAAGACAGGCTCCCCACCAACAAAGTCTTTCTGACAGACTGTGAATCCATCCTAAAGAGCCTCCAGACACCAGGAGGGGAGGAGACAGTCAGAGTCATCAGAGAGGAACTCAGTCTCCTCCAACAGGGAACTGCTGTAGTCCTGCAGTGGATCCGTCCAAGATCGGCAGCAGGCAGGAACAGCCAGGGCATCCAATGTCCTACAATGAAGCTGAAATCATCCTGAAGATCAACTTCAGACCAGCATAGCATCACGCCTGGACTTTAGGACAGAAGAGGACAGCATCCACCAGCTCAACAGAGCAGCTCAAGTTACCATCTTCAGGCCGCGAACAGGACACTGCCAGCTCCTCTCCCATCTCTCACGTCCCAAACTCTCTCATACTGACCAATGCTCTTGTGGCAGAGGCTCCCAAACTCCCACCCACATCTTACAGTCCTGCCCCTCCTTTGAAGCCTCGAGACGCCAGACGTGGCCCAGTCCGGTTGAGGTCCTGGAGAAGCTGTGGGGACCGGCGGGGTCACTGCGGGGGACTGCTGCCTTCATCAAACTAACCGGATTGATGATCTAGCGTGGCCGGGAACGCGGAAGAATGAAAGAATGTATTCACTTAGTGGCACCACAATGACTCCAAGACTCGATTACTAAGAAACAGGGACCAAGAGTTGAATCATGACCTTGGCAGTCAAGGGAAAAGGTGTAGTGGGCCTGTACACCTGTCTTGCGCCACGACAGACGCAGAAATGTCGCAAATTGAAACATGACCCGCCTTGGCTTAAGGCTGTGTCAGGTCAATTGACATAGGCTAGAACACCAAGGCTACATTAAAATGTTGTTATGCTCTGCATAGTTATGCGGGGATTGTCTTCAGTTGTGACAAGCTCCTAGCATAACATTATCAGTCTCCAAAATCCCCCGAAGTCGGAGTATGGCTGCCCATGTATCCGGATAATCAAGAACGGTCACACACTTCATGTTCTCATTCCCAGCTGATGCATTTTTACTATAGTGTTCAAGTACTTCGGCTGTTCGGATGATCCCTGGAGTCTTTTAGCCAGGGTACGACAACAACAAGAACAACAACAACAACGAAACATGACACTTGAAAATGACAATTCGAATCTGTTGCCTTCCTGTGAACCATTTTGGCATCTAGTGACTTAGGGTCGGGTTATTTCATCAAGAAAAAAGACCATTTTGTTTCCTTTTAGTGACCAAAAGGTTGAAGGTTGTTGGCAGGAGGGAAGGAGGAGGTGTAAAGAAAGGGGTAGGGGGAAGTTCGTTGGTGTGGGTGTGCATTATCTGCACATCGTCCATGACATTTGTTCTTCTGTTGACGACATACTTTGATCATCTGTGACCATAGATTGTCTTGATGTTCTTAATTTTCTTCTGATCCTCTCTTTCTCTTCTTTTCTTTTCACTTCTTTATTTTAGTAAGCTGCAGATGAGAGAAAACAAGTTTCTCTCTCTCTCTTTCTCGCTCTCGCACTCTCTCTCTCTCTCTCTCTCTCTCCTCTCTCTCTCTCTTTTCTCTCTTATCAGAGCTGGAGCGAGGAAGATGGATTTGCTAAAAGGAGAGGAGGGCTGGGAATGCACACAGACCTTCCAAAATGAACGAAAATTCTCACAAATTGTCGGCAAGAATGGTACAAGACCGAACATAATATTTAACTCATAACAAATGATTTTAACTGAACTCATTGTGTTGTATGAAAGCACAATGGAGGTAGTACACATCTACAAGATTTGGGGGCATGCCAGTCTATTACCTGCTGGAGGGAATTTGGATTCCAATCAAAATCCTTGCCATAGAGTTCGTAGCAGGTGGGGGGGGGGGGGGGAGGCAGGGGGGGGGGGGGGGGCTCCTCAGCCTTTGATCTGATGAAACAGCTCGCGTTTTCAGGGAAGGAGAGAAGCAGAGCCCTAAAGACAATGGTAGACACAGCCGAGAAGACCCCCAGCGTGATCTGGTTGTGGAGGAACAAAAGCAAACTTCCTAAGGCTTCGATTTCCCAGTTCGCAGTCTCTGTCCTGTCACGCAGTCTGACATCGGTCACGACGTGAACTGGTCTGGAAGCGGACAGCCATACCGGGGAAGATCGTCTCGAATCTGCGCAGCGACAAAGTAAAGGCGATGGTTGCCGGTCACCCAGAGGTCATCACCTGGATTCGGCCCGGCCATAGAGAGTGAAGGAGTGAAAGGCCGATAACTCGCATCACGGGAAGCTTTCTCTAAGACTTTCTGCCTCCCAATTCTGCTGACAATTTCTCATTGCAGGACACACCTGCCACAAACCCGGCAACACCTCATTAGAGTGCAGGTAAGTAATAACACAAATCCTTTCTTTAAATACACGTCACAACCTACACATACATATTGCTTAAGAAGGAACGAAAGAGGCCGAGCTGGAGAGAGTGGAGACGGGAGTGGACTAGGGAAGGTGAGGAGGTGGGGGGTCGAAGGAGACGGGCAGAGTGGGGACGGGAGTCGGGTAAGGTGGAGTTGCAGGGAGTAGGGAGAGAGACAGCCAGAGCAGGGAAGAAAGAAAGAAGTTGACTGACCTCAAATACTTTGGACAAAGTGCAAGAAACATGGTCGGAAAGTGGGTGTAGGAAAAACCAGATCGCGAGTAGAGTACATTACAGTAGAGATCATTGATCCAAAGCACGCTCACCCTGCCAGGCTTCAAGTGCAACTATTCTCGTCGGTGGAAGGGGACGGGGTAGGGGGTGGGGGGGATGGAGGTAGTCAGTTAACGGATTACTGCATGTGTCGGATCAACACAGGCCCCACTGAACACCGCTTGAAGTGACACACAGCCGGCAGTGTCTCCTGTGCTAGCTAGGTGTCCTCCTGACGCCCTGACAGTGACTGCTCACTGTGGATTGTCAGAGCTGGGGCTGCTGCGACGTGACCGAACGTGGTGGATGTGGCTGTGCATTTAGAGGCAGGAGGGACGTCATTGACAGGGGCACACAAAATATGACGTTCCCCTCCCCTCCTTCTCCCCCTCCACCCCCCACTTCTCCTCTCCCCCTCCTCTCCCCACCCATGTACTTTTGACCCTTACAATGTCTTTTTTTTTTAAACCAGTGACTGCAACACATTGCCGGTGACTGCGTGGATTAGGTTTAAGGTGTGGAAGGTGATTGGGGGGGGGGGGGGGGGGGGATAAGGTGGGTGGGGAGGGAGAGGTCAGAGGGGGGACACCAGAGAAAGATCCGGTGGTGGTGGTGGTGGTGGTATCAGAGGCTGTATGACGTGTTATGGTGACTCTCGCTCCATAGGTCAGTAGACCACTGCCCCGCTCGCGCGCACGTGTATGTGTATGTATTTGAGAGAGAAAGAGAAACGGACAGACAGGGAAAGACACAGAGACAGAGAAACAGAGAGAGCAAAGTTTATATGTGAGTGTTTGGTATGTGTCTGTGTGTGCGTGTGTGTGTGTGGCGTGTGTGTGTGTGTGTGTGTGTGTGTGTGTGTGTGTGTGTGTGTTGTGTTTGCGCTCGTGCGTGTGTGTGCATATGTATGTGTGTGTGTACGCGCACGCGCGCGTATACCCGTTCGTGCGTGTGTATGAAAGAAAATGAGAGCATTATATCAATATTACACATACTTGTGACCATACGTATGTGTGTACGCGCACACTCGCAAGCTAAAACCAAAATTTCGCACATCTGTAAGTAATCACACCACACAAACTCGCAGCATTATGTATCATTATAAACATACAGTCGTTCTGCGTAAGCGAGCAAGCCATTCTCAGCACAATCTGTGTGAGCACGAGAAAGGGGGGGGTGGGGGGGGGGGGGGGGGGGGATTCGGATGGAAATGGAGCATGTTCTACGTTTAGTCAGGTTATGGAAACACGGTCTAAATGCAGCCCTGTTACGATACCCTTTGTGGTCTGAAACACGGTGTGTGTGTATATTGCTCTGCTATGGATACACGTCGGGTGGAAGGCATAGTGTGTAGGCTATATAGCCTGGGTTCCATACACACTGTCGGAGGAAGCGTTGTATGTATGTAGCGCTATTAAGAACACATTTTGTTGGTTGAGGCATAGTGCGCATATATCCCTGTTCAGAACACACTCTGTGAACGAAACGACAGTGTATGTATCCTGTTATGGGTACACAAGGACTGGAAGACATAGTATGCTATACAGCCCTGTTGTGGATATAAGCTATGGATACACACATAGTGTGTATATAGACCTGTTATGCATATATTGTGGGTGGAAGAACTGCATGTATTCGGGTGGATAAACACAAAAAACCCATTGAGTGTTGTTGTTTTTTTTAACCCCGTCATAAATAACACACCGTGGGCAGATTCAAGTGTATATAGCCCTGTTATAATAATATGCTGTGTGTGGAATAGAGTGTTTTTATAGCCTTGTTATGTATATGGATGCACTCTGTGCGCGGAAGAATAGCGTGTGCATAGCCCTTTATGGAGACTTTCAGTGGTTGGAAGCATGGTGTGTGCATATCCCTTTTATGGATACACACAGTGGGTAAAAGCATAGTGTGTATAAGCCTGTTATGAGTAACGTTTGAGAGCAGAAGGCAGTGTGTATTAGATGTTGGTGAAAAGTCTCAGGATTCGTCCCGGGGTAGTTGTGAGGACATGAGGGTAGGGTGGGAGCAGGGGGGGGGGGGGGGGGCATGGACTTTTATCCTGTGAACCTTTGTTCTCTACACTTTCA
>CM065733.1:10226434-10228934 GCA_033310375.1 Conus canariensis | reverse complement strand
ACTATCTTTATAGTAATGACTTGGCAAAGATTTGGACTTAAGGAGAGGGGCGGAATTTGAAGATGGAGAAACTGGGAACATGAAATTAAGAAAATATGTTACAGATATGAAAACTCTTCACTAGCTGCATAAGGGAACCATCGCAATCCCTTTTGAAGGCAGATATATTTGTATTGCCTGCTCCGAGGCCTTTCGTCCGCTGGGTCGGACTCATCAGGGAGACACGGCTGGTTGTGTCTGCGCTCCTGGCGTCAAATAGAGACACACCACAGTCCATAATACTGTGGTGTTCTCACCACCAAGAGTGCAAACAAGAATCCAATAGCACCCCCAAAGCAGCCAGCGAAGAGTAGTAAATGAAACCAAACGAAAGTGTGGGGAGGAAAAAAGTTGCTGAAAAACTAAAGACATTATGCAAACAGTATAAAATATAGGGGACAATCTTTGAGCCTACGCTTGAGGATCCACCCAAAGATGCAAGGGAGATCAAAAGACAAACACACAGACGGACAGAAACAAATACAAATAACCTCAATTTGATCAAAACAAAATCGGAAATGAAATGAGGCAGGGAACAGTAAACGATAAACAGTAAACAAGTTGGGTTATTTTTTGCTCCCATAAGAAAACCTAACACAGAGTAACTTTTATTCAAGACTGGCACAGCCTTTTAAACTTGAATAAAGTCAGACAAATACATAGACGAACAATCTAATAGTGGGGGAAAAACAAGCGCAGGCCAACAACTGAACTATCTTTATAGTAATGACTTGGCAAAGATTTGGACTTAAGGAGAGGGGCGGAATTTGAAGATGGAGAAACTGGGAACATGAAATTAAGAAAATATGTTACAGATATGAAAACTCTTCACTAGCTGCATAAGGGAACCATCGCAATCCCTTTTGAAGGCAGATATATTTGTATTGCCTGCTCCGAGGCCTTTCGTCCGCTGGGTCGGACTCATCAGGGAGACACGGCTGGTTGTGTCTGCGCTCCTGGCGTCAAATAGAGACACACCACAGTCCATAATACTGTGGTGTTATTTGTATTTGTTTCTGTCCGTCTGTGTGTTCGTCTTTTGATCTCCCTTGCATCTTTGGGTGGATCCTCAAGCATAGGCTCAAAGATTGTCCCCTATATTTTATACTGTTTGCATAATGTCTTTAGTTTTTCAGCAACTTTTTTCCTCCCCACACTTTCGTTTGGTTTCATTTACTACTCTTCGCTGGCTGCTTTGGGGGTGCTATTGGATTCTTTTTTGCACTCTTGGTGGTGAGAACACCACAGTATTATGGACTGTGGTGTGTCTCTATTTGACGCCAGGAGCGCAGACACAACCAGCCGTGTCTCCCTGATGAGTCCGACCCAGCGGACGAAAGGCCTCGGAGCAGGCAATACAAATATATCTGCCTTCAAAAGGGATTGCGATGGTTCCCTTATGCAGCTAGTGAAGAGTTTTCATATCTGTAACATATTTTCTTAATTTCATGTTCCCAGTTTCTCCATCTTCAAATTCTGCCCCTCTCCTTAAGTCCAAATCTTTGCCAAGTCATTACTATAAAGATAGTTCAGTTGTTGGCCTGCGCTTGTTTTTCCCCCACTATTAGATTGTTCGTCTATGTATTTGTCTGACTTTATTCAAGTTTAAAAGGCTGTGCCAGTCTTGAATAAAAGTTACTCTGTGTTAGGTTTTCTTATGGGAGCAAAAAATACCCAACTTGTTTACTGTTTATCGTTTACTGTTCCCTGCCTCATTTCATTTCCGATTTTGTTTTGATCAAATTGAGGTTATTTGTATTTGTTTCTGTCCGTCTGTGTGTTTGTCTTTTGATCTCCCTTGCATCTTTGGGTGGATCCTCAAGCGTAGGCTCAAAGATTGTCCCCTATATTTTATACTGTTTGCATAATGTCTTTAGTTTTTCAGCAACTTTTTTCCTCCCCACACTTTCGTTTGGTTTCATTTACTACTCTTCGCTGGCTGCTTTGGGGGTGCTATTGGATTCTTTTTTGCACTCTTGGTGGTGAGAACACCACAGTATTATGGACTGTGGTGTGTCTCTATTTGACGCCAGGAGCGCAGACACAACCAGCCGTGTCTCCCTGATGAGTCCGACCCAGCGGACGAAAGGCCTCGGAGCAGGCAATACAAATATATCTGCCTTCAAAAGGGATTGCGATGGTTCCCTTATGCAGCTAGTGAAGAGTTTTCATATCTGTAACATATTTTCTTAATTTCATGTTCCCAGTTTCTCCATTTTCAAATTCCGCCCCTCTCCTTAAGTCCAAATCTTTGCCAAGTCATTACTATAAAGATAGTTCAGTTGTTGGCCTGCGCTTGTTTTTCCCCCACTATTAGATTGTTCGTCTATGTATTTGTCTGACTTTATTCAAGTTTAAAAGGCTGTGCCAGTCTTGAATAAAAGTTACTCTGTGTTAGGTTTTCTTATGGGAGCAAAAAATACCCAACTTGTTTACTGTTTAAACTTTATCGTTTGGACTG
>CM065733.1:10218934-10221434 GCA_033310375.1 Conus canariensis | reverse complement strand
AAGCCTCACGACTTGTAATCCTCAGGGTTCAATTCAGTTCATGTTTATAGTCCAGCCGACCTCGAGGAACAAAATCAGGGCTGCCATTGATTCTGTCCTTCCTTGTAAAAGTGTCTCTCAGGCCGATTCCGTAAGTTCTTGTAATCTCAGTGACGGGCAGATAGACATACAAATCAACAAACACTGATGAAAACATAACCTCGCTGGTGAAGGAAACTATCAAGCCTGGAGAAAAAGAAAATAAGAAGCAAATATACGATTCTCGATCTCTTTAACTATACCACTGAACACCTAAGTCAGATGGATGTCAGCAGTTGCTGGGGGTTCCAGAAACCACTCCTTTGGGTTTCTCACATCTTCGTTTCAAGAAAAGATGTTTTTGTTTGCCTGTTTCGGTGAATGCACATACATGGATATGTATATGTAAACTCTATACTTTTTGTTATGTAAAACACGTAACTTAAATAGGAGGCACAAATGCACACAAACACTCGCGCTCGTGCGCGCACACACACACACACACACACACACACACACTGACACACACACAGCACACACACACACACACACACACACACACACACACAACACAACACACGCACACATACACACATGCACGCACGCACGCTCGCGCGCGCACACACACACAACACACAACACACACACACACACACACACACACACCGTCCTGTTTGCGAGTAACAAGAGAGCAGATAAGAGAACGGATGACCCGTGCTCATTGTAGTGCTCAGTGGTTAACTCGTGTCTATTGCAGGGGTAAATAAGCCTGGTGTGTGTGTGTGTGTATGTGTGTGTGTGTGTGTGTGTGTGTGTGTGAGAGAGAGAGAGAGAGAGAGAGAGAGAGAGAGAGAAAGACTTTATATTCACTTACTAATGTGTTAAGATTCCTCTCTCTCTCTCTCTCTCTCTCTCTCTCTCTCTCTCTCTCTCTCTCTCTCTCACACACACACACACACACACACACACACACACACACACATTTCATGGCCTAATAAACTTTATAGTCAGGGAATAATGATTGTGTGTATTAATTTAAACCCTGTAATGGGATGTAAAGTTAGTTTAAAAGGTGTGGTTTTCTTTTTCTTTTCTTTTTTTTTTTCCTTTTATTTATGTTTGTTTAGTTTGGGTTTTTTTTTTCTCTCACAGAAATAACCTTTTTTTTTCAATATCAGCGTTTGGGCATGTGGAACATATAGTTAGTTCAAAAGTGTGTCATGTTAATATGTTTTCTGACAGAAAGAACACGTTCGATGTCAAAGTTTAAGTGAATTAAATGTGTGCAGGAGTTTGTTTTTTATGTAAATGAAATGTTGCTCAGTGTCAAAGTTTGAATAAATCGTGTGTGCATTAATTTTTTTGATTTGAAAAAGTATGCTTTTCATTTTCAAAACTCGAGTGAATAAATGTACATGGTTTGCATTGTCATCTCATTGTGGATCTGGTGTCAGTTTGGAGGAATGAGAGGGCAGAATATGAGAAACACATTGTAAATTTAGTGGGAAATTTGGTTTGTGAATACAGAATCTACAACTGTCTCCTTCGGTATGTTTCGGTTTTAAGTCTGCTGTTCACCATCGCTGACATTCCTTTATATCTCATATTTTTTTTTATAAGCTCTCCTCACCCCCCCCCCCCCCCCCTCCTATTTAAAGGCAGCCGCATTCTGCCTCCGGGGATACAGCCGTCACAAAACAGCACTCTAGAAAGAATCCCAGGATTTGAAATGGGGAGTTTATGGAAAGAAGTAACGGCGATGCACCGAAGATCACAGAACGCAGGGCTGAACGAACAGGCTGAACACAGAACACGGCAGACCAGGTGCAGTTTGTAGCGCAGAATACACGAGAAACAGAAAGAAAAAGATACACCTGAACGTGCTGATGGCACCCAGAGAAGTACTATCCTCAACTGCCGAACAAACCAGCTGGAAGCGATCCTGCACCACCCTTGGAAGCCTGCGCTGTGTTCACATGGGGTGCAGGCACGCACAGGGCTTTCCATTAAGACGTCAAGGGACATAATTTCTCCCTGGCAGATGCAATTGTGCAATGGCCACTGGATGTAACACGACAGAACCTCCACAGGAGCGTTCCCATGGGTGCGCCGCCCCTTATTTCATGACTGCAGCGCCCACCTGGGAAAACGCCACCAGCAAGCAACTGCCGTGTGCATCCCGCAGCCTCATTCCTTGCTGTTTCGCCGATAGGTGAAGACAGTACAACTCCAGACACGGCCAAGCTTTCGCCATGAGGTCTTACGTGCAATCTCTGAAGAGTGCCGAATCTTTATAGTAACAGCTAACGACGATGGAGCGAAGAGGACAGAAAGCAGGGGTGGACAAAAAAGATTCTAGATAGAAAGCGGCGGAATAGGGAAAGCTTCTGGCACAAAATACACAGAGTTTGCGTCCGAAAGACACCCATTACCACTCCCATCCAACCCCCGCCCCCACCCTTTCTTCTCCCTGAAATCGCCT
>CM065733.1:10201434-10213934 GCA_033310375.1 Conus canariensis | reverse complement strand
AAGGAACAAGAGGTCTAAACCAAAAGATGATGCGAAAGAAACAAGATTAAGAATCCTGCACTGAAAAAAAACTTGCATCTCATTTATCACACAAATATTCTTCTAAGTAAAATGCAAGTAACAGAAAATAATGTGTTCTTATTGTCCTGACACAGTTTAATACGTTGAGCATTTTTCTATGATGATCCAATTGTGCTGAGGGCTTTACTTTGTTTGTTTTTAATCGAGTATGTTGTTTTCTTAAAAGCAGATGTAAGACGAAAGCTCTCAGTATTGGACATATTGTGTGTGGGGTAAACAAATCTAATCAAAACCTTGTGAATTACAGATTCATTAACTTCATTATTCTTTTAGTTAAGACGACTATAAGCATTTAAAACAAACGTTTCTGTTTTCTGTCTACGACGCATTTTGAAGAAAATAGGGCAGAGCGTTAGGAAATATCGCCTTTCTTTTAGATCATGTGGCAATAGATGCTACAGAACTCCTTGGATTGTGTATGTCTACAAAGTCACCGGTGAGGTTGCGAATTTCAGTGCATGCCTTAAATCCTGTAAACTCTCTCTCTCTCTCTCTCTCTCTCTCTCTCTTCTCTCTCTCTCTCCTCTCTCTCTCTCTCTGAGTGTGTGTGTCTGTTTACCCATCTGTCTAGCTGTTTGGCCATCTGTCTCATTTTTCTCCCTCTCTCTCTCTCTTCGTCTGTCTGTCTGTCTGTCTGTCTGTCTGCTTCTGCTCTCTTCTCTCTCTCTCTCTCTCTCTCACACACACACACACACACACACACAGACACAGACACAGACACACACACACACACACACACACACACACACACCAGATTTTGTGTCTCTTTTTATAAGTAGTCTTTGATTGTCAGCACACTAAGCATTAGTGCATAAATAAACCCAGACGCCATGTATCATACACGCACAGAAGAAGAAGAAAAAAAAAAGTTAAAAACAGCAAACGAATGTCCGTCGGTACTGAAACATAACAGACTATGCATGGTGTCTGTGTGAAAAAGTAGGGGAAGCTGGGGGAGGGGAGGATGAAGCCTTCACTTATTTCAAGAAGAAGAAGAAGAAAGAAGAAGAACTCCCTGTACGATCACTGATTTAATCCAGTAGACGAAAGAAACGGTCGCATTATCGCGTCTCATGCTAACCGCGACTTGACCCCGCAGAGGTCACACTCTGGACCTCGACTCGAAGGTCAAAGGCCGCAGGAAGATTGTCCATGCGCAAGCAGTACATCCGCTTTCCGTGTAGCAGCTGACGCACACACTGGCTGCAAGACGGAAGCCAACGAGTGCTGATGACACACTCAATAGTTAAAAACAAACCTTTTAAAACTCATGCTGTCACTGATTTTGACACATTTTAAGCAAGTTTTGTAACTTATTTAGTACAAATGACAGAATTCCGACTGAAAAACTTCGGCCAAGCAATGGGTTTGGAGTCTACATTGAAAATCCTGAGCGAAAGTCAGCTAAAGAGATTGTCTGAGCACAAATACAGCGCTGGAGGTGTCTCCCTCTTGGAGCCGTTCCTGCAGCCGTTTTGGCGATGGCTGGTAGAACAGATGCCTTTGTGGGTTGCTCCCAACTTGCTGACGATTGCGGGACTGATTCTGAACATTGTGACGACCTTTCTGTTGATCTACTACAATCCAGATGCCAGGTCTGAGGTGAGTGGGTGTGAGACCGGGGAAGTGCAGAGAGAGAGCAGGGGGAGTGAGAGGGGACCGCAAGGGGGTATCGTTCCCGAAGTGGTCCAGCAGGATTGGAAATTGAGAAAGATAACAGCTGTTGCATATAACTTTTGTTTAAATCCACCAGAAAAGACTCGATAAATGCCTACACCACCAACAAGACGACTGTGGACAATAGGCCAGAGAAATGTGGGGTGGGTTTGTTGTTGTTTGTTTGTTTATTTATATATTTGTTTACCCCGTAAGACTGAGACTTGGCTGGGGGAGGGGAGCAGGGACTCTGTTGTAATATTCATAAAAAGTCTGTGCTTGAAATGTCCCCATTTGTTTTTCTCTTTGGGGATCTTGGTAGGAATGACAAGTAAGGCACTGGATCAGGCTATGGAGTTTCATCAGTTCCTCCTTTGGCTCATCTTAACCCTATTTCTTCATTTGCTTGTACTGTTGTAGATGCAGTCCTATCTCTTGAAGAGTTTTCTTATTTCAGGAGTGACCCAACGCTTAATGGTCTTCAGGCAGACTTCTTCGTAAGGGTTGCAGAGAATGAATGCTTTAGCTAGCATATTCTTAAATGTGGTCAGTTATTATTATCATTATTTTTTTCTGGTGTCTAGGTTGTGATGAATAGAGGAATCTGACATAGGCCAAAGAAAATGTCATTTGTTTTCTTATTACTAAGCCTTGACAGGAGAAGAGGAGAAGGGAGTTTGTGTCAAAACATTTTTAAAAATCTGTGCTTGAAATTTTCCCATTTCTGTCACTCTCAAAGAGGATCTCAGTAGGAGCAGTGAATAAAAGGTTGGATGAAGTGATGGCGTTTCACCAGTTCCACTTCCAGCTCCTAATGAGCCCGGTTTCTTCATTTGATTACAGATGTGATCCCATTTCTTGATGGCATTTCTTATTCCTAGGGTGACTCAAGGCTTCCTGGTTTATATACAAATTTACTTGAAAGGGATCTTGAGAGTTGCTGCTTCTGCCGGGGTAATCACATACTTTGTCCATAGCTCTGTAGTTGAGAGACTGATATGCTCACTCTACAGGGCCATTGGTATGTCATTTACCTTTTCTTTTTTTTTTTCTTTTTTTTTTTTTTTTGTTTGTTGTTGCTATCTTAGTCACCTCTGTTGTATTGAAGGAACTGACATGGCATTTTCTTGATTCATGGGAAATTGATGGCAGACGGGTGGTTGGCGTAGGTCTTGATCTGTTCATCGAGTAAGCAGTCCTGTGTGAATAAACACACCTGCAATTTGACTGACGCTAGCACAGAAACAGCAGTGGGCCAAGGCTTGTGCCCTGTGAGATGTCAGATTCTACCGTAATCTCACTGTACTGTTCACCATCTAGGCATCATAGTATATTTGGTCAAAAAGTTCTTGATCCACCTGTGTTTGCTTCCCTTGACGCTGTAGTGGGACAGTTTATGCAGGAGCTTCTCAGGGGACATCGTATCAAATACCATTCTGAGGTCCAGTATAGCCAGGTCAACTTGCCTTGCAATGTCATGTGTAGACAATGGGTCATGTATTGTTGGGAGGAGTTGGGTCTTACAGGAGAAACCAGCCCTGAAGTCATAGTTTAGTGGAATCAAAATGCAGTGCATGTTCAAAAAGTTCAGGAAACGATGGCAGATGATATGCTTGTGAAGTTTGCAGCAGGCTGATATTAAGGAAATAGGGCAGCAGTTTTCAGTCAAGTATTTTTCACCCTTTTCAGTGAAGTCACAGGAAATGTTTATGAAGAGCCAATCCTGAGGCAGATCTCCCGAGTTTGGGAACAGCTGAGAGATGTTGTTCATGGCCGGAGCAGTGGCTTCTGTACAGGTCTACCAGATGATATCGGACATGTGGTCTTGTGCACAGGCTTTGACAAGGTTAAGTTCCTTTCATAGCTTCTTCACGCCTTCAGTTCCAAAATGTATCAGGGAACTTCTTGAACAGATTGATGTCAAAGTACGATGGGGGGGTGGGGGGGTGGGGGGAGGGGGGGGGCGGGGGGGGGGGGGGGGGCATCCTCCAGAGTGAGGAGGCTTAGGAACTAGTCGACAGGTAGATTAGCCTTTGCCCTTGTATCACTGACCAAGATGCCTTCTTCTTCAGTAGAGTTATGTCAACACTGTCCTACCTTCTGGCCTTTATGTTGCTCCAGAAGGATTTACTCATACTCCTGTTTAGGATTGCTGGAGTTGAGGCCTTCTGTAAGGATGTTGTACTCTTATTCCACCTTTCTCATCCTCCTCCTGTACTCTGTCTGAACAAACTTGTAATCATTCCGATCTTTGTTTTTCTTGGCCCTGGCAAATATTCTGTTTTCATTTGGAGGAGTTTGTGTATGCTGTCCTTAACCAGGGCAGGCCTCTTCTTCAGCTGCTCATTCTGGTTGGGACAGGAATATTGACAGCCTTTGTGATGCAGTCTCTGAAGGAAGTCCAGAATGCTTTGGTGTCTACTGTTTAGGTGTAAAGGTTTTTGACCTGCACTACCATTTCTTCTGCATCCTCTAGGGGCTGATAGTGCATCTGATGGCATGGTCACTGATACCTAGAGTAGAGGAGTTCTTCACAGTGTTATATTTGTGGTAAAGACTATGTTCAAGACAGATTCTTCTCCCTTTGTGGGCTCTGTATGTGCTTGAGTCAGCTGGGCATCTTCAGTAACATTGATAAGAACCTCTCATACATGACGCTGTGGTGCTCCTGCTGGTGTGTTTCCATTTTCCCATCTGTTGTCTGTTCAGGTGAAATCCTCTTTATTTCTATTTCCCTTTAGTGTTTTCTTCAGAAACATTTTCCTGATGATAGGACTTGTAAAATGAAACAGTCTGGAGTTCTCTTCTGCCTATCGGTTGCATTCTTGCCAAGATAACTTCCCAGTTGGAATCCAGCTCAGGCACACCAGACCAAAATGATATCTTTTGGTACCAAGACAAAGACAGCTCCTCCTGCAGCGGTGATCTCACATCCACTGGACATTGCTTAGGAGGACTCTGAAGTCCCGTGCATGCATCTCCAGGCAGGAGCAGTGACACCATCTGCTGCACACATCGCAGACCAGCAATCCTGGGTGATCGGATGGGTTTCTAGGATCTCGGTTTGTCTTTGCCTCCAGCCAAGAGGAGCATGGAAATGCATGGTGACCTCTGTGATGAGGCATTGAGGATGACAGAAACTGCCCAAAGAGGTGACGCTGCAAGATGTAGACCTGGACAGAGAAAAAGCTGATGATGGTCTAGAAGCGAAAAGACAGTAGGTAACAGGATAATTGAAGAGCAAGGGCCGAACGGGTGCTCTTGAACATGATCAAGGGATCTCTGGGGGGTTTTTTTGTGTGGTAACAGGCATCAAATTGGGTGCCATATTGCAGCCAGTAAACAGCACTGCTAAGGTCCTGTTTACATCAGAAGTCTGGTAGGAGGCCAGGTCAAATAAAGAGAGTAAAGTCTGCAGATCTGGTTCGATCAGAGCCTAATCACAGGCCGTGATGACCCAAAGCACACCTCCCTCATCAAGGTGAAATATCGACCGCTGTGCTCCAGAAGGCACAAAACAAAGCAGCTTATAACCAGAAGTGCCAGTCAGCTATGGTGAAGATGGCATCACAAGCACACAAAGTTCAGGGTTAGCTGTTAGCAAAACTTCCCAGGCATCAAAATGTCAGACAGTTTACACTTTCTTTATGCTTTCTATTACTTACAAATTACAGTTCTCACACTTTGGCAGCAAAAATCATAAACTTATTGTCAGCTTATTCTCAAATGGTGCTTCTGCCTTGCATGTTCTCGTACCCCTTATATGTTGAAATAATTTGCAAAACTGTTTGTTGACAAGAAAAACCAATGCTGATTGGCTGTTAGCCCCCCCCCCCCCCCCCCCCCCCCCCCCCAATGATGTTTACTGTAACAGGAAGAAAAAAAATATTTTGGTAAATAGGCTTTATTCATTTTCCAATTAGGGGATGTAATGGTAAGTGTAGAGTTACTTCCCATTTACATCTTTTTAAAATGGACAATGCACAAAATATCATGTTTATCACCAAACAGTTCTAATATTTCTGTGAAAATGTAGAATACAGATAATCATCAATTAAAAATCAAGTTAACATTTTTCATGTACAGAGGAAATTAGTGATTGTTTTCACTGAAATATTACCAGTTTGCAGTCATTCTGAGACAAAAGGATTTTTGTTACCGCAAGCTGTAGCAACTTTAGAAGGTCAGAGTCAGCATGGACTGGTAAGGATGGTCACTGGGTCAGGGCTGCTCAGCGCCACTATTTTGGGAGCCATAGCACTTACAGCAGCTAGTTGAATCAGATGACGCACTGCTGTTCCACTTGAAGGGTTTCTAATCTTGTTCCTTCAGTCTTCTGACACTGACTCACCACGATTGTGTGACATCGTCTGCTTGACATATGCCTGACAGGCTCATCTGGTCAAAGTTCTGCAGGTCGTTAAAAAGGAAAAGAGATCGTGTGACAATGGCGTGGTTGTACCAACAGTCGTTTTAGGCTCTGCGGTTGTTTCCTCATATTGAAATCATGCTGTGTCACTACTGGCTGTAGGCGAAAGTGGGGGGTGAGGGGGGTACTTGTTTTTGATGGATTTGCCATTTCTCTCCCCTGTGTTTGGTGCATGTTAAACGCTTGCAAACCATGGTTGATACGCTAGCTCTGTTTCCCTATGTATGTTCTGTTAGAGCAGTCTTCTCTGTTTTTAACTGTTACTGAGTACGTGCACTTTAATTTTTTACTGCATTCTCAAAAGGGGGATTTTCAGTGGTTACCATTGAGCTTAAAATCACTGTTGTATTTGTGTTCCGAAACATTCAGTTCATGTGTGTGTTTTATTTTCTGTTTCACCTGTTGAAATAGGGGAAGGGTAACACATATTGAAAAGTGTTGGGCCATGTCTTCACTGTATGAAAATCTGCTGAATGGGGAAAAAATATGCTGCTGTAGTTTAAAAAAATGATAAAAGAGTAATTCTTACTTGAACACATTGGCTTGAATGGCATGTTTTCAAAAGATGCTGTTTATAAGCACATGTTTATTAAGTATATAGGGGTACAGATCATCGCTGTCATATATATATATCCATTCTCAACTTTTAAAAGGATATAATTTTGGGGGCAGAAATTTTCAAGAGTTCCATCTAGGACGCAAAAAATTAAGAACCACCAGTCAAGGTCTGATTCAGTGTCCATTCACAAGTTTGGAATGTCAGTAAATCTTTCCTATTGTCCAGGGTCTGTTTTGAAAGGTGCATCCATGCCAATAGCACTTGTGTTAGACACAGTGTAAGGAGAAAGGGCAGAGGACGGGTAGGACAAATGGGGAAGGAAAGAGGCAAGTAGATTCAAATAAGAAAAATGTGCGTGCGCATGCATACATGCATTCACACTCACACACTCACAAACAAACATGCATATTCACACACACACACACACACACACAACACACACACACACACACACACACACACACATACATGCACACACACACACACAACACACACACACACAACACACACACACACACACACACACACACACACACACACACACTTACATGCACACACACACACACAACACAACACACACACACACACACACACACACTCACACCCACACACCACACACACACACACACACACACACACACATCTCTCTCTCTCACACTACCACACAGATGGCAGGAGAAAAATGAATGGCCCACTGAAAGCTGAACCAGTACGATACCTATCACTCACCTGGCACAACTCTGTGCTGGCAGCACTCCGCCCTGTGCCACCCCACCCCTTCGTGGCATGTGGCATGGAAAAGACCGCATGTGTGAATGAGTGGAATGAAGGTTCTGTCCCATTGCCCAGTCACTGCACAGCTAACACCTGCAGGGCTTTGTACTCACACATGCACCATGTCTGAGGTGAAAAGTTCAAGCAACATTTTCTTTTTTTATGTACATCGCCTTTTGAGTTTTAAGGGGGGGGGGGGGGGGGGGGGGGGGAGGGGGGATAAGTACTTTAAAAATTCTTAAATGCGCAGTTTGATTTACACAATATGTGATCCAATGGAAAGATATCGAGCATTTATCAAGTACCCCATGATTTTTTTTTTCCAGAGCTCCATTATTCATTTCATTGACTTCCATGACCTTTTGTTGGCAGCAAGTGAGGAAGGCTGCTCTGGTTGCATGGAATGTAATACGAATTTGAGGAAAATGGATGAGATTGAGGCTCGGTGGAACTAGTTTCAGTTTCATCATCTGACATCATATGACCTTTTGTTGTCTTTGTAAACCCCCCCGAAGTTGGCTACCACTCTTGTGGTTGGCTAGCTCTTCAGGGCTATCAAGGACTCTTAGGTATGTTGTATTCACTCTTTCCATAACCGCCACCGTCTGATTCTGCTGGTGTGTCTTTTATTGTCATCTGTTATTCTTCCCTTGATTCCTGATAGCCTGTCTTTCTTCCTCAAAGGCTTCCCTCCCTGTTCCTCTCTGTCAGTGTTACACTATGTTTGGTAGGTTGGCTACGGTCATGTGATGACTACAACTGTTAGGGAGATTTGGAAGTAATTGAATCAGTACGGGCTGTCCATTCTGCAGTATCAGTAGCCATTAGGGCTGTTAAAATCGTTATTATACAGCTCTAACAAAAACATGGTGTGATAAATCAGCCAGATGACTGAGTCGCTCAACTTGGCAAGGATGTGTTTGTGCACGGTCAGATTGTAAGTTAGTGTGTGTGTGTGTGTGTGTGTGTGTGTGTGTGTGTGTGTGTGTGTGTGTGTGTGTGTGAGTGAATCTAACTTTTATGTTGTACATAGTGCCAGTCTTGACATCTCTGGACTTGAACAGAACAATATCACATGAAGAGGAAACGTCGTTGGTTTTTTAAAATTTTGTTTTAAGGAAGAACCTTGTTTAGCTACTTCAGCACTTGAATTTTAGTTCAAATTCTTGCATGTCATCTACTCTGACTTTTTCTTTTTTTGCCTTGTATTATTGGTTCAGCATTGACTGCTTGGAGTCAGGAGTGGGTCAGTTGAAAGTGTTTGTAGTTAAAGGCGTAAGTCAGTGAATGATAAACATATTGTTTGAGTTTATGGGGAAAGTTGCACTGGCGACGGAGATTTTTTTTGTTTCTTTTTGGTGGTGGTGGTGTTTACAATTGTCATACAAAAGTATGAAAGCTGATGTTAGTCGCTTGATGATGAGATTCTAGCAGTTGTTATAATTCTGCAAGTTTTGCTCTGTCAGCATGGGCTTGTTTTGTCTGTCTGAAGGATGTCACTTGTTAAGCTCCCATGTTATTAAATGATATGTGTTTGTTGTTATTGTTTGTTTCCTTTTCAGAAGGAAACCTTTTTTCCATTCGTGTGGTCTGCTGGGTTTCAAAAGAAATAAAACTTAACTATATTGTAATGAAGAAAGAAGATGGAATATCATGGCTTTGTTGTTGTTCAGATATCGTTTAACAAAATCTGGGGGGGGGAAAATAAATGGCTTGCTTTTCCTGTCCTCTCCCACACCCTGCAACCCCTGCCCCCCACTCCCCTCCACCAACCACCCCCACCCCCACCCCACCCCCACCCCCAGTCTCCCCCACCTCATTTTTACTTTCAAATTTTGTTGTTGTTTTTGGCAGGGTGGGGTGGGCAGTAAATTATGCTTTTTTTTTTTTTCCATTGGTCATTTACTCATGTACTATAAGTAATGTTTTCTAACTGACAGATACCATCATGGCCATTGGTGATAGCAGCGGTAGGACTGTTTGTCTACCAATCGCTGGATGCCATTGATGGCAAGCAGGCCAGGAGAACCAACTCCAGCTCACCACTGGGGGAGCTCTTCGACCATGGCTGTGACTCCGTGTCCATGGGTAAGTCATGTGTTTTTCTCGGGTCTCTCGTTACAAATGAAACTGCAAGAAGTTTTCCAAGATGGTGTCAGATTGATCAAAGCAGATGTTGCTTGATATGAGGTTAGATGAAGTGAGTGGTATGAAAGTTGTCGGAGAGAGTGAGGTATCGGAAAGAGGGCTTGGAATGGGGGTGGGGTTGGAGGGAGAAGTTCGGGGAAAGAGGGGAGAGAAGTCATATGATGACTTGCTGTGTATCTCTACGACAAATGAAATGTTGGGAATTGACAGTATGGGGACAGAGGAAGGAATGCATAGTTTATTTACTTTCTCGTTCTTAGGAGGTAGTTTTATTCATATCAGTGGAGAAGTGTGCATGCTCAGATCAGTCGGGGTCACTCGGGAAGGTCACAAGGGGTTTGGCAGCAAACTGTCAAATTGTTAGACCTCAGAGACTTGCAACTTTGTAAAGTTTTTTTTTCTTTTGTTTTGTTATTTTTTCTAGTTTTTTTATATACCTTTTCAAAGACATACTATATAGATGAATATATAAATAGATACATACATGTATTCATAATTCATAGGTTACATACTTATATATATACATGACAGTAGACATACACACACTACACAGATTTTATGTTGACATTGTGTGTACCATCTATCATATGAAAAGATGTCAGTGTGTATGTTAATGATCAGGAGATTGCATTTTCGTAAACATGTGTCCATGATAGACAAAAAATGGAAGGCATCTATTTCTTGAAGCAGAAAAAGCCTGTGAACATAGCTCAATAAATATATGGTACATAAATGGCTCATAATGAATCTCTGTGGATTCTCAACTAACATACTCCATATTGATATTTGCGACAAATGGTTTTAAGTTCATTTAAGTTGTTGAAATGGATTAAACTTACAGGTCTGGGTCCTCCAGTGTGTCCATGTGGTTGAAGTTATTTTGGTAATGTTTTTTTCTCTTTTGTGTGCAGTGTTTGTGACCCTGGGAGCTTCCATGATCTTGAGCCTGGGCTTTGAGCCCATGTGGTTCTTATTCATCAACCTGACGGGGTATTTCATCTTTTACTGCGCTCACTGGCAGACCTATGTCTCGGGAACGCTCAAGTTTGGCATGTGAGTATCCTCAGTTCTTCTTCTGCATATGCAGGCTGATACTCGTGTGGACACTCCCTGTATAGACAGGCAAGGATCAATCCCATCTGCCCAGCAAAGGGAGTGGAGTTTTGTGTGTATGACCGTTTTTTATCCCGCCATTAAGGCAGCCATACTCCATCTTTGGGGAAGGTGCATGCTATGTGTAACGTCTCATCCATACCAACGGCCAAACTGGCCTTCTCTTCCAAAAGTTGGTGATGGGATTTTACATGTGTGCAAGATGTGCGTGCATTCACACACAGAACCTCGGTTTATAGTCTCATTTGAAGAACTGTATGGGAAATGGAGTCAGAACCAATGTTAACTCCGAGGGAAAAATCCCCCTGTACCGAAACGACCCAGTGGAGATTTGAATCCACAACCCTTAGATTACGAGTCCGGCACTCTACCAACTGAGCTATTCCGGCCCCCAGTATCCTCAGTGATTCAGAGTAATTTCAGATATTGAGGTGGGGGACTGGGAGGAGGGTGGGGAGTATCTTGAATATCTGGGGTTGCCTCATCTTCCATGGTCTCTCAGGTCATTACCCTCATGCTGCTGCTTGTTTCTATCACCTGTGCGTGGTCACGCTTGAAATGTCCTATTGCTGTGACATTACCTTTAACACTATCAACACAGACCCTCATTCTGCCCTATGTGCCCAGTTAACACTGCAGTCACAGCACTGAAATTCCCTCAGGACACCTGATTTTGACCTTTTTGAAATTAATCTTCCTTAAAAGCCTAAATCCGACGGTGACTTTATTTTTGTACAGTGAAATAGAGCTATCTTTCCTCTTCTTGATGATAAATGCTTTAAAAGTCAAAATAATTATTTGTTGTTTGATTGAGTTGAAAATTACATACTTCAAACGAGGAGCACTGATTCAGTGATTGAAGATGCCAACAGGTTGGTTGCTTTCTCTTCAAATTAACCAATGAAATTGATTGTTAGTTGCTTGCTAAATGGTATGGTATGACATAGGAAGGACTGTATCTGTACACTGACACCACTTGTTAAAAATTCTTTGAGAAATTCAGTCATATTTATTTTTAGAAGACCGTCAGTATCATTCTCGTGACTTGTCCTGAGTGACAGATCGCTTGCCGCGAGTATTTTCACCCCATGTCGCCGTGTGGTAAGTCGGGCGCTGCGATCATTGTCGCGGCGTGTTGCGAAAAAATTAATCCACTTGGAATGATCAGTATTGGGTCATCGGAGGGCAATCCATCAACAGGAGATGATGCAGCGCTGATAATCGCTTCCATGGTGATCAGTGATGCCTGTTCTGATTCAGTAGACATAGGACATATTAGCTGAGCCCCCTGTGACGACGATAGTTGTTCTGTCAAGAAGATGAGAGTAAGCACCGCTATGTCTGTCAAGAGACAGCCCTTTTGAACTTGCTGATCTGAAGACCCTGACACTGGCAGCTCACTCATTTCAGACATAAACTCTCAACAGTTTTTAATATTTTTGCATTTTGCATGACGGACGTTCTTTGTTTTGTAACATTCTGCGCATTATTTTTATGATAATAATATTTTTGTGATGAATGTGTCTATTTCGGCTTTTTTAGGCGATACATTGCTTCAGATGACAAAAATGTTGTTTTAAATACCATAATTCCTGGAAGAAAACTGTCAATCACCAGTGATCGAAATTCAAGGGAAAGAACTGAAGAGAGTTAATGACCATTGGGTCAACTATTTCTAACATAGAAACCTGACTTCATTAGATCAGGGAGCTGCCTAAAGAGAGCTTTTCCAGTATTCTG
>CM065733.1:10086434-10196434 GCA_033310375.1 Conus canariensis | reverse complement strand
GAAAATATCTCTATCATGACAGTTATGTGTAATGTCATAACAATGTTCACCTGTGAAAACAGATGTTTCGGCTGAAATATGACGAGCTGTTACAATAGATGTTTCTGTGTTAGTTACTGACAGAAAAATATGCCACTTCTATTCATAGCATTACTACTGAAAAAAAAAAAAAAAGACTGTCCGTAATGCCACAGTGCTTGGTGCCATCATATTATTACCAAATAGGGTTTAACAGAAAGCCTTGCTCCAGGAAAAGCAAAGAAAAAAAGAGAAAAAAAAAAACCTTGCTATGAATATCGCAAGTTTTGTCCAAAAGTAGTGCGTCTATTGATTCTTAACTCTCAGCAGTTTTTGAGATTTTTGCATTTTGCATGAATTTTTCGTAATTGTTCGTAACATTCTGCGCATTATTTCAAAAATAATATTTTTGTGATGAATGTGTCTATTTCAGGGTTTTTAGGTGATATGTTGCTTCAGATAACAAAAATGTTGTTGTAAATACCATAATTCAGGGAAGAAAACGGTCAATCACCGGTGATTGAAATTCAAGGGAAAGAACTGAAGAGAGTTAAAATCAAGAACTGGTCCGAGGTTCACGTTAGTTTAACAGCCTCTGTGGGAATGAGCTGCACCAGACTCCATGTTCACTGCTGTGGTCCCTGGACAGCCTCTGTGGGAATGAGATGCACCAGACTCCATGATGTTCACTGCTGTGGTCCCTGGACAGCCTCTGTGGGAATGAGCTGCACCAGACTCCATGATGTTCACTGCTGTGGTCCCTGGACAGCCTCTGTGGGAATGAGCTGCACCAGACTCCGTGATGTTCACTGCTGTGGTCCCTGGACAGCCTCTGTGGGAATGAGCTGCACCAGACTCCATGATGTTCACTGCTGTGGTCCCTGGACAGCCTCTGTGGGAATGAGCTGCACCAGACTCCGTGATGTTCACTGCTGTGGTCCCTGGACAGCCTCTGTGGGAATGAGCTGCACCAGACTCCATGTTCACTGCTGTGGTCCCTGGACAGCCTCTGTGGGAATGAGCTGCACCAGACTCCATGATGTTCACTGCTGTGGTCCCTGGACAGCCTCTGTGGGAATGAACTGCACCAGACTCCGTGATGTTCACTGCTGTGGTCCCTGGACAGCCTCTGTGGGAATGAGCTGCACCAGACTCCATGATGATCACTGCTGTGGTCCCTGGACAGTCCTGCTCTGGCCCTTAGTGATCAGCTTGGCCATAAGCAACATGAATTGATTTGGTTTTGTTTGGGATTTGTCCGTCCAGTGGTTGCGACTGATCTTTCCCTGATGTCTTCCTTTCCCGTTTCTTGTTTACCCTTCACCCTTTATCACCACAGGATTTTGTTTTGTTTTGTTTTTCCCTCCGACCTCATATTTTGCCACATGTTTGTTGGAGGTTTTTGTTGTTTCTCTTTCCTTGCTTCCTCTCCCTCCTAACACCCCCCCCCCCCCCCCTTTTTTTATTTTTTTTATTTTCTTCACTGACACGTGTTCACCATGCAAATCTGTGTGTTCTGTTTGCTGATGGACATTTGGGATGCAAAGTTTAATGTTCTTGCATTTGATACACAGCATCTGGATTTATTTCTGTACTAATGTTTGGTGTATGAACACTTTAATCCATACATCCGCACATATGAAGACATATATATATGTATGTATATACACACATACGTACCATACACACATACGTATATATACATTTGAATACACATACACACAGATATTTGCACGATCACATACAGGAAAGAGCAAATGGAAAGGAACAACGGGTAATAAAAGCTTTGGAAATAACAAATCAACAGTACAAAGGTGTGGCAAATGTCGAACATAGTTATGACCATGATAAAGCGTTTATAAATGAGAATGACCACACCTTCATCACAACATTTACTGCACAGCAGTTTTGTAGTGAGAACGCCTTAATCGGTGTTTGCCTCCACCAGCATGTTGTGATGCATTTTTTGTTGAATGTGTGTCTTTCATTTATAGGTTTCCTTTCTTAGTTGAATTGTACACAGAATCATTTTTTTGTTTTTGTTATATCATCTTTAAAATGGTGTGTGAACGAAAACGATTAGTGGTTGCCTTTGTAGATCTTGACACCCGGTGACAGCTGTTCTGCACAGCTAGTTTTTATCTGCTGGCAACTTGCTGGTGATGAAAGAGTTCATTACTGGTCATGGTTGGTTGACTGCAACATCTGCTACTAATGTTACACTTTTGAATGCTGTTTTTGATGTTAATTTTTCTGCCACAAGGTTTTTTTTGTTGTTGTTAAAGTCTCCGAGGGGAATTGAACTCTCTCTCCTTCTCTTTCCCCCTCTGTCTCTCTCCATTTCTTTCTGTTTATATCTGTCATCTCTCTCTGTACTGTACTGTCTATATATATATATACACACACACACATAAGAATTCATTACTGGTCATGGTTTGTTTACTGCACCATCTGTTACTAATGTTACAATTTTTAGTGCTGTTTTCTTGTAAGTTTTTCTGTTGCAATTTTTTTTTTTTTTATGTATCTCTTATGGAATTGGAAGATTGGCTGTAACACACATGTGTGTATGCATTCACACATACACCACACACACACACACACACACACACACACACACACACACATACACACACACACTGCACAAAAACAGCCTAAGGCTTATCCTGGTAGGAAAAGATGAGTAAGCTGAGATTTCCTCAAACAACAGTTTTCAAAGGTGACCATTGATATCCTGTCTACAGCTACCTCTGCTGGGTCTTCAAATTAAGTGGTTCCCTGTGGCTTTCTGCGTGTTTGGCTTTGTCATGCAGTTCAAGTCCCACTTCACCGTCATCTTCATGGAGGGAGGCATTGGCAAGAATAAATCAACTGTTGCTGTGAGTATACATACAGGATGCTTTACTGAGGAGGTGCAGAAGCAAGAACAAAAAAAAAGAAAAAAAGGTTTTGTCCACTTGATACGTATGTGAGAGCGTTGCTCAGATTTCCTGACCAGCACTGCAGGTGTCTTGTGTCTGGGGCCTGGTTGACACCAGGTTACATTATCAAAGCAAGCGCAGAGTACATCCCTGTCATACAGTCTCAGACCAGAATAGAAATGGGTAGCAAGACCTTGATCATTCTTATCCTGATTGATCAGCTTTAAAAACATGTCTCACATTCTGTGGCCTTCATACCCTGCTGTTACGGTGACCTGTTTCAATTGCCGTGGCCTTGGGTTGGTTTTTGTCGGGGTCACCGGTATCGGCAAATTCATGGGGACAGTTCTTGGATGGATGTGGTGTTGCTCTCTGGAGGAAGAGCACCCTCAGGATGGCTACACAGCTAAGCAATTGTTGTTGTCATTAGGGGGCATAGCAGGTGGTGTCTTGCGTATGCTGGATCAAAACAGACATCACTGAACACCACCAAAGTGATTGGGCAGCAGTGCAGTCTCTCCTCTGGTGGGTGAACACCACCAAAGTGATTGGGCAGCAGTGCTGTCTCTCCTCTGGTGGGTGAACACCACCAAAGTGATTGGGCAGCAGTGCTGTTTCTCCTCTGGTGGGTGGACACCACCAAAGTGATTGGGCAGCAGTGCTGTCTCTCCTCTGGTGGGTTGCCTCATGACAGCTTGGCACTGATTGCTCCTAGTGGTTTGCTGGTGCTGGGGCTGTGGAAGGACAAGCCGTGGTGTGGCTGTGGTTGGCGACCTGGTATGAACGGCAAAGGTCCTGTGCCACTGAGGTGGTACAGAAGATGAAGAAGAAAAAAAGGGGGGAAAAAAAGATAAAAGAAATTCATGAACATTGGTTTTGATATACTAAAAGTCGGGGGCTGAGGTGTTTGAGAGAAAGTGATCTACGTATATTGATAAGTGTTGAAGGTAACATCTCCATTGTGGAACAGTTGTGAAAGTCATATGAAGACTGAGTTGTGAGTTTTCTGCTGGAAACAAAAGACTGAACAACTGAACATGTTTTCAGAGCTGACCCTTTCTTCTGTCTGGTCTGATTCAACAAGAGATTGGGACCAGCTGTCTGGTCTGATTCAACAAGAGATTGGGACCAGCTGTCTGGTCTGATTCAACAAGAGATTAGGACCAGCTGTCTGGTCTGATTCAACAAGAGATTAGGACCAGCTCTTTGGTTACTCAGCTCAGACGGCATTGTACATCTCCTGAAGAGACAAAGAACAGGAGTTTGAGTCTTTGACTGTACAAGGCTCATGTCCGAAATATGCTAGTGAACTTTACTCATGGGAACCAGCAGCAGTGCAGTGTTGCTTCTGCTGGTTTGGCCTCTGGATAACCAAGTACTGGCAGACTGCTGACTGAGGAACTGCAACAGAATGTCTCTGTGTTGTGGGTATGTATCAGCGAGCTGTGCAGTGTTGCTTAATAATCTGGAGTGCCACATGATGGCTATGTGATGGTTGCACCATTGTAAGTTGAACTGTTGATTTTTTAGAACGAGCATGAATTGGTTTCTTTGCTTGTTGACTTTCAGGGCACCAGTACAGTGTTTCCTCTGTTCCCCATGGCCATAGTGATGGGCCTAGCGGTCATGGTGGCGTTCAAATCCCCATCCCTTGTCTACGACAACCATCCCTGTCTCTACCTGGTGACCTACGGTATTTTGGTGTCCAAGGTCACCAATAGGCTGGTAGTAAGTACAGACACTCACATGCATGCATGGACATACACAGGCATGTACAAGCACATACATACACACATGTTCGCACGCACACACACACACACACACACCAGGCAGACATAAACACACAGAGGCTTAATCAGATGCGCCTGTTCTTGTCTCTCCTCACACACGCACACACACACACACAAAATGCACACACACACACACACATGCACACACACACACACACACACACACTCCACTGACATAGCTCATACACAAAGTAATTTGGTAATAACTAAATAGTTCCAAAGTTACTGCACTAAAAATACGACGTTTCAGTTTGTCTGAAAAGAAAGCTGTTTGCCCTCGTGTATGTATGAAAGATTGATGATTGTAATCTGTAGGTGTTGATGACATTTGACATGTTATTACATTCATTCTTATAGCACTGCGAAAGAATGGGACTCTGTTCTCTCAATACACACTGTAGAAAACATTTATACTTCACTGAATTGAACTTAGAGATTCTTTTTTATGATCAAATTGGGATAGATTCTGTATAGACGATGAACAATGCTAATGACAATGAGCACATGACCCGAAGAGTGAGGACAGGAACCAAGGTGATGCTTCAGAGTGTTCTCCTCTCAAATGCATGAGTTGCTCATCTTTTTATGCAAAATTTTTGCAAACAGTCCCAGGTGTATTAAATTGTATCCAGTTTTGCTTCTCGGTGTGTTCTGTTGGTTGTCAGGCTTGACTCTGGCTCAAAGTCACACAAGGTTGATGTCGATTGTCATTGATAGGCTAACACACATGTGCTCAAGATAGTAATACAGGTGTAGAGTGATGCATGCTCGCACATCATACACATTCCACTGTCAAAAACCTGCCCTCTGACTGCTGTTTAGTACCATTCTTAATTGAAAGATGTAAAGACCACACACACACACACACACACATCAAATAATCACCTGGTTTTGGATAATGACAGGTTGCCCATATGACGAAGAGTGAGATGGGCCTGTGGGACTCGGGGATGATAGGCCCTATTTTCATGGTGGTCAACCAGTACTTTAACTGTGTTCTCAACGAGTGCCTGGTGCTGTGGCTAGCATTGGTGAGTTTTTGTCCCATAGTTCTGCTTCCCCCTCTCTCCTTGCCTTCTCCCTCTCTCATACATCTTGAGCAAGTTTTGTATAAGCAGGGATATAAATGTGTTGAAGTTTGTCATGAAATCAAAATCTGAAGAAACTGCAATAAACGCCGAGTCAGGTATGGTTCCCCAAAAGGAAAGTGGATAGAGCCGGCCTGGGGATTGATTGAAGTCATACATTAATACTTCATAGATCTCTTGCCAGGGCTCATATGGTCATTAAAGATTTGGGAAGCTTTTTAGAAACTGAGGTAAGAGTATGTAAAAAGAGAATAAGGTTGTTAAGTTTGTAAATTTGATGTCGTCCTGTTCCCCTCTCCACCTCTCCCCCAACCAGGTAAAAAAAAAAAAAAAAAAAAGAAAGAAAGAAAAATGAGAGGTTTTATGTCACTTGCAAGTGAGTTCAGTTTCAAGCATGGGTTCGAAGATTACTGACTGGAAAGTTGCAGTTATTTGGAAATGCTTACAACATTGGGCCATACCAATAGCAGCGTTATGATGCGTGACTTCTGCTTTTATGGATGGAAGGAGATAGCCGTTAACTCTAACGTACAGGTAAGGTTATAATACACAGATGTTTGTATGTAGTGTGACTTGTATGCAGTTTTCAGTATGTATTGAGTCTGGACATGAAAAAGTGAAATATCAAGCCAAGTGACTGTCGCCTTCAGTACTGGCTCATCACAAGGACGTCAATGGATCAGCTGGTGTGGTGCAAATTGCTGTAAGAAATTTAGCAGACTGTTTAAAGTAATTTAATTGTTGTGTTTGTTGCTTTTTGGTTTGTTTTTTTTTTAATGTGCAAGACTGGCAGTTTTGTTTTTAAAAAAAGTTTGGACATCGCACCATGAACTTTTGTTCTGAGAGGTCAGTGTGGCTGGAACAATGAAATTGAAAGATTGCAAGCATCTATACCCAGAGGTGTTAAGTGCTAAT
Organism: Conus canariensis; assembly: GCA_033310375.1. Lineage (NCBI taxonomy): Eukaryota > Metazoa > Mollusca > Gastropoda > Neogastropoda > Conidae > Conus > Conus canariensis. Next base: position 10,189,702 of record CM065733.1, on the reverse strand, counting down.
CTTTTGGCCTGGCATGCTACAGTGTCATCGACAGTGCTACACTGATACACTTGGTGACAAAATGTTGCATCAAAAAAGCAAAACTTTGAAAAAAAAATTGCTTCATGGACTTGATGGTGGCTTAAATGGAATCGAGACGATGGGGATCTTTAGAATGTAATTTTATTTTGTCTAAACACGGCCATGTTGAGGATGGATTGAAAGAAGCACAAGAAAAATTGCAAGAAACAGTCATGATTTGGTTTTTCATTGTCAGACTGATTTGTTTGGGTTTTTTTGTTTGTTTGTTTTTGAATAAAGTGTTAATTAGCCCGACTTGTCAGGCATTGAGAACGCCACATAGTTTAAAAGAATAAACCAGCGGGAAAGAAGTCCCCACCTCAGCGTAAGTAATATTGCATACAAGCTTTATGCTTAAAGATAAAATGCTAAACTTAAAATGCCAAAAGGCTGTACTTTGTTATTTTGAGGCCTTTGCAGCTAGCTGTGCACACTTACATGATGGCCTGAGGGATTGTTGTGTATTCAGGCCACTCCTTTTACACCCATTCTTATCTTCTAAAAGGCAGAAGAGTTCTGTGGTGCATTCTATGTCATGTGCCATGCACAGTGAAATAAGGGTTGTGTGAACGAGGTGGGCTTTTTTTTTTTTTTTTTAATATGACTTGTGAGTTGGCTTCAATGCAGTGACAGCCCTGATAAGGCCCTTTGCGGTCGGCTGGGCTATAACCAACATTACCCTCAACCTGTCAACTTTTGATTTTGTTTCCAGTTTTACATCACATTCGACATGTGGCGCTATTCGTTCAGTGTGTGCCAAGAGATCTGCAGCTACCTGGGAATCTATTGCTTCGATATCACATCGAAACCACCCACCACCAAAAAGGCAGGGCTCATCTCTGAGGGCGTCCACTCCTTCACCTTGAACTCTGGCAGCAAGTGACACATTTACATGTTCTCATTTCTTTGTACTCATGTTTGCAGCAGACTGTCTAAGAAGTGAAAGTTGGATGATGCTTGTACGTCAGTGAGCATGTTGAACTATTTATTTCCATCGTTTTTGAATATCTATCAGGGACACATAAAGATTGCATTTATAGTTCTGGCAGATTTTTACTTGTGGTTACTCTTGCTGGTGCATTTTGTTTTGTTTTTCTTTTTGCTTCCACCATAATGTGTGGTTCTTTGGTGTATAATGAAACACAAATCCTCTGTGGTTGTAAATGTTGTGGTGACTGAACAACAAGTAGCATAATCTTTTTGCATGTAGGATATTTTGGTGTTGTGCGTGGTGGTCCATGTTTTTGAATGGTATCGGTCGGCCTGTAGCTTGCTGGTAGTGGTGCTGAGGGACTAGTCAGTTAAGTTAATTAGAAAAGGTGTAGTGTTCAAGGGTAGAATATTCATAGGTGTTTCAATATTGCTGTTACAAACAGCAAATTACAACGGAATGGCATTTGGAGCAGATCTGTACACCCATACACTGTTGATATATTTTGTGGAGCAGGTAGAATATTCAAAGGTGTTTCTATATTGCTGTTACAAACTAGAAAATACAACCAAATGGCATCTTGAGCAGATCTATACACCCATACACTGTTGATATATTTTGTGGAGCGTTTTATGAAAAATGCACTTGATACACTACATTGCCCCCCCCCCCCAAATACCAATAAAGATAATGTGAAGTGTAATCGCAGGTAATGTAAAAATCAGTTTCCTTCTCCTTTTTCTTTGCATAATCAAAGTGTCAGATTATAAATAAATCATCATGCTCTAAATTTATCAATACTAATGCTCAGATGCAAGTTACCTTCAGGCTTGGAATGAGAAAACTTGTCAGTTCAGATATTTTTTAGGGCAAAGAAATTTCCAAACCATCCCAGTTTTCAGAAAAATACTTTTAAAATGATAAATACTTCAACAGCTCAAATTCGGGTACAGAGATTTGGCTACGAGTCTGTCAAGGTACTTCAAAACATATTTGTTGCCATGTAAATATTCATATGCTGATTTTATAAGTACAAAAAAAAAGTTTCAGCCACAAATAATGTCCGAACCTCTTAATGTGTGTCTGTAACTGATCATACACATGCACTTTTTACCCAATACAGATGTAACTTAAAACCTCCTGTCCATCACAAATGCCCCAACCATTTGAGAGTGTGTCTGTGGGTTTGTGTGTGTGTGTGTGTGTGTGTGTGTGTGTGTAATCACTCACACACATGCCCTTTTTTTTTTTTTTTTTTTTAACTCAGTACATACATAAGGTAAACTTTTGTCAGCCACATATGATGTCCTGACAGTTATGTGTGTGTTTGTGTGTGTAACATGCACTTTTTTTTCTTTTTTTTTAACTCAGTACATATATAAAGGTAAACTTTTGTCAGCCACAAATGATGTCCTGACAGAGTTATGTGTGTGTTTGTGGGTGTAACATGCACTTTTTTTTTTTATTCACATGCACTTTTTACTTACTGCAAACAGGTGTAAACTGAACCACTTGTCAGCCTAAGATAATGTCCCAAGCTGTTGAAATGTGTGTTTGTGTAACCCTTTGTTCACATGCATTGTTCACTTACTACAAACAGATGTAAACTAGAGTATATATGCCAACAACAAATAATGTTCCAGTCAAAGTGTGTGTGAGAGATAGATTATATGTCAACCATATATAATGTCCCAGTCTCTGTGTGTGTGTGTGTGTGTGTGTGTGTCCATCCATCCATATAGCACAGTTGCTCACCTTCCCTGCCTGCTACCCCACCCTGTCCACACCCCCTGTGCTTTTTCTTTTTTATTTAATTCTTTTACTGAATCGAAAGACTTGTAGGACTTGCCTGTTTCTTTGTTTCTTAAAAAATGCACCTTTTTCACAGAAAATTTCTCCAAGGACAATTCTTTTGTTGCCATAGCTTTTTCCACCAGTACAGATTGCGTGATGCTCTGAGCAGCTGGACCTGTGGTGTGTAGTGAGAACTGGAAGGAGGGAGAAAGGGGGAACCTAGAGCATGATGGGACTGGAAGCACTTTCAGGAACCAGTTGGTTTGTGGGTTGTAAGACCAAAGCTCAGATCTGGCCTTGGCGCGGAGAGAATGGTGAATATTATTCCTGCTACCCTTGGAGACTTTTTCGTTAGTCCGTCTGTCTTTGCTTTTTAGGGGAAGCTTGGCAGATAAGTCCTCTACATTCTTCAGGGTTTTGTTTTGAGAGAGAGAGAGGGAGAGAGAGAAAGTGAAGAGGTAAATAAGATCCCAGCATCATGCTGAGACTTAAAAAAAAACAAAATTTCTTGTGTGCAGTATCAGGTAAGTAGTTATTATAGCGCCCTTCTGAGACAGATTTTTGGAGATGAGTGTAAATACAATCCAAGCATCCTTCAGCAATGGTTGTAGGGAGAGAAGGGTAAATGCTATCCAAACGTCTTTCAGAGATAACTTTTTGGGGGAGTAGGGCAGAGAAGGGTAAATACTATCCAAGCGTCTTTCAGGGATAGCTTTTGAGGGGGAGCTTTTGAGGGAGAAGGGTAAATACCATCCCAGCATGCTTCAGACTCAGCTTTTACAGGGAGAAGGCTTAGTACTGTCCTAGATTTTGACAGACACTTAGGGGGAGAAGGAAGAGTACTTTCCCAGATCCTTTAAGGAAGACTGGGGTAGAGTGGGGAAGAGGTAAACAGGACCCCAGCACCTTTCTGACGAAGGTTGGGGTGGGGGGTGGGGGCAAAGGGAGGGGGGATGGTTGTGGATGTATAAATATTATCCAACTATTCCACAGCGATTTTTTAGGGGAACAAGGGTAACTGCTGTTCCATCATTCTATTGAAACGGCAACAGAGAAGAAACAGGATTCCAGCTTTCTTCAGAGCTGGCTGCACAGCTGTCTTAGTTGTACACTGGAGAAATGCAGTACATCTCAACATCAGTGAAATATCTTCATCAGGAGGTTGGGTTTTTTTTTTCTTGTTTCAGGCAAGAGCCCATTGCAGCTTGCTACTTATAGTTTCTAACAACATAGTCCCCCCCCCCCCCCCCCCCCCTGCCCCCTTTTTTTGTTTTTTGTTTTTTTTGTTTCGGGTTTTTTTTTTTTTATAAGTAAGCGCCCCTTGCAGCTTGCTACTTGCAGTTTCTTGCAACAGAAATTCCCAGGTTGAGAACCTTCAACCAATCTCCACATTAAGGGCAAATATGAGATGATATTATTTATTGATGCAGAAGTATACAGCTTTACCAGGGAAATGTGATCAGATTTGATCAGAGGCAACGACAAAGAAAAGGAAAGGAAAAAAAAAACATTAGCCAAAGAGAAAGATAGCCAGTGAGAAAGAACTCTTTCCCAGAATGTACCATGCCATGACTGACCGTTTTATTACATATTATAGGACCGTTTTGTTACATATTATATGACTGTTTTATTACATATTATATGACTGTTTTATTACATATTATATGACTGTTTTATTACATATTTACTGTTTATCTTTGCTTTTTTATGCTTTGCTTTTGTGAATTGTTACAAATAGTGATGTCGCTTTTCTAGTACTTCTTGGACTTGAGCTTGTATTTCTCTTTTTTTTTCTTTTTTTTTACAATGTGGAGTCTTGATTTTGGGTATGCATGTGCATGTTTGTGTGTGTGTGTGTATGTGCACAAAAATGTACTTCTCCATATTCACAAAAGGAGATTGTGAACAACTTGATATATGACCATTGGTCTCATTTCACTCTACTGTTATAACAGGCGTTGGAAGGACATTTCTGTGTTTTGCCACTCCGTTTAATCTATTGTCAATGAAGATTTGAATTTTCCCATATGAAAAACTATTTTCTTATAGAGAGGATAAGTATTATATCTGGATGGAAGGTTGGGGGGGGGGGGGGGGTTACAAATCAAGTTGCTCTATGAAATTTCCGTAGGTTTTCATGTCACATTCGCTTCTTCATCCTCTTGGAGGCTTGTCTTTACCGTCTCTTTTACTTCCATAGGTTTTCAGGTCACATTCTTGGTTTCTCTTCTTTGCATTCTTTCTTTCTCTTCTGCAAGTTCTTGGTCTTCCTTCAACCTCATGGCTTTTCTTTTTCATCTTCATGGGTTTTTTTTTTATTTATCTTCTTGGTTTGTTTTTTTTATGTATCTTTTGGGGGGGGGGGGTTGTATTTATCTTCTTGTTTTTTCTTATATTTGTCTTCATGGTTTTTTTTTTTTTTTTGTATTTATCTTCTTGGTTTTTTCTTATATTTGTCTTCAAGGGGTTTTTTTTTTTGTATTTATCTTCTTGGTTTTTTTTTTTTTTTTTTGCTCTTCACCCTCTTAGTGTCCCTTCTTTACCTCTTAGTGTCCCTTCTTTACCTCTTTGTTTCCCTTCTTTACCTCTTAGTGTCCCTTCTTTACCTCTTAGTGTCCCTTCTTTACTCTTAGTGTTCCTTCTTTACCTCTTAGTGTCCCTTCTTTACCTCTTTGTTTCCCTTCTTTACCTCTTAGTGTCCCTTCTTTACCTCTTAGTGTCCCTTCTTTACCTCTTAGTGTTCCTTCTTTACCTTCTTAGTGTCCCTTCTTTACCTCTTAGTTTCCCTTCTTTACCTCTTAGTGTCCCTTCTTTACCTCTTAGTGTCCCTTCTTTACCTCTTAGTGTCCCTTCTTTACCTCTTAGTGTCCCTTCTTTACCTCTTAATTTCCCTTCTTTACCTCTTTGTGCCTTCTTTCTTTCCCTTCTTTACCTCTTAGTGTCCTTCTTCTTTACCTCTTTTTAGTGTCCCTTCTTTACCTCTTAGTGTCCTTCTTTACCTCTTAGTGTCCCTTCTTTACCTCTTAGTGTCCTTCTTTACCTCTTAGTGTCCCTTCTTTACCTCTTAGTGTCCCTTCTTTTTCCCTCTTAGTGTCCCTTTTCCTCTTTTCTTTCCTCTTAGTGTCCCTTCTTTCCCTCTTAGTTTCTCTTCTTTCCCCCTTAGTGTCCCTTCTTTCCTCTTAGTTTCTCTTCTTTCCCTCTTAGTGTCCCTTCTTTCCCTCTTAGTTTCTCTTCTTTCCCTCTTAGTGTCCCTTCTTTCCCTCTTAGTTTCTCTTCTTTCCCCCTTAGTGTCCCTTCTTTCCCTCTTAGTTTCTCTTCTTTCCCTCTTAGTGTCCCTTCTTTCCCTCTTAGTTTCTCTTCTTTACCTCTTAGTTTCCCTTCTTTCCCTCTTAGTTTCTCTTCTTCGTTTTCTTCTTTTTCTTCCCCTTCTTCCTCTTTTTGTGCACTTTTGAATGATGAGGAGAAAACTTATTAAAAATAAAAAATAAAAAAAAAAAAAAGAACAAGCAAACAAAAAAAAACTAAGACAAAATGGACTAAGTTAAGAAAACATGGGTAAACATGTTTGTGTTGACGTTTGTATGTATAGAACTGTTGTTAATTATCAAATTGGAATTATTTTTTTCTTACAAAGTGTATATGAGCATCAGAGCTCTTAACCTTAGCAGAACATGACTTGTTACTTCAATTCTGATGTACAAATTGAACAGGATCTTGAGCATGCGTGCATGTGTATTTTTGTGTGTGAATTTTTAATATCTGCGTGCAGAGTCTCCTCCACGATATTACCACACAAAAGCTTTTATAGCCAATAGCATAATAAAGAACTTGGTGTTCACATTTCATTCCATTTGATTATTTTTGTCTGGTGTTAACCAATGGCCCCGTTCTGTTGGAGAATCGAGCAGACACTTGATGGCCATGTACAGCACCAATGATTAGTTCACATGTACTTACATGAGAACAGTATCAGTCAAGATGGAAGACACCGTCATGAGTTGAGAAATTGCTATGTTACCTGCTGTGTTCCCAAAGCAGTTTTTATCTGTTTTGACCTCTATAAAACCAGACACATATAGCTTATAAAGACTTCATCAAAATGCTGTAGTTTTTTCCCACAGCGTTGAAAAGCCAAAGGCCCCTCAAACTGTGCAATAGTTGGCATCCTGGCAAAATTGTTTATTACACTGAGAATCCTCTGAAATAAGTATTTAATAATTTTTTTTACCGGTGCAGTTCTCCCTGTTGACTGTTTAGGCAACCAAGCTGGCCATTAGTGTATTCTGTTCGGACAGTCTGACAGCGAAGCAATGGCACTGAATGCAGCCGAAAGCCACCAGATCTGAAAAAGTGTGGATTTTGTATGAAGGAAAAGGCCATTGCTGCCCTTACATTGGTAGTGTAAATTTTTATCTTTTCTGATACCAGCATCGAAACACGTTTTTTTTTTCCATTCTGAATGCAGAGAGGAAGTAAGTCACAAGCTGTCTGTTGAGTTATCACTTGGATTATCACAACACTTGCAGAGAGGAAGTAAATTATTAGCTCTGTGTTGGAATATCACTTGCTGAATTATTTTCATTTAATGGTAATAATAATTCTGATTATCACTTTATAGTACTTGATAAAGGCTGTAGTGATTACCAAGTGAGCATCTTATTCGTACTTCTCATTTGGCTTATTACACTTACCATGTCAGTACACTTTTTCTTTGTTTGTTGCCCAACCAACCACGAGGGGGCATAGCAGGGTTGACCTTATTCATGTCAACCTGAATGCCAGCTGATCAGTTTGCCAGCTGTGTTTTGCAGAATTTCGTGACCAACACTTTACTAAGATGCACCACAGACGGTCTCCACACTTTCGGTCAACTGCACGCTTCTCTTCCCCTCCTTCCATGGCCAGATAGAGAACAAGACATTCCTGTCAGGCTTTTTGCTGTGTCTCACCACCCTACTGTACAGCTGACAGTGGGCCAGGGTTTACATCAGTGTCAGACATTGTGCTCTAAGAGAACAAATGTTTCTGTCTTATTGGTGCCATCTTTTAGAGTCAGTTTGGTGGTCATGACAGCCCTGCCCATGTAGATTCCGAACAATCAGACCTGCCTGAGTTTGTTATTTACTTAGAATAGTATTCTTAAATCCTACTTAGAATGGTATTCTTAAATCCTACCATTAGAACATCAGAATGTTCAAGGTAATCTCTCTTTTTGCACATGAGATGCTCAAAAGATAGCATGTTTTGCTGCTGTTCATTTTCTGAGTCCATCACTTAACTGAAGTTAAGGATGAACTGAATTTGGCCAGGTTGTTATTGAACAACTATGACATTTAATTAGTTTGTTGGTGAGTTGTTTTAGGTTCTTTTCCCCCCCTACTTCATACACAAGATGCTTTTTTTTGGCATTGCAAACTATTTTGTACAGAACCACTTGATCTGATTGACCCTCAGGGACCACAGAGGAATATGCTATGAGTGGATGATCTTGTCAGCGTCTTCAAATTCTTTGGTCTTGGTCAGCATTGTTTATGGCATTAACTTTTGTTGTGGCAACAGATTTTCCTGGTGTAAACCTCAGACTGAGCACATGTCTGCCCACAGCTTGAGATGAACACATTACTAAAATGCAGGAATATGTAAACAGGGATTTTAAGAAGTACAAAAAGATCTTTGTTGGGTGCAAACAGATCTGTCACAACTACCAACAGTCTTATAGGATTGTACAGGTTTTTAATTGCAGATACAGTTTAGAAATGGGCGCTTCAGTTGAGGACAAAGATAATTTAACTAGCAGTAGTCCGCTTGCTTGCTATTTTTTTTTTTTTGTAATGGATAGATACCTGGAGTCTATTGTGTTTGCCAACAGGATAATAGAATATGGCAAAATAAGCAATTTGGAATTGAGCAGTGGGTAATGTTTTGGGGGCCTGCATTACCTACATGGTGAATGGGGGTGAGGTGGAGTGGGTGGGTAACCATTCAAATGTGTGGCACAGACTTTCTCACCGAATGAAACTCGCCAGTGGATTACAAAAGAATTTGGCATCCCTGTGGCTCAATCAACTTGCTAATCAACGTGAATCACGGAACTGTCAGAAAATGGTTCTGGTGATGAGCAAAGCCCAAATGTCAAAAAAAAAAAAAATGATGGAAATTGGTGAATGTCCTTTTCTTCTTTTTTTTTTTTTCTTTTCAAATTGCAAAATGCTGGATAACTTGTCCTTTTTTTTTTTGAAATTGCAAAGTGAATTTGTGAATACCAGTCATTCAAGACACCATGAGGAAAAGGGTTGTAGCCATGTTCTGTCTGTATCCATGGAGATGAGGTGTTTTTGTGAGACTAGTCTGTCTGCATCGGTTTTACATCTACATGTCGGGCATGAATTATGTGATGACAATGCGGAAATGTGTTATGCTAGATTCGGATGTGTAGTGGAGGGGGGAGCCATATTGTACTTTTATTACAGTGCAGCAGATCTTCATGGACGATGTATGCTGTTGTACATGAATCTCTAATCTGTTTTTTCAAGTCTGCAACAAGCATGCAGAAGTGAACAAACGTCGGTTGGTCATTGTAACATGTATGTGAAATAAATATTCCAAAAAAAAGAACTGATATGTGTCTGAGAACGGATCTTGATGGGTACTTAAGTGGAACGTTTATGACAGAATTCATCTTTAGAGCAACTTTCTCCAAACTAGGCAAGTCTGGGTTTGTCTGGGCAGTGACAGTGCTACAGATTCTGCCAAGGGAATGTTATAAAGACATAAAAGCCCCTTCCTCTCGACCTCCCCTTCAACCCTCTTCCTTCCTAGTTTTAGCAGATGAATGACAAACAGATGTGCAAAGCATCCAATCCCTTTTCTTCGTCTCTCAAAGTTGATTAATTACGGTGACCCTCAGACAACGAAAATCACTACGGCCCAAAATCGCTGCTGAAAATCACAACACTTGTTACAAGCACCAACATTCAAAAGAAAGAAAAGCTGTGTTGTGATTGGCAACAACATTGTGGGCAGCTATCTCATTTCAACAATATTGCGTCCAGGAGAAAAAAAAAACCAAAAAAAAACCTGGACAACTTTATTTTGGTACTAATCTTTTTGTTGTTAAAAGGTATTTTACGGTTTATGGCAAGCTACTTAAAGTTCCTGTGACCCATTAGCCATGAGGACAGTGAACTGTCAGTTTGGCGTCATATACTTTACCATGTCAGACCATAGCATTCAACGGCAGTTAGCCAGCTCTGTCAGGCCGAATTTTTTCCGTGGCCAATGCAGTCATAAGACAGTCACGTGATGTCACCCCACTTCCGGCCCCGGAAGAAGCCAGTGTCAACTTCCTATAAGTCATTCATCTTCGGCCTGCCGTCAAAGCAAGATAAGTCTTGTGCTCTGTCTCGCCTATACTTGCCTTTGTGTTAACTTTGCTGTGTTTTGTTCTATACTTGATTCAGTTGTGGCTTGCAAATGCGAGGCTCTTGGTGGGAGCGTATTTATCAAAAGATTTGTCTCTTTTACCGGCACTCTCGGGAGCGTATTTATTAAAAGATTTGTCTCTTTTACCGGCACTCCCGCGACTTTGTTACTCGCGATCGTCGGCACCGCTCGCCGGTCGTGTTCCCCCACCATATTGCCGAGCCTCGGGTTCAGCACGCATTTTGTGCTGGTTCCGGCTTGCACTAGACCCTGAGTATTTTTGCCGTGTGAGGCTCTTGGTGGGAGCGTATTTATTAAAAGATTTGTCTCTTTTACCGGCACTCTCGGGAGCGTATTTATTAAAGATTTGTCTCTTTTACCGGCACTCTCGCGACTTTGTTACTCGCGATCGTCGGCACCGCTCGCCGGTCGTGTTCCCCCACCATATTGCCGAGCCTCGGGTTCAGCACGCATTTTGTGCTGGTTCCGCTTATTAAGGTTTAGGGCTCAATAACTATCACACCTGTACTCTTTACCCTTCACAGGTAGAACGTGTTCGAGTAAGGGTGTGTGACACTGATCTGCTTATTAAGATTTAGTGCCCAAGAACTATCACACCTATACACAGTGATACTCCACGTGTAGAGATTGCTATTAATAGCCATACCAGTCACACGACCGGTGGCGTGTACGGGTAGTTCGAGTTTTCAGTCGATCTCTCGAGCACTTTGCACGACACCACACGGACGATCGAGATTAATTGATTTCTCGATCGGCCACCTTGTCTCCTCTTTGCGGTCGTGTGTTCCGGGTTTGCTCTATCCACCTGTGCCCAACATGGTGAAGGACACCGCCGGGTCGAGCCACTCCACTGCTCGGAGTTCGCTCAATTTCCCGGAGAACCCGCGGGTCGATTCCATCTCGGAGCAATCCGTTCGCACTGATGAACGTACGGTTCGGGTAGACAGAGACGACTTCCAAGGCGAGTGACGGATGGTGATTCCATCCCAGATCCGTCACCCGTGCTGGTCCGCGGCTCGGCAAGGTGCCCCGGGGGCCGAGATTCGCGTGACTCAGCATGATAGTTAGAAGTCTCCGAGCGAGTCCGTAGGCTAGAGGGCAAGCTGGCCGATGGAGAAGGGGTGGGGGAGGGCGAATTCCGTTGGCTAGTCTTTGCTCGGCCGGGCCCCTTGAGGGGAGCCTTGCCATTAGACTTTCTGGGCAGCACCTTGAGGGGAGCTTTGCCCTTAGACTAGCAGGCAGATCAATTTTTACCTGAGGGATATCCGCATGACCAGAGCTGATGGGTCTAAGGGGATTTCCTTTGTGGCGGCCAATGCAGCCATATCGGTCAACCCCAAGAACCACTAGGGCGCTCGCCCTCCTCCGATTCCTTTAAATTCTGCTATGGTCTGACATGGTAAAGTATATGACGCCAAAATGGGGAGTTTGTGTTATACTCCCTGTTTGGCTAGTATACTTACCATGTCAGACTCTAATTCCCTCCCTACCTTCCCCTCTGGCGCCAAGGTTCTCGGGGTCACCATACACCAGGCCTCGCTGAATGACTTATAGGAAGTTGACACTGGCTTCTTCCGGGGCCGGAAGTGGGGTGACATCACGTGACTGTCTTATGACTGCATTGGCCACGGAAAAAATTCGGCCTGACAGAGCTGGCTAACTGCCGTTGAATGCTATGGTCTGACATGGTAAGTATACTAGCCAAACAGGGAGTATAACACAAACTCCCCATATTCACTGTGTCGAGGGCATGACATGAGGGCACCTGTTTGCCATGAGGACAGTGAACTGTCAGATTCACTGTGTCGAGGGCATGACATGAGGGCACCTGTTAGCCATGAGGACAGTGAACTGTCAGATTCACTGTGTCGAGGGCATCACATGAGGGCACCTGTTAGCCATGAGGACAGTGAACTGTCGGATTCACTGTGTCAAGGGCATCACATGAGGGCACCTGTTAGCTTCCCTGACCTGAATCAAGTTCCCATGTTTTGCTGGGCAGACAAAGAGGGTTTTCAAGCCAAAACAAATCTGATCCCACAAGTGGTTCAAACTCAAGACCATCAGTTCTGCAGGCAAATGCTGTAACCATTTGACTACTGGCCGCTCTGTGGCAGATTACTATACTTAACTGTGGGGCAAAATCTGCAGTCTTGCTGGAAGAAACTTCTTCCTGCTGCAAACACTGCCGTCCAATACACGGGAAAACTGTATGCATCAAGCACAGGCAGAAAGACACTTGCGCCCATAGACAGCTTTCATGTTTCAGGGTTCATACAGATTTCCAAACGACAAAATTCAAGGACTTTAAAGGACTTTTCCAGAATTTTTTTTGTTTTATAAACTTCAATGACTAAACACAAAATACATACTTTGTTTCCTTTATAGTCAAATCCACAGAATTTGGTCAGTAGTTGACGGACAACAGGGAAGCAGACACATTTGGCAGATTTGAAATAAACTTTTTTTTTTCTTATCTGTATCATTAGTTTCTATCTACTTTTCCTTTTTAACAAAACCGGAAATTCCATCAAAATCGTCATTTTAAGCACTTTCAAACACTCTGAGATAATAAAGCACTAAAGTCCAAATTTCAAGGACATTTTTCGTCATTTTTTCTAATCTATATTACTAATTTTGATCTGCTTTTTTGCTTTTACAAAAATACAAACTGTTCCATCAAAATCATCAATTCCAAGCACTTTCAAATACTTTGAAGTATCTATATGGGATACAGTCCAAATTTCAAGGACTTTTTTCAGTCCTTGGAAAGGGGTCCTCAAAACTCGAGGACCTGCATGAACCCTGAAGACTCCATAAGATATACCACAGAGAGGTGATGAAATCATGGTCGGATAGTCATGTACATTACACAATTCACTGAAACAACTAAAACTACCACCAGCTGTGACAGTGATTGTCAGTACAAAGAAGGGCAGGTAAACATCAACGTTTGATCATAACAGAGTTGTCCATTTGCACAATTCATTATCGTTACAGAGGAGGATAATGACACACCAACCATTTGTCCATTACATGATTCATTATCAGTACAAAGAAGGATACAGAGACAACTAGTTTCAGTCATTATGTGGATGGCTATGACAACGCTCTAAAAACACAACCACTGTACGTCAAGTTTGCACAAATTAACCTTTCTTAATACAAAGACATGATATACTTCCAGACTGCAGTACACTATGATGTCAGACTGGCTGAACATTGTCAACTGATACCAGATACTTCACAATTCAACTTTATCTAAGTAACAAAAGCCCTTCACAAATAAGCTTTATCTGATTAACCAAAGCATGAATGTCATAATTGTTTCTGTACAGGTTAAGCAGAAATGCGCATAATGAAACACTGTCATGTGTTTAAAATGCATTTCATGATTGTAAACTGGCTCTCTGTTCCACAGACTTGACAAATCAAATTGCTTGGAAAACAAAAGGAAAACAACAAAAAAAGCACACTGGAAACACACGTAAACATGACACAGTCACCTTAAGCCGATTCAGACTGGTTAGATGAAGCGCAATGAGCTACAAGACCATGTATCTTCTTCCTATTTTGTAATGAAGGAGAGCCAAAAGCGAGCTGAATTATGACCCCTTCTTGGCAACCATTGTCACTCTCAGTATGGCGTCGGTATATGTTACTACATGCTACCAACGGGCAACTTGCTGCCAACGGGCAACTTGCTACCAACAGGCAACTTGCTACCATTATATGTTTGTCCCCAAAGCAGTGAAGTGCTCAACATACATGTCCAGATGAGGTTAAGTCTTTGTGCTATTGTGCGACAAAAATTTGGGAGACGTGTCGCTCTCACACTTTAAGAAACTACCGTCTTATAGCCGTAGCAACAGCTATTAAATTCATTATGAGCTAAATAATATATTTGACAAATATAATCATTTTTGACATACAAAGCACCTGTAATTAGATAAAATACTTGTATCACACCACTCGCCTTGTATGTCATTGGATACACACACAAAAATAAAACGCTGAGAAATGTACATCCATGCTCTTTGGACAGGTTCATGTGCTGTTGCACAAATCACAATTGTCCATCTCCAGAAAGTCTTGAGGCACTAAAAATATCCACATCCACTTCACTACACCCATCACCAACCCCTCCCAAGACCTACCTCCTAGGACTGCCATAGAAAAATGAGAGATATCTGGGACAGTCCAAATCTTAGCAAACTACAAGTTAAATTGGTGAAAAAGAGGGTACTTCCATGCAAGTGCACGTTTATTCATCTGGCTGATGCAGCTGTAGGAATGCTTGCTGTTGTTCAGGATCCGACTACCGGCTCTGCTTGGAGATTTCATCCATGTAGGCTGCCAGAACCTTGATCTGCACACGGCACACGCATGGACACACTCCGCTATTTGTCACTTACATTATATGCAGCATGTTTATGCAGTCACAATAGACACCCTGACACCTTTCGCCCCCGTCACACACATACAGAGAGTGACAAAGAGATTTAGAACCGGTCTTCAGTTTTCTTGAGATGTACGACACCATTTGTATTTTTTTCTTATTTAACCTTGTTTCATAGAGTTGCTCTAACTCGTGTAGGAAATGCCAAAAATGTCTAAAACTTCCAGATAAAGTGAAAATCAAAATTCACTGTTACGCAAGTTGTATTCTGAACGTTCCCTACTTTATGAATATTTGTATTTAATCTTTCATTGTGATTATTATGCAACAGAAAGTAAATAAGACGGTTACATGAATGAACTTTAAGAATACATACAGTTTTTGTTTATATGACTGAGACCAAGTAATATGTTCAACATGCATCTGCTTTCTTCTGAATGACTAGTCTGCAAGAGATCATCAGTATCCGGTATCAACTTTTCTTTTTTGTTTTTTTAAATCTTGATAACCAGAGTCTGAAAAGTCACTTGTGTGCAATGTCACTATGATCCACCACTCAGACTATTTACATTAATTATATACATGTTCATTTTCTCACCATACAGCTGAGCAAACGACAGAACTAGTGTTTGCCATGATCCACAAAGCAACGAAAAAAAATTCTCGTCAAACCCAATTTTTAAAAAAAGACATCAAATACACACTAGCAATTTTGGGGCTATAATAATCAAAATAAGCCCCAAATATCTGTTCAATGCATGTCCTCAAATATTTTGCAATCATTCCTGAAGAGTCATCGCACCTTGACAAGCAAGAAACACAAGAAGTGACTGTAGTGGAAACTAGTCTTGGACTTATCCCCTTTCCAAAAGCTTTGTGGACTACTGTGAAAGATCAACAAAACTGACAGAAGAGCTGACTGTCACGTAGAAAAAAAGGCCATTTTCTGCTTTGTTGTCTCGAAACTTTTTTTTTTCTATCCTAATGAGGTAGTGGATTTCCTGGGATTAAAACAAAAAAATAAAGAAAAATTGGAAAAACTGGCTTCTATGCTAAGCCTACATGTTAAGCACATAGTTATACATACACTGCTAAATATTTTCTTCTCTTAATATATCACACACATACCCACATAAATACACTTAATCACACAAATATTCAATAAAAAAAAAATGTTAACGCCAAGGAGAAGTTTCAAGTAACAGACTTACCCCATTGATGTAGTTTGAGCGGTTGATCTTTTCATTCTGTGAGTGAGCTCCATCATCACATGACCCAATAGGCAGCAGCATCACGTTCTTTTTTGTCGCCTCTTGAAAGGTCAAGGTTACCGGGATACTGCCACCTTCACGTGTCAAATCTGGCTCCACCCCAAACACTGGAAAAAAAAAATTTTTTAACTGCCAAGCCACAGAAAATGACCTGTTCATGGGATTCTCTTAACCTCCTCTCTCCCCCATTTACGATCTAAACTGGTGACCTCAGTCGAAGTCGTGGACAGATCACACTTGAGAAAAGCAATTTATTCATGAATAAACAAAAAAGCTTTTTACCCATTTAACTCTTCAGTTCTTTCCCTTGAATTTCCATCACCGGTGATCGACGGTTTTCTTCCCGGAATTATAGTATTTAAAACAACATTTTTGTTATCTGAAGCAATATATCGCCTAAAAAACATGAAACAGACACAATCATCACAAAAATATTATTATTTTAGAAATAATGCGCAGAATGTTATGAAAAAAAGAACATCCGTCATGCAAAAATCTCAAAAGCTGTTGAGAGCTCATCATCAGCCATCCCCATGTGCAAGAGCTGTGAGAAGGTTACTCAGGAGGCACCAGCCAGCAGTGAAACAGAGCTGCATGTCTGAACGCAGGGTACTTGTTTGTTTACATGGCCACAACTCCCCAACCACCACACCACGAGTTTTTCCATCTAAACAGTCATTTTAGAGAACAGACTAAGATTTATTCTCTACACGTTTTTCATGTGTTCACATTCATGTATTGATGATATACTTTATTGTTCATCTTGGCGTTCACTTTATGCACCATTTTCATCAGATTTAAGAATGAAGTCACTATATCACTTGTGACATTGTCATCATACGGCACAAAAAATTTTCCCAATGTCTGTCTCTGTCAGCTGATGGATCTTCTTTCTCACATCTGACTTTTGATTAAACTTGCACCTTGCTGCCCTCTTTATCAAGACCCACAATGAAAATGCTGCTTAAAATCTGAAAACACTCACCACAGCTCAATTTTTTTTCTTTAAGTTTCATACTGATCAATAAAAAAAAATGTCACTTATTGAAGGGGATTACTTCTTAATATTTGAAGAGAATTCCTCCTGCATACCTGGCAGAAGTCCGTAAGTTTCCTCCTGTATGTGCAGCATTCAGTCCAGCTAACTGTGGCCTTATTTACTGAAGATTTCCACAAGCTTATTAATTGTAACTAGTCATGCGAAGCCTTAGTGGTTCCAAATCAATTTGCCTGCTGGCACCTCTGATATTTAGTTTATAAGTCACCAAGCAGTGCCTTCAGTGACCAAAGAGTTTTTTCGTTTTTTATTTCTATCCCATCTTCTGTGCCACCTCAGTGGCAGAGCACCCACGCCGCCATTCTGACACCCTGTCCACAGCCACAGCCCAGTCAGTCCCGCCGCAGCCCTGGCACCGGCAATCCACAGGGAGCAGTCAATGTCAAGTCGTCAAGAGGTAACCCACCAGAGGAGACACTGCACTGCTGCCGAGTCACTTTAGTGGTGTTCAGTGGTGCCTGTTCTGATCCAACATACTCAGGACACCACCTACTAAGCCCTCTAACGACAACAATAATTGCTTAGTCGCGGAGCTGGCGTGAGTGAGTTCTCCCTCCAGAGGATGCCACCCCGTCCATCCAACGGCAGCCCCCATGGTCTTGCTGATACTGGTGACCCCAACAGAACCAAACCAAGGCCACAGACGTGGAGAGGACATCTAAACTGAGGTCACCATGACAGCAGGGCATGACGGGCTGCAGAATTGGAGGCTTTTTTTTTTATAATGATCAATGATGATGAAGATGATGATCCGGATTTCCATTTCAGTCTGAAACTGCATGACAGGGCTGTACTCTACGCTTACTTTCATAATATATCCCAGTGTCAACCAGTCCTGAGAGATACAGACACCTGCAGTGCTGGTCAGGAAACTTGAGCAACACTCTCAGAGATGCATCCATTAAGTGGATGAAACTTAACTGTGTGTGACCAAAGAGTTAATGTCATGCCAGAGCGCTAATGTCATTTGACTCTGGTATGAGTTTGGTACGAACAAAACAGCCCACGCTCTGGCATGATGTGACCAAAGAGTTAATGTCATGCCAGAGCATTAATATCATTTGACTCTGGTATGTGTTTGGTACAAACAAAACGGCCCATGCTCTGGCATGACGTGACCAAAGAGTTAATGTCATGCCAGAGCATTAATGTCATTTGACTCTGGTATGTGTTTGGTACAAACAAAACGGCCCACGCTCTGGCATGACGTGACCAAAGAGTTAATGTCATACCAGAGCGTTAATGTCATTTGACTCTGGAATGTGTTTGGTACAAACAAAATGGCCCACGCTCTGGCATGACATGACCAAAGAGCTAATGTCATGCCAGAGCATTAATGTCATTTGACTCTGGTATGAGTTTGGTACAAACAAAACGGCCCATGCTCTGGTATGATGTGACCAAAGAGTTAATGTCATGCCAGAGCGTGGGCCCTGTTTTGTTTGTATAAAACTCATACCAGAGTCAAACATTTTTGGCCTCCTCTCCCATCTGCAATTAATACAATAAAGCATAAAAAAGCAGAGCTTTATTATTAGTTATCTCAAACATCTAAAGCATAATTTGCAGATAGTAACTGGTGTGCTTTCCTTTCTCAGCGAATATGTTTTGCACACATTTAGGTCACAGGTCAACATCAACACATTAATGGTACTAGTGGTTGTAACCTACCTATTTTCATAGCTTTTCGACCAGCCATGTAGTTTGGGTGATTGAAATCACTGACCCAGGGCCGTCCCCCATGGCCCATTGATACCCTGAAAATCAGACAATTACTTCATGATCTGAATGACATTTTGTGACATGCTTAATTGTCATTAACTTTCTTTACAAAATTCCTGGATATCAATAAAGTGTCACCTATTTAAATTTTAATCACCTTTTGTGAAATTATCGTGATGATGCTTCTTTCAAATCTGTAACAGCACATTTGCCACAGAAGTGTTCCTATTTCTAGTGACTGTCTCGATCTCCACACTTTCTCAGTGGCACTACTCCAATGCTGGTCATTCTGGCTCCCCAGTGTGCACAGCCACATCCAGGAACGTCCCGTCACAATCCCACAGACAGTGGTCTACAGGGAACTAACACTATTAGATCATAACCTACCCATCAGAGGAGACCCTGCACCACTTCCAGAACATGTTGGTGTTCAGAAATGCCTGTTCTGATTCAGCATAATGCAGGTCACCACCTGCTAAGCTCCCTGCTGACAACAGCAGCTACTCAGTTGTGAAGTCAGACCTCCTAGGTAATCTCCTCTAGAGGGAGCCACCACACATCCAGCAACAGTCTCCATGAATCTTGACTCAAAAGGGGGGGGAAATTATTACTGTTTACCATGACAACTGGGCATGAAAAGCCACAGTATATCATCTTGTATGGTAGAAGTTGTGTTATGTAACAGTTGTGCTGCAGAGTTCCATTTCCTTAGGAGACATCACTACAAGGCTGCACAATACAGTTCATTTCATAACACTACTGTGGCATCAAGCAGGCGTGAGAGACACCAACACATGCAGGGTTAATCAAAAACTTTATATAACTGAAATACCTAAAGCTGTGAAAATAAGAACTTAAAATACACACTTAACTGCAGTATCATCTGAAAAGGCCAATTTAGTTTGAATCATTTTGAACAATTCTCTTTCGGACGCATGTTAAAGTGATCTGCGATTCTGTTCATCAGCAAAGCCAATGCTCACTGGCTAACTGAACTTACAAAAGCCAGTCAAAACAGACGTGCTGTGCACTTTGAATGGAAATGTCTCTCATTTTGTAGCTGACTGTACGCTATTAAGGGATCGTTTCCTTGTTCATTCTGTATGCTTTGTGCCGTCCCATCTGCAAGGCAATTCCGTGTTGTAAGCAGCGTTCGTTTGGAATTATGGGCGTATATTCATTTCATCATGGGAGCAAGAGTTACTCTCCTTGTTTGCTATGTACGCTATCAATCAAACGTGGACACTGGCTCATCACAACAGTCTGGCACTGGGCGATCGATATTCGCCCAATGGGCACATCTGGTCAAAAGACCCCGTGTTTCTTAAAAATTTGTTTTCACCAATGGCACAGGCACACCAACAATCCTAAGCTCGGCCGAGGTCAGATGAGGTCAATCTCTTAAACGTAACTGATGTCAGCTGATCGTTTTGAGCTTGCCTGTCTAGAAAGTCAACTCTAGGCTCCTACACTCGTTCCAGTCTGGCCTTACTTGATGTTGTTGGGGCTGCCCCTCTGCTTGTGCAGTTTCTCCAGGTGGTCCCTCACTTTCTCCTCCACCACCTTGGGCTCCTGGTCTGGCACCAGGCGGATGGAGAACTTGCCAATCACCTTGCGGGGGATCACCGTTTTCGCGCCGCTGCCACTAAACGCACCCTCAATGCCTGCAGAATTATGAGAAATTTTTTTTTTAACTGCTGGAAAACATTTTGGGATATTAACAGGGGTCATTGGTCTTCTTAGAGCAACTACAACCACATAACGCATGGCAGTCACAAAAAAACTTAAGAATGCCACAAAAGAAAGTTTGAAAAAAAGCTATGTGGACAGATCAACACTGCAGAATGGTTACCTTGTGTACACTCCGGACAAAATGTGCAAACTCACTACCAAGTTGCCAGGTTACAGCTAATAAAAGAAAATGCATGTTACACATTCCAAAAGAGAATAAAGAGTAAAGCCTTTCTAGAAAAAGACAGGTGAACGGATCACAAAGGCAGAGAACATCATCCAATGGACAACTGTAAAACAAAAAAGATCAAACTTTGAAGAAAAAAAAAAGGTGACATCAAAAAGAGAGATATTGTGGTTATATCGGTTATATAAAGTAATTATCAACAAAGACTTTCCAGAAGGCAGGGAGACAACTAATACTGAAACAACCCCTAGCATCCCCATGGCATCACACACACACACACACACACACACACACACACACACAAAACCATTACAAATGCAAGCCCACATAAAAATCTTTTCAAAAATATTTCCAACGCCAAATGCATAAATCTTTGTGAATGTATTATGTATAAATGTAAATGTATGTATTTATGCAAGTAGCATTTGCCCATTTCAGCGTTGTCAAGTGAACTGCAGAACAGAGACATTAATTTATAACAATTATTTCTTATCAAAAGACAGGAGGGGAAGACAAGACCACCACAAGTTCACAACACAGTTTACCAACCATGCAGAGACAGGGAGGGGTAACGCCATCGGTGCATCAACACATGCTCCTTCTTGCCATGGATTAGTTTCTTGGCACCAATGTCTTTTTGGTAATCCTCCTGTTCAGACGGTTTCACAAAACCATAACATTTCAGTTACATTCGGTTGTTGTATCCACTTTACTGATGTACATGCATATGCAGCCATACACATGTAACTGAGTCAACAAGGTGTCTGATTCTTGCATGTCTGTATGTGTACTTGGATATCTGCACATCAAAAACGTTCAACGTGTAACAACATAAAACATTCTTTTTTTTCATACACAACAGATAAAATGCCTACTTCTGAAAGAAAACAAAACTGTAAATGCAGAAAGAAAGAATGATCTCACTAAAAAATTTAATGACTATCATTACTTCAGAATAATCAAGTGGCCGGCGGAAAGAAAAGAGTTACATGAAGATTTTTTGTCATACTCTCTGCTTGGTAACACATAGTTACCATGCCAAACTCCGTCAAGCCATAGCCATTGTTGAGATCTATCTGGCCAAATTTTTGCAGCTAATGCAATCAACGTCCTGCTCACCATTGTCCGTCTCTTGCAGACAATACAGAGTTGTTTCTGTTTCCTCATCATCCAAGAAAAGAGCCCCCTTGAACCACAGAAAATCTAGATGGAATAACAGGCAGGCCTGCCAGTTTGACATGGTAGGTCTATTTAGCTAAACAAGGAGATGGAATAACAGGCAGGCCTGCCAGTTTGACATGGTAGGTCTATTTAGCTAAACAAGGAGAGACATGGTAGGTCTATTTAGCTAAACAAGGAGAGACATGGTAGGTCTATTTAGCTAAACAAGGAGAGACATGGTAGGTCTATTTAGCTAAACAAGGAGAATCTTTAAAAACTCCTCACTTTAGTGTCATATCTCTACAATGTCAAACTCCTGCACATGTTAAAGTAAAAGGAGGAAGGTGAATTGCTCTAACCCTTTGACGGGTGAAATGCAGGGATGGATATGGCCGAGGTAGGTGTGATGAAGGTGATCACACTGGAACCATCAACTTCGGTCAGGTTATTCCTGAGGTAAAAGTGAGTAAGGGGGTTCTCCAAAGGCCAGAAAGCTGCATCCAGAAGGCAGCATACAGGAACTGAGAGTTGACACACAGCTGAAGCGGCAATCGCTATCGCCTTGTGAGCTCTCATCTGTGGCAATGGCTATTGCCTTGTGAGCTCTCAACTGTGCCAATCGCTATTCCCTTGTGAGCTCTCAACTGTGCCAATTGCTATTCCCTTGTGAGCTCTCAACTGTGCCAATCGCTATTGCCTTGTGAGCTCTCAACTGTGCCAATCGCTATTGTCTTGTGAGCTCTCAACTGTGCCAATTGCTATTGTCTTGTGAGCTCTCAACTGTGCCAACTGATATTGTCTTGTGAGCTCTCAACTGTGCCAATTGATACTGTCTTGCGAGCTCTCAACTGTGCCAATTGCTAGTCCCTTGTGAGCTCTCAACTGTGCCAATCGCTATTCCCTTGTGAGCTCTCAACTGTGCCAATTGCTACTGCCTTGCGAGCTCTAAACTGTGCCAATCGCTATTGTCTTGTCAGCTCTCAACTGTGACAATCGCTATTGCCTTGTAAGCTCTCAACTGTGGCAATCACTATTGCCTTGTGAGCTCTCAAGCTGTGGTTGGCAGCATCGACCTGAGACTGGGAATATGCCCCATGGACAGTGTTCATGAGCCACCTAAGGAAGGTGCCTGCTGCTTTGTCCTTATTTTGTCGTTTTGAGGGAGGTCAGAAAGTGGCACTGAGGGAAACAATCCAAAGGCCAAACCTCTGCTAATAATAGCACAGCCACTTGGGTGGGCAAGGGTTCATGTCCACCCCCCAATCCATTCCTCCCTTCCCCTTCTTCCCAACCAAGAGTATCAGAGAGTGCTTTTATCCAGAGGGAAGATGGAGGAGTCGCCTGCATCCCAGTTCTTTCTGCAAGAAACTCCCACAAGAAACGAAGAGTGTTCGACCTGTCTTGGTGAAAGGCAATGTCCCTGGGGTTGCCACTAAGACCTAGAATCTCATCGCACTGCAAGACCAAGGTGAGATAGACAGATAGATAGATGGATGGCTAGACAGACAGACAGACAGACCGACAGCGAGAGATATATGTACACACACACACACACATATACATTCACATAAACAACCTCAGCTCAACAAGTCAAAATCAACGACAATGCAGTTCATCACACACAATCACCGTGTATCAAAACATTCACTTGAGCTCACCATGTCAACGACAACGCAGTTCATCACACACAATCACAGTGTATCAAAACGTTCACTTGAGCTCACCATGTCAACGACAACGCAGTTCATCACACACAATCACAGTGTATACAAACGTTCACTTGAGCTCACCATGTCAACGACAATGCAGTTCATCACACACAATCACCGTGTATCCAAACGTTCACTTGAGCTCACCATGTCAACGACAATGCAGTTCATCACACACAATCACCGTGTATACAAACGTTCACTTGAGCTCACCATGTCAACGACAATGCAGTTCATCACACACAATCACTGTGTATCCAAACGTTCACTTGAGCTCACCATGTCAACGACAATGCAGTTCATCACACACAATCACTGTGTATCCAAACGTTCACTTGAGCTCACCATGTCAACGACAATGTAGTTCATCACACACAAACACAGTGCATCAAAACGTTCACTTGAGCTCACCATGTCAACGACAATGCAGTTCATCACACACAATCACAATGTATCAAAACGTTCACTTGAGCTCACCATGTCAACAACAATGCAGTTCATCACACACAATCACCGTGTATCAAAACGTTCACTTGAGCTCACCATGTCAACGTCAATGCAGTTCATCACACACAATCACCGTGTATCAAAACGTTCACCTGAGCTCACCATGTCAAAGTCAATGGGGTTGTAGAAGGCTTCCTCTTCTTCAGTGACAGGCTTGACAGAGTCGCAGACCCCTGGCACCAGAATCTTGCCGTTGACGTCCACAAGGGAGTTCATCAGTGCAATCACATCTGTCATGGCTTCATGGCTGCAACACGACCTCTGTAACTTTAACCTTTTCTGTACAAGCACTTATTTTGGTCTGTGTTGGGAAAGGGAGGCAGGATGTCACAGTTTTACTCACAAGTTACCCATTTCATCTCACCAAAACAAAATCAAGAGTTTTCTGTTGCAGTTCAAGTGCCAGCAATCTACAGGAGGGTCTGAATGTCAGATTATCATTGAGGCTACTCACCAAACAAGACCCAGCTCCGCTGCCAAATCATTTTAGTTATGTACTGAATGATAGGTGTGTTGTTTCAATACATGCATGGTATTTAACTGCAAAGCTTATACAGGTAGCTGAATAGGTGTAAGTGTGAAACCAGACTGAGTCAGCCTCCCAGTCATTGCATCCCCCCCCCCCCCCCCTATCCTCCTCACCCCACAGTACATTCCCTCTCCATCCCTCTCTCGTTTTCTCGTCACAAAGCGTGCTCCATGTTCACCATGCAGCCCTGCTGCAGACACTGGCAAAAGACTCTGACTCAGCCTCATCACAAATAACAAGGAAGTGGAAGAGAACCTCAAACTGAGATCACCACACAAGTTGACACCAAAAAAAATTACAAGGGAGATAATGATAAGACTACATAGATCTATTCTGGTTTGCTTCAAATTCAAATATTTCACAGCCTCCATCACACCAACAGACAGACAAAAACATATTCAACAGCCCTCAGTTTAAGCAACATGCCACAACGCATCTATGAGAATGACCCAAAGTAGCTAAATGATTCAATGTTCACATATGACTCAAGCTCTTATTTTGGGGTAAGAACTTCCTGGATCAAAAAGCTGGAGTGAACCTGCTATTCACTGAGGGGGCTGAGACGGCACTGGAAGGAGAGGAAAGCCTGCTCTTTCACCATTCCTGGCACTTCTTCTATTGCTGTTGTCTCCACCACATGCAATGTAGGCACAAATGATCTAAAACAGTAAACTACAGGTAGTTTGACATACATAGATACATTCACACAGATACTTCATTAGCATTTTCTTTGCAATTCCAAACTCAAGCAAACTGTCCTTACTCTGCTTTAAATCTGTGAATGGCTTAGCTCCTTCCTACCTTTCTGATCTCCTTCATCTCTATGTTCCTGCTAGGCAGCTGTGTTCTTCTACCGACAACACTCTGCTCAAAATCCCTCAATTTCGAATTAACAACCCATGGCGATCATTCTTTTTCTTTTCAGGGTCTGGTTTCTCGGAATAAACTCCCAATATCTTTGTGTAGTTCAAACTCTCTGTGTTCCTTCAAGGCATCTCTTAAAACAACGCTCTTCACCTATCAATAGCAGTTCTTTCTTCCCCTTCCCTTGCCCATCAAATTGATTCTGCGACGTGTGTGTGTGTGTGTGTGTGTGTGTGTGTGTGTGTGCGTGTGTGTGTGCATGGGTGTGTGTCAATATGCACCCTTGTTTGTAGGTGTATGGTATTTATTGCAATTTCATCTTCTTATTCGTTTCATTTATGTTTTCTTTCACCTTTTCTGTATTTGTAAGCGCTTAGGGCTTATGATGCAAGATTAAGCGCCATAAATAATCATTATTATTATTAATATAGACCTACAGAGCTGTTCACTCAAAAAATGCGAGTTTATTCAGTTACTTACACTGTGTCTGCCAATTCATAACAGTTACATGTATCTTTTAACTTACTGAAACAGCGACTTACACATTAACCTTTTAACTACCAATTTGTCCATCAGCCCTGATGTGGCCCATTGCGGTCGGCTGGGCTATAAGCAACATTATCTTATCTTATCGTCCATCAGCCCTCGCTGGCTACACATCAGCTCAGCAAGGTTTCATTTCCATACAGGCTATGTGGAAAGAATTCAGTGTCATAGCTCAGCTCTAAGACCTGTAATTGTTAGCTCTAGCCAGTACCATCTGCAATGTACCAGCTAAAAACATTTCTAAGACTTTTCTTTTTTATCTTGTATCAACTGTGACTGATCAAACAGTAAAAGACAATGATGGAGTACAGCACATTTAACAAGCACGACTAAACTGACCACAATTCAGGCATGAGTTATGTATATAGATTTGTCAAACTGATTCAAACTTCAGTGACAATAATTTGGTTGACCAAGATACTGTAAGTCACCATCAACGTTCAGATTCATGATCTGATCCTTTCCTGCGAAGGTGAGCAACCACCGGAGTCAGCTATAGATGTCAGCGATGCACAGACACATCCACACCCAGCAACATCCACTGTCAGATTTTCATACAAAATTAGGGTGCAGTCTAGACTAGCAGGGTTTTGGAGGTAATATTTCTTTTAAACAGAACCTGTCTGATAAGTTTGCCTAGCACTGTACAAAACTGATATTCAGTGTTTTCTTCTGTATCATATCACATAATACAGTGCTCAGAAGGTTAAATATACATCACTGTTCAATCCATGGCTGTTCACTGATACATGTACTTACACCGTGCCACCAAAGACGCCCGAGTGAAGATCCATGTTGGCACACTCCACTTCCAGGAAGAAGTAACAGATCCCTCTGTGGACAAAAAAGTCTACATCACACCGATGACAGATGGTGCAGTGCCAGGCAGAGGTGAAGGAGGCAGAAATGACTTTGACCATCACGGAGTCATCATCAAAACAAACATCCCCTTTTCGCCATTCACTTTAACAGCAGAACACAGTGAGTTAGAAGGCTCACTGGTGGGGCTACAAAAAGTATCCAAATCAACACAAACACACCTACATTCTAACACACGATTCACATGCACAGGAATGTGTCTGGTTTGAGTGGACACACACACAATTTCATAAACATCCATTTCTGTTGAATCAAAACACAAAGTGTAGTGCTTTCCTGGTTTGTTTTTTTTTATCATGCATCCTTACTATTTTTCTAAGTATAAACAATTAGAGACAGAACTACACCCTTGATCTTTTAAAGAACATAAAAGGTGAAGCACCAAATGAATATACACTACACACTTGATCTTTTAAAGAACATAAAAGGTGAAGCACCAAATGAATACACACTACACACTTGATCTTTTAAAGAACATAAAAGGTGAAGCACCAAATGTATACAAAGCATTCTCCTGAGGTACACTGCAGTATGTCATTTGCACACGCACACAAATCTGAAAACCTGATGTATAAATGTAAAGGTAAACATTTCTGTGGCGCACATATCATCTGTAGGCCTCTGCTAAAAACAATATACTGAACCATCAGCAGGTAGACCTGTCTATCCGTGATAGTACCCTAACATTTTTTTAAAACACATTTAACCATGAATTACACTGATGGAATCAACATATAAAGTTCCATTTTAAATATCAACTCTTTCTAGATATAAATTGTTGGTAATAGTGTGAATCTACTGCAAAATGTCAAAGACTTTAAAAAATTTGTGAATGAAAAACATATAAATGTTGACTCTCATTGCTATAAACCATGAAGAATTCTGATATGCAGTATTATAATGTGACGCCTTGTTTCTTCAAAACCTGACACACGTTAAATGTCTTCGAACTGGATCTATGTTTTCTCTCCTTCCTACATTCACTATTTGAAACAATACAGTAACAAAGAAAAGCAATTGATATAAAAATGCATAAAATGTGTGTGTGTGTGTGTGTGTGCACGGTATGTTTTGTGTGTGCGTGCATGTGTGCATGTGTGTGTGTGTGTGTGTGTGTGTGCAACTAAATTAAGACCTTAGCAAATAACCAAACTATCTGACATGGGCCTACCTGAGACCGTATGTGATGCAGGGTTTATTCTTGCCCAGCCAATAGTTGTCCGAGATGCAGACGAAATCAATGTCCTACAGTCACATGAAATTTTTTTTTTCTGTTTAACAAACTCATAATTCCAGTCAGTATGAATTAGGTCACCAGCTTGCTTGCACCATACCAACAAATTCCAATATATACACACGTTTGCTTGCAGTTAGTCTGAATACTTGGGCAATGTTACTATCAGGAACAATAAATGATGGTTAAAACATCTGTGGTTGGAATATATAGGGATAATGGACAGTTACAAAACCTTGAACCATTTCCCTGCATAGAAGATCAGATCAATATCATGCTCTGTTCACAACATGCCCCCCACCCCCACCCCACCCCCACCACTGGACAGCGCCGTCTTGAGTGCACAGCAATGCTGACAACCATTTCCTGAACTCCAAAACATTTTAATCAGCAGAATGGAATCTACCAAATTTACAAAATGCCCCAATTGTCAAACTACATCAGAAATCTAATGAAGAAATGAAAACAAACAGCGAACTGCTGAACATGCTATGCAAACAATGGCTGTGCAATCATACACATTGAATGTACACAGGAAAAGGCTTCCTCCACCAGTTTACAGAGGCAAAGGGTTATCCTTTACAAGCCAGCACGATCCCAGCAGCCTAGCTGATCTGGAGCCTTTTTTCACCATGCACGACTAGTTAGGTTTCAGGTTGAATGGCCAACATGAATTAAAAGGCCTGAAAGTAATTTACCTGTTCAAATTAATTTACTGGCCCGAATGATACCTTCGAGCCAAAGTGAGGTGTGTGTGTGTGTATGTGTGTGTGTGTGTGTGTGTGTGTGAGTGTGTGTGTGTGTGTGTGTGTGCGCGCGCGCTGAGAGAGAGAGAAAGAGAGAGAGTGTATGAGTGTGTGAGTGAGAGAGCATGTGTGTGTGTGTGTGTGTGTGTGTGTGTGTGTGTGTGTGTGTGTGTGTGTGTGTGTGTGTGTGGTGATGTGTGTGTGTGAGTGTGCGCGCGCACTGCGAGAGAGAGAGAGAGTGTATGAGTGTGTGAGTGAGAGAGCATGTGTGTGTGTGTGTGTGTGTGTGTGTGTGTGTGTGTGTGTGTGTGTGTGTGTGTGTGTGTGCATGCATGCATGTGTACACACGTGTGCGTGTGTGTTGAGCGTGAACAAAACCACTCAGATACTGTCTTGCACTTACACCAACCCATGCAAGTTACTCATACACATACAAAATGCATGTCCAAAGACAAAAGTAGCTATGTATCAACAAATCCTTTGACATCACATTCAGTTTTTTTTTTTCTAAAATCACATTAACAAGACCCTGAATGGAAATATTACTACATGTACACACAAACCCACAGTAAAGAGATACATTTTACGAACTATACAAGTTGTCCCATTATTCCACTGTGCTCCACTCCCCTCCACCACACACCAACAAAAATGGACTTTAGCAAGGTAGTAAAATAAACGGACCTTCAGAAAAGTGTCTGCCAGGCTGAAGACCAAATTGTCCAGGCCCTCTGAGCCACTCTCTTCCATGCCTTCTAAGATGAACTGGAACGAGCACACGCACACACACACTCACACACAACATACACAACACACATACACACACACACAACATACACAACCCACACACACACACACACATACACACACACACACACAGAGAAGAAAATGCTTAAATTAACGTTCTGAATATGCTTCTGAAATGTCAAAGAAGCACTAGAGTCTCCGTAAAGATTATATGCATTTGTTTATTCTTTACACCATCATCTTTTGCATAAGTTTTTTTCTTTTAATTTAAAAAAAATTACTAAACATATTTAATTACACATGTTTTAATTAAACCTGGCAAAATACTTCTTAACAAACAAAGCATTTTGTTATCTTGCTAAACGTTAATTATCTCAAACACTGGGGTGGGGAGGGGGGGGGTTGGTTGTTTGTTCCTCAAAACACTTCTGATTTCTATTTCAATCACCCAAAGCAATGTAACAATCAATTTAATCATTGTTCCACCAATTGCAACAAAGACTTTCTTTTTCATTTGAAAGTTATGGCAAGACATGTAAACCTCTACTTTCTAGAAGTGTTTCACCTGGATTAGTGACATCATCATATGACCATTTACATCAGAATATCTCACAAATATTGCCCCATCCTCAAAAACTCAATTATACACATACAAATGTACACACTTTCTGGGTTCTCAACAAAACCCCACAGCATTAGAATTTTTGTTTTAAATGTAAGTATATTCCATACCATACCTTCAGATTCACTGGAATTTCCATTTCCAGTTCCTGCATAGCCTGAACAGCATTGATCCAATCCAGAACTGGGCCCTGATGCCAAACACAAGCATGCACACACACAGGTTTGTACGCGCACACACACACACACACACACACACACACACACACACACACATAAATCAAATATAGTCAATGAAACACACACACAACAGCAACAACAACAACAACAACAACAAACACACACACACACAAAACAAATCAAAATTAAAAAGAACATTACAAACACACATTCACTTCATAAAGTGTAATAATTATCTTACATGGGGGAAAAAAAGGACCAAAAAGATGTCGAACAAAATGATGAATGCAGGCTCTGTATGTGTGCAAGTGTGTACACGTAAGCATGTGCTTGTGTGTGCCTGCATGCCAGCGCATGTCTTTGCCTATGTCAAGTGTGCATGCATGCATGAATACGTAGGCAGGCGTCCACAACCTGTGGTAGCATATATACACCTTCATCACACCACCATCCTAACCCAGAACACAGAGACCCTGACTAGTACCCACCTTCCAAAGTATCACTTCTAACACCTCCCAATAACAAGTCACCACAATTCAAAATACAGAGGTAAATATCACTTCTAACACATCCCAACGACAAGTCACCACAATTCAAAATACAGAGGTAAATATCATTACTGTCACCTCCCAACAAGTCATCCCAATTCAAAATACAGAGGTAAATATCATTTCTGTCACCTCCCAACAAGTCATCCCAATTCAAAATACAGAGGTAAATATTATTTCTGTCGACTTCCAATGACAAGTCATCCCAATTCAAAATACAGAGGTAAATATTATTTGTCGACTTCCAACGACAAGTCATCCCAATTCAAAATACAGAGGTAAATATTATTTCTGTCGACTTCCAATGACAAGTCATCCCAATTCAAAATACAGAGGTAAATATCATTTCTGTCGACTTCCAACGACAAGTCATCCCAATTCAAAATACAGAGGTAAATATCATTTCTGTCGACTTCCGACATGTCATCGCAATTCAAAATACAGAGATAAACATCATTTCTAATCATCCCTTCCACAGCCATATGTCATCAATGTAGAACAGTATACCTTATCATCAATGTAAAACAGTATACCTTATCATCAACGTAAAAAAGTATACCTTATCATCAACCTAAAACAGTTTACCTTATCATCAACGTAAAACAGTATACCTTATCATCAACGTAAAACAGTATACCTTATCATCAACGTAAAACAGTATACCTTATCATCAACGTAAAACAGTATACCTTATCATCAATGTAAAACAGTATACCTTATCATCAACGTAAAACAGTATACCTTATCATCAACGTAAAACAGCATACCTTATCATCCGTAGCTCCTCGTCCATACAGTTTCCCGTCCACCTCCGTCAACACAAAGGGCTCGGTGTCCCAGCCATCTTCCTGGAAGTTGTCACACAACATTTATACATTTCGTTTTGCTTCACTTACTTTTGATCCACTACAGACCTGAATCGTTCCCAATACACATTCATAAAGCTATCCATCTTGTTCTTTACACTTTTTGTTCTGTTCCGTCATGTCACAGCAGAACTGTATAAAACTTCCCCCACCCCCATCCCCACCCCGAAATGCAGAGAACTTACTTGACCATAAAAGCAAAAGTAGGAGTAGCAGTAGAAGTGGGTACATCACGTTTCCACCAATCATGTTTCACCCCAATCATTTGATCTTGTCCATAACTGCCAGCTGTTCCCTTCCCACAGCTCCAAAAATCTCATGTACTGCCCAAATACTGACCCGCGATTTGCCCACGAGTGTTTGCATTGAAGATGGAGTGAATTTCAAATCAAAATAAACTGGGCCAGTGAGGAGGTTGTTGAAACTGTCTCTTCATTGTTTGCCTCGATTCCATGAATGGTATTTATTAAGATCTGTTCAACTATTGTCAGTCCTCTCTGTATATGTTATCATTTTGGGAAGTGAAATCTCAGAGTGTGTGTGTGTGTGTGTGTGTGTGTGTGTGTGTGTGTGTGTGTGTGTGTGTGTGTGTGTGTGTGTGATACACCCAACGATTTCATTCACCTCAAGTATACTTGAGTTTTGGTAAAACAGGATGGCCATGTGGGAATAAAGACAAACTGGCCGACGGGTGAATCATAATTGAACAAAACGTGACTGGGTGAAACGCGATTGGAAAAACTATCTGTAGCATCTGCCGCAGTAGAAGCCTGAGAGAGGGAAGGAAAGAGAGAGTGAGAAAGAACAAATGAACTGAGAGAGAGAATGTAGGAACTAACACACATTTTGTTTAAAGAAGGTAATGGAAGAAGCACAGATTTCTTTTTTTTTTTAACATCCAGCCCTCTAGGGAATGAGAGAGAGAGGAATGAAGGGAGGGTAGAGAGAGAGAGAGAGAAAGAGAGAGACAGAAAGTGAGAGAGAGAGAGGACAGACAGACAGAGATTTATTGCCTAAGGGGAAGGACAGGTAGCTGGAGAAGGGTGGGCATGAGGGTATGGGGGGGGGGGGGGGGCTTACATATTTACACATACAATGATACATGCATGCACATTATCAATTGGTCAAAAGGAAAGTACCAACAGGCTTGAGTCGTGATAATCAACCATGTTATCAAGTGTATCATCTAAAAAATGAGCTTACTGTGCTTTGTGTGTGTTCCTAGAACCATTCATATATTTTTTGTCTGAACGTTCACACCAAATCACAATCATATTAGTTTAGAAAGAATGGCTTGGCTTTGTCGTGTGTGTCAATTCATGTAGCGTTAACACAAGACTGCCGAGTGTGGCAGCAACAGCTGGTGTGTGTGTGTGTGTGTGTGTGTGTGTGTGTGTGTGTGTGTTGTGTGTGTGTGTGTGTGTGTGTGTGTGTGTGTGTGTATGTGTATGTGTATGTGTATGTGTGTGTGTGTGTGCGTGTGCTTGTGTCGGTGGGTAAATGGTGGGTTTTCCAGCTGATGCTGCTTTGTTATGTACTTGATTTTAGTACCACTGGCGTTTCTGACCCTTTTAAAAAAACTTCGTAAATGAAATAAAGTAGGCCTTTTCCTTGTTGTTGTTGTAATTCTAGAAATTTTGTTCAGTTTACATATTTTTTATGAACTGAATAGCAATCCTCCTAAATGTCACTTCACACGTATGTTCATACTCTTAAGACTGCACACATAGCTCATACAGCACACATATATATACAAATACTTGACACCGGCACATTTGCCAATGGCCACAAGTGTACCTACATGCATATGCATACATGTGGATGTGCATTTACACACGCAGTCAATCTATCTACACACACATACAGTAAATATACCATGCATATGCACACGCACACACCCACACACACACACACAAAGTGTAGATAAATTGGTGGCGTAGACAAACTGGCAGTGTAGACAAGGTCAACTATGCATCAAAAGCCAGACCAGCGCTATGGATTACCAAATAAATGAGTCAGTCAAGCATCTACTAATTCTCATTCACAAGACCCTCTCCTCAAACCTTTACGAGTTTACCCGCTCCCCTCCATCTAGCTCTAAACCCTGCAGGTTATGACCTCAAGGCTTACCAGACAGGGTCGAGCATATGCGGACTAGTCCACACAAAGTGATACCTCCCTGATGAAAATAAAACTATCAGTTAAAGCAGTAGTAATATGCTGTAATAATGTTCACATTAACATCAACAATGGAATGCTCTTGGGACAGCTCTATAAGTCAACCATGCACTTATTTTCACCCTGACTGATTTAAATTTTGGCCTCGCTGGTAATAAGGGGGGAAAGGGGAGGGGGGGGGGGGGTACTTGGCATGGACACCTGTTTCCATGACTGTGGATCAAATCCATTTACTACCATATTAAATCTTAGCTGCTGTTGTTACAAAGGCGTGAGTTGAGGGGTAAATGGATTGGTGCACCTGCCTGTAGCTTTTGCCATAATCTTTCTTTTTTATTTTCTCATCATCAGATTTAAGTAAGCAGTTGTCTAACTTATCAAATAACTCGACACTAATGTTTGGCGTAATAAGGCTACTGCTTCTGGTAACACTTTAAACTGTTTCAAACATCTACACATTTTGTGGGCCACCACAGGTCCAAATCTAATTTCAACTATCAGCATAGCTTCCGTAGAACTTTATTTGGCAATGCCTCAAAGGAAACCGACAAAGCTTGATCAGTTGAGGTTTACTTCAGACCAATCCTACTCTGAAGCCAGGTTCAGATGATACACCACATTAGACATTTGCCGATTTGACAGGAAAACCTGAATGTGATCATTTCATGAGCCATGCCATGACACACGACATGACAACTATCGGACAGTATCATGAGCGTGGTCATAAATCACAGGCTAAATGGGGTAACTACAAAGAACTGGCTATGTAGACACAATAAAATAAAATGTCTGCTGTTCCACAGCCACATACCAGCAACAGGAACGAAAAACTTGGATTGCCATGAATTCATGTTCACTACATGTGAATGTACAAATATATATATACATATAAAATCATTTAGATCTATATGAGCAGTCATATACATCTACGATTGCTTAGCTCTCAATAATCAGACATGTGCATGTGTAAATACTTTTGCCCTTTATGAGCAGTTAAAAGGCGCATTTACACTCGTCCACAGCCCACAAACATTTTTCAAAGGCGTGTGCGCACACACACACACACACACACACACACACACACACTCTCTCTCTCTCATACACACACACACACACACTCACACACACACACACATCACACACACGTTTTCAAAGGCACACACACACACGCTCAAACACATATCACACACACACACACACACACACACACTCACACACACACACACACACACACACACAGAGTACACACGCGCACACACACACACACACACACACACACACACACACACACACACACACACACACACACACACATCACCTTCGCAGCAGGCTGGACATCCAAATGCCCATACACCAGCAGAGTCTTCTTCTTAGGATCCTTGCCTAGGTGGCCCAGAAGAACCGGAGGAAGCTCGATCTTGGAGCCATCTGGTAATGTCTGATCACCAAGCTCTCTCAATGAACATTCCGCTCCCAAGTTTTCCAGCAACTGTGGGTTAGAGCCAACACCAAAACAGTGATATTACCATTTTGTCACGTACTACTTTCTTGCTATTCAAACGATAAAAAGTTTAAACTGTCTGGTACTACTACTGTCTTGCAATTCACATGATAAATATTAATTAATGCACCTTTCTCAAGTATTTAGTGTGACAATATGTCATTCTGCAATAACAAATAAAAAAGGATGCTGCACAAAAATAATGTCTTCTCCATTTGTATTTTCACCTAAATGTCAAAGTGCAAGTCATTTACATATATTTCTATGTCATTGTCACTCATACCGCACCCATCATTATCAATATATGAACCTGAATAGAAACAGACCAAGTGTGGGGCAGAGAAAAAACACAGACAGTAAATTCGTTTATCATAATAAAGCAATGGTACATTTAACTTCATGCAGGGCACCTTGATCAATCAAAGAAACTTCAACAGAAATGTGTCATAAGCCTGCCCATATACTTATTTGTCATGTACACAGCAAAATCACCATAAAATAATGAATAAAACACAAATCAACATTTATTCAAAACTGGCACAGCCTTTCTGATCTAATTCATGACAAAATACATTACCTTGCCAGTTTAAAATAAATGTTATACACCCGTCTTGTATGTTATTTTGTGTTTGTGATTTCTTCTTTTCCAGTTTAAAATAAATGTTATACACCCGTCTTGTATGTTATTTTGTGTTTGTGATTTCTTCTTTTCCAGTTTAAAATAAATGTTATACACCCGTCTTGTATGTTATTTTGTGTTTGTGATTTCTTCTTTTCCAGTTTAAAATAAATGTTATACACCCGTCTTGTATGTTATTTTGTGTTTGTGATTTCTTCTTTTCCAGTTTAAAATAAATGTTATACACCCGTCTTGTATGTTATTTTGTGTTTGTGATTTCTTCTTTTCCAGTTTAAAATAAATGTTATACACCCGTCTTGTATGTTATTTTGTGTTTGTGATTTCTTCTTTTCCAGTTTAAAATAAATGTTATACACCCGTCTTGTATGTTATTTTGTGTTTGTGATTTCTTCCCTTATTGCTGTATGTTATTTTGTGTTTGTGATTTCTTCTTTTCCAGTTTAAAATAAATGTTATACACCCATCTTGTATGTTATTTTGTGTTTGTGATTTCTTCTTTTCCAGTTTAAAATAAATGTTATACACCCGTCTTGTATGTTATTTTGTGTTTGTGATTTCTTCCCTTATTGCTGGTGTGTGCATAAGCTAAATGAACTGTGAAAGAGATATAAAAAGCATTTACCACAAATGTGATCAATCATGCCATGATCTTTAATGCATGCTGAAGGACTGAGGATATTTGGAAAACCTCAAGAGGGTTTAATTTTAAACAGACTTGCTCATTTTGATGCCAACACTATCATGTTCCGTTTTGTCTTATTTCATACAACATCTTCAGAGTTTATCAATTCCATACTCTCCTAACGCACACCTTAAAGGTCACACAACCAAATAAGGAAACATCCCCGAAAACATTAATTTACAAGCCTGTCCTGACAAAGGTGATTTACTCTCGTAATTTCATCTTAACACTT
Source organism: Conus canariensis (assembly GCA_033310375.1). NCBI lineage: Eukaryota > Metazoa > Mollusca > Gastropoda > Neogastropoda > Conidae > Conus > Conus canariensis. The sequence goes on along the minus strand of CM065733.1, from coordinate 10,152,737 downwards.
TAAGTATTTTTCTAACAAATTCAAATTCAACCTCCCAAATCTTCCTTCAGTTTTGGATCAAAGGAAGAAAAATCATGTGTCTTACCTGGCACAGACACATATGAAATCATGATATGTTTTTACCTGGCATAGACACATATGAAATCATATGTTTTTACCTGGCATAGAAATCATGATGTGTTTTTACCTGGCATAGACACATATGAAATCATGATATGTTTTTACCTGGCATAGACACATATGAAATCATGATATGTTTTTACCTGGCATAGAAATCATGTGTTTTTACCTGGCACAGACACATATGAAATCATGATATGTTTTTACCTGGCATAGAAATCATGATGTGTTTTTACCTGGCATAGACACATATGGAATCATGATGTGTTTTTACCTGGCATAGACACATATGAAATCATTATGTGTTTTTACCTGGCATAGACACATATTAAATCATTATAACTGGCATAGACACATATGAAATCATGATATGTTTTTGCCTGGCATAGACACATATGAAATCATGATATGTTTTTACCTGGCATAGACACATATGAAATCATGATGTGTTTTTACCTGGCATAGACACATATGAAATCATGATATGTTTTTACCTGTTTGACCCAGCTGACCATCCGACGAATTTCTGGCCTGGTTTCTGGCCATGCTGACACGCTTTTGATTGCCACAGCTTCGCTCAGGAGCTTCACATAGTCATCTTGCTTTTTGTCAATATGGCTGTGAGAAGATAATCAAATGGTAACACAGAAAAACTTAATTCAGTGAAAGTCTACAGATGAAGGCTAGATTATTTTGTTGATAAAAACTCTGTTTTTTTTTATTCAAGTATATCCTTTGTTTGTTTGTTTTTTTACCACCACATCTTCCTACTCACTGAACCCTTCACACAAACATCCAACCTTTCTCCCCTAGTGTAAGTACTGCTTGTTGTATAGACAGTTCTTTAGCTTAAGGCATTTTGAAATATTTGGAGAAAAAAAATTCTGTGCTTCCATAAACAAGACCTTTAGGAATATTGATAAGAATTTCATTGCACACAAAACTTTGTATGTAATTGTATGCTCAATATGCCACAAATGCAGTAATATGAGAACTTGACAATACCAGAACGCCCAGTTGAAAAATGTTGAGTGTGTGCTATGCTGATGTACGTACTGGATGATTAGTGCTTCAGGCTGTGTGGACAGACCCTGACCGTGACTGCAGATCACGTATGTACAAATCAGCCAACGCAACCGAGTACCAGAACTAATCAAATCTCAAGAGTGACGTGCACCTGACCATGTCATAGTCACACTGTGGCAGGTCAGAGCGCAGACAAAAGATATTGCTTCACAGTTCGGAAATTATGATATGCGCATGCTTATCAAAATGCAGAATTGTGCATTCTGCGATCTCTCATCTTCTCACAATATGCTGTAAAACCACATGTCATCCTCAGCTTGAGAGGCACAGCAAGCAAAACTTAATTTGCGACAGCATAACTTAGTCATCTTTGCTGAATTTGCACAGAGTTATAACTAGGAGAATATGCTGTGTGTTCATCTGACATTCTGCCTATTGCCATGTTACAGGCATTCCAATTTGTTCAGCCAGTTTGTTGCTGTGGTTTTTGATGGATGCCAAAAAGACGATATGTTCAAGACTGATCACAATCTTCTTTTTTTCCCAAGACTAAACAACATGGAGCAGACTCCCTGGCAACCTCTAACTCCCTTGCCTCTTCCAAATCTGCCCTTAAAACTTATTCTTCTCTTGGCAAATAGCATATATTTCCACACATATGTATGATGGCATACATACATTACTGTGGAGAAAAGTGTATGGGTACATTTGTTTTATATGCAATTCACTAGGTGCATTTTGGTGTGTGTATATAGGGTTGTAATGTGTTATGTAGAAAATCACATTTAATGTATACATTTAATTTATTAACTTCTATTTTCTCCTGGATAGTTTAACACTGATACTTCATAATTAGAATGTTAAACCAACCAACCAAACAAACAAAAGTGGGAAAATCACCAGTTGTATGCAGTTCTCTCAATCCTGCCCTTATCCCTGTTCATTACACAAATTTTCATTTTTTTTTGTTGTGTTTTTTTCACTTATCCATAATAATAAAGCAGCAAACAAATGTGGATGGGGCTTTGTTTTGTTTTTGATCTGTTTTCATGTCTTTGTTAATTGACTCACTAGAACTAGCTCCCACTGGACTGTTTGGGCACTTATTTTTTCTTGAAGGGAGGAAAGTGATTCTGGAACTCATTTAACTCTCTCCCTCTCTGTCCATACTGTTTTCTTCTTCTATACCTCTGCTGCCTTTTGACTGAGTTCTTAATAGATACCTCTGCCGCCCATTGATTGAGTTCTTAATAATCTGCATTCACACTTCTAGAGTATGGCAAAATATGCAACCATTGTGATGTGTTAAGTAAACACCCCAAAAAATAAATAAATACATAAAGAATAGAAGACTGGCAACCTCCCTCCTCCCTTTCGGAGAAAAGTTCTATATCCTTGGACAGGATCAGGACACGTGTGCCCGTGCTGATCACTCTGAACAGTGTTTCCGCCTGTAACACATCTGCATTCCTTATTCTCAAACTTCAGTTTGAATGAAGACTCTTCACTACACCAGAAAGCACATGACTATAGCACCTTACTGACTGCTAGCTGTCTCAGATTTCCCCCCCTCTCCATTTATAATATTTTCAACAAAAGACTGATTGTTAGCTGTCTGAGATTTTTCCCCTCTCCATTTATAATATTTTCAACAAAAACATTTGTACAAATGTAATGGTCAAAGCAGAACATTTTAATCTGGACAAAACAGTTGACAGACAACACCCAAATAACTTGTTAACTGTCACGAAAATAAATTCTTGTCCTCATTTATGGTTATCAATGTAGATGTACAACCAGAATGGTGACCATACACAAAAAATAAAAAATCCGTCTTCAAAATTTCCAGTTGAAGTTCTACTATTCTTGACACTGAAGGAAAACGCACACCCATTTTCTTTAATTAACACCGTATAAAAACTTCTATGCATTTAAGCACAACCAAACAGACCTACAGATGAAAACAACAATGAGGGCTCTTACAAAGCCATGGGGTCTTGGCAAAGTCCCCCTTCTCCTCCCGCCCCCTTACTTCTACAACTGGTACTACAATACAAGAAAACCATAGAAGGGGACTCAGTATATGGGACACCAGAGAAGAGGGTATACTGATGGTTCTAAAACTATCTGGCATAATTTGTGCACACTGCCATTAAAATTCACACTGCTACATCAATCCTATTTCATATATTTTATTAAATCAACACGAATTCAATAACTTATAAAATGCCTTTTACAACTGTGCCTGTCTCACACTATCACTGCTTGGTCGCAGTTTCCTGGACAGCTACTTAATATTGACCTTTGGAGTTTGGTCTTGAAACTCGTGACTTGCATGGTTAACACGCTCGGACATGATGTAATCTATGCAATTACGCTACAGTCTAGTCACTAAGCGCTACAATCTAGTCACAAAACGCTACAATCTAGTCACAATGCAGACGTAACTCGCATATAATTTTAGTTTAAGAAAGCACAGGGAAATAGCAACAACAAAAAATCAAAACGGATGTAATTTTTACCGAAGCAGTTCAGTTTCAAGCTTGTGACAGTAAAGTGTCGATGTCACAATCCATTTCTTTAATTGACGAATCCGAATCGGACTCGAAACAAACGAAGTACTTTCGTTAACGATGACGTCTACTTTCAACAATTGAACTTCATTTAACTTGATGATCTGCGTGAAGATATCTGGAAGAACAGGAGCTAATCTGTTACAGTTCGACTCTCTTCTCAACTGACTTCGCACTGCTATATTCATCCAATGTGTAAGTTGATACCTATCATACTCACTTAAAAAGTTTGTCCATTTTGCCCCTTGTTTCAGACAATCCGAACCGCAAATGGTACACACGCCTCCTTTCTGTCTTGAACGGTGCGCGTCGATGCCAGCGCTTTGACGCGTGACTCAAAGCATACACGCACTCCCTCTGTTGCCCCTCTTTTTATGCTGAAGAGCGCGCGTCGGGAAAAGTTGATAGTTGCTTCCCATGACGGGACGTTCATGTGTAGACTGTGAGAAACTTTACACGAGAGAGAGAGAGAGAGAGAGAGAGAGAGATTTCTTCTTTTGTTCTTCAAATTTGTATTGTAAATTCAGTTGTACTAGTAGTAGTAGTAGTAGTAGTAAGGGGACAGGCTGATATACGTAGCCTAGGCCTCGCGGCCTTTCTTGAATCCCCATCCATATATTGTTTAGTATTCTGAATTGGTTTGTTGCGTATGCTCATTTTGGTTTGTTAATCAAATTCAAATAACAATTTAGTGAATTTATGATCCGCATCAAGGAGATTTTTAAATGAGTTAGTAGACTGTGCAAACTTGGTGTTAGTTGGTAGATCATTCCAAAGATGTGTTATTCTTTTTCCAAAAACCATTTTACGTTTATTAGTCTGACAGTGTTCAATGAAGATTTTCCCATCTGGCTTCCTTGTAACACTATCAGTATAAAGTTTGAAAAAATGCTCTATTTGTACATCCACCATACCGTTGAATATTTTATAGACTTCGATCAGATCACCGCGGATACGTCTACCTTTTAAGGAATGTAAGTTTAAGTATCTTAACCGTTGTTCATAATTCATATTTTTGCATTCCCGTAGTAGCTTTGTAGCCCTTCTTTGTACTTTCTCCACTGCCTTTGACTGCCCCTTGAGCAAGGGATACCATATCATATTTCCATATTCTAAGTGTGGCCGTACCAGACTTTTGTACAATTTCAATAATATATCTTTATTCAAGTATGTGAAAGTTCTCTTTATTAGTCCTATCATTTGGTTTGCTTTATTGATGATTTTATTGATATGAACATCGAAAGAAAGTAGTGGGTCAAAAATAACACCAAGATCTTTTTCTTCCTCGCACTCATTTATTTCATTTTCTTGTCCATTTACCTTCATATAATATTTATGATTTGGGTTTGTTTTACCATAGTGCATAACACTACATTTGGATACGTTGAAATGTAAGTTCCATTCATTAGACCATTCTTGTAATGAGTATATATCCCTTTGTATTTCTGTATGATTGGTAGAGTTTCCATACAGTTTCGTGTCATCAGCAAAAATCTTACAATTGCTTTGGACAGATTCTGGAAGATCGTTTATGAATATAGTGAAAAGTATGGGTCCTAGGATACTGCCTTGAGGTATACCACTTAGTACATCTAATCTTTGTGAAGTGACGTCATTTATCCTTACATTTTGTGTTCGTCCAGACAAAAAAGCCTGGATCCAATTCAGTACATTGCCTGTAATCCCATACCCTTTCAACTTCTCCAGAAGCCTACAATGCGGTACAGTGTCGAAAGCTTTTCTAAAGTCCAAGTAGACAACATCAAATGATGCTTTTTGCTCAATATATTCTGTAAAATCTTCCATTGTTAAAAGGAGCTGTGTCATACAAGACCTTTTTTTTCTAAACCCGTGTTGACAATCTGAATACAGATCATTGTCCTGAAAATGATTGACAATACAGTCTCTTATTATAGTTTCTAGAACTTTACACACCACACAGGTCAGACTAACAGGTCTATAATTTCCAGGCTCATTTTTTGATCCCTTTTTAAAAATAGCTGTAACTTCTGCAGTTTTCCAGTCTTCTGGTAAGACTCCTTCTTCTAAAGTTCTATTAAATAAGTGACAAAGTGGTTTTGATATTTCTTTACATATTTCCTTTAAGACCCTGGGGGAATGCCATCAGGTCCTTGAGCCTTATTTGGGTTCAGTCCTTTGAGTAGGTTCTCTACAGCTAATGGAGTTATCACAATGTCAGTAACAGCAGCCCCTCCGGATTTTGAACATTCGTCTATATTAGGTACAGTGGATGTGTCCTCTCTGGTAAAGACACTGGAAAAGAATGTATTTAAGGTATTTGCCTTAAGTTCATCTGTATTTGACAATGATCCATCAGTGTTCTTTAGAACTTGTACACCTGTATTCATTTTAGTTTGTTGCTGAACGTACTTCCAAAAGCTTTTGGGGTTTTCCTTGGCTCCATCTGCTACATTTCTTTCGTGTTTTTTTACGAGTCCTTTTAATTTCTTTATTACATTTATTCCTGGCTTTAATATATTTTTTGTATGATAGACTAGTTTTTCTCTTTAAATATTGTTTAAAATACTTATATTTGCTTTTTATTTTCCTAAGTATTTTAAGCGTCATCCAAATTGGTTTAGTTCTCTTGTTTTGTTTTTGTTTTACTTTGGGAGTACAGTTATCCATAGCATTCAGTACTTTCTCCTTAATGAAGGACCATTCATCATTTATATTTTTATTTTCCACCTTCTCCCATTCAACATCACCGATCATCTCTCTCAGCCTGTTATAGTTCCCTTTATTCAAATTGAATCTATACTTATTGTTTTCTCTTTGTTTTCCGGTATTACTGTAGAGTTGAAATAAAAGTATATCGTGATCGCTTTTCCCAAGTGAGGCAACGTGTTCAATCTCTGAGATCCATTGGCTGTCATTTACCAGTATCAGTACAAAATATTATCTTGAACTCCTTCCTTGATGAAGCCGAAATAAAGGCAAAAGCTTGAAAAATGAACATGTGTGGAGTGGGAATGTTGGAGGTGTGGATTTCATCACTACTCTTGTGTGTGTGTGTGTGTGTGTGTGTGTGTGTGTGTGTGTGTGTGTGTGTGTGTGTGTGTGTGCGTGCATGCGTGCGTGCGTACGTGTATGTGTGTGTGTGTGTGTGTGTGTGTGTGTGGAGAGAGAGAGAGAGAGAGAGAGAGAGAGATTTCTTCTTTTGTTTCTCAAGTTTGCATTGTTAATTCAGTTGTTTTGTTGTATTGTAGAGTTTTTAAAAAAATGTGTTTTATAATGTTATATCCACGTCCTAGTTGTCACTCTTTCTTTTTGTAATTCATTAATATTTTCCTTTTCTGAGGACCAGATGTTTTTTGCCTCTGTCAGTTAAACAAATTTGTTTGTTCATTCTCTCTCTCTCTCTCTCTCTCTCTCTCTCTCTCTCTCTCTCTCTCTCTCTCTCTCTCTCTCTTTTGAGAGAGAGACACACACACAAAACAGGATACACAGAGAGACACAGACAGACAGACAGACAGGCAGACAGACAGACAGAGAGGGAGGGAGATCGTTAACACTAAGCAATGTTTCATGTGAAAGTCACTCCAAAGGGCGGGAACGCTTGAAGGAACGGACCACGGGTTACATCTTCAAGAAAACCACATCTCCCAATAGTGTTGTTGATAAAGTGCATAACTGACACAGCAAAGCTGGACACGTGAAGCCTGTGTAACGTTCTGTGATTACCCAACTTTCGAAATTACACCACGTCAGTTGAGAAAGCGCACTTGCCCGAGCTCAAATCCCGAGGGCATTAAATCCAGACAAACCTTCCCCTTTGTTCCAAAATCAGCCACCACCCCCATCCCTTCCCCGCCCTTCTTTAAAATTCTCAAAGTGTCTCAAGTGACAAAGTATTTCATTCGAGATAAACTGCCCCTGACTTTGAGGAGAAAGCTATATAGGCTATTTTGAATCTGAGCCAGAAATACTCCCCACCTCCTGGTGAGTGACTTGGAGTATGGTCCAGAAACACCTCATAGAGTGATGCAGGCATATGCCCAAACTTAATTAACCGCCCTAAATGATGGAGAGATTGAAATGGGCACATGCCCAAATCCCACCTCGTGGTGCGTTCAGGACCATGCCCCAAGAAAAAGATACAATTGAAGGTGCGGGTGGGACCCAGGGAGGTACTGTCCTGAACTGTCGAACAAACCAGCTAGGAAAAATCCTGCACCATCCTTGGAAACCTGTGCTGTGTCCATACAGGGTGCGGGATGCACTGGGCATTCCATTAAGACTTCAAGGGACACAATTGCTCCCTAGCAAATGCCATTGTGTAATGGCTACTGGATATGATACGATGGAACCTCCACGGGAACGTTCCAAGGGGTGTACCAACCCATATTGCATGACTGCAAACCCCATCTGCGAAAAAGCCACCGTCAAGCAACTACCATGCACAACCCGCAGCCTCACTCATTACTGTTCTGCTGACAGATGAAGACTGTACAACTCCAGAAACAGTCAAGCTTTTGCCATGAGGTCATAGGTGTCCTCTGAAGAAAATCCTGGGTTACAGTCTTTCCCTGCGGTCAGTGGGTCTTTCCTCACCATCAGTGGGCCTTTCTCCAGAGTTGGCTAAAAGGTAGATAACAAAAACGTACACTCGAAGGAGCGGGTGAGGTACTGTCCTCAACTGCCGAACAATGCAGCTGGGAGCAATCCTGCCTGCGCTGTGTTTACATAGGGTGCAGGCATGTACAGGGCATTCCATTAAGACGTCAAGGGACATAATTGCTCTCTGGCAAATACCTTTGTGTAATGGCCACTAGATGTGATATGATGGAACCTTCACAAGTACACTCCCATGGGTGTAACAGCCCATATTGCATGACTGCAGACCCCATCAGCGAAAAACGCCACCGTCAAGCAACTACGTGTACGTGTTCAACTCGCAGCCTCACTCGTTGCTGTTCTGCTGACAGATGTAGACAGTAAAACTCCAGGCACATCCAAGCTTTTGCCATGAGGTCATACGTGTCCTCTGAAGAAAATCCTGGGTTACAGTTTTTCCCGCTGTCAACAGCACTTTCCCTGTAGTCAGTGGGTCTTTCCTCACCATCACTAGGCCTTTCCCAGAGTTGGCCAAAAGGCAGACAACAAAAACGTACACTCGAAGGCGCGGGTGGAACCCAGTGAGGTACTGTCCTCAACTCCCGAACAAACCAGCCGGGAGCAATCCTGCACCACCCTTCGAAGCCTGCGCTGTGTTCACATAGAGTGTGGAATGCACAAGGCATTCCATTAAGATGTCAAGAGACATAATTGTTCCCTTGCAAATGCCATTGTGTAATGGCCCTGGATGTGACACGACGGAACCTCCACGGGAGCATTTCCATTGGTGTGCCGGCCCATATTTCATGACTGCAGGGCCCACCGGCGAAAAACGCCACAGTCGAGCGGCTGTTGTGTACATCCCACAGCTTCACTCGGTTTTGTTCCGCTGACAGGTGAAGACAGTACAACTCCAGACACTATGAGACAGAAAGATGAAAAGGGCACAAGCCCAATTCCCTCCACAGGGTGTGTTCTGGATCATGCCCCAAATCGCCCTTCAGTCCAAAGGGGAGTGGGTTTTTTTTTTTTTTAAACTGATTGGAGGGGGGGGGGGGGGGGGGGAGAAGTTCTAAATCAGATCCAAAATCACTTGATCCCATACCTCAGGTGCAATTATATTTTGGTCGATATGTTTTGTCTTTTGAGACATTTTTTTGAGAATTTTGAAAGAAGATTGTTTTCTTTCACCTAACAACAGAGGAAGTTGGTCTGGATATATTCCCAAGGGGAGAGAGAGAGAGAGAGAGAGAGAGAGAGAGAGACAGACAGACAGACAGACAGACAGACAGACAGACAGAGACATAGACAGAGACGGAGGCAGAGAAGGGGGGGGGGGGGAGGAGGGGGAGTTTGGCTGCAAGTGCCCCTTACATCCGCCGGGGACTGTGGACTGAACGTTACAGCGGGACCTCGCGCACTGACTTTCTGGATTAGTGGCATCGTGATGGTGGCGATCAGAGACTGTGCGTCATGATCATGACATTTATACTCTATTCCTCCCATCTTTCTGACAAACAGTCACTTTTGGCTCCATTTCTCACTTACGCAGATCGACACTGGAAAAGGTGGGGGGGGGGGAGGGGGGGGGGGAGGCACTACACTACATTTTTGCAAACCTGAACACCCTCCTCCCCCCCCCCCCCCCCCCCCCGCTTCATACATACACGCCCCTCTCCTCCCCTTTCCGGCTCTAATCATCCTCCATCTCTCTCCCTTTAGGGCGAATCATTAACTAGAGAAAGTTGACAAGATAGAATCACGGTACACAGGAATCGGTCTAAATGAAAAAGACTAGTTATAAAGGAATGGGGGGGGGGGGGGGGGGGGGAAGGCTGAAGCCCTGCATCACGTGAGAGACTGAGAACTCGGACAGACACGCCAAAGAATACAATAAAATAAAACAAAATAAAAATACAGCTATGCATGGATACTTACACTAGAGCACACTTTTGCCACATATATTTGTCTATTTGTTTTGCTCTTTCTTTTCTTGTTTCTTCCTTTCTTTCCATATACTCTTTCTGTCTTCTGTCTGTATGCGTGTTTCGTCTTACCTGGTAACGCATTTGTAGTTACAGTAAGTTCGAAGTAGGTTTCATATTGTCGTGCGTATTATGTTAACGTATGATTTAATTAACAACATAGACAAACAGAAAGAATAGAAAAAAAAGGAAAAGATGAAGCGGAAAAAAACTTTAATACCAACTATTTCATAAGAAAATACAGATTTTATAACCCGATTCTCTCATCAACCTGTTTAATGCTGCTGTATTCATTCAACTTCTTCAAAATTGGTTGATTAACGTCTTCCTTTTTACCGCTGCAAAACCCAGGCGATCAAGTGGTTAATATGCACCACACACGCCTTCACTTCATCTTGAACCACGTGTCACCACCTCCAGTTGAAAGTTGAGTGTGAGATTAACGTCCTATCGGCCTAAGGCCCTCATGGACAAGAGGACCGCAGACATAGGTCTGCATCATTAGTGGCAACTGTTGACGATGGCAGTAGTGGGTGAGTTTCATGTAGGGTCGTCATGTTTCTCACTGAGCTCTTGTTCCTCTTGAACGTTGGTTCAATTTTGGTTGGTGGTCGGCCGTCGATGGGCGTCGGTCTAATTGCCTCTTTTCCCAAACTGAAGGCTGTCTTCAGGACTACCGGGCGGCCTTCTTCATGCTCGGGTGGCGATGGTCCTGTGCCGCGTGAGGCCGCCTCAAGGAGGGAGCAGGACGAAAGTCGCTGGAGCGCTGCACAAGTCCCTGCTACTGGGCGGGTACTCGCAGACTGCGGCCGAGAGGGCAATTTTTCATCCCCACCCCATAAGGAGTACCCACATGTCTGCCTGACCTCAGAATATGGTTACCAGGCCACGGTGATCAGTTTTCTTCTTCTTTCTTTTAGTGTCCACAATCATCATGTTGTTTATTCTGACACTTTTGTGTGTATGACCATTTTTTATCCCGCCATTAAGGTAGCCATACTCCAACTTCGGGGAAGGTGCATGCTATGTGTAACGTGTCATCCATACCAACGGCCAAACGTTTCTCTTCCGAAAGTTGGTGATGGGATTTTACGTGTGTGCAAGATGTGCGTGCGTTCACACACGGAACCTCGGTTTATAGTCTCATTCGAAGGGCTGTGTGGGGAATGGAGTCAGAACCAATGGGAAAAATCCCCCTGTACCGAAACGGCCCGGCGGAGATGCGAACTCGCAACCCCAAGATTACGAGTCCGATGCTCTACCAACTGAGCTGGCCCCAGTCGGGCAGCGCTCCATCGCCGATCGCCCCACATCTACAGGAGCCGTCCCCCGGCGACACAGGCTAGGCTGGAAGATTGACTACGCAGCCCGACACTGACCTCTCACGTCAGTGTCATGCAGCTCCTTTCTCTCGGCATCCGCTGCTATGCCACACTCGCAGCGAAACGAACGGCACCTTTAGTTTGCCGATTTGTATTTATAGGATCTTTGCTCTCCACCACCCCCCGCCCTTCCCAACAGTAACCAAATGTAGTTTCGTAATAAGCCTTTTAAACATACAACTGTGCAAAAAGACACAGTGAGTTATGTTTGAAAGTTTATATTACGTCAATTGCACAATTCTTAACGACAGAAAACAGATTACGGCAAGAAAATTTCGAAACTTCTTGTAAAAGCACTCCGTAGCATACATCCGGGTAATTAGAGCGAATTATGACCGATTCAGCATCATGGCGTATGCACAGATGAAAGGAATGATTATCAGACATTTGTTGATAATCTGCTAAGTTGATAGATCCAGAGGTTCCCAGCTTTTCTACAGTCTGCTGAGGTATTCAGTAATGTATGTGTAATTATATCGGGTCTATCATATGTCTAACATGGTCTCTTTTGTCAATTTCTCTCGCCGAAACAAGTTTAAAAATTGTGTAAATCATTTTCAGATTTGGTTGGATACCACAGTAATGACAATGGGTTAGCAGCAGCATAGATCAGCTCGGCGATCTCTTGTCACTGTTTAATGCATACATGTGTGTAAGAAAATGGCATTGCAATCGCCAAATGTTGGTTGTCCATGTATGTGTATTGACAGTATCCGCAGGATGGTGCACATTAAAGTAAACGTCGTATCATTTGGCGTCATTTGATAATTGAATCGTCTCAGCTATTGTGCCAGTATTCCCACCGTATGCACAGCAACGCACGCACGCTCGCTCGCACGCACGCACGCACGCGCGCGCGCGCACACATACACACACACACACACACACACTTGCATACACAAAAGGCAAATGTAAAAAACCTGAAAGGCTTATTCGTCAACCCACAATGAAACAATTTTGACTTGCAGAATTTAACTAATGATTGAATCTTGCACTTAGCAAAAATTCTGCAATCATGGAATAATCTCCATGAAAATCTCGTCAGCTGAAATGCGTTCCACAGACATCTCTACCCATACAATTTTATCAAATGTTGTTAGCATACATTAGGACATATACTGATGTAGAGCGAACTGAAGAAAGATACGTTTACAAAGATGAAGTTCTTGAGCAGCAGTGCACAAATCACATGCAAATTTTAACCATACTGGAGTCTTGGTGTGCTGTGGCCAAAGAGCTACAGACAGCTCTTTCAGCCTCTTGCATGTGAAATCACATCTGGATGTGGCTGGTTCTTCAACATGTTTACATATAGGAATAATAGCAGTAATTACAGGGCCTGAAAATCATGAAGGGAAAAAAAAAAAGCAAGAGGGTATGAATTTGTACCAAAGTATACTGATGAATGAGGTTTAAAAGTAAATTTTATTGGAAAAATAACTTTAAGTGTAGCTGCTACAAGATCTGGTATCCCGCTGCTCTGAACTACATGATGTTGACATTACGATGACTCACTACCGACCTCCCCATGCTTTCACAGAAATGTAGATAGACACCCCTTCCCTTCTTTCTCACCTTCCCCTTTTTTAAGTAAAAAAGAACGAAAAGGAAGGTTTGTACACATCCTTTGTTAAAAATACTTTTTTTCCCCAAAGTATACCAACAGCAATTTTAGGGTAAACAGGTTTGATTTCACTAATACTGTAGTCAAATGAATTGAAGTCCACTAAATGACTGCTGCGCTTGTTCCTCTTGAAGACTCTTACTTCTGTCTGTTTAGATGTTGTTTTTCCCATTTTCGGAATTCAGAGTAATCTTATTACGTAATTTTTTTTCCTTTCAGTTGTTCATAAGCACTGTTAAAATTTGCAACTCATCCTGTGAAACAACAGTATAACTGCTGATTAATGAAAGCACACACTAGCTGGTTTTATTGCCATAACAGCAGATCAGTATTGCTCTCACTTTTGCTTCTGAGCAGCTTTGCAATGAGATCGTCTGTGGTATTAATGGTATTTTAAGAGATGTTGCCCATTGATGGGTTGTCATGAGATGGGTATCTATACATATTACCAGAAAAGTTTCATGATCCCATCGCACATGATAAATTTAAAGATTAGCGGGATGGATAGGATGGTCACTATCCAAATTTCAGGATTGGTGGGATGGCATAAGGTTTGAGGACCCCCCTGCCCACTTGCACCCCAGGACAATATATAGCTAGATAATTTACAGTCAAACCCAAAGGGTACCTAATGATACATTAATTAACGGTTATCAGTGTTTGAAACTGGTGACGAATATATTGAGTTTAAAAGAACAAGTGTTTGACTTGACTTACCGCTGTACGTGGTTTCTCCTTCTGTCATGAAATGTCTGCATTCTATGCCATTCCATCAGTATTTTTCATTGTTACTGTTATCTCATACTTTTGATGTGATCAGATTCTGTAGGGTTGTTTACAAATTCTAGATGTTTGCCAGCATTTTGAAACATATTTCATTCATTATCTGAAGAACCAGGTCTGTGCAAGAAAAAAAAAAAAAAAACACCCAAAATTTCCAAAATGGCAAGGGTTAAAGTGCTTGTAAGAAAGAAAAGAGATTGTGACTTTAATTTAAAGTGCTTGTTGTCTTGTAAAGTTTCAGTAATTAGGTGTGCGTTTCTATGATGTATGTAGATTTCATCCCTGAGAAGTTTGATGAACTGGTGAACAGAATTTGGAAAGAGAGGGGGTTAGTTACCACCAAGGACACAGACAGAGTACAGGACTAGACACAATCAAATGCGTTTCGACCTCTTGGGTCTTCTTCAGGTGAAAACAAATAACATATAAGACAGTAACAAGTAGAACATGTAGCCACTTAGTTTCGCTTCTCCTGTTCGTCTAAGAGGTCAGGTTCTTAATATGCCAACCTGGTGAACAGAGCCTATAATACTTTGTTTAAGAAAAATGAGTACTTGTGCTGTGAAGAGCACAATTTAACATGGGTGTTTAAGTGTGCAAATGAGCATGTCAGTTTTGGTATGGTATGTTGTGCCATGTCATGCTCAAACCAGTTTTGTTGCTCTGTTTGACAAAAACATTCATGAAACAAAACCAACGTTTAGTCATTCTTTTGTTCGTAGTAGACTGTGCAGAAACTGTGAACTCCCAATTTTGGCATCATATATAGTTTGATAACCATGTCAGATTAAAACTGTGGTCAGTTTTCTAGCTTGAGAAATCGAAAAATGATTTGTTCCTACCAGTGCCTTATCTTGTCAGTTTCAAATGTGCATTGGAACCATTTGGTATTGGCTGGCATATCAAGAACTTGACCTCTTAGCCGATTTAAGAGATCAAAGTCATCTGCATAACTAATATTATATGTGTCATTGTAGTTGTGTGGGGGATTGAGTGTTGCTAAAGAATTCTTCAAGGTCATACTCATGGTTGGAAGGTACGTATTATTTAAAGACAAGAAAGTTGCAGTAATCACATTATCATAATGGTGTACATCTGCAAATCTTGGCAATGCAAGGATTTAACAGAAGAAATGCTTTATGATTTACTCCTTTTTGTCAATTTTCCGCTTTGTCTCTCTTATGCTGATGATATCAGCCATCAGTAACACTGCACAGTCTTCACTGTGTACTGAAAAAAAAAAAATCACTGAACACCTAAAATGAAGATGAATGAAATGTCAAATGCTGAGCAGTGAATGCAAAGAATGGTCATTTGTCTGGAAAAGTAAAATGTCTTGAAAGATGTGATCTCCAAAAATGGAAATTTTGTCTGCAAAATCATATTTTGTATTAATGTAGTTTGACAGTGTTCACAAAGGGAGGAAGTAGGAAAAGAAGGTTTTAAACACTACACTTGCTGAGTTAGTTGATAATGGTTGGTGTTTGTTTGTTTTTATTTCTGTCATTAGATTCCAGAGGCTGAAGGTTGATTCAGTCAACAAAATATTTCTTTCATGCTATCTGCAACTAAACAATTATTGTTGTCAGTAAGGGTTCAGTAGATCTGTCCTGCGTATGTTGGTTCAGAAGAGGCACCACTGAAGTGACTTTGTGGCAGTGCAACGTCTCCTCTGGTAGGTTGCCTTATAGTATACTCCTTGTGCATGCAATGGTGGGGACAAGTTGTACTGTGGCTATGGAAGGGGAGCCAGGATAAGTGACTTGTGTGCATTGCCACTGAGGTGGCATGGAAGATGAAATGAGAAAAAAATTGAAAGTTGACGAGAGAAATTTAGTCATATCTGTCAGAAGCAAGTAGATTCAAAGTGAATCTAGCTTTTAGAGAGAGACATTGTTAGAAAACATGCCATTGGTTTTCCTTTTATTACTGTGAACTAATCAACTATACTTTGAAATTATGCCACATTTTTTTCTTTTGTTACTAGTAAGAACCATCATACTTTGTGCAAGTGCAGGTCATCTTCAAATATTCATTTTTCATTTGAGGTGACCATTGGTGTTTGCACATACCATTGTTGATCGTACTTAAAACTTAAAGAAAAGAATTGCCAATCAAATCAATGGATTAAATCCTTTTAAGTTGGGGGGGGGGGGGGGGGGGGTTGAAATTCCTTGCATTACCAAGTCTAGAATGTCAGAATGCAAGAGGTGACATGATTGATAGGGGGGGGGAAGTTTAAATTCCTAAACTTACCAAGTCTAGAAAAAAAATGCCTGAGGTTATATGTTTTATAGAAGCCTTTGAGATTTTACATGGTTACTATGAGATCCAAACTACAAGTAATTCATTTTCATATGATTGCTCTAGTACTAGAGATTATTATCTGCAATTTAAATAAATTGCTTGTTGAAACTTACCTTTTTGCACTTTTTGTTTTGTTTTGTCTTTTGCTCACAGGAATAATATATTTGGAACTCTTTACCAGGTGCTAATTTGACTGCCGGAACACAGAACAGTTTTAAAGAGGAAGTTGATAAGCTCTGGGAAGAATATTGCTGCAACAGTTTTAAAGAGGAGATTGATAAGCTCTGGGAAGAATATTGCTTCTAAACAAATTTTGATGTTATATAGGGAATGGAATTGACAGATATACTGTTGTACACCCTCAATTAAGAAAGCTGCTTTTTACTAAAAAGAAAATTGAAATGAAAATAAAATGAAAATGGAGACAGAGTGGGCAAAGGCTCTTCAGCCTGTAGTGTATGCCATACTGTGATTTTCTTTCAAGTTTATTTCTGGAACTGTGAATTTATAATCAGTTGATTACGTATAGTAGTGTAGTAGGTACTGGCATCTATCTACATGCCAAATGACTGGATAAAACACTGCATTTTGAAAGAGGAAATTCATAAAACAACAACAAACATGCATACTGTGTTAACTTTTTCTTTCAAAAAGATTTTGTATGAAAATTTGAATTGCTATTTTTGATCAGAATTGAGGAATTTCCCAGTCTTCTGATGCTGATTTATCTTATTGTAATTACTGTGAAACCTGCCAGAACAGAGATTCTACATGTACACACACATACGCACGCGCGCGCACACACACACACACAAATTAATCTATTGCAAGTGAGCTGGTAAACTGCAGCGAACTAAACCACTTTATTATTTCACATTAACTGTGTCAGTGAACAGTTTTGACAGTACATGAATTTGCCTGTAAGACCAGATTCAAACAATCTAATGACCCTTATATTAAGTGGGGAAATCCAAATTTGGTTGTCTGCATCTCAGTATGCATGCAACACATGTATAGTTTATAAAAGCACATAGGGCAAAGTTGCCAAAAAAACAAGAAATGAATGCCTTCAGATTCATAGTGTAAGTTGATAATATATTAAACATGCTTTTTTGTTTTTGTTTGCTGCCCCCCCCCTTTTTTTTTTAAATTTCAAACAAGAATTCCATAGTTAGAGTTGGTCAACCCCATCCCCATCTCCATTTCTCCCAAAAGACCTATCAATACCGGCAAAATTGTTGAAAGTGGAAAATGTTTATCATTTCAGCGATCACAGAGGTGCTGAGTTCATTAGGTGATCCAGCTTGTTAAACTTAAACAGAAAGGTTAGTCCAAGATATTGAATTAGACATTAATTAAACATCCAGAACACTGATATAAGGCGACATATGGAATGACGAATATAAACTAGTATAAATTGTAAAGCTGTTTTGAAAAATTGCTTTGACTCCTGCACCCTCAACATATACATGCACCCTAAAGAGAAGAAAATTAATTCAGAAATGTTTATGAAGTGCTGAAACATTGGTCAGAAAATTGCCATGAAGCTCAGATTATGCGATATATCCCCATCAGGAAAAGGACACAAATCTTTGTGAAAAGATAACTTGACATAAAAATTGACAACGGACATGAAAAAGGAGAAGTGATCTGATTTGGGAGTAATTTGTGATAACATTTTCATTGTTTCAAAATGTAAGGCACTCCAGGTGTTTAAGTTTTGGATGGAAAATAAAGCCTTTTTGTATATTGGAGTTGAGATATGTGTTATTTATCATTTAACATGATACTGCCTCTAAAGTCTGCAAATAATGGCTTTTGATTTCAAGCAGGACAAGCAGAAGAGGTAAACAAACATGAAATCCATATTTTCACATGTCCCAAGGTTCTAATTCATAATCGCCATTAAGCTTTCTGTATCCTGGCAATGACTGGCAATGAAATGAAATGAAAGTCTTGTAAATTCTAATCTATAACAATAATGACAATTATCAAAATGATAGATTTTATTTTAAACTAATGAATACCTTCTTTGAAGTTTGATGAAATAGAAGTGTCCTCCATTATCGGTTTGCTCAGGACAGTGCCAGCTTTTTTTTAATATTCATTTTGAGATAAAAGGAAGTCAAGTTCTTATTGATACTTCTTCTTCAGCGTTCCAGTTTCTGGTAGTGTGTGAACTCGTTTTACCCAGTTGGGATACTCACACTATACTCGAGAGTCTAGTCAGTTCACTCCGACTTAGTTAGTGCAGAAATTTGTGGGAAGAGGTTGTAGAAAAAGATGGATAAAAGATATAGTATACAGAAAGGACAGTAGACGACAGTACAGCAAAGGAGGAGACCGAGATACTGAGAACGATAGGAAAAGGGGACGTAACTAGCACAGAATGTCCAGAAGGAGGGGAACTATTAGTACAAAAGACACCCCCCCCCCCCCCCAGGTATCCCCACGGGGAAAGTTATTGATACTGATAGTAATGAGTTGATTTTTTTTTCGTGTGTTACAGCCCTGCAAAAGCACCATGAACAAGGATTAAGTTGATGGCACCAGAATGTGACCTGCTGCTGGGCATGATCAAGACTTGCTGTCACGCTGTTTCCACTTGTGTCCACAAGAAAGGAGGCTGATCTGTTCTACAGGCCACAGTGTAGACTTGTTCAGCTTTCCAAACTCAATCAGGATGGAAATGGTTAATTTCAGAACTCTTTCGGAAGAGAACGCAAGTGTCACATGCAGTGCTAATGCACATGAGGACAATATGGATCGGTATTCCCCACTAGCCCAACAGAAAACTCCCCAATCCAGTCTCCTGAACTGGAAAGAACCCCCAATCGTTATTCCCCAACAAATCCAACTGATGATGTTGATGATCTAGAGGATCATATATTCAGGACTGAGAGAACAGGTGATGAAGAAATTTCAGCACCTGCAGGCACGGAGGAGGATGAAGACATTGTTGTAAAAGAAAGCTCTTGTGAAGTAATAGGAACAGAGGACACAAACAGTCAGAATGATGATGATGATAGTGATTGTGATTCAGAAAATAGGCTAGTCATTCAGGAAGAACTAGAAGAAGAAAAGGAGGGAAAGAAAACCGGGACAGAAGATGAGGCAGAGAACACAGAACATTGCAAGAGCAACGAAGATGCAGAAGGAGACTGTGCAGAGAATAAAGAAACTGACAGACCTAAGGAAGAAACAGAATCATTCTTGTATGATGTGAATTCCTTGGACGACAGTCAGGCAGAGGAAGAACAGCAAAAAGAGAAAGCACATGAGTACGAAGCTGATCCGATGTCCATGGTCAACTTAGACTCAATACCGCTTCCTGCTTCTGAGCCACAAGATCAGCGCAGTAAGTGTATGATAAATGCTATAAAACGGAGTCTTTCTCTCTGTCTCTCGCTCTCCTCTCTCTCTCTCGCTCTCCACCCCTCCCCATTTCTCTCACTTCATGCTTGTGCACATGCGCGCAGTGTAATGGTCTTTATTCTTTATTTCTTATGTTCCTTTGCTGTGGAATTCTATGAGACTCTCAGGTCTCTGTCTTAAGTTGTGAATACAGTTTTGTTACAAAACTTTTGCCCATTGTTATGGATCTGCTGTATACTTGTACATGTATGGATGCTGTGTTCATGATATGGACAGTTGTGGTTGTCAAATATGTTAGTAGGCCAGCACAATGTCATCAGAGGTGAGTTGTGACCATGACAGAGATATAAAAAAAAAAAAAAAAAAAATCAAAATTTCTGTGTATTTGCGGGAGACTCACATGGTCATTAAAGGTTCTAACAAGTTTAGAGAAATGGAGGTGTATGTCCAAAGGCCTTAAAAGCTTGTAAAAACTGATTTGAGTTTGTAAAAGCTTGTAAATATGATCAAATCGATGTCTCCTGAAAAAAAAAAAATAGGGGGGTTGTTTCAAATGGATTAGTATGCAGCTTGGATTCAGCCTGTTTAGATCAGAGTCTTGCATGTGTAAGTCTTTAGTTATTAGGAGTTAACAAGGAGATTGGACGTAGCCAAAAATAACATCAGGATTGGTCACTGCTGCTTTAGTTTAACTGATCAAAGTGGATAGCCCAAGTATGAATGCAAGTGTTCTAGTGTGACTGGTATGTATTGAGTTTAAACATTTGTTTCCATTAGGTCTTAAAACTTTGTAAATTTTGTGCCGACTGTGATGCGGTTCACAGTCAACCAAATAAGAGTGACAAGCAATAATTTGGATCCTTTACCTGCTTTTGATTGGTTGATGGTATTAGTTTGCCCCCCCCCCCCCCCCCCCCCCCCCACCCCCTTTTTCTTTTTTTAAAGAAGGGAAATTTTGTCATTTGATACCCTGGTCACATCTGTTCTAAGAATCCAGAAGTTTCAAGTTCAGTATGAATTTATACATGTGATATATAGATCACATATGCTTCCATTATATCTAATTTATAATTGAAAAAAAAAGGGTTGTGGTGCTGTAACTGAGAGACTGACTGAATCAGGGTATGAATACTATTATGTAGCATCTCAGAACACGCAGCTCTGCAAGCAGATACAGATTACCTTAGTATGGTTTATCTCAGAGACCAAATAAATTAAAGTCATGGTCCATTGGCTTAAAGATATAATGAGCAGAACATGTTTATGTTGTTTAAGTTTATTATGCTCTGATATAATTGAAGCCCTTCAATTTGCTAGATTTAATTGCCTTTAAAACTTGATAACGTTTAGAGGAATTCTGAAATCAGAAACCTGTTCCTCAACCCATCAACCTCATCCTCCCCACCCCTGCACCTGAAAAAAAACTCACTTTGAGAAGAAGAAGAAAAACATTGGAAGGTTAACAAATAAGCAATCAACTGCATTATTGTCAATTGTTTGATTGATTTTACTTGGTTATTACTGTTACTGCATGCAAAAGTCTTCAACTGATCAGAGATCTGTTCATGACAAAATGGTAGAATGGAAAAAACTGTTGGAGGGATGCCAGAAATTTGATTCAAGTGTCCACGACAAGGGGCTTAGAACAATGTCCTGGAAATGAATGCATCAGATTGCACAGATTTTACCCATTTGTTGCAAAATTTTAAGGGGAGAAGGGAGGGGGTGCATGCCCCAGACCCCCCCCTCCCCCCCCCCCGCCAAGTGTTTTGCCAGTGCAGATACACTTTCCTTTGTGCACATCGAGTTTCCTCCTTTTTTATGCTCTGTGATTTTAAATTCTGACTATGATAACATATATTTTTAACACATGACCTGCGTCTTCTGTTTAGCTTGTTCACAGTCAGAATGCATTTGATATGCTATTTTGTTCTTGTGCATTACTTCTGCTACTGCTGTATGCACATATTTCTCATCAGGTGAATCACAAATTGGCAGAAATGGAATTTTCCTTCATGAAGAAACATTCCTGGTTTGTGCTTTGTGACATTTGAATTTATTTACAAGTCCGTAAAGTTTAGCTGATGTGTATGTTATTTGTTGTTTTAGATATTATTTCTTCAGTCATGTTGGTTTTGCATTGTCTTCTCATTTTTTATACAAGACGCCGCATACTGAATTATTTCCATTGGCGACGGATACATGTATATCTTTTTTTTAATCTCTTAATATAAACACAAAGGCTTGTTGTTATATATCAACAGAAAGTATATATCAACAGAAAGTGTAAAACATGAACATTTCTCTCAGTATGTTTTCAAATACTTTTACTTAGCCAATACCAAAATGCTGTTGTGACATTTAAAAAAGAAAAGAAAAGAAACATTTTGACAGTATAACAATAAAATGCTTCTCTTTGCATCATTAATTGTGGAAGATAAAAAAAAAAGGTAAGAAATGGTTCTTGGTGGGTTATTTGTTTGGTGGTTTTTTGTGTTTACAGGAGGAGACACAACAGATGTGCTCCAGCTTTCAGCTGACAATGACCTGGATACAAGACATAATGATGTGGATGCAAGGAAACACTATAGTGATGATTCTAGCGGAGATGAAAGTGAAATCTCAAGAGAGAAAAGCAAGGAACGCAGCAGCAGCAGCAGCAGCAGCAGCAGTTCCTCAAGTAGTTCTGACCAGTCTCCAGAATATGACCGGTCTCCAGATAGTCCATCTAGTCTGGAGCAGCCATCTCACACTCTTACAGATGAGAACAAAGCCAGAACGAGTTGGACAAAGAAAGTTCTGGTGAATTGGATGATGATAACAGTGCGGATGATGAAAATTTTAGAAATGACAAAGAAGAATCAAATAAAGATAGGAATTCTGGTGCTAGTCCCAACCATGAAGACTTGCATTCTAGGTGTATTGAAGATGGAATTGACATCATAGAAATGAGTGTTGACCTAGATGACAAAGATGATGGATCTGAACTGAGGTTGACTGGCTTCAGTGCTGCTCCTAAGGGTAGTCCTGCACTCGGTGTAACTCGAGTGATCCAGCGTGTGAATGTGGAAAATGAGGGTCGGGTAGAGGGTGATTCTAGGACAGTGCAAGCTGGAGAAGAGGACAGTGATGATGATGTCCAGATAATAGAATGTCCTCCTCAAGAACCTATTGACACACTCATTGTTGATGATGATGATGATGATGATGATGATGATGTCATTCCATGCAGCAATGGTGATCCCAGAAAGTCGGTGTCGGAAGTATCTAGAAGTCACAGAAGCAAAAAGAAACGTACTGTTGAACAAGATGGCCATGATTTAAGAATAGTTATACGTGAAGAACGACGAGATAGAGATGAAGACAGACATCGTCGACGCAGTGATAAGGGATCACGTAGTAGTAGAAGAGAAGACAGACATTCAGATTCTCACAGACGAGATGAATCAAATCATCAGTCATCTGAATATTCCTCCCGAAGACGACATCATCGATCACAGAGTCGTTCTCGAGAAAGGCGACGCTCTAGGAGGTCCAAGTCAAAATCTCACTCTCGAGATAGGTCATCCCGTCGAAGACGGCACAGAGACAGATCAAGAGAAAATGAGAGATCATCGGAGAGAGACAAGGAACATGAACGTGAGAAATCTCATCGAAAGAAAAGACATGATCGTAAACACGAACATAGTCATAGAAGTCGGTCCAGATCTCGCAGTCGTCGACATCATCGGGGTGATAGTTGGAACAAAGAAAATCATGAAGACCATTCTAATAGAGAACATGTTTCATACAGACAGTATAAAAACAGACATTATCGTCATCATGAACAGTCAGGGCAAGAGGAATCCCCTGTTGTAGAAAGTCGTGAAAGGAAGAGGAAAAAACGTAAACGAGAACGCGGGGACTCGTCCAATCATGAGAGGAGACGAAGAAGGCGTGAAGATGATGCTGCTGAACATGGTCACAGAACACGCGAAGAATCGCCAGTAGTGGATAGGAGACATAGAAAACATGCTGAGGAAAGAGAGGAGACACCTGTAACTGACAGGAGGAGGAGAGACATGCAGAATGGGATGAATATGCTTTGATAGAGGGAAGTAGTAGGTCCAGAAGGCATGTTGAACACAGGGAAGAATCGCCACAAGTTGAGAAGAGGCGCAGGAGACATAGGAGAGAAGAGGAACGTTCGCCTTATGTTGAGAGAAGAAGTGGAAGATACATAGAAGAACAGCTTGAATCTCCTGTTGTGCAGAGGAAAAGCAGAAGGCATGTCGAGGAGTGTGAGGAAACATTTCAAGATGACAGAAGGAGCCGAAACAGAAGACATAGGGAAGAACAAGAAGAGTCATTCATTGTGGAGAGATCCCGGAGGAGTAGACGGCATGTTGAGGAACATGCTGAATCACCCGTGGTTGAAAGAAGAAGTCGAAGACATGCAGAAGAAAGAGATGAGTTCGCTCAAGTTGAGAGAAAGCACAGAAAACATGCTGAGATACTGCCTGAGTCATCTTTGCCAGAAAGAAAGAATAGAAATAGAAAATATTCAGATGAATGGGATGAACCATCAATTGATGACAGAAGACATTTGGAAGAAGAACTACAAGAATCACCTGTTTTGGAAAGAAAAAGGACACAGAGTTCAACATGGAGCCCAAGTGACACATTCCAGAAAGACCCATCAGATTCTTCAGATTCTGATTCCTCTTCAACTCAAGAATCGGACGAAGAAAGCGAAGAAGATGACAGTGAGGAAGAGGAAGTTGAACGTCAGGTTGTCCTTGTTAACAGAGATGAAGATGAGGAGCAGATTCTGTCTTCAGACAAAGAAGATGAAGACATTCAAACTGATGATGATCTACAGGTATCTAAAACGGACAGTCTTCCTGCTCCAGAATCTGATGATGTTTCCGTGCATGAAGCTGATGGTGTCTCAGAGCAGGAGGTTGAGAACGTTCCTTCCCCAGAATCTGAGTCTTTAGAAAAGGAAGCCAGAAGGCCTTCAGTATCAGAAGAAGAAGAGCCAGAGGAAAGCATTTCTTTATCTGAGGGGTTGCCTTCTGCGTCAGCCCCCAAACTGGAAGAGCTTGCCTCCAAACCTGACCCCAAGGAGAGTATATCAGCTCAAGCTGTCAGTCAGAAAGCAGCACCAGAAGAAGCTGTATATGATCCTGCCCACCCAACTGAGAGTGAAACAGACAAAGCATTTCCAGAAAGTCCCAAGACACCATGTTTGCAAGATGAAAAGGTGGATGGCACTCAATCTCCCAAAGTGTCACCAGCAGATAAAACTGCTGTGGACAAGCCATCAGGGGATGGTAGTTCATTGGTTACAGTTCCTAAAACAGATTCTGCTACCCCTGGTGTTGTAGGAGCTCGTCATCAGTTACTGGTAAACTCTGTGCTTGTCCGACCACCATTTGGCAGTGGAACATTACCCAGACCACTTGCTGCTCCACCCCTTCCACCAGGTTTTCGCTTGCAGATAGGTGGGCCTGGTGGTCCCATTTCTATTAAAAGTCAGCCAGGTCAGCTCTTGCCTCCTGGTCCACCTCCTCTTCCCCGTGGCCTCTCAGATCTATCAAACAGCAGTTCTGAGGGGGAGATCAAAAACACTGCAGCTCCACCTCAGCCTTCAGGACTACCTGGTATGTTCCAGTCTGGTAAACAGGTAAAAGTGACAGCAGATAAATTTGATAATACTCTTGCTAATCTGGTAGTAGCTCAGAATCTTCTCACTGCCATGAAAGAAGGAAGTGCAGGAGGTCCCCCCAGTGTAGTGACTCCACCGAAGTCTGTGTTCAGAGTGCCCCAGTCCCCAATTCCTCCTCCTCCCAAGATCCCCGCCAAGCTTCTCCCCAGTTCAGCTGCCACCCAGTCACAGTCTGGAGATTCCAGGGAACCAATGGACATGGACATGTCTCCACTGGATGATGATTGCGAGCTGGAGCTGCCAACACCACCCGATTTCTCTGATGAACCAGAGAACAAACAGAAGACTAATAAGCCTCCACTGGCAGCAGTTAATCTCAAGGCATTAACCAATGTCATCAAAAAGCTTACATCTCAGCCAGCAGATGACATGCCTGGGTCCGCGGTTGACCTCACCAACAAAGAGAAGGTAGGAAATGTAGCAATTGAAAATTCAGTTTGTTTCATTAAGCTTTTGAGTAAGTTTCCACTTCTCTTTTGCTTAGCTCCAGCAGCCAAGACTTTAATCCCGCAAGATTATGTTATACTACTAGTGATTGGATGGCATATAAAATTGTGGGGCACATTAAAACTTAGAGAACTTACCATGGTCTGTAATTTATAAAATTTTCATATTCATCTATAAAAGAGTGAAAGGAAATCTTATCAGTTGACACCAAAGACACTTTAACTGTCATTTTACTATCACAATGTCAAGCTTTCATTTCCTCTGTAGACCTTCTTCAGATTAACTGAGTGGAGTTAGTATTGTTCATTCTTTCTTCTTCTTTTTATTATTGAAAATGAAGTGAATGGTGCAAGTATTTCTCAATAAATGTTAGGGTTGTATGTTTGTGTGGTGGTGGTGGTGGTGGTTATTGTTGTCGTTGTTTGTAAATGTCGGCTTTTTCTCTTTTTTTTTTTTTTCCCAATTCTTGAGAGATGATATAATTCCTGCCTTCTGCTGGTTTTTGCGGCGCAGATTCTCAAATTAGATTACATTAATCTCATTCTTTACATTCTCACTTGGGGTTCAAGGTGCAACTTTTGACAGTTAAGGCTCTTTCTGATGTTATTTATTCTGTTTTGGTAATGTTTTCTGTAGCATTACTGTTTTTCTCTCATCACTTTTTCTCTGTATTGTCTGCATTCGTATTATACAAATAAGTATGTGGACTTGCATATGCACACACATGTACGCATGCATACACATGAACAACAGCAGACCACACCATACACTGTACCTGTCACACACTATACAACCACCATGCATGCACCCATACAAATGTGTGCACATATATACACACAAACACACACACATGTATACATACACACACACACCTTTTTCTTTATCCTTTCAGCAGAAAAAAAAGATTACAGTTATGAGGCCACACAAGAAAGGAACCACAATAGTTTTGTGACATTGGCATAGAAAAAGCCTTGATTACTAGGGTACTTGGTTGACTATAAGTGTGCTGTGTTTGCTGTTAGTGATGATATTGAGTAACATGCCTGTATTTGTGATTTGTTGGGGGCAAGCATTTATACATCCTTTTTTTTTAGCATGAAATGTGAGGTTGAATGAAACCAGTGTTTTAAAGAAAAAATGGGCAGAGAAGGCAACAGAACCAGACAGCATATATACTACGCACAAAAAGTTAAGGATCGGTATGTGAAAACAGGTGCGTAATAAACTCAGTTCGCTACTGTTATTTATTTCTTAGTCCAGCCAAATTGTCATGAATTCTTTTTCAGCTGTAAGTGGGCGATGTTGTGTTAGTGCGAAAATTGCACGGGATTCTCCACTACTGAGCTGGGCCGCAAACGGAAAAGCGGAAACTTGCGAAAAATGACCTTGTTTTGGACCGTTCTGCCTGAACATATTGCACTTGCCAGATGGAAAAACCATTATGCACGTGCAAGCACTGCTGTTTATGTGTGAGATGCTGTCGCTCGCTTGGCTATATAAGAAGACATTCCACCAGTAGTAGGCCTGATCTGACAATGCCTCCACGACGAAAATTAAGCGAGTTGGATAGGGGACGAGCTGTTGCATGGTTCCAAGATGGTGTTCCCAAGCGAGAAGTGGCCAGGCAACTTCATGTGTCCATCTCGGTCATTGTCCGACTGATTCAACGCTTCACAGCCACTGGGATTGTCCATGAAAGACGCCGATCTGGTCGACCGAAGAAGACAACCCCACGTGACGATCGTCTCATTGAACGACAAGCCCTGCAGACAAGAACAGCCTCTTCCAGCATAATTCAAAGGCAGTTCAGGGTGGCTACTAACATCAACATCAGCCAGCAGACCATACGGAACCGCCTACATGGGTTTAATCTCCGTTCTCGTCGCCCAGCAGTACGGCCACGCTTAACTCCAGCCCATAGGGCAGCACGCCGCGCCTTCTGCGCACGTCACGTGAGGTGGACACGTCAGCAATGGTCCCAGGTCCTGTTCAGTGATGAATCATGCTTCACCCTTCACCACAACGACGGCCGACTGAGGGTTTGGAGGCGCCCAGGGCAACGCTTTACTGACGCCACTGTCCAAGAAAAGGTGGCCTTTGGTGGAGGTTCTGTAATGGTCTGGGGGGCCTTCAGCCTTCACCACAGAACACCCTTGTATCATGTACAGGGTAACCTGACTGGCATCCGATACCGGGATGAGATCCTGTGCCTACACTGCAGCAGATGGGACCGAGGGCTGTCTACCAGGATGACAATGCTCGCCCCCACAGGGCAAGGGTGGTCAACGACTTCCTGCAGCAGTCTGGAGTCAACAGAATGGAGTGGCCAGCATGCAGTCCCGATCTCAACCAGATTGAGAACCTCTGGGATGAGCTGGATCGCAAAGTGAGGAGCCACCCCCCTCCCAGGGATGCCCAACACCTCTACCAGATGCTGCAGGCTGAGTGGCAGGCGCTTCCACAGAGGATCTTCACCAACCTGGTCAACTCGATGAGGACTCGCTGCGTCGAGTGCCAGAACAGCCATGGTGGTTACATGCATTACAAGGTCTGGTGTCTGCAGTTCATGCTGATACCAAAGCTCCTATGGCCTCTGATGATATACGACATCTGCACCAGCATGTAGTTCAAGCTGGATCTGGTCAAGGAGGAACAAAAGTGAACTTCATAAGGCTTAATTTCCCTACAAATATCAGGTGTCCCTGTGGCTCAGTGGTTAAAGCGCGAGTCATTAAGTGGAAAATGAGCATGTCCAGAGGGTCATGGGTTCGAATCCCAGCCATGGCTCGTCCCAAGATGGGAAAAAAAAGGGGGCAGCAGAGGGACATCCGTAGTCATGAACCGGGTGTGGCCCAACCCCCCTAGAGTGTCAGGAGATAAGGGCCGAAACACTTGCTTGAAGGGGGCTTCTCTTCTGAGGACTCTCTGCTGCCACGCTCTCCACGAGTTTCTTTCTACTGATGCATGGGTAAACCATTGACTTCCGGGAATAGGCCGGAGGACGTCCGGGAAAGACCGGAGGACACTGGGAAAGACCAGAACCAAGGGCTCTGTGGGCTGGCTCCCCACTTTGCCTTAAACATGTGGCTACTAAGAATAAAAGGAAAAGATGCTCCCAGGATTCACCGAAAGGGGGAGAGAATGATGAATCCATCGGTGCTCAACCAATCATGACTGCAAATCCCAAACGGACTATGAACATGGACCAAATGGAATATCCATGTGTCTGTGGAAAGCGTTTCGCTACCACCCGTGGCATGAAGATCCACAGAACAAAGATGGGATGTGTGAAGACTCATCTGAATGAGCAGCAGCGCACTGCATCAGCAGATAAGACGTCGGAAGACCAAGGCCAGGATTTAAACCACAGTGCCAAGGACATCCACGCTGTTGGTTCGGATGAGGAATTTGCACAGGCCCTCGATGCCAGGCGCCTGAAACTCAACCTGCCACGAGCAAACGAAACTGAAGATTGGGAGAAACTGGATGCAAAAATCGTCCAAAGACTCGATGCACTGATAGGGAAAAGCATCCTGGAACACAAACTAGCCACATATGGGGACATTGTGTATGCCACATGTAGACACGCCTGTGGAGCAAAACTACCCAAAGAGAAAACACCTCCAAAGAAATCCAGACGCCAAGAAAAGATGGACAAGATCAGGGCCCAAAAGAAAAACCTCAAGATGCAAATGAAGACCGCATTGCCAGCTGAAAAACAAGGCTTGGAAAAACTGTGGAAAGACCTGAAAGAAAAACACAGCGCCCTCAGCAAAGCGGAATCTGCGAGGAAGAGGAAGAGCAAAAAGAAAAAGACACAAGAGCGCTTCTTCAGAGACCCCTTCCAGTTTGCCAGAACACTGTTTGAGCAGCCAAAATCTGGGACCCTAAGTGTGGACAAAGGAGTTCTTGAGCAGCATCTGAGGAAAACATACTCTGACCCACAGAGCAAAGCACCACTCGACATTCAAGGTCTGGTGTGGCCAACCAACCCTGAGGAACAGTTCAATGGCAAGCCTCCAACGTTGGCGGAAATCAAGAAGGTGGTCGACAAAGCCAGAGCCAAATCATCACCAGGGCCAAACGGAATACCTTACCAGCTTTACAAGAAATGTCCCAAGGTGCTGGAGTGGCTCCACAGGCTGCTGCGATCGGCTTGGAGAAACCAGAAGATCAGCGGCCAGTGGATGACGGCAGATGGTGTGTACATCCCCAAAGAGCAAAACTCAAGTGACATCAGCCAGTTCAGGCCAATATCACTACTGAACGTCGAAGGGAAAATCTTCTTCTCTGACATGGCAGCAAGGCTGACCAAGTACCTGATGGAAAACAAGTACTTGGATGTGTCAGTCCAGAAAGGTGGCATCCCAGGCGTGGCTGGCTGTGTAGAACACGCCACAATGATCTGGGACACAATCCAAAAAGCAAAAACAGAAAAGAGAGACCTGGACGTAGTGTGGCTTGATCTGGCAAACGCATATGGATCTGTGCCCCATGAGATGATACAGTTGGCTCTTGAGATGTACCATGTGCCAAAGAACATCCGCGACATGCTCAAGAAGTATTTCAATGGCTTCTCAATGCGGTTCTCTACCAAGGAGTACACAACAGACTGGATCAACTTGGAAGTGGGTATTGCAATGGGCTGTGCAATTTCCCCAATACTGTTCGTGCTGGCAATGGAACTCATCTTGAAAGCAGCAACAAACAACGCGAGACAAACAGACCTTGGCGATGGATACAAGATGCCTCCTCTCAAGGCCTTCATGGATGACACTACAGTGATTTCATCCAGAGAAGACGAGACACGTCATGTGCTGGAGAGGCTGGACGACATAGTTGCCTCATCCAGAATGAAGTTCAAGCCAAAGAAATCACGGAGTCTCTCACTGAGGAAAGGAAAAGTGGCCGGATCTGTGGTCTTCAGTGTTGCCAACCAGGCCATTCCAACAGTCACAGAAGAACCAGTCAAGAGCCTTGGAAGATGGTATGATGATACGCTGAAAGACACACAAAGAGCAAAAGAAACCAAGCAGATGGCGGAGGAAGGCTTGGAGACCATTGACCAGTGTGGGCTCCCTGGCAAATACAAGGTCTGGTGTCTGCAGTTCATGCTGATACCAAAGCTCCTATGGCCTCTGATGATATACAACATCTGCACCAGCATAGTGGAGGCAATGGAAGCCAAAATCAACAAGTTCACAAGGAAATGGCTTGGTGTCCCACCCTGTCTGACTGACATAGCGCTGTACTGTCGCCAAGCAAAGCTGAAACTACCACTGAAATCCATCCTGGAGGAATACAAAGCAGGGAAGATCAGACTTCAAAGCATGCTGGAGGACTCAGGAGACAAGGTGGTAGAAGCAATCAAGCCCCAGCTGAAGACAGGCAGAAAATGGAAAGTTCAAGAGGCGATGGATTCTGCAAAAGAAAGTCTCAAGATCAGAGAAATAACAGGACACACACAGACCAACAGACAAGGACTGGGGGTGACCAAAACTGAATGGTGGTCAAAGGCCAAAGGAAAAGCCAAAAGAGACATGATGATTCAGGAGATGAGAAAAGAAGAAGACCAAAAAAGATCCAAAAAGCAGTCCAGCAGAGCCAGCAAGGGCAATGGACAACGTGGGAGAATGCACTCCAAAGAAGTCTCACTTGGAATGACTTTGGCACATGGCCCCTCTCAGGATCAGCTTCATTCTCAGATCTGCATATGACCTTCTGCCCTCAAATGCAAACCTGGTGAAGTGGGGGAAAACAGACGATCCTGCATGCCCCCTCTGCCATGAAAAACAAACAGTGGAGCATGTCCTAAGCTCATGTAAAGTAGCCCTGGCTCAAGGAAGGTACACATGGAGGCACAACCAAGTGCTCAAAGAGATTGTACAAGTAGTCTGGGTTAGTACCAACACCACAAAAGGGAAAATCAGGACTCCAAAAGCACCCGCAACATTCTTCACGGCAGGAGGCAGCAAATCATGGCCAAGAACAACAGTGCCACTCGAAACATGCAGGCAGAGTCTGCTGGACGGGGCAGATGACTGGGAGTGCACTGCAGACCTCCCAGAATGGAAGAGTCACCCAGAGGTCATCAGCAGGAGTGGCATGAGACCAGACATAGTAGTCCACTCTAAGTCAACCAAGCAGCTGATCATGATCGAGCTCACGGTGCCATATGAGAACAGAATGGAGGCAGCTCAAATCTACAAGACTGAAAAGTATGCTGATCTGGCAAACAGCCTGAGGAGAGAAGGCTATCAGGTCAAAGTCCTCACTGCAGAAATTGGAGCTAGGGGGTTTGTAGGAACGTCTGCATACAGCCTCATGAAACAGCTCTCAGTTGCAGGGAGGGAAAAAACCAGAGCCCTGAAAGCAATGGCAGAAGCGGCAGAGAGGTGTTCAAGCTGGATCTGGTCAAGGAGGAACAAAAGTGAACTTCATAAGGCTTAATTTCCCTACAAATATCAGGTGTCCCTGTGGCTCAGTGGTTAAAGCGCGAGTCATTAAGTGGAAAATGAGCATGTCCAGAGGGTCATGGGTTCGAATCCCAGCCATGGCTCGTCCCAAGATGGGAAAAAAAAGGGGGCAGCAGAGGGACATCCGGAGTCATGAACCGGGTGTGGCCCAAACCCCCTAGAGTGTCAGGAGATAAGGGCCGAAACACTTGCTTGAAGGGGGCTTCTCTTCTGAGGACTCTCTGCTGCCACGCTCTCCACGAGTTTCTTTCTACCATTACTGAGCTTTTGGGAGCATCAGTATGCCCTGTCTTGTGATTTCAATGACTTTGGGAAATCAAATTTGGATACGTACCCACTTTAATCAAATGTACACACCAAACGATTGCTCGAGATTGAAGGCAATTGTGTATCGTTATCACTAAAGAATGGAATTAAATGTTGGCCAAACTTCAACGCATTGACTTTCTTATTTTGACAGTTATGAATGTTTGTGAAAGTGATCCTTAACTTTTTGTGTGTAGCTTATTACAAATATAATGAAATATTTGTCAGCTTTGACTGTTTTGAAAAATTTGTTGTGGTCAGGGAAGCCACTGGGTGAATATAAGAAGCTGAGTAAGGCTTTGCTATCCATACATCACTTGTCAGAAACCTGGAGTCTTCAAAAACAAAACAGTGGCTGACTGCCAGATGATAATAAGAATGCCCAGTGAAAGGAAAGACTCGAATAATGCATGTTAACTTGGATCCGGTCACCATATTCAGTGCCAAGAAATGACAGGTTCCAGCTACCTCATTGACTCGTAAATTACTAGGTGCTCTGACATCCAGGATGTAGGCATCAGGATTCCAGTGAGGGGGACTGACTCCTGGACCAACCACCAGTTGCTGAAATCCAAGCTGTCTTTTTCCTTTGCCAGTAGACATAGACATGCTCTTCAAGAAAGAGGTTGAATTTCAATGCCCATATTGGTAGAGACTCACAGTCTTGGTCAGTGTCATGGGACTTATGGCATAGGACAGGAGAACTACAGGCAGCTGCTCATTACGTTCTGCATTGTACATGGTCAGACCATCACTTGCACCTTGTAACAGCTATCTTACATCCACAAGGACACCTGGATGTACCCCCGCTGAAAAGATTGGCACCTCATTTTACTAGGTGCCCTGACATCCAGGATGTAGGCATCAGGATTCCATTGAGGGGGACTGACTCCAGGACCAACCACCAGTTGCTGAAATCCAAGCTGTCTTCCTTTGCCAGTAGACATAGACATGCTCTTCAAGAAAAAGGTTGAATTCCTGGAAACGTTTTGATCCTGAAACAAAAGAAACCCTTGTCACCATTCACAGGAATCAAGAGCCTACAAACTAAAGTTGATACAGAGAAAGCCGATATATCTGTCTTCTTTAATCTAGAGTCGACAAACTAACTGGTTTGATAATGTATGATTTATAATCCCGTTGCACTGACTAAAAGACCACATAAGGCTGAAAGTAAGTATGTTACTTGTTAGGAAAAAAAAGAAAAAGCATACACACAACTTTGTCACCAAATCCATGGAATCAAACTGACAACAGACACACTACACATTCCCTCTTACATTGTTATGAAACAACAGACTTGGACACGCACTGGAAAAAAATAAATTGACACCAGAGTTTGCAGAAGGTCTAACACTGTAGTGATTGAAGTGGACATAAGAATCTCAAGTCTCTTGCAACCAGTGATGTCCTCATAAATGAGCACACAGCCTAATTTCAGATCTGCAGATGTAGCCGCTCTAAGCAACAGCAGAGGCTAGGTCAGTTCACTTCTTGTGGGCTTGGCACTTGTTACTTCCTTGTGGACAACAAGCTACAAGGCCAACACGGTATATACACATGAATGGACCCATTTTGTTGTGACCAACTATCTGTCTGACTGTCTGTCTGTCTGTCTGTCTCCCCCCCCCCACCACACACACACTGATAATGATGTTGTCGTCATACACTGGTTAAAACTAAGACTCCAGGGATCATCCGAACAGCCGAAGTACTTAAACACTATGGTACAAATGCATCAGCTGGGGATGAGAACATTACGTGTGTGACGGTTTTTGATTACCCTGCCACATGGGCAGCCACACTCCGACTTCAGGGGATTTTGGAGACTGATAATGTTATGCTAGGAGCTTGTCACAACTGAAGACAATCCCTGCATAACTATGCAGAGCATAACAACATTTTGATGTAGCCTTGGTGTTCTAGCCTATGTCAGTTGGCCTGACACGGCTTAAGCCAGGGCGGTCCACTGATAATAATTTTTCTGACTTTTGTTCAGTGTACCTTGAAACTGAATGATGTTCTATCATGCCATTTGCTGTGACTGTATAAAGTATCGGATAACACAATTTTTCTTCCATAACTAAACTGTGTTAAGTTAAAGTTCCATAGCCTAATGACCATAGTGCTGTAAACTGGAACTGTCAGAAGTTTACAGTGTTTTAGGCATGTCATGATAATTACAGAGGGCAGGACTATCCTTCTCCTGTTGCTTTAACTTCCCTCTTCTCTTGTCACAGTAACCTTTCCTGAGCTGAATAAGGTGCCCATTTACTGCTGTGCAGACAGAGGTTTTCAAGCCTTAGATTGTTTACCCCATGAACCCCTAATCTGAGGTAATGTATGATGTTAAATCATATCTTTTCATCCATCTTAATGAATATTCGTCATGGGGTGTTGCAGATATTTAAATGAAGCACAGAACTTCAGCTCTGTTGCATGAAAATAAGACTGTGTGTCATTGTGACAGACATTATTTTTCAAATCAGATGTGCTGCTTTGTTTATCATGTCACATCACAATAAGTAATTATTTCCTTTTTCTGTCCATGAGTGTACACATCGAGTCTTTGATGTCCGAGTTAAATGTCTCTCAAACTATGACTCCAAAAAGCAAAAAAGGGTTGAATGAGTTTGTGACAAGCGAAACATTTGTTGAAGCAAGTCCACATGTACTCCTCAGTTTTGTTTGCTTGAATCAGTAAACCTACTGCTGATAATGTTCAAATGGTGATAACATGTGGACAATCACTCCTACCCCCACTCCCACCTGTTACAGAAATCTGAGAAATGTAAACCCTCTCAAAATTGGAAGATTCCCCCCCCCCCCCCCCCCCCCCCCCAACCTGCTTTATGAAACTGTTGAGTCAGACCCTCTGAAATCATTAAATGATCCACCAAAAGTATGGTCAAAAGACTCAGAATTTCATATCTAGTGGAAACACAGCATAATGAAAGAGCTTCGTATAAAATAGTATAAAAGCTACGAGTGAGTAGTGCATTTTCTTTTGTTGGGAGACTAGGTCTAACTCTAGGTAGCAATATATAGAATTTATAGTGTCCGCTCTAATTTTAGAACAAAATTACAAATAATAATTTGAAAAGATGTTCTTGTTGTTTCAGTACTTGAAAAAACTTCATCTCCAAGAGCGTGTTGTGGATGAGGTGAAACAAGCCCTCCGACCCTTCTACAGTCACAAGAAAATCACCAAGGACGAATACAAAGGGATTCTCAGAAAAGCTGTACCTAAAGTAAGTATTTGAGGGTCCAGTATGCCTTGGAATTGGATGGGGCCATGAAAATTATGATAAAACTAGGCATGTTGTATATTTTTTGTCTTGAATAATTTTGGAGAAATTGATCAGCTGCTCAGATTATGGATACACCAGGTACTATGTGAGTGTAAAAGTAACATGCAAAGTTATGTGTTCTAAATGGTATGTTTAATTACACATACACATACTATACCGTGGCTCACTAATGCAATAAGCAACAGCAGTTTGCTATCCAAGCTTCATACACAATAAAGTCTGTACGGACAAGAACCCTGAAAGGGGTTCGTGTCTTGCGCATGCCTAGATCATTCCCCTTTTCTCGGTAACCATTTCCCCGCTAACCTCGTGCACTCCGAGCAGCTAAGTTGTTTTTTTTTTACTTTTTCTGGCAATCGATTGATAGTTGCTGCTGGTTTCGGTGTTCTTGCATATTTTTTCTTTTAAGGAAGAAACGTATGTGAAGCGTTTGGGTGGCAAAGCAAGGGATCGGAAGAATTGTCAGTCAATCTCTCCAGCTTGCAAGCCGGTGCTTTGTCTGGCCCTCTCTCTCTTCACCACCGTTCTCTCCCTTCTTCCTCTTCTCATTCTTTCTGGCGGTCTCCTCAACTTGGCTGCAGTTCTGTTGAGGTGATTGCAAGCCCTTGCTCATTCCCTTTACATTCTCACTTTGATTGACTCAACTGTGGTTCTGTTGATCCCGTCCCTGCCTCCTCACCCCCCTTACATTCTCACAGTGATCGTTTCGGCTGTGTTTCTGTTGATCCCGTCCCTGCATCCTGCTGCTGCACACATCCCGGTTGCCATGGCCGAATCACGGATGCAATTTCCCCCTTCTTAAGGGGATAAAGGGTTAGGAGATGCAAATTCTGAAGGGTTAGCCCATTCTTGATCCTCTCACCCTATTTCAGCCCCGCTCTTGCCAGCGTGGCCATGTGAGGTGAGCCAAGGGAGACAACTCATCCTTTACAGGTGTCTGACACTCGGTCAGCCTCGGTTGTCTTCCTTCGCCTTTGCCTGGCTTCACCCCTGCTACCTCTGTTTCCTATTCAGAACAGAATGCATGGTTTCCTTGGCAACCTGCAGGGGGCTGGCCCCTCAGGATCCCCCTATTCCTGCTTGGGCCAGCAGGCACAGCTTCAGCCCCCCTCTTCGTTAGGGCAGAGCCCTCAGCCTTGGGCGCCTCATGGCTCAATGGCAACATCTCTCTGCCATGGGACTTCCTCTGTCCCCTGCCCCCGGGGTTTCGCTGGTGGCCCAGCTTTATGCTCGGCACTCCAGTAGCGCAGGCCTCTCCTTCGCCTGTCACCCTGGCGAAACCAGTGGCGGCAGATCCCTCCCGAGGGGTTCCAGCAGGATCAGTCCATCCATGTTCGTCGTGTTTACCCCCACGTTTGGCCACACCGAGGTCGGTCTTTTCCTCTGCCTGCAGTTCTGACCAGGCATACTCAGAGTCAGAGGATGAGGACCTGATACCCTCTTCCTTCTTCTTCAATGACTGTGTGGCCCTCCTGGCTTTGTACGTGCCCGGAGCCGTGTCCACCTCTCAAGAGGCCCAGGCTCCCTGTCTTTCAGCAGCCGAGCTCGCCCTGGGTGCACTGCCTCTCTCGGCCCCTCCCACCTCTCTCCTAAAAGAGTCAGGTATGGTAGGTGACTCTTTGAGGAGGGTACAAAGTAGGGTTAGGGGCATGGAGGCATAGGACATTCCACCTGGTTCTGTGCCCGATTTTCCCGGGGCCTTAGTGTGTGGGAGGTTTCTGAAGCCGGAGAAGCTCCCATTCGCACGTAAGGCCTTTATGGCCCATGACTCTATCCCAGACCCCCATCTGTCCCTTTCCTGAGAGGACCTCCTTTTGCAGGAGAGGTCTCGGGCTCAGCAACGGCAGGACACTCTCTCAGAGCGCTGCCTCGCAGATTTGGAAGAGACTGCAGGAGGGGGCTGGAGGCAGTTTCAGTGATGGACTCCTCCTTGGGAGGTCTGGTATTCGCCCTTAAGGACCTTCGAGTCCTTCGCTCTCCACCAGTTCGCTGACCCATCCGCCATCATGGCCTTTATCTAATCCATGGTGGAAGGGCTCAGATACTCAGTGGGTGCTTTTGCTAGGCTGCATCTAAACTCGGTTCTGGCAAGGTGGGATGCTGTGCTCCTAGCATCTTCAGTCGCCCGTTCTACCTCCGCCTAAGCCTCTCTGAATCTTGCCGATGAAGACTAGTTCTCTCTTTGGGAACCATGTTCAGGGACTATCAAGAGCCAGGCCGAAATTAAGAGGGATCTTGCCTTTCACTCGGGTCCCTCTCGTCCTATGGTGAAGCGCCTTGCTCTGGCGACCTCCTCCTAGGGCATTCCACCGGCCAAGGCCCACAGATCCTTCAGACCCAAAGGGTCTAGGGCTAGGCAAATTGCCAAAGATTGATCAGGTACCAGACGAGAACAAAAGCCAGAATGAGTCGGACAAAGAAAGTTCTGGTGAATTGGATGATGATCAAAGAAATTATCTTCATCTGGTATTTGTTCATAGAACAGGCAGCAGCCCCACAGTATTCTCTTAAGAAAAGATGATTGTCTTCAAAACTGAGAAACAGATGATTGGCCTTTTCTTCATCAAGTGAAGAATGACACCTCCAGCATCAATCCTGTCGATCACAACACAAAAACATTCACACATCTGGAGGTGGGGGGGGACTCTATGGGGCCATAGGTAGGGCAGGAGGCTGGTTGGGGCCACAGGAGGGTTAGAAGCGTGATCAAGGTGGGTTAGGATGTTGATCTGGTGCCAGAGGTGGTTTAGGAAGTTGGTCTAGGGGTACAGGTGGGTTGACAGGTTGATCTGGGGACATGGGAGGGTAAGGAGGCTGAATTGGGGCTTCAGGTGGGTTACAAAGTTGATTGGGGGCTGCGGGTGAGATAGGAAGCTGATTTGGGCTCAGAGGTAGGTTAGGAGGATGGTTTGGGGCCCTCAATGATCTAGGAGGCCTGTCTGAGGCTGCAGATGGGTTTGCAAGCTGATATGGGGGCCACAGATGGACTAGCAGGCTGGATTAAGACGCAGGATAAATATAATATCCTATTTATAGAGGCATCATTGCATCGTTCTACAGTTTCGTGTGCACAGATGCCCTGTGCTCTACTGCTAATGTAAAGGAAGGGCGCTCGCTTGTTGAAGCAACGAGCTGAACACACTTCACACAATTAATCATATATGTGCATCTTTCAGTGCCATTGTCGTAAAGCACTTTAGCCTGTCTCTGTTAACATCCATTGTATTCATATACATGGATTTCCTGCCTGTATCAGTGTATGAGAATGGTCCACACCTTTTCCTGGGAGGCTCAAGCATTTTGTGCAAAACTCATAGATCTC
This sequence comes from Conus canariensis, assembly GCA_033310375.1. NCBI lineage: Eukaryota > Metazoa > Mollusca > Gastropoda > Neogastropoda > Conidae > Conus > Conus canariensis. The sequence continues at coordinate 10,113,412 of CM065733.1, read as the reverse complement.
TTTTGCTGATGGCACTCACAGTACACTTTACCAGTAGCAATAGCTCGTGACGCATTACCCAGCGAAGCATACCAATTTCCCTTATCTTTATCATGCCTTCTTCTGAAAAGTGATGCTCAGCATCAGCACATTGGTCTGATGAAGCATGTAAAAAGTCAGTGGGTGCGACATCTGAGAGATCCGAGACCGTATCCTCCCCAAGAGGCAGCTCAATTGATTTTGTGAGGAAATAGCACATACTGTAATGGTTGTAAGGCCATTGCTGACAGATATGATCGAGTCTGTCACAACTTCCTCACATTCGGGCCCTGTGCATTTGTGTACTGTGACAACTTGGTGCAGGTTTGCCTGGAAATTATTGTGGTGGAGCCCGTACATACCGTAAAGTTCGGACTATAAGCCGCGACTTTTTTCCCCAGCTTTAAACCCTGCGGCTTAAACAACGATGCGGCTTATTTGCGGATTTTTCCGATTTCAGAAGCATCACACCCTCGTCTATTCTTAGCTTCTCTGTAACTCACCATATCGTGTTTACTGTTCATGAATTTTTATGATGCTTTTAACTACGATTTTCTCTGTAATCATGTAATGGAATCAGTAAGCCATTCAGAAATACAGGAATCGACATAAGTAAAGCCCATTACTGATATCTTTTTTCATCAGTTTGTCTTCTACAAAAATATGATCGCTTCGAACGGCGCAATGTGTGGGCCGTTTCTGACCTGTTTAATCTTGACTAACACTAGCTGAATTACGAACAAAATAACTAAGCATTGGCATGGTATTAAGCGAAATAAAACAATCGAATCGTTTCATTAATGTTCTGGTTTGTTATTATATGCGTTATCTTACCAAGTGCGTCTTGCAATTCAAAAGCGATTAGTGCATTCGACTGGGTCATTGTCAGACCTTGGCTTCGATCCGCCATTGTTGAAATCATGGACAGGGAGCGAAGGTTTGCATTTGATACCTTCGCTTTGATTGGCTTGCGCTTTCGAGTACTCAACCATTCGCTTAGCTTGATACACCAATGAATGCAGGAGAGAACTGCCTTTCTAGCGCATCGTTAATGTGTTGTTTTTTTTTCGTTTTTTTTTTTTTTAAAGCAATGATGTTGGAAAGACAACACTTGTAAGAAGCCTCATAAAAACTTCGATTCTAATTGATTTAAAACACATCGTACTTAAAAAAAAAAAAAAAGAAAGACTGAAGTAAAGCTGGAAACATGCTCTTGTATTCTGACCTATTTAAACGCCAATGAATGCAATGAACACATTGTATGTGTTGATTTTTGACTCTATGTTAACTCAACGCTTGGCCAGCTGCCGCCTGCGGCACATCGGACTGTGCAACTTATAAACCAGTGCGGCTTATTTGTGAAAAAGTTCAGATTTAAAAAAAATTTAGTGGGTGCGGCTTATATACAGGTGCGCTCAATAGACCAAACTTTACGGTAGTTTTTTTTTTTTTTCTCAAAGAGGAGTGTCCTGTATAGTACAAGCAGAAATCAATGGTCAGTTGGATTGCTATGTGGTGTTGAAAAGATGATGAAAAATGCAGGAAGATCAGTTGGGAGGAGTAGCACAAATCTTCAAACAAGCTGTCTTTTCACACTTCATTCATCCAGCATTGATGCAGCATTGACAGCCACATTTTCAGACCCGCTATGTGATAACAGAACAACAGAGAGTCTCATCTCCCAAAGATTGTTTCAGATGATCTTTAGTCTGGGCTGGTCCATACTTGTGACGCTGCCTGTCGGAGTGAGCCTTCCTGTGTTCACCATCACCTTTGACTGTTTGAGATCCACAATCAGTCAGCAGGTTTCATGGTGGTTTTGAGTCAAAAGGTGTGGTTAGCTGAAAAGCTGCACTAGGCACAGTGCATTACTAGGTCATTTGCACAACAAACTTGCTCCCACAGAATATGTGCGATGTAAATGGCACTACCTGGCTTGATTTCAGCCTTTCAAGAGCTCTGAAGATCCATTCTGCTGTTAGTAGTTGTGCTCATATTGCAGACCTGAGAGATGTCACTGTATCTTAGTATGGTTGTAATATGTCTTTTTCTACCACAGGTGACCTGCTATTGTGAAGATCTTTGCTAAATGCACTGCCATCAAGAAGGTCTTCAGCTCCTTTAAGAGTTATTTCTGGAATGGCAGCCTTGCATTTTGCTCTGAAGTCTTCTCATTCCTGCCCCGAAGTAGCAACGATTCAATTCAGTTTGATTCTCAAGTTCCTGTTGAAAATAAGCTAAGTGAAGTGAGGCAGAAAATGGCCTAATATGGGCTGTTCTTTCAAATCACTATAATATCTTTATTTGTTAACAGATAGTTTAGAAAACTGGCAGTACTGCAGGCAACACTGTAAGTGTGATTATGTCAAAGGTCTGAAAGTAAAGTTGTGTATTTTTTTTTGCAAACTTCAATTAAATTTGATCCATTTGTTTGAACAGATATGCCACAGCAAGAGCGGCAACATCAACCCACAAAAAATCCTTCAGCTTGTGGAGGGCTATGTCAACAAATTTCAGAAGCAGCGGCACCATTCAAGCAAAAAGGACAAAAGTGCAAAAGTCTCGAAGGAAAGAGTGAAAGCCAATGGTGAACGTGGCAAATCCAGCAGATGATGTACAGTGTTGTGTGCTGAAAGGTTAAAGTGATAAATAACATGCTGATCAAAAACTTCAGGCGGAACCATGAATGTGATGATTTTATGTGGTGTTATGTATAAATCCAAAGACATATTTATGGTATGCTTTAAAGCATGGTGTTGCACACCTTATTACTAAAAAATCAATAGTGTTGATCAGACTTCCAAGTAAACAAAGTGTTATGCTGGACTCTGAAGCCTTCTGTGCAGTTGTAAACTACAGTATCAATTGTGCAAGTGTTGAGTCCAGTTTCAGCATTTTTAAAGACAGTTTTTTGTTTTTTTTTAAATGTTTTTTAATATTAAAGGCAAATTGAGAGAGTGTCCTCAGACTATCAGACTTGGATACAAAAGGCAGAGAGGGCAAGTGGTTACATTTGTTTCCTTTGTATTGGAACTGAGGTGTGTGTTGAGATGGATCAGTGACATTGAATGTTCTAAGGAGTCATAAAGTGTGCTTAATTGGGGTGAACATAAAAGCAAAATACATGTTTTTCATCTCTGAATATAATTGTGTCTCATTTCAGCTAATTTGTTCTGTGTTTGTGTAGCATGTATATCATAAATTTTGTTGACATTTTTCTTGGTTATTTCATGGTGTGTTTTTTTTCCATGCAAACTATGAGTGAGTACTGTGTCTAACCATGATTTGTGTGTGTATGTTGAAAGAGAGCAGTAGACTAATGCGTGAGGGTTGGATGTTCTGTGTAGATTGAGGTGGTTGTGTGTAACTGTAAGCGCTAGGAGGAGGACAGTGAGTGCAAGTAATGCAGCTACTGAGGCATACTACTCTAAGCTGTAAATGTATGATGTGCTTCTCATCTTCTTAGCATTTCCAACATATTTTGTTTCTTCTCATTGTCCTGTATGCTGTCTTACTCTTTCTTCTTTCTTCCTCCTCCTCCTTTATTTGTCTGTCTTTCTGTCTGTCTGTCTCTCTTTCTCTTTCTCTCTCTCTTTCTCTCTCTCTCTGTCTCACACCCTATGAATGAGATTTTATGACACTTTCTTCCTTTCTGTAGTCCCCCCCCCCTTCTCTCTCTCTGTCTCTGGTGAAACTTCATGACACCAACCATGTTCCAAATTGTTATGATGAATGAAAACTGACCTGATTTTGTATATGCAGTATAGAACTACCCACTGCTCTCTCTCAAAGCCCTGATATGGCCCTTTGCGGTCGGCTGGGCTATAAGCAACATTACCTTACCTTACCCCTCTCTCTCTCTCTCTCTCTCTCTCTCTCTCTCTTTCTCTCTCTCTCTCTCTCTCTCTCTCATGCAAGGTCACACTGCTTAGAGAAAAGTAGAAAAATCGGGGAATTTCAGGAAGCATTTTTCAGTCATTAGAAGGTCGTGGAAAGGGAAAATTGAGTAAAACATCAGAGAAAGCCTTGGAATTTTCTCATTGCGGTAGATTTAATTTGTCTGGAAACAGAGACCCAAAAGAAAAGCATCCATTTCATCTCGCGCAGACATTGCGACCTCTTAATGGAACATCAAGAATGTAAGCTGTTTGGAACTGACTGGTTTCCACATGCATGTGAGTTAGGGACATGACTCCACAGGCCCACCCATTTTTAAGGGCATAAACTCCAGTTTCCAATATGATGTGTTCTCATTTTAGGATCAAAGCAAGCCAGTTTTAATAATCTGTGTTGTTAGGACACCTATGTGTTCGGAAGGGTTGCTGGTGCCTACTGACAGGAATATTTGTTGAAAACAGAGATTGTGAAAATAAAGATTTTGCTGGAAATAACGGGATGATCTGGGAATTCAAACATCAGAGATGGGTATGAACCTGAGTTGTGCTTTTTCACTCTTTGATCTCTTTTTCTATGTCTCTTAAATTTTCTGGTTGCTGCAACCCATTTAGTTAAGTCCAAAGTGTATCCAGGACATGTGAAATGGAATCATATCTGAAACTTTGATTTTGAGTAATAGCTCGTATTAGTGCTGGTTCAAGAATTCAATAATGATTCAAAGAGCAATACAATTAACATGACAATGGCACCTTGAAAGATCTGTTGATGACTTTTCGCATCATGCTTCACAAGCTTTAATATGTAATTTAAGACATGATTTAATGATTCGGTGGAGTAGGAAGAAATTCTGGGGAGAGCTTGATGGCAGATCGTTAGAGAAGAAGTGACCCATACACATGTGTTTAGGATTTGAACTCCATACAGTTGAAGGCAGCTGGGCAGCATCCATGTCATGATTCCTAGAAACCCTTCTGCGGTCAGAATTTTTTTTTTTTTTCACTTGATGCTGCCAAGATTCAAAGTAACACTTCGTGGATGGGGCTGATGTCTCAGGGCGCTGCCTTCCTAAACTTAATGTTTTACCAATAGCAGTGTGTTGGACACCTGTTCTAAGGTGGGAAATTTAAGCCTAATGAAGTTTTCCTTACCTGTATGCTGATGAATAGGAGTTGAAAGTAATTTGTATTGGGGGAGAACTGTTTATTTTTACTGTAGTTACAGAAAGGCCAGGTACCCCTCTGCCCTCTGCTGTGTGATGGTAGGCGAAAACAAATCTCCAACCTCCCGCCCGTCCACATACACAAAGATTTGAAGATTTTTGCACCCTCACCTGCTGTCTGATTTTACAAACAAAAAAAAGGAGGATATGTACACATGAAGAAAATACATTCATTTTTGTTGAAAAAGACAACAAAAACAGTTTTAAGGTAAGTAGGTCTGATGTTGACTTTTGTTCCTGCTTGACTAAGTCCAGTTGGAACTCTTCTTAGCTGCCTCTGACATTGTCTTAACTGTTCTTGTTTACATGTTCTAGTCCGCCTCTTACCACAATACACAATCCCCATGCCTTCAAGCTGTTGACTAGACTGGCATATTTTTCAGTCATGTAGATGGGAGCTTGATCCATTCTGCTTTCATATGGCGCAGTGAGCTGATGACCTTGAGTACAACATCCAGTCTCATGCCACTCTTCCTGACGATCTTTGGATGGTTTTCTCAGTGTGGAAGACAAGTTGTGCACTCCTAGTCATCCACTAAATTCAGTAAATCCCAATTCCATGCTCTTGATGTCACAGCTGTTCCAGACCATGACTTGTGGCTTCTTGCCATGTAGAACGTCATTGCTGGAGCTTTTGGTGGCATAGTGTTTCCTCTGGCAGCACAAATTGCATGTGCAATTTCCCTAAAGTTCTCGGTTGTGTCTCATGTTTTCCTACCCAGGGTTAGCTGCTGTGCTTAAACTCAAGTCCTGTTCCACAATTTGTTTGCCCAAAGTAGACGCATAGCGTCATCTGATTCCCTCTTTTCAGTAGGTTTGAATTCAAGGGGAGGAGGTCATGTTCAGATCTGAGGATGGAGCTGATCCTAAGAGGTGCTATGTGCCATAGCTCATTCCAGCTGATGCTTCATTAGCCAATCCTGGGGAGTATCAGGACAGCATTATGTTTGGAGTAGAGCTGTGTGTGAAGCATTGATGTAAGAGTAATGGCTCATATTGACACTGGTTCAAGAAGGTTTCAATCATAATTCAAGAGCAATACTATCAGCTTGAAAATGGCACTGTAAAAAGAGGAAGATCTGTTGACTATCTGCTTCACTTTTCACAAGCTTTAGTATGTAAGGTAAGGTTTGATGAAATGATACAGTGAGATATTGTAACCCAGTCACACCATAGTGGCCATTTTATCTGTCTGGTTCATTTTTGTCTCTTGTTCATATTGAGACCTTTGCACAATGCTGAGTTTTCTTTGGAGATTTCTTTGAAGATGACATCAACATACTGAAAATCAGCACATATATAATTATATATATATATATACGTGCAGTCTTCATATTTGTGATGTCTTTATAACATCAGTCCCAGCTTATTTCTGTCATTTGCAGGATGTACTAAGGATTGAGCAAAAGCTCTGAAGCATAAGTCCAGGATGGGCTAAAAGAGAAAAAAAATCAATCAAATACAAAAAAAACGGAGGTTTCCTTCAGGTCAAGACCCAAAGTCCATTGTTGTGTTTCTTAAAGAAAGCCAATGGAATTAAAAGTTCCATATAGAGATGCATCCAGTATCAACATTGTGATGTTCCAACTTTCAAGTGCTTATTCACAACTGTTTTATTTGTCTGATTTCTTTCTGTCCTTCTCTTTCTTCTCTATCACACACTTGTTTTATTTTTCTCTCTCTTCGCTTTGTCCAGTGTCATATACTCACAGATCAATTACCTTTGCTTGTTTCCCTCTACAGTTCAGTTGCTCATTTTTTTAAGTGAAATGGGAAAACTTGAGAATAGTCATATGATAAGAGAAAGGCAAAGAGATTCCCTTACATTGTTTCAGATGTGGGGTCATGTTAGATGAAGATATTGGATGCAAGTTTATACTCTATTACAATGGTTGATGCACACAGGTGCATGCCTCACACACACACACACACCACACACACACACACACACACACACAGAGTTGTGATATACACAGTTGCATTGTGGGAATTATGAACCTTTTGCAATGCCTGCTGCACATTTTGATTCTTTTAATGAGGAAAATTTGTGAGAAGATTTTTTTCTATTGTAAGCATTGCATCATTTTCACATTTATCCTACTTTGAGAATTGAAAGGATACCGCAGGGAAGTGAAATTAGAGGTTGTTATTCTTATGCACACTGCGCATGCATGCATGCACGCTAATTCATGTACACACATAGGTTCGCACTTTGGTGTGTATTTGTGCACATGCGCACTAATGTAATGTTTATATTCCACATAGCCGTTTGTTTTTAGCTTTTTTTTTTAACGTTTTTTTCCTTTGGGGTTTTACTTTATCCTATGGTTTTACATTTTTCTGAATGTTAGGGTTGGGGGGTTTTTTTGTGTTTTTTTTTAGTATTATTTCTGCAGCATTTATTTATGCCATTTAAGAAAAATATAATTATTGCATGCAGAAATGAACGTAAACCTAAACCAACATTTTTATTTCACATTTTTACACCAATAATTTGGTGTTGGGTTCTTTTTTTTTTTTTTTTTTTTCCCCAAACATGAGTAATTCTTTTCGCATTTAGTTTACATCTGATTTTAGGCTGGAACTATTCAGTATTCATGAATGTGCCTGCTGATAAAGAATCTCTTTCTCTCTGTCTGTCTCTGTCTCTCGCTTTTTCTCTCTGTCTTTCACGTTCTCACTCTTTTTTCTGACTTTTTTTTTTAGGGAGGGTGCACCTGTTTAATTCCATAGATTATTCTTTATTACTGATTTGCTTGCTCTTTTATTCTGCAGTGCTGTTTACTTGTTCAGTGATGACATGAGCATTAGAAAAGAGTTTCAACTTGCTAACTGCTGTGTTGTGGCCTCCATAATCGGCTGGGCCATAACACTGACTTGACTTGAACCACTTCTTTGAAGTGTTGAATGCTGTGGTTCATGCTTGACCATGAGCACACAGTCCGGAGTCTTAGGCGGAATCATAAGTAACAAGCGACACTGTCCACCATATGTCCTCTGTGGTTAGCCTCTCGTATGGTTTTGGTTGAACTACTCAAAAAGGAAATTTGCCTCTCTTTTATGGTTTTGATTAGATTGCTTTAAAGATGTGCCACTATAGTTAAAGAATGTATTTCTTTATTTGACTATCTTATAGAGTAATATGACTCTAGCTCATTTGGCTCTCTCAGACTTGCTCTTTGGTTATATGAATGATTTCCTATACATGGCAGTATATGTACTGAAGAGAACTTGCTATCTTTTATTTGTCATCTTAGAGTGACACAGACTGTGTTAGAAGAGACTTTTACGTTTCACAGGGTATGATGCAATAAATAAGTGTGTGTGTGTGTGTGTGTGTGTGTGTGTGTGTGTGTGTGTGTGTGTGTGTGGAGTTCTTATGTACAGTATGCAGCAAGGTGTCACAGTGATAGACTGTATGAGGAATGTAAGACTTTTTTTTATGTGGGAGGGGATGGAGAGGTGGGGTCATTGGCTAGAAATTGGATTCCTCTTTACACCATCCTTTCTCAAGTTCTGTGGACGGAAGTTGGATTATCCTCTTTCTATGAGCCTCTTTCAGGTAAAATAGGTTTGAGAACTTTTTGTTAAAGTGATAGTTTTGTTTTTAATCGATGTCCGATAGATGAGTGTTTGAAAACTCCCAGTGCACTTGTGACACTTGTTTGTGTTGAAGAATGGAAAGAGAGATGTTGAATGAATGATACGTTGCATAAAGGTATCATGTGACCTGCACAAAAGTAGCACCATGTTGCTAATCATGTTCATTTTTATACAGACTATGAGTTTTGAATGGGTAATCAAGCTCTGACCCTGTGAGCATGTTGATTAACATGTTTATTAATGTTACATGTCTGGTCTTGTTCTTGCTGCTTTTCTTTTTTTTTTCCATCTGTGTGTTTTTGTCATTTGGTTCCAGACAGGAAAGGATTTTTTGTTTTGTGTAATTTGCTAATCATTAACCTGAAAATGAGTGAAATACTTAAAACTATGAAATTATGTTTGTGTAGGACTCGCTGCAACTTTAAAAAAAAAATTGTTTGCTTGTGAGGAAGAAAATGTTAAACCCTTTCAAGGACAATGACAGTATCATGAAGAATTTAAGCTACAACCAGTACACTCTTCAGATTCATTAATAGTGCAGTCAAGTGGACAGATGAGGTGCAAAACTCAGGGAAAAGTGATTGAAAAATTAGAAGCAGGGATATAATCAATATAAGTAGCATACAGGATTTTTTTGTGTTCCTTTTGATATGTTTGATAATGCACGCATACAGGATTAAATATATATACATAATAATGATAATGTATTACTGACAGTATTTTAATGAAATGATGTGAGGCAGTCTAGCATTGCATTTTCAGGTTTTGTTTTGTTTGGTTAAATAGGGGGGGAAAATATCTCATCTCCTTCATCAAGACCTGTGTCAATTATCTGGCTGTTGAACTGCATTTTAGGTACTTAAAATGGACAAGATGAAAGCAAAATCATAATTTCCATAAAATGTCAAACAGATACAAAAGAAATCGATCATGGTATCCATGTTTTGCAACTTTTTTGTCCCTGAAAATTTCAAACGATTGCAAAGACAGTGGTTCAGAATCAAAGTGTTACTTAATGGTAGAGTATTGCGAATTGATGAATCAAAAGTGAGTCTTCATTCAGGTGGATTTTGAAATAGTTTCCTGGATGAAAAGCTTTATTGTTATAACATACTGGAATGCATTTCTGCCTTGACCTGATGAATTGAATTTAAAGAGTTAAATATTCAAGTAAGTTAGCTAACAAGATGTAATTAATCATGCCTTTCTGTCCAACTGTACTGAAGATCCAAATGAATGAAATGTCAGTCAGGGTCATATCATGGGGGTGGATGTAGAGTTTGGGGGACAATACCAGCATTATGAATTTGATTCATTCTGGCTCAGTTCATAGATCTATTCATCCTTGGATAACATTGGATGTAATGTAAAATACAAAGATGAAAATGTTGCATTCTTTGCCATTGTTAGCAGAATGACTGATTTTACTTGAAGCTGTTAATTTTATTGCCTTTTTTTTTTTTTTAATAAAGATTGCAGTTTGTAGAACTTTCACCAGGCAAGAAAAGTGAAGAATCATTGATGTGAAAATTTGGTACCTACCATGCTCTGTGTTAAAACTTTTTTTTTTTCAGTGAACATGTGGGGAATGTAAGGATGATGCAAGAATTGCATGATAGAATGAATTTAAAAAAAAGGAAAACTGAGGAAAGATCAAATCATAATCTCTCACAGTTTGATACGGAAGCTGATCTGGTGCAGAAATGTCTTTGCTGTGTGGCTATGTTCTTTGCATTCAAACTGTTGGCAATTGTGTGATTTTTTTTTATATGTTCATGTGAAATTTCACTTTCCTTTGTACATATATTTAGATACTGATGGAAACCCCTGCTTTGGTCTTTACTATCACCAGTGATTTTTTATTACTGTGCCAGTGCAGATTACTGTCCATCCTAATGAGTGTTTTGATGGAAAAGAAGTGTCGGGGGAGGGATGGGTCATTATCATAATTACCTGTCATGAATTAGATTTATACTGCCTGAACTTGCTCCTTAGATTTCAGAGTGGATGCTAAGAATAGATATTGCCACTGTAAAAGATAAAGCTTAAAATTTCCTGACTTTAGTTTCTGATTGTTGATGTGTATTATCTGTATATGTTTTTTTTTTTTTTTTATCATTATTATTAATGAAAGATTGCTTTGTAAAAATGTTATAAGAGCAGCATGTGTTTGTTGCAGATCATGCACAGTGTAGTTACATGTACAGACATGCTTGATCACAGACTTACCGACAGTGCCACACAGGGAAAGTAGTACAACCATGCATATACTGGATCTCTCCCACACACGCTTTATGCATAATTACACAGACATATTCAAACAAACACTTGCAGTGGTTGTCAAAACTGAAGAGTCAAAACCACTGCATACAATGGATTCTCCGTCACTTATGAGATAGATAATATACTGTTGTGAAAATATCTTTGTATTGATTGTTTCAGCTGTGGAAAGTGTGTGTGCAATTGATCTGTCTCCTAGCCCTCGTCCTCCCTCTTGTCTTTATGTCTGTGGACTTTTAAGTTGTAAAAAGTATACATGATTGATCTTCCAGCCTGTATCCCCACCCCACCCCAGCCCCCTTTTAATTGCCCACCCATCCCTTCAACTTCTCTTTGTCCCCCGCTCTGTCTCTCTGTATTTTTGAGTGGTTCCAAATTTATAAGTATGACTATTTTCCTCTGTCTCCCTCACTTCACACACTTTCTCTGTTTCTGTGCGCACACATACACGCACAGACACACACAGATGCGCACACGCGTGCACACACACACACACACACACACACACACACACCCACACACACACACACACACACTATTATCATTCTGAAAAGAAGTTTTTCTCTCACACACACACCCACACACACACACACACACACACACACACACACACACACACACACACACACACACACAGATGCACAAAAAACACAAGAGAAAACAGTGAAAATTTAATTGGGAAATTACATTATCCAAAAAAATGGGAATAATCATTTCTATGTTTTAAAGTTTGTTTGTTTTTTTTATCTCAGAAGTATACTTAGTTGGATTGGTGTTCAGCAAGATAATTGGACTTAATCTTGAAAACTATATATGTGATATATATAGTGATCAGTGAGTAGTTTAAAGCGTGAAAATCAGACTAGAATGAAAGAACGGTCATAAGTGCCAGAGTGCGCTTTCCTTTTGACTATCTCCTCTGTCCAGAAGTTACCGATATCCTTCTCCAACCTTTCAGCATTAATTAATGTGCATGAACGTATACCTTAGAAAACCCAAAGAACATTAGCAAAAAGTTTGCATTACGTTTTCAAATTCAGACACCATTTGCTAAAAAAAAAAAAAGAAAACCAGGAATAAACATAATCCATTGGTGTACAAACCAAACGGTCAACACGTGCAGCATGCATACACACACACACTAAGTACACATGGTAATGGCTTTTTCATCTTCAGACACACTGATATCAAAACATTTTTTTTGTATATTTATAGAGAGAGAGAGATGCATATGCATGTATATTAGACACACCTTGTGATAGTATTTTCATCATACGGTAGACTGGGGCAGTAATGTCCATTTTTAACCACTTTCCTGGTCTGAACATTGCACAGACCACTAGACTTGTCACTTATTCTCAACTTGCCAGAATGATGACATTGCACAGACCGCTAGACTTGTCACTTATTCTCAACTTGCCAGAATGATGTGGATAGATTCTAGCACCACTACCACTTAATACAAGGTAGCAGTTCAGCACCAGTCGGGCATCTCTGAACATCTTACAATTGGTCTACACCTGTTAGGACGTAAGGTACGTGTAGCAATTATGCATTTAAAGGTGGGTTGTGTTGTATCTGCATATTCCACTTTAATATGCATGGTATTTTTAGGCAATTTAATCAAGTTGATGAAACATGAGTCCTGTGAATGCTGTGTTTATATGCGTGTTTCTGTGGCAAAATTGTGGTTGGAGTAGGATTGGTTAGGGGGAGATTCAGCCTTTTTCAGGTCCTCATTCAATCAACAAAGATAGATCAACATTGTGCCAAACTCAGCCTACCCAGAATATGAGCACCACCAATGTGGGACAAAAACAAAGTGGAACACAGAGCCTTGAATCCGTCAGATTGGAAATTTTTTTAACACACTGTAACTTGCATCATATAAACATGATGGAACATAATCATAAGTATGTGGCTGCCACACACCAAACTAGTCTTAATTTGTTAATGCTGACCATTTCGCTGCTCAAGGCTAAACTAGGTGTTCAGGATGAGCTGATGCCTTTTGACCTTTTTTTTTTCTTTTAAAAGAAAAAAAAAACATCCAAACACCCGAAATATTCATGTAGAGGTATTTATTCGCTTTATAATAATAATAATAATGAATACTTATATAGCGCCTATTCTCGGCTAGAGACCAAGCTCTAAGCGCTTTACAATCAACACTACACAACGGGCTGCCTACCTGGGTAGTGCCGACTGAAGAGCTGCCAGCTGGCGCTTCATTCAGTTGTTTCCCGTGTCATCCAGTCAATATCATTCACTCAATGTCCTTACTTCCTTCATTCCTTCCATTTCTCACGCAGGGTGCATGCTATGTGTAACGTGTCATCCATACCAACGGCCAAACTGGCCTACTCTTCCGAAAGTTGGTGATGGGATTTTACGTGTGTGCAAGATATTATGCGTGCGTTCACACACGGAACCTCAGTTTATAGTCTCATTCGAAGGACTGAATGGGAAATGGAGTCAGAACCAATGTTAACTCCGAGGGAAAAATCCCCTTGTACCGAAACGCCCCGGCGTAGATTCGAACCCACAACCCCAGGATCACCAAGATTACGAGTCTGGTGCTCTACCAACTGAGCTATTCCGGCTCCCTAAACAAAATATTTGGTAAGTTAGTAAAACTCGAGGTTTCATAGGCTATGGAAATGCTGGAGGTGGCTTCAAAATCTTCAGAATCCGTTTCTCAAAATGGTTGAAATGATTAGGTTAAGCAAGAAACTTTTTTTTTTTCAGATTTTAAATGTGTGTACATCTCAAAAATGGATTGTTGTCAACAATTCACTTTGAGTCATCTCTGTGAGGCAGGCAAATCAACTTTAGACAAGATGATGCCCTAACTGCTGAAGAAAAACAGAACCCTTCAAGAAATATCAATACTACGACAATGATAATAGCATTTCCATCAACAAGAGCCATGGGAGACGAACTCTCAGTCACTATTTCTGATGATGTCCTGTTAATAACTGAACGAAGCCTCTATTCCATGTCTTAAATTGAATCCATTTGAAACCTTGAGTCAACTTCATGTCCATATCATTCTCATCGGTTTTATTTGTTTACTGTGATGTACGTCTAGCAGCCCATTTTCAAGATGACACTCCGCCCATAGATATCATAGACAGTTCAAATCTGGCATCCCTTCATGTGAATTATTGTCATCGGTGGTGATGGTGGCAGTGGTAGTGGTGATGGTGGTGGTCACATTAAGAAAAGGCTTGCAGACAAGCAGGTTATACAGTGTCATCAGATCATGGCCGCCAGCCCTGAAGGAGGACGTTCTGCTGAGATGTGGAGCAAGTGAAAGTAGGCCCCATCTTTGTTTCAAAACCAGAGTGCGCCATGCACTGCAGGTAGTGGTCAATGGTTGCATATCCTCTTCCATGTTCCTGTACTCAGCAGTCCCCCAGGCTACAGTGTTCGGTTTCACATTATTCCTCAGTGGTATTAATGATCTCCTAAGGCAGCAAGCATTTCAAGAGCACCTCTTCACAGATGGCTGGCACATCTACAGGGAGATGAAGAGCTTCAACGATCACACTTCCAGATGATCTGAAGAGCCTGGAGCGTTCAACAGAATAATGGGAATGTGCTTCAACGCAACAAAGTGCTACCATGAGCCTGGCACATCATTCCTCCACGTCCTTATATTCCCTAAACATCACTATCCTCCAGTCGGTTTCTACCAATCACTACCTTGAAATCCGATGTTCAGATAACCTGACCTAGTCCCATCACATCAATGTTGTGACTAAAAGCCAAGAACTGCACCCTAAAATTTCACTGTCATCGTAGATGATGCTCCAAGGTCTGCAAACATCCTGCTTTCCTGGTCCTGGTTCGACCAGTACTGGACAATGGAGCGATCATCTTGGATCCTTAGCACAAGCAGTATATTGACAATCTTACGTGCTTTCACCAAGCAGTGGTTCGCATCATAGCCAAAGACTACAGACATGCAACTCTTTGCTTTGTGTCTGGTCTCTTAACAAGTTTTCCCCATGCTCCAAGCGCATCACGTGCAACCAAGGCTGACCTTTTACAAGGTGGTTGAGAGGCTGTTGCCGCCTATCTTTTCTGATCAATTCTTGACATCCCAGAAATCTGGATGACTCATTAATTCTAGATCTTCAGCTGCGGACAATTAAATCAGTAACCGAGTGAACAGTTATGTCAGAAATAACGACCGCAGCTAAATAGTGCCTGGGTGTAACACACCCCAGTACAAAGTCTTTCTTCCTGCGGTGTGTGTGGCCTCACGCAAAATCTGCACTATGTTTCTAGTCAGTCTTCACAGTGACAAGACACCGATAAAGGACCAATAGTAATGCTATGCACCCCCACTGTGCCAAATCATGGATGCTAGCGATGTATATGATCATAGTCTCTCACAAAATAGAAAGAGGCCTAACTGTACCGAGAAAACCAACAGAAACAGATGACATTGCATTCTCAAGAGTGAAAGAAAGTAAAATATGTTGCAGTTACAAAGCTGACAGAAAACGCATGACATTGCACACGGAAGGTTGATACTCCACAAATTAAACTGAAAGAAAACAGAACCTTTTGAAAACGGAAAACATTTGGTGATGAGCGTCACCCAACGACTACTCTGAGAATCCTCGATGATAAACATATTAATCAGTGAACAGATGGCATCAAATCATAGCTGCCACCCTTGCAGGTGGATGCTCTGTCTAAATGTTGTAGAGGAAGTGAAAGTAGACGCCATCTTCGTTTACAAGGCCACAGCAACTAAACCTAAACTAGTGCTTACGATTTATCTTGAAGTTCGTGTCATTGATTTATTCATGTGCCACATGCCAGCCAGCTCAATTCGATTGTTCTATTTTCGTTTTTATACGACAGAAGTAACTTGCAACAACGTAAGTTGGACACATTAAAAATATTGAAGCGCCACAGTCTTGCTTATGACTCGACTATTTACATAGACAGACAGAATGAGATTTTTTGAGAATGTATATTGTGTATGAAAGTTGCCCATTAAAATTCATATTACAGGGTTTTACGCGGACAGTTTAAAATGAAAGGAATAGCACTATTTTCATGTGTGATAGTCACAGGTGAGTTCGAAGGCCTCAAATTGACGTAACCATTTTAGGTCCGTCCATAGTTACAAATTAGGCCTTATATATATATATATATATATATATATATATATATATATATATATATATATATATATATAGCGAGAGAGAGAGACAGAGAGAGAGAGAACAATTTAGTAGTGGGAGAAGTGCAAGCTAACAATTCCTCCGTCATTAATTTAATGACGGCAGAGATTCGGGGGGAAAAGTTGGGGGGGGGGGGGGGGGGGGGAGAAAAATGAAGTCAGGGAAATACATTATAACTAAAACAAAATATCTTTCACTAGCAGCCCAAGAAAACCATCATAACCCATCTTGAAAACAGGACTATTCATGTTGCCTGCTTCTAGGCCTTTCGTCTGCTGGATTGGACTCATCAGCGAGACATCACTGATTATGATTGTGGCCCCTTGGCATCAAACAGAGACAGTCTACAATTCCATGGTATTCTCACCATCAAGGGTTCAAAACGGAATTCAGCAGCACCCCAATGCAGCCAGTAAAGGGTAGAAAAGTAAAACGAAAAGAAAGAGTGGTAAAGAAATAAGTTGCTGTAAATCTAAAAGCAACTGTAAAATATAAGGAAAAATCTTTGAACCTTTGCTGGAGTATCCATTTAAGGATGCAAGGGAGATTATGAAGTGTCAACATTCAGAGTGGTCAGCTTAACTGTTAAATAACCCAAGAATTTTCAGCAGCTAAGAACTGTGAAGGGGAGCCTGTACTTGGATCTCGTAAGAGATGCAATCTCCCACTGACTGACCAAGTAATAATATATTAAACAATTTAGTAATGTGAAAAAAAAAAAAAAAACAAGTGCAAGCTAACAATTCCTCCATCATTAACTTAATGACAGCAAAGATTTGGAAAAAAAAAAAAGTTGGGACGGGAGAAGTTGGGGAAAGAAAATGATAATGAAAAGCCAGAGAAATATATTATAACAAAAATCCTTTACTACCAGTCCATGGGAACCATCATAACCCATCTTGAAGACAGAACTATTCATGTTGCCAGCTCCTGGGCCTTTCGTCCGTTGGATCGGACTCATCAAGGAAACACGGCTGATTGTGTCTGTGGTTCCTTGGCATCAAGTAGACTTATACCACAGTCTACATTTCGATGGTATTCTCACCACCAATGGTTCAAAAACGGAATTTAACAGCACCCAAAGCAGCCAGTCAAGGGGAAAAAGAAGCAAAACGAAAAGAAAGTGTGGTAAAGAAATAAGTTGCTTTAAAACTAAATTCATGTCCCAGTACATACATCTACAACTGAAACATACAGAGTAATCGATGGTTACGATTAAATGAATATAGGAAACTTGTTTGACCATATGGGGAAGGTGTGAACTAAAGAGAGAGTTAAAACAAGATGCAAAGCATATAAACGTACTCCCAGTTTTCCAAATCGCTTATAAATCGGCCAAGTACTTTGAGATAAATAACGGCAAAATAACGGTTTTTATGGTTATTTAACCGATGTGCACTTTTGAAACTGGTATTTTAGTCCTTACTGGGCTGAAGCCTATGTACCTACCAAATTTCATACAGATCGGACAATATGTCAAGAATAACGGTTTTTAACGGTCAAATTTTGAAACACTATATGGAAGTGCCATTTGTGTGTGACAACCTTTCTGTATACTAAATTTAATTAAAATCCACCAATATGTAAAAAATAACGGCAAAATAACGGTTTTAACGGTTATATAACCGATGTACACTTTTGAAACTGGTATTTTAGTCATCACAGAGCTAAAGCCTATGTACATACCGAACTTCATCCAAATCGGACAATATGTCAAGAATAACGGTTTTTAACAGTCGAACTGTGAAACACTATATAGAAGTGCCATTTGTGTGTGATAACCTTTCAGTATACCAAATTCCATTAAAATCCACCCATATATAAGAAATAACGGCAAATTAGCGGTTTTTAACTTGTTTAATCGATTTTTAGCGTTACATCACTTACATATGGAAAGAGGCTCCGATTTGTCACAAGATCATCCAAACCGCTTATAAACTGGCCAAGTACTTTCTATTGATATTCCATAAAGAAGAAAAACCGTTTGGGGCCGTTATAACCGATAGTAACAGCTATTCTGGTCAAATAAAACATCGGGCATCATCCATGACCCATAGTGAACATACCTACAAATTTTCAGAAAGATGGGCCAAGTACTCTCTGAGATATTCCATAAAGAAGAAAAACCGTTACAGGCTGTTACAGCCGTTAGTAACGGCTATAACGGGGTAAACTAAACATCAGGCATCATCCGTGACCCATAATGAACATACCTGCTAATTTTCACAAAGATCGGCCAAGTACTTTATGAGATATTCAATAAAGAAGAAAAACCGTTACAGGCCGTTACAGCCGTTAGTAACGGCTATAACGGTAAACTAAAACATCGGGCATCATCCGTGGCCATAATGAACATACCTACAAATTTTCAGAAAGATCGGCCAAGTACTTTCTGAGATATTCCATGAAGAAGAAAAACCGTTACAGGCCGTTACAGCCGTTAGTAACGGTTATAACGGGGAAATTAAAACATCGGGCATCATCCGTGACCATTAATGAACATACCTACACATTTTCAGAAAGGTCGGCCAGGTACTTTCTGAGATATTCCATAAAGAAGAAAAACCGTTACAGGCCGTTACAACCGTTAGTAACGGCTATAACGGGGTAAACTAAAACATCGGGCATCATCTGTGACCCATAATGAACATACCTGCTAATTTTCGTAAAGGTCCGCCAATTACTTTCTGAATTATTCCATAAAGAAGAAAAACCGTTACAGGCCGTTACAGCCGTTAGTAACGGTATAACGGTTAACTAAAACATCGGGCATTATTCATGACCCATAATGAACATACCTACAAACTTTCAGAAAGATCGGTCCAATAGTTTTGTCTGGAGAGAGTGGAACACATTTTGACCACGGACACACACACACACACACACACACACACACACACGCGCGCGCGGACACACAGACAGCATTTCTTCGTTCCCATTCTAAAGTACTCCCTGTTCTATAAGAACTGGGAGTACAAAAAAAAAAGAAAAGAAAACAAACAAACAAAAAAACAAAGGGAAAGAAAACAAGATGCAAAGCATATAAACGTACTCCCAGTTTATCCTGAATACGTGTGAGATATTCCATAAAGAGGAAAAACCGTCTTGGGCTGGTGTAACCGTTAGTAATGGCTATTCTGGTAAACATCGGCCATCATCTGCGACCTATAATAAACATACTTACAAATTGTCAGAAACATCGGCCAAGAACTTTCAGAGATGTTCCATAAAGAAGAAAACCATTATAGGCCGTTAGTAACGGCTATAACGGTAAACCTAAACATCGGGCATCATCCGTGACCCATAATGCACATACCTACAAAATTTCAGAAAGATCGGCCACGTACTTTCTGAGATATTCCATAAAGAAGAAAAACCGTTATGGGTCGATATAGCCGTTACTAACGGCTATAGCGGTGAACTAAAACGTCGGGCATCATCCGTCGCCCATAATGAACATTCCTACAAATTTTCAGAAAGATGGGCCAAGTACTTTCTGAGATATTCCATACAAAAGAAAAACCGTTATGGGCCGTTATAGCCGTTAGTAACGGCTATAACAGTAAACTAAAACATCGGGCATCATCCGTAACCCATAGTGAACATATGCTAATTTTCACAAAGATCGGCCAAGTACTTTCTGAGATATTCCCACAAAGATCGGCCAAGTACTTTCTGAGATATTCCATGAAGAAGAAAAACCGTTACAGGCCGTTACAGCCGCTAGTAACGGCTATAACAGTAAACTAAAACATCGGGCATTATTCATGACCCATAATGAGCATACCTGCTAATTTTCACAAAGATCGGCCAAGTACTTTCTGAGATATTCCATGAAGAAGAAAAACCATTACAGGCTGTTACAGCCGTTAGTAACGGCTATAATGGTAAACTAAAACATCGGGAACTATTCATGACCCATAATGAGCATACCTGCTAATTTTCACAAAGATCGGTCAAGTACTTTCTGAGATATTCCATGAAGAAGAAAACCGTTACAGGCCGTTACAGCCGTTAGTAGCGGCTATAACGGTAAACTAAAACATCAGGCATTATTCGTGACCCATAATGAACATACCTACAAATTTTCACAAAGATCGGCCAAGTACTTTCTGAGATATTCCATGAAGAAGAAAAACCGTTACAGGCCATTACAGCCATTAGTAATGGCTATAACGGGGTAAACTAAAACATCGGGCATCATTCGTGACCCATAATGAACATACCTGCTAATTTTCACAAAGATCGGCCAAGTACTTTCTGAGATATTCCATGAAGAAGAAAAACCGTTACAGGCCGTTACAGCCGTTAGTAACGGCTATAACGGTAAACTAAAATATCGGGCATCATCCGTGACCCATAATGAACATACCTACAAATTTTCAGAATGATCGGCCCAGTAGTTTTGTCTGGAGCGAGTGGAACCACGGACGGACACACACACACACACACACACACACACACACACACACACACACACACACACAGAGAGAGAGAGAGAGAGAGAGAGAGAGAGAGAGAGAGAGAGAGAGAGAGCATTTCTTCGTTCCCATTCTAAGGTACTCCCTGTTCTGTAAGAACTGGGTGTACAAAAAGAAAAAGAAATATAATCTTTATCCACCATTGGTTCTTGTACTGCAAATCTATTGAAGGATACTCATGTGAATATTGAGTCATAGGCAGAGACGTCATACAGATATTCCAAACTGGGAAACGGAAACGGGGCGAAGTTCGGTTTTCATCACGTTAGTGAAAACTGATCAACCATACCTCTTCTCATCTTCAGCAAAAAAATTGAATATGAAAAAAAAAAAAACACTTATCCTAACCATCTTAGGGTGTTTATAGATGGACCACTAACAAAAAGTAAAGAGGCCGAGTCTGCTTTTGTTATTTCATGACTGAAAATAGAAAAATCATGTTGTGGATAATATACATCTATATTCGCTGATGAAATGATAGCCATACCAATGGTTTTGACATATACCTCAGTCAATTTTCAAGTATTCTTCTGTGTCGATTTGATGTCACGGTGTTACAATTCATTACGTTTTGCAATTAGAATTAAGGCCATTTCATTTTAAAGTAAATGTGTCATTTAATTTGTATTTTGATATGTAAGCGAACTGATTTAACTTTCTTTCTGATTCCTTCAAATTCACTCTGTGGAATCTAGGGTAATGACCTCACTGACAATTGTGCGAAAATAAGGCAGGCCTTCTGAAATGGGTGCACAACAATGTTCTGTACCCTTCACTCTATGAGAAAGTCATCTAACGTTAAGACTAATGGCTTGAGGCTGCATTATAAACAGTCAGAACAACCTTATTAGTTCTCACGTTAAAACAAAATACTCAACGTTTGAGTGCTGGTAATGTCAAAAGCATCTAACACGTGCAAAGTCGTGATATGTGTCAATACAGAAAATTCGTTTTAAAGTTTTATCGACTGTAACTAAATGCTTTCAGAACTAAAGACAGCGCTGTAACAAAATGTACATGTGGCAAAACAAACGGAGAGGCAATTTTCTGCTTGAGTGTGTGCCTCTCAGGGCATACTTACCATTTTTATCCGGCATGTCTGTGACTGATGTTTTTATCATACCAATCTTGCTTTTTAAGTTGCCTCTTGTTTGATCTATAGACCAGTCTGGTGGTTACTTTGATCTCGTATTGGCGCTCTTTCTGTGGTTACACATACATAGACACACACAGAATTGTAGGTGGTGGGTCTGTCTCCATTTAACAAGTGGGAAAGCCCGACAGTAATAAGTTGGCGAGACCGAATTTCGACACCATGTGAGTGCAATGGCTTACACTTATGGATATTTGTAATACTCTGTCTTCTGCCGAGCCCTTTATGACTAAAGGAAATCTTTTTGCGCGGGGCCCTGCGCGTGGGGGATGCTGAAGTGGGCTTGGTCAGTTGGGTGGCAACATGCCATTGGTCGTCAAGGCCCCAGCATCCCCCATGGTCATGCATATAAGCAGTCGTCCGGCTGAGTTTGACCGCTGCGAGTGTGGCATAGCAGTGGACGCCGGGGGAGAGGTGGCAGATCTCCTTTGAAGGACACTGATGTGAGAGGTCAGTGTCAGGTGGCGCAGCCATCCTTCCAGCCATATGGGTGACGGCGGGTCTAGCCTGTGTCGCTGGGGGACGGCTCCTGGAGATGTGGGGCGATCGGTGATGGAGCGCTGCCTGACTGCGATTACAGTGGCCCAGGATACCATGTTCTGAGGCCAGGCAGACATGGGGGCACTCCTTATGGGGTTGGGTTGAAAAATTGCCCTCTCGACCGCAGTCAGCGTGCACCCGCCGAATGTTAGGGTCTCGTGCAGCGCTCCAGTGACTTTCGTCCTGCTCCCTCCTTGAGGTGGCCTCACGCGGCACAGGACCATCGCCACCCGAGCATGAAGAAGGCCGCCTGGTGTTCCTGAAGACAGCCTTTAGATTGGGGAAAGGAGGCGAAATACATCGACGCCTATCGTCGGCCGACCAACAACCGAAATTGAACCGAAGTTCAAGAGGAACCAGAGCTCGGAGAGAGAAATACGACGGCCCTTCACGCAACTCACCCACTACTGCCTGCGACAACAGTTGCCACAGAAGCTGCAGACCTACGTCTGCAAGTGTACCGTGTCCTTAATGGCCTCAGGCCAATAGGTCGTAAAACTCACCTACGAACGAACGAAATGAGTTTGACCGCAGATGGCTCAAAACTATGGAGGAAAATCAAGAAATTCAGGAGCCGTGCACGGCCGCCTGAACGATCCCTCCTGGTTTATGGCCAGCGAACTCAAAACGCCCAGGAGAAGGAAGACGCTCTCGCAGAAACCTTCGCCAGAGTGAGTCAGGCAGATCACCTGCCAGCGGAGATGATCAATGCCAGACACCAGGCCCAAGCAAACTTGACCAAACCTGTGTTTGAAGACAACTCAGCCCCCTATAATGGTGACATCACCATAGGGGAACTGAGGGCGGCAATCAATAGCCTAGGGTCAGCCAGCAAGGCTTCTGGCACTGACCCCATATCCTTCCACATGATTAGCCGATTCACAGAGTCCATGGTAAAGGTGCTCCACACATTCTACCAAACGTGCTGGGAAGCCTGAAAGGAAGCCTTTGTGGTAGCCATCCCCAAAGATGGCAAACCACCACAACTTCCCACAAGCTACAGACCAATAGCTCTGACTCCTCACCTTGGCAAAGTGTACGAGAAACTGGTCGAAAGTCCCCCGTGGGGATACCGGGGGGTCTTTTGTACAAATAGACCCCCCTCCTTCTGGACATTCTGTGCTAGTAACGTCCCCTTTTCCTTTTGCTCTCAGTAACTCTGTCTCCTCTTTTGCTGTACTGTCGTCTACTGTCCTTTCTGTCTACCATATCTTTTATCTATCTTTTTCCACAACCTCTTCCCACAAATTTCTGCACTCAACGAAGTCCAGTGAACTGACTATAGTCTCGAGTATAGTGTGAGTATCCCAACAGGGTAAAACCAGTTTACACGCTACCAGATACTGGAACGCTGAAGAAGGAGAAGAACTGGTCAAAAGCAGACTTGAATTCCATCTGGAAAAAAAAATATGGCATACTACCTGTATACCAGGCTGGATTCCGAAAAGGTAGGAACTGCATGGAACACGTCGTGCGGCTCATCGAAAATGTCAAGAAGAGCCTAAGGCAGCGACACACTAGGGTAATGGCTGCCGCCTTCTTCGACATCAAGAAAGCCTTTGACACGGTGTTGCATGCAAGCTTACTGAACAAGATGCACTTGCTGGGCATCACAGGTCGTCTAAATTTGTGGAGGCGTTCTTGTACTCAAGACAAATGACATTTAAGGTGGAATCAGCCATATTAGCAACCCACATCCTTGACATGAAAGTGCCACAATGGAGTGTCATAGCTCCGTACTCTTGAACATCATGCTCCATGATATCGTAAGGGAAGTGCACGAAAAGATCGGACGAGAAGTGAAAGTATCACTCTTCGCTGATGACCTGGCGATATGGATCGACCACAGAAAGCAATATCAAGAGAAGTCTATGAGCAACTTCCAAGTCGCCATTGACACTATCCACTCGTACATGCGGAAAAATGGATTTGAACTCTCCGCAGAAAAAATGATCCTCATGGTTTTTGCCAAGAAAAAAAACGGACCGTGATGGGTACGCAATACAAACTGGTGGACATGTAATACAACCAAGCAAGCAGGTAAAATTTCTGGGTGTTGCTATCACCCAGGATCTAACCTGGGATGCCCACATCCAAAAACTGACAAACAAGGCCATGCGTGCAGTGGGAACAATCAAGACCCTTTCAAGAGAGGTGTGGACAACCCCTAACAGCCTTATACACCTGATGGGTGCGCTGGTCTGCTCCAGGTTGACCTATGGACACGAAGTCTTCTTCGCTGCCTCAGAGAGCCTGTGGGAAAAGCTCAAGCACATTGAGCTGGCAGCTCTCAAGCAAAGTGCTGTCAATGACTTAGCCGCCAGAGCGCCAGCTTCAAAGTCCTCGCCTCGATAGTGCCAAACACTGTCAAGGCAGCACTCAGTGTGGACGCTACTCCTGGCAACATTGCTATGGAGTGGCACATAGCAAGGAAAAGGTCTTTGATATACCAAAGGTCCAGGCCACTGAGCTTGCAAACAGCAGACATCTGTGAAAAGAGCCAAGTCAGACCAGACCAGGCGATTCCCACACCAGTCATGCCCTACCCTCCTTGGGAGATGGAGAGACCACAGATCCTGGCATCCCACGAGCCATGAAACAGTTGGACCCGTTGCGCCTAGCCAGCGTGGCAAAGGCCCAACTGCACGAACGCTTCGGCTACCACCTCCACATCTACACGGACGGCTCCATCCTAGAAAGTGGGGAGGCTGGATGCACCTATCTGATCCCAAGCCTGGGGATCTCAAAGCAGTACCACCTGAACAAGGGGGTGAGCATCTTCACTGCTGAACTGCACGCCATCCTCATGGCATGCACAACAATGAATGACTCACGCCCTGTCCTCTGGCTTCCCAGCTGGGGGGGGGGGGGGGGGGGGGGGAGTGGGGGGGGGGAGACAACCAGTTAGGGTGTTCTACCCGAGTTGGCCAACATTGGATCGTGTGGATCCAAATCAAGTGACCCTGACAAGGGACCGTAAAAGGCCTGGGGAGGAGGTTGCCACAGAGAGCAGACGACCAATGACACTGACTACAACCAATCACCACCGGGTACAGCAACGCCAAAAACTACAGAGACTAAAGTCTGGGACACTTTATCCTTAAGTACCTCCAACGAATAGGACATTAATCTCACCCATCAATCAATCAATCAATGAGTTTGACCGTTCGCTGCGAGTGTGGCATAGCAGCGAACGCCAAAGGAGAGGTGGCAGATCCCCTTTGAAGGACACTGATGTGAGAGGTCAGTGTCAGGTGGCGCAGTGATCCTTCCAGCCATATGGGTGACGGCAGGTCTAGCCTGTGTCGCCGGGGGACAGCTACTGGAGATGTAGGGCGATCGGCGATGTAGCGCTGCCTGATTGCGATTACCGTGGCCCAGGATACCGTGTTTTGAGGTCAGGCAGACTTGGGGGCACTCCTTATGGGGTTGGGCTGAAAAATTGCCCTCTTGGCCACAGTCTGCATGGCCTGCCGAATTTTAGGGATTCGTGCAGCGCTCCAGCGACTTTCGTCCTGCTCCCTCCTTGAGTCAGCCTCACGCGGCACAGGACCATCGCCATCCGAGCACGAAGAAGGCCACCTGGTGGCCCTGAAGAAGCGAAATACACCGACGCCCATCGTCGGCCGACCAACAGCCGATCGATTCTGAACTTAAGTTCAGACGGAACCAGAGCTCGGAGAGAGCATACGACGAACTTGCCCGCCACTGCCAGCGACAACAGTTAACACAGAATACGCAGACCTGTGTCTGCGCGTGTACCTTGTCCTTAAGGGCCTCAGGCAATTAGGACGGTAATCTCACCCAACAAGTCAAGTGAGTTTGACCGCAATTTGGCGATGCAAACGGCCATATGTATAAAACGGTTTTTGACGCCCTCCCCATGTGTTACTCACGATTGATTTATAACTTATCCCCCCCCCCCCCCTCCCTTCATTAATTTTGATATTCGCTGTCACACTCACCCCCATGACACACTATCTCTCTCTTCTATATTCTTTACGTAGTGATTGTTTTAGTGACGGACGAAGAAACTGATAACTTGCTCTTGTTCCTCTCCCCTCTTCCCCTTCTAATTTAAATGATCACAGATGTGGCGTTTTCAGTCTGTTCGCTAGCGCGCGTTAAACAGCCTTTCGGACGTGACGTCAAGGAAACCTAACAACCATGCTGTGAACGTTGTTTGATGTACACATGATATGGCACATGACACATGCACATACTTTACTTACAATAAAGAATGGGGTAAAACCTGCAAAATGATTACTCATTCACAACTTTTAAAAGAAAAAAAAATACTGGGACAGAGTAAGCGTTGCAAACACACGTCCAACATGTGGTGAAAAATAGTATTTACAAGTAAAATCGTGTAAGTCAAGTCACTGTGACGTCATGCACGAAAGTTTACCGCAACCACGTTTTGCAAAGTTACGTAAACGATAACAATAATAAAATGAAAATAGGATGGTGAGAAGTGGTGCCATATGACAATATTAACTGATGTTTCGGCGGTGGACAAACCCGATGGACTTAATTTTATTCCGATCCACAATGAAGTTTCTCCGACTCCGATCCATAAT
>CM065733.1:10023934-10083934 GCA_033310375.1 Conus canariensis | reverse complement strand
CTAGAATCAGAAAGGAAAAAGGGCGCAGATGTGGAGACAGGGTGCAGGGAGTGTGAAAAAGGTGGTCTAAGAAGCTTTATGCATAATTCTCAAGCTGACTGCAATTAGGGGAATATTGTTTTGTGCATTTAAAAATATTGTTGTTGTAAAGTTTGAAGAAGGCACGTTTGACAAAAATTGTCTTGTCTGCTTCTTACTGTGTGTTAAAAAAAAGTGTTACGTTGCATCTTGTTTTGTTCGTTCATTTGTATTTTGCCTTGGTTTCTGTAAAACTGTTGTTTCTATCAGCATTGTTTGGCAATACCTCCAGAACAGCAGCACTTTCATAATTTTGTTGTCCAAATGTATATTTGTTTTTCTCTTGTTCAGTCATTTTAAATGAGCTGAAGAACCCGATTCCAAAATAAGGTGCAACAGTTTCGTCGGTTGACCGTCGGAAGATCGGCTCCAGCGGAGCTTGTTATTAACAGTGTGTGGCCTCACGTTTCCTATTGGCCGCCATATTGATTTTGGTACGTGCTTGGGGTTAACTTCATGTTGTTGATCAACCATAGAAAAAGAGGAATAGCGAGTATAAAGCAGAAAGAATCTATCGTATACTCAGTGTGAAGCACGTGTCATTTGTCTTTTTGGATACCTGGAATATAAAGAATACAATAATTTTGCGACAAAACAGGTAAAATGTTTATAAATTTACTTTCATTTTCATGGTTTTGTTCGTCTCTTTGGTTGGTTCACGGAATTATTGCATGAACGCAGTCATTTCCGTGACTCAGCTGCTTTTATTTTTGTCTTCTTCGTTAATCTGTGATAAACAATCGTAATCAGCATCATCATCTGTAGATTGGCCACAATAGAGATGCTGATTATTCTGTCACAAGTATAGTTCCATGTGCGTGGACAATGTCCGTGGTTCGGCCGTGGCCACCATGACCATGGAGAGAGACCTATCCACTAGATTAGTAGATAAATAAAAAAAAATATGCTGTTTACTGCTTAACAAAACACCAATATTTACTGAGCTACAGTAAGGTTCAAGGACCACAAGAGGAAAAGTTGGAAGCCAAACAATGTACAGTAAATTATTTGACAGCCATAGTTATCACGCTGAGTTCTCAACTCATACACGTACATGTAGAAAGCTATACTTTTATGAACAGAAAAGAAAACAACTTATCAAGACAATGACGATAAAGATGTCAGCCTACTCTATATTTATTACCATGCGATTATAAGAAGTCCCACTTTTGCTCTGCCCAGAACTGGCTTGTCAACCCAGAACCAGGTCTCCAAATAAAAACACAGAACTAGGGTTTCAGATTGCTGGCATGCCCGTGATATTTTTGTGTAAAAATTTGAAATGGTGCATGGCATTATCATACTTGTGCACCATGCTTTGGCATGCCATTTGCTGCAGTGCTGAGGTGGGAATCATCCTTCCCTCTCTCTGTCTCACTCACTTAAATCATGTGGAGCAGCAAACTTTGACAATCTGAGCATGTCCACACCACCATTATTTATTCCAGGATGTGAATGAGCTCTTTCAATTGAATCAGAATCGAAACAAGTGAAACAAAGACTTGTACACCCAGGACTCGGGGAAGAATCGACTGCTGGTTCATTATATGTATCAACATTGCTTTAATCATTCTGTGCAATTGGCCTGAGAAAAATTCCACCAAAGGTAATGATTAGAAACTGACAGAATTACTTGTAAACTAATCATAAGAGCTGAACAAGATTTTTATAAAACAAATCAAATGTTTTTATTGTGTGTGTTTTGTGTGACTGTGAGTGTGCATGTGTAGTGTGTGTGTACATGTGAGGTTTTCAGTATATCTTCTAGCGGTAATAAAGTGTGAGTGACATCCCCAACCCACCCGTACCCCTAAAAAAATTTTGTGGCCCCCTGAAAATTTGGAAACAAGTTTTTCACACCAAGTCTGACGCTTTTATTTTTAGGAAATAATTATCACTAACTGAACACACATTCATACACATAGTACACTACTCAACTCACTTCCTTTTTCTGTTATCTCTACTGCTTTCCATAATATTTTTAGCATGGACATGAAAGTGGACTACAGGTTTCACAGACACACACACACACACACACACACACACACACACACACACACACATACACACACACACACACACACATACACACACACACACACAACACAGACACACACACACACACACATACACACACACACATACACACACACACACACACACATACACACACACACACACACACACACACACACACACACACACACGCACATTTTGATAATCTAGATCTATACACAGAAGATATGTATCCAAAATGTAAAGGTGAAAAGTACAGAGCAAATCCATGGTGCTTGCTGATAGTGATTGGTTAAAATTGAGTGAGATATCTGAGGTTCTGACTTAACTTTGTCAGCATTCCTTTTTGTTCCATCACTTTAAGCTGCCAGGGGACATACATGTGTCCCATAGTGATTGAAAAAAAGTCATAAATTCTGCAGTACTTCTCACTTAGTGACTTATTACTCAAACTGACTGCATAGTACATAACAATGTCAGAGAGTGACCTGTCTTAATCTACAGAATGAATAGTACTTATTGCATCTTCAGTTTGAAGGAATGACACCGTCTGTTTGGTTCGTTCACATGGATATATAAATTCACTGTTCAAGAACGAAGTGAAGGGATGATGCTTGATCAAGAGACAAGTGAAGGAATCAAGAGTGTCTGCTGCCACAGCTGTGTTAGGCAGTGCATTCAGATCTTAGTGATTGGGAGAAAGGAACAGTGAGGAAATACAGCTTTAGATCTAGTGTTACAGCTGAGGAGGATGACTTTTGTGGGAGCCAAGGTGATGTTACTTTAGCTCAGCTCGCTGGTCATTGATGATTTTGTGTATCATGTGCAACCTCATTATTGTCCTTTGATGCTGAGAAGGTTAACAGTCATGGCTAAGACTCGTGAGGTGCTAAAAATGGGCATCATAATACTGTGCCGTGTCAAAAACTCCTGCCAGGTCTGGCAGGTGGAAAGCCTTGTTGACTAAAATTTTGACAGTGACATGGCAAAACACACACACACATGCGCATGCGCACGCGTGCGCACACACACGCACACATACATACACACATACACACACAGAGAGAGACACAGACACACAGACACACACACACAAACCACCTGCTCGCCATTTTCTGTGTTTTTCAGAATGATGCACACTTTTATTTAGAACTTCATCCTTTTGTTCAACTTCATACTGTTCACACAAGTTTGCCAGGGTTTTGCTCTGTCGCGGCTGATCTCAATCTTGATTGCAGTGCATTTTGCTAGTATGATTTTTTCTTCTTTTAGTGGCTTCTACTAATCCCCTTGTATTGCTTTACTTGTGGGTTCAAGACTAATCCATCATTAAGCATCATTTTAACTATCAACCCCCCCCCCCCCCCCCCCCCCCTGTCAATTTCAGATGTTTTGTTTGTCTTCTCGCTTGTGTCTCACTGTTGTGCCATGCATCATTCAACCAAGTACTGTAACCATATGACTGTGGGAGTTTGAGGCTGGTTCATTTTCTGATCCATTCTCAGCCTTCAGGACCCAAGTCTTGAATCCAGTGATGCCCAAGATTACAGGGATGACAGCCACCATGGTGAGGTGGTTAGCATCGCGGACTCCCGGCTGGGAGGTCATGGGTTCGAATCCCATCAGAGTCATATAATGTGGGTTTTTCTGCCCCGACCAGCTCCTACCCAGAGTTGAGTTTGCTGCGGACTCAGTTGGGAAGACTGGGACCACACAGTCAAGTTTCATCCACTTAATGGATGTGTTTCTGAGAATGTTGCTCAAATTTCCTGACCAACACTGCAGGTGCCTGTATCTCTTGGGCCTGTTGAAGCCGGGATATATTATGAAAGGAAGCATAGAGTACAGCCCTGTCATGTAGTCTCAGACCGAAATGGAAATCCATAGCAATTAGCATCATCTTAATGATCCTCATTCTCATCGATCAGCATGAAAAAAATGTCTCAAATTCTGTGGCCCTTCATGCCCTGCTCTCATGGTGACCTCAGTTTCGATGTCCTTTCCATGACTGTGGCCTTGGTTTGGTTCCGTTGGGGTCACCAGTATCGGCGGGTCCATGGGGGCTGTTGACGGATGTGGTGGCGCCCTCCGGAGTGAGAGCTCACTCACGCCGGCTCCACAACTAAGTAATTATTGTCATCAGTAGGGGGCTTAATAGGTGGTGTCCTGTGTATGTTAGATCAGAACAGGCGCCACTTAACACCACCGAAGTGACTCGGCGGCAGTGCAGTGTCTCCTCCGGTGGGTTGCCTCTTGACAGCTTGACATTGACTGCTCCCTGTGGATTGCCGGTGCCGGGGCTGTGGCGGGGCCAACCGGGCTGTGGCTGTGGACGGGGTGTGGGAATGAGCGGTGTGGGTGCACTGCCTCTGAGGTGGCGCAGAGGTTGGGACATCAAAAAAAAAAAAAAAAAATTACAGGGATAACTGTGAAAGTAGATCAGGGTATATGTT
Organism: Conus canariensis; assembly: GCA_033310375.1. Lineage (NCBI taxonomy): Eukaryota > Metazoa > Mollusca > Gastropoda > Neogastropoda > Conidae > Conus > Conus canariensis. Next base: position 10,079,387 of record CM065733.1, on the reverse strand, counting down.
AGACAAGGAAAGATGGTACATTTGACATCTGCCTTTGTACCCTACCAATCCTCTGGTCAGGACCACAAGCAGGGAGGCGAATGTGGGAAGGGATAGGTGAGATGTGGATGGTTGCATCAACAGTTTATCATGAGCACAGGCTTTGCAGCCCAGAGCTCTTTTGCCCCTCATCATATGTATACACTATAGTCACCACCATGTCCCACCCTCTTGGACTCGTAATCCCTCTTTCGGAATTGGAGACAAACAGTTGGCAGGCTGAACATGTATACCCTGAACTTTTTTTTTTTTCGTGTATCCAACCTTCACTAACCTCTTCTGTTGTAACTTAGAGCCTATTTTTGTTATTAGGGGTAACTGATACTGTTTCAATACAGTGATTGGTCATAGATTGGGATCAGCTCTGGTCTAAGTGTGTAGGGTTGCAGTTATACAGCCAACCTCCACATCTCTGCTTTCACACGGTCTGCAGTTCTCTGCAAGAATGGTTCACATATCTGTTGATGAATGTGTTAAATTACACCATGACCAGTAGTCGGTTATACCTTTGGATACATTGATGTTAGCTTCTGCCTTCTGATGTGCCCTGATAGTGTGCACCACTCTCCTCCACTAGGGGGAGAGGGGAGGGGTGTGTGTTTGTGTGTGTGTGCATTGCCCCTCTTATCCTAATTTAGTAGGCAGACATCAGTTAAACATATCAATCTATGCCAGTATGGTGGAACATTTCTTGGGCTCCTTGTCATCTTCCCTCGTGGTCTTGACCTCCACTGTTCTTTCTTGTCAGTAACTGAAACATGATGGGTTTAAGCTGATGACATCGCGTGTGGATTCTGTTCTTTGTAGAGCTCTGCACCCACCGCATATATTTGATCCAATTTTAAAACTTGCACCATCGTTACTTTCCAGATTTTTTTTTGTTTCATGGTTTTAGCTTTATTGTTTTTACTTTGTGTTGTATTTGTTGTTCAATGTTCATAGTCAGACTTGATGTTGCTTGTCTGAAAGAAAGCCTTGTTATACGTAAAGTTATCAGGGCTCCTGGTTGAGTGCTGTTGTAAGGGATGGGTCACACATTCACAGACATTATGAAAGGTGTTTTTTTTAAACTAGCTCATTTTTTTTTAAGGTTACCAGGATTTTTTTCCTTTCAATTTCAGGTCTACCTTTAGAAAAAAACTATGCTGAAAATAGATTTTAAGTGCATGTCCAGTTCTCTCTCTCTAGTCTCTCTCCCTTAGTCTAACACAACAGTAGCACACGCATACACACATACACATGTATGTATACACACACACATACACACACACACACACACACACACACACACATGAACACACGCACACACACACACACACACACACACACACACACACACACACACACACACACACACACACACACAAACACACACACACACAAAGAGTCACAGACTTAGAGAAAGCGAGAGTTTTAACCGCAGATCGTGCAGCCACATACATTTCTCCTAATCATGTCTCACCTCGTTTATCACAGACTCCGAAAGAAAAATGTAGAACGAGTCCATATTGATAAGGCATGAAACGTTATAAAAGAAGCAGTCTCACTGAGCATGAGCTCTGACAATAATCCAGAGGTCCAGTCAAATACCTTGATATTAATTTTAGTATTTCCACCTTTTGTCTTAAGCTGGGAAACACTCAGAGTCAGACTGTAGATCTATTGTGAGTCATCTGTTTGCAAGGTATCATGACAGGCAAAGTGTGCACTAACTTGACTAAGCAAAAGAGAGAAAGACAAGCACCTTTCAAACTTTGGAATGCCTCGATACATTTATACACTCACAGTCACACTTTGTAACCTCACATGATGGTAAACGGTTAACACACACAAATTTATATGACTTGTTACAAAGGGTGAAAGTTATGCAGATCAAAAACTTTTAGTGGGTATAAATTTTCCAATCCTAATGCATGATCGAAATAAGAACATTGGTATTGGGAGCTCTGGTTGTGCCCCATTAAATGACGTCAATTTCAATCTCTATGTGTGGACCACATTTTGTTAAAAGATTTGGTTGTACAGTTTTGCTATTTCTAGCCTGTCTAGGTGAACTTTTCGGGTATCAGTTTTAGCAGAGTAGTGATGTAAAGTGCTGTAAAGATGATTGGTGACCTGGAATCTTGTCCAAGTGTACATGTTATTAGGTGTCTTAAACTAAAGGGGATGTGTATCATGTCAACTTTTGTCCAGGGCTCAGAATGATATTATACACCACATTCCATTACAATGAATCATTTAGGGATGGTGATTTTTTTTTTTTTATAGTAGTTCACTTTTTGACCGTTCCATGCATGTGTGTGTGTGTGTGTGCGTGCGCGCGCGTGCATGTGAGTGTATGTGTGTACATGCATGTGTGTGTTTGCATACGTGTGCAAAAGAGAGAGAAAAGAGAGAGAGAAGGAGTTTAAAAGGAAAAAGATATATATGGTGGTAGGCATATTGTTTTTTGAAATTAATTTTTTTTGAGTACATGTTCAAGTTCAGGATTTTTGTTGTTTTAGTTGTTAAATGATAGGCGTTAAAATATGTTGGGTTTGAAACAAAACAAAAATGAATGAAAGCCTTTTACAGTTTTAGGTAAGACCAGCATGATCCTTCAGAACGCATTAGAAGGATTTATCTTCAGAACTGAATGGCAGTACACTGCATCTGGTTCAGGTGGTCTGAGTCGAGTGATCTGAAGTTCTTTAAATGTGAACTTATGACATAACGTCACAAGTGTCAAAATGAACAGGCAACACCACAATTATTAACATACTAGAGTAAGACAGAAACTGGAGTTAACATTATGAAAAGGTGTATGCAGCTCTAGGAACTACTGCTGAACTATATTAGACAGAGTTTAAGGTGGAAGAAATAGTAAGTGTCACACTATTTGTGGTGTTTCTTCATTACACCACTGCACTACCATTTAATTAGAAAAAGTGTCTCCAGATATCTCTTTCAAATAATATTCTCTTTTAAGTTTTCATTCATTCTGGTTTGATTCCATAATCATGTGGAATTAGTGAATCACTATCTATCTCAAGTGTTCCCTACATTTTTTCATCTTCAGTTGACATTGATGAAATGATGAAAATGATAAAATACTGTAACTACATCTGTCGATGCAGTAAATCTTTTGGAATTAAGTCATTTATGAATTAGTAATTTAAGCCACAATTATGTGGTGCACAATAAGCAATCACCTACCTCTACATGAGCGGTAAACATGTATATTGTTATATTTTTCAGTTGTTTCAGATCAGCTCACCATCGTGGGGAATACTGTCTTTTGGGGCATAAATTTACATTTGTTGACATTCATAGACAGGAAAAGGGAAACAAAACAGGCAAATAAACTGAATCAAACCGTAACTAGTAGAACTAAAAGGGACATTCACTGATTCAGGAAAGCGTAGACCTCTGCTATCCTGAGTCCATCCTTTAATTAGGATCCACACTGTGGATTTGAACACCAGATTATAATGGGTTCATTCATCATTCTATATTCCATCATTCCACCAAGTTTTATTAAAATTGGTACAGTAATTAGTGTTTGACCAGCAAACCAACACATGTGTCAAAACATGAATTCTGCCTTGGCAGAGGTAACAAATACTACATTACGACAGTTCTTGTTCATATTTTTACAGTAAACAAGATTGTAATTTTGGCCATGATTTCTTTAGTTTTACTCTGACCTTCTTTGCATGTGTGCACATACTTCATATACTGAGGCATTACTCTCCTCAGTCTTGTCATAAAATGTTGTTGTTTTTTTTAATGATATTGTCCTTACACTGCTACAGTTGCAAACAGCTGCTTCGTCTCAGATGCTTGTCATGATTCTTTTTTATGAGGGGTGGGGGTTGTAATTTGGTATGTCAGGTAGTAAATTTTCGAAATGTATTTTATCATTATGATACTGATAGATAATGTATTGGTTACTATTAATTTTTATTTTTTCTTGTTTCATTTTCAGATTCAAGGGTACTCCTCCCACAGTTGTTTTGCATTTCAAACTTTAAAGGTTGGAAAAGAATATTAGAAATTATGGAAGAGGAAGAGGAAACAAATATGGAAACTGGCTCTACAGCGGGTAAGTATCCCATTCACAACCGTTGAAAGTGAGTGACTTGGTTGGTATATAAGAGGAAGTGAGTGTGACTGAATGTATACAGATATATATATATATATATTCAATTATAAACAAAGTTAGCTCTTATGTCTTAGAATGAAGAAATAGGGGGAGATAAGCATTCATATCTGCAGTGGTAGATAATTCTGCCTAACTAACAATATGTGCTCGAGTGGGTGAATGGGGAATAATAAATGCTTCTCAAATTGAGCCTTCAGCAAGCTTATAGTCTCCAAGGGGGAGACAATCTCCAATAGGGAGGAAACTCACTAACATTATAACTCCTGGTCAGATACCGGTATTTCGAAACCTGATTGCTTCTCCTTAGTGACCGCGGAAAGTGGTAACTTGACTTCTTTGCCTTTTTCGGTTTTAAGAAGAATGCTATCCCAGAAAAAGGCTGGTGTGCAATACCGTAGTATGTTTGTTGAGTTTTCAAAAAACCAACCAAAGGTGCCACCTAAGAAACAGAAAATCATGAAAAAGCAAAACAAGCTACATTTTCTTGTGAAAAGTAGAAAATATAAAAAGATAACCTCTTAAGACACAAGTGCTGAGGGCCAGTTCTTGGAATGAATCCGCAAGGGGCTAAATTACAATAAACTAATAAATTCCAAGGATAAGTAACCGAGCACCATTCCAGCAGCTTACAGAGCAGTTCTGTAAGTTGCTGGAATGGTGCTCGGTTACTTATCCTTGGAATTTATTGCACTTTGAATTTTGAAGAAAAGGGATTTGGAGAATACCTTAACAGAAATCAGTGTACTCAGACATATTTTGCACACATACTTTAGCACAGATCTGTTTGTTAACTCGTTTCACCTTGCCTAGCCTTACAAGGACAATTATTTCATTGTATCTTTTATCCTGTGATAAATGTTGATTGTGTTGGCCTATGGTGTAAGTGACTGTTTTATTTCCGTGTCAGCATGCTCAGTTTTGTAGGGACAGTTATTATTTCACCATATGGCATATCCTTTGATGAAATTCAGATTATGATCGCTTCATGAAGATTGTGATTTTGTATTCAAATTAATACTAAGTGGTAGAATTAGAAGTGCGGATTACACCTTCCACAGTGTGCACATGATTGGCTGTTCCATTATGATATCAGATAGAAAGATGCTTTTTTTCTTTATATTTACAGACCAGTCACTGACTAGGTGAAATTAATGGAATGCGATGGGTTAGATTTGTGAAAATGGTAGGAGAACAAATCTATAGGAGTGGTTATACTTAAGCTAAACAAGTTCAGTATGATGAAGAAAAGAGCATGAGTTTTCATTTCTTTGAACAGAGCTGTCAAGGGAGAAATGGCATTTATGTGCTTTAATTTTGAATGTTGGTACCAGTCAGCAAACTCACTGCGAGGTAGCAGAGCAGCGTATGCCAAGGAGAGGTGACAGATCTCTCTGGAGGGATGCTGATGTCAGCGTTAGGTGGCACAGCCAACCGTCCCAGTTTATGAGTGACAGCGGGTCTAGTCTGTGTCACTGGGGGCCAGCCCTTGGAGATGTGGGGCGTTGGATGATGGAGCGCTGCCTGTCAGCGATAACCATGGCCTGGGAAATCATGTTTTTGGGTTGACATGGTGGATGCCCCTCTTGAGGTTCGACTGAAAAATTGACCTCTTGTCTATATAGTCAGTGAAGATAATAGAAGGAAATCATACAGTGCTCCAGCAAGGTCTGTCCTGCTCCCTCTTTGAGGCGGCCTCACATGGTACAGGACCATCACTACCAGAGCATGAAGAAGGCTGTCCAATAGCCCTGAACCAGGCCTTTTAGTTTTAGGGGGGAAAGAGATATAGAGTACTTACTGAGTGACACCCACAGTCTGATGACCAACACCACAAAGTGGTCACCAGTTCATACAGAACCCCAAACAAGTGCTTGACACCACTCAGCAGGAAGAAAGAAGAGGACCCAGACTCCAGTCTGGGATGGAAATCAGAACAAGATAGGACAGCCCCTATCTGGAATCAAGCCCAAGACTCCTGCCAGTTACCAGACATCATGCCACCAAAACCACAGACTTTGGTCTTGGACACGGTGTCCTAAGGCCTTTGGCTTATAGACAGAATGTAAAACCCTCCTCTACTGTAGGATCAGTTTGCACAATGGCAGAATGAATGCATGTTTACAAACAAGTGAGCACGCCAGGTATCTTACAGACCGGTCCCAATTCTGAAAACCCAACACTGTGACTCAACAGTCAGTGTCAGAACCAGTCCGAGAGAAACAAAAACCAGTGACAGCAAATACTTGAATAGATTGCTGAAACAAGGCTTCTGGATAGGCCTACATTTTATATACAGCTATGAAAGTCAATGGGAAAGTCATACCTTGTACGTTTTCCATACTGTCAGAATCTGGTTTTTCTGATTATTAAACAAAGTAATGATTTTTCTGCATGGTAGCAGGCTCAGATCTAACCCCATGAGAGATTTGCGGACAGCTGATGGCAGTGCTGTATTTTTAAAGAATGACGAGAGAGGGCGTCTTTGATCCATTGTTGGAACAAAAGAAGCACTGTGGTGTAAAGTACTGATCGAAAACTGCCATTACACTATACGATGGAGTTAAAACTTCAAATTGACCGTGATTCACTCATGATATAGATATTGGTCCCAGCAAAATATACTCCATCCGTGGGACCAGCAGCTCAAAAACAATTTGGTATTCTACTTTTGCAAACAGTACAGACCTGCCAACCATTACGCATTTCGCGTAATTTATTACGCCCAGGTGATAATTCTTACGCCCTTATGCATTTAGCCAAAAAATTACGCATTGAAAGTAAAAAAAAAAAAAAAAAAAAAATGACGAAAAAATCGGCTTATGTACAGACATGCACGGCGCCGTGCGTATAACCAGTAATCTTCAAGAAGCGTTTCCAGTCATGCACAGTTCGTTTCACCATCTTTACCATTCAGCAAAGTTGGCATCCTTTTGAAGTTTTAGCTACGAAAATGTCGAAATGTGGAGTAGAAAGTTCTGGACAAGATGCAAAAAAGAAAAAACTAGATCAAAAGTTCTGAAAAGAATACTTGGAAAAGTTCCCCTGCATACGACCTTCGGCTAAAGGTGTAAATTGTGCACAGTGTACCACTTGCGGGTCAGACTTCACAATTTCCCATGGTGGATGTGAAGCGTCACCTTGAGTCACGCAAGCACATCGATTCCTCTAACGCGCCGAATTCTTCCAGCATCACACAGTTTTTTCAGACTGTAGACACCTCAAAAGAGGATGAAATGAGGAAAAGGGTAATTCGGGCTGAAGCATTGGTGGCCAGATTTTTCGTCGAGCACAACATCGCTCTTGGCGCAGCCAACCATGCATCCCAGCTTTTTAAAGAAGCGTTCTCAGATTCGGAGATCGCCAAACTGTTCAAGAGCGGTCGAACAAAGACAACACACATTGTGAGGACTCTTGCCATGGAAGCCTAAACTGCTGCTGCAACTCGACTGCAGAATGGACCGTTTGTGTTGGGGACTGATGGAAGTCAGGAAGGGGGGGACAAATTCTTTCCTGGGGTGGTGCGATACTTAAAAAATGACACAATCGCCACTGAGCTGATAGCCAACCCCACATGCACAGAGTCAGCAACAGGGGAGAACATTTTTGAGGTTGTTTCTGGCGCACTATCAAGCCTTGGTGTGCCATGCCATGATGGTGTAGGGGATTTGTGTGTGTTTCCAGTGTATTCTACATTTTCATAATTTGTAAAGATTTCTTGTGACACTTAAAAGAAAAGCTTGTTTTTGAAGAAAAGTAAAGTTCACAAAAATTGTGCGAACAATTTCATCGCATCGTGTTTGTTTGAAAAAAGGTAAGTGTTGCGTTTGATTACTCTTAGTTCTCAGAAATTACGCATTTCTGCCTCACTGAGCTTCAGTTCTTACTCATTGGTGTCTTAGGGGGTTGGCAGGTCTGACAGTATTTTGTCAACAGTTACCAGTTAATGAATACATGTGATACACGTGTAAATTGTAAACTGTGCATTCCAGAAGAAGACTGGCAGAGTTCTGGAGATGGTGAAAGTGGAGATGATGAAGAGGGCCAAAGTGAAGAAGAATCAGATGAAGAAGAAGAAGACGATGACGATGAGGAGGAAGATGGTAAGAATCAGCTGCGCTTCTTATGGTTTTAAGTGTCGAAATAATCTCCGTATTGATATCTCATTTATGATTTAGCAAATCTTAATGGCAGTACATTAAGAGAATATGTCATAGATTTGTCATGTATTGTTGTTGAATATTACACGTATTATTTGTGTCTGGAAATGGGGTTTTTTTTTTAACCCTTTAAACCCACTCCAAGTTTATAGCCAGGTCAGCCATTTTGCTTAGCAGGTTTCTGCTAAAGTGAATGGAGAAGTAACTAAGCTTAAAAGTTAAACAGTTATTCTACAAAGAGACCAGGAAAAAATCCTGCCCTTTTTATTGCGTACTACATTTAGCATTAAAATATAGGGGGAAAAAAACATGATGTATTATGAATTTTTTGTGTTTTTTTTTCAGCTGACAAATTTATTACTTGTTTTTGAACAGACATTGATGATGGGACTTTTTTTATTTAATGTATGGGGTTTGTAACTGCTTATAAGTGCAGGCCATGGGTTATGATTTAATTGTTTCATGCAGAAGATGATTCTCATACCATGCCTCAAAGTATAGTACTGGTACTTTATACTATATATTATAGTGTAGTAGTTAATAGTACTATTAAGACGGAGAGCAGAGAAAAATCCCAGACCTCCACGAGACCTACATGCATCTGACACATCTTTCTCAGATTTGTTTGTGAGTAGTGAACTGTTTATCCATGAAGTAATACTTTGTGTTATACGGTATTTAAGTCTGATAACAAATAAATGAAACGTACACAAACTACTCGAAGCATGTGACTTTTTATCCCCAGATGGAGAGAGTGAAGGGAGTGGAGAGGAAGAAGAGCAAGAAGATGACGAAGATGAAAGTGGAGAAGCAGATGGAGAGGAAGATGAAGACAGTCAGCAAGATAGTTTACAGGAAGAAGGTGGCAGGCTGGACACCCCCCCAGAGGACAGCTGTAAGCCAAGCACATCCCACTCAGATAACAACGGTGAAGACTGCTTGATCTGTTTAAACACAATGGAAGGCATTGATGTTGCGTCCCCTGAGTCTTGTGATCATCGGTTTTGCCTCGAGTGCCTTCTGGAATGGTCGCGGGTAAGTATGAGGTTTCATCTGTAATTGTGCATGCGTGTGTTATGAAATTATATGTTTGAATTAGTTTGAAAGTTAGACTTTTAAAATTTTATTGTTAATGGCGTGTATCATAGGTCTTAGGTGGATGTTGCTGCTTTGAATTATTGAAACACTGGAAAGACATTGGGACACGGTAAAGTCTGATTTTAAATTAAACTGGAAATTGTAGATTGATTTACATCACATGTTGAATGCTAGATCTCTTTATTTTCCATTATTTACAGTTAGGTCTACTTCAGTACAAAATATCTGACCTGGGGTATTAAAGCCTTCAAGAATGGAGGGTATGATGATTTCTTCTTTTCATTATATGGGACAGTTTGCATGCATTATGATACATTGTAGTTTATAATTCTGTTCAATTCAGTGCAACACAATGTTCATACCAAACAAATGCAACAAAATTCAGCAAACGTAAATCACCATTTTCCAAACAATTACAGATTATCTGAATGGGAGGAGTATAAGAACTCAGTTATAGATTAAATTTACATATGATGTTAAAGAACTAAACAGAAAGTTTTATTTAAGACTCTAGAAAAATCACATCCTGTGTGAAATATCTGATAAATAACATTTATCATTGTGCAAAAACTTTTGAAAAATCTTGAATATGTGATTGATAAGTTAGCATTATATGTATATTTGTTTTACCTGTAATAATTATTTTATGTGTGTTTGTGTGTGTGTGTGTGTGTTTTGAATTGGCACCATTTTAACAAGTACATATTTGCAACAAACAAAGGCAAGAACAATCAGTCCATTTACTAAGGGTATAGTGCATGCCATCAACACTTCGAGATGTTACAATTCTCCAGTCTAATTCATGTAAATCATTTTATGTTTGGATTTTCATCAGTTGAACAACAGCTGCCCGTTGGATCGCATACTGTTCAACATCATCTTGGTGTATCGTCCAGGAAAGGACAAAGTCTTCAAGAGGGTAAGCTCTTTAAAAGTCATACATACATGTAATCTTACAGCTGAAAATTTTGCATCAACATAAACTGCGTTTGTTATTAATCATGTGTATAATATTCTGACAGAGCACTCTTTGCAAGTATTTCATCCTTTTTAGTAACATCAGGATGTTCTTTTGCAGATCAATGTTGAGGACGCCCGAATGCAGGTAGATGAGGGTTACTTGGGAGCGGAGGACGTGGATGACGTAACAGTCTGTGAAGTATGTGGGCAGTCTGATCGCGAGGATACTCTTCTTCTTTGTGATGGATGTGATCATGGGTGAGTCGGTTTTATTTTTTGCCATGCTGGTAAATCTGGAAAAATCCAACTGCAAAGGAAAACAAGATAGTACTATGACGTTTTCATTCACATGGTTACACTGTAGTTGGGGTAAAGAATATTGTAGGTGATACTGACAGAGGTAAAGAATTGCAGTTCAAATATTTGCTCTGAATGTGAAAATGTAGAAAGGAGGCTGAAAATTAGTAAAGATGATATGCATGAACTATGATGAACATCAGTGTGGGATAGATACATTTGCTGCACACACTGCAGAAGACTTGACCAACTCACGTTTTGGTTCTCATGACACTTTTGGCCAGTGTTTGATGAATAATGTCAAGTGAAGGAGCAAGAGGTGGAGGTGGATTTTATCAAATAGACTGGAGCAAATGGTCAAAGGTTAGTGAAACAATGAGGAACAAAAGCAGTTCAGATACGTAGTTTGAATTGAAATTGAAAAGTGAAATTTTTGGTGGATATGAGAAGATGCATTTATTGAAAGTGAAAAACAAAGAAGGGTCCCAAACACCTGGCAAACTGATTAAAGAGGTGATGATATTTCTGACTTTGCAGGTTTGAATTAATCACATAGTTTAGTAGAAGTTTTGAGTATCATTTACTTAAAAACTTTTTTTTTCTGTCACCATTGAGGTAACTTTTTGTGGGGGTGGCAGTGGTGATTTTAGAGAAATCTGCCTTAAAATTTGTTGTTGTTGTGTAAATGAAATGTTAGTGAAACTGATTTCCTGATCATTTAGTGACAGATTGGTTTAGAACAGCGTTGAAACAGTGTTGGTTAGAACAGCGTCGAAACAGTGTTGGTTAGAACAGCGTGGAAACAGTGTTGGTTGAAACAGCGTCGAAACAGTGTTGGTTAGAACAGCGTCGAAACGGTGTTGGTTTGTTAATGACGATCCTTGTGTAAGTGATCATTTCATGCAAAAAAGCAAGACACACAGAGAGGGTGATGATGTAGAATTTGAAGGAAAAAGAGGGGATGGGAGGGTGTGTGTGTTTTAAGTTGAAACTGATTTTTCTTGCATACGAGTGCATGGGTTCAACAGGTACCACTGTGAATGCCTGACTCCTCCTCTTGCCACGGTGCCTGTGGAAGAATGGTTCTGTCCCAACTGCCAGGAAGATCAAGCTGATGGTAATCATTTCTTTCATTCTTATTTTGTTTCTCTTTCTTGTTTAGACTATCTTCAAATTGACCAAAGACAGTTTTGAAATACCGATTCATTGGCAGAGTAAGAGCAGACCACATGACTTTTGTGTTAATATAAACAAATACATAAATCTTGTTAGACATAACAATTTACGTTTCTTACTATGCCTTTTTGTGTTAGTGTAAACAAATACATAAATCTTGTTAAACATAACAGTTTAAGTTTCTTACTATGCCTTTTTGTGTTAGTGTAAACAAATACATAAATCTTGTTAAACATAACAATTTAAGTTTCTTACTATGCCTTTTTGTGTTAGTATAAACAAATTTATAAATCTTGTTAGACATAACACTTAAGGTTTCTTGCTATGCCTTTTTGTGTTAGTATAAACAAATTTATAAATCTTGTTAGACATAACACTTTAAGTTTCATACTAGCCTTTTTCTCGCTTCTGTGTGTCATAACAAGAGAAATGGCTGTTAATATTGTAATTTTTTTTAAAGGCCCTGTGTTTTTGGTTAGGCTGACTGTGCTTGTTTAGGCTATGATGATGATGATAATAATAGTGATAATGGTAATAATGATGATAATGATAATCACAGTTATGAAGATGAGATACCACTTTCGTTACCAGAGGAATGACAGAGTGGATAAAAGAAATATTACAGCCACCATTGTCAGCATAAGGGCTTTTTGTGGGTAGTTCTGCAAAAGTCGTTTTGCTCGTTTCTCTTAATGGTTTGAAAAAATAGATTTGCTCATCTCTCTGAAAGTAATGATTAAAAAATACTTTCCTGGTTGTAAATGCTTAAATTCAGGTATATTTTTTGGTGTTTAAAAAAACCCAATTAATCAAAGCTTGAAACTTATGTATTCTTTTAACTGTCTCTTTCTCCATTTTTCATCTGATCTAAGATTTTACAGAGGAAATGTTTTTAACAAAATCTTTTATGTGTTTTGGGAAGGTGAGTTTTAAAGAGTTGTATGAATGGGTTTTCTTTTTTCTTTCTTTTTAAAAAAAAATGACTTGTGAGTTAACTTCAACGCGGTGACAGCCCTGATATGGCCCTTTGCGGTTGGCTGGGCTATAAGCAACATTACCATTACCATTACAATTCTCTATTTCATTTTAGAATCATCTGCTGAAGAAGAAGTGCAAGAAATGGAGGATATGACAGAAGAGGTGACGCTGCCACGTCGACACATCCCTAGGACTCGTGCCACTGAGCGCGTGCGGCAGCGCATTCAGATCCACCGCTTACAACACCGCAGACCGCTTGAATTAGAGTCTTCTGATGTAAGTTCGTGTTGGTTTATGGCAAAACAGCCATTATGAACAGGGTCGCTTAATTTGTTCCTGTGAACAGAAAGATGAAAAAGATGGAAGAAGGCTACACTACTAAAGGATTCAATCTGATGGGATGGTCTTTGTTGTTGTTTGTTTTGTTTCTTTAACGGAGATAACTTTGATCACTTTTTTTATACTATCATTTTTTTTTCCAAATAGAAATAGGTTTTTATAGTGTATAAATACAAAAATGTAAATTATCTGAAAGAAGTCAGTATTAGAACATTTGAATAAGGAGAAAACTATGCTGTCCTTTGAAAAGGAGAAGCTTTTTTTTAAAGAGATGAAAACAAATATACTCAAAGCAGTGATAGTTATTCAGCAAACACACAGATAGTTCCAACTATACCTGTAAATGTAGATTTCACGCATTTGTTCATTTACATCTTGTATAGAAAAGTGTCCCTGAAATAAGTGGATCTGTTTGTATAGCATGCAGAACTGCCATTCACTTCATTGGTATACAAGTGCTGACCGAACAAATATGTACAATATTTATGGTCAGAAGATAGACATAAAAATTTATGTTGTCACATATAAAATTGTAAGGAAAACATGCATGACTGATTAAAAAAAACACCCAACAATAACACAATCTTTGAAACCATTAAAAAGAGACTCCAGTACGTGAAATAAATTTTCTGTGCCTTCACATGTACACAGATGCTTAACACAAACACAACACATGCATAGCGTGCGCTGTAGAAATGAACAAGCATGTGACAGATTAGCCATTTAAAGTACAAACACTGCTAGTCACATTTTTAAGCATGCAAAGCTGACTTTTCAGGAGGATGAATTGGACGTGTCTGTGGATGCTGCTGGTCCTGTTGCTGCCACAATGTCAGCTTCTCGTTCTCGGTCAACTTCACGTACAGGGACAACTTCTCGTGGCACCACACGTAGAAAAACTGCCACCAGGAAAAGAAAAACAAGGAAGCGAAGGAAAACAACCAGGCGTAAGAAAACGACAAAGGGTCGAAAAACAAAGTCGGCCACCTCCAGCACCACCAAGAAAACCACACGAAAAAAGGGGAGGAAGAGGAAGACCAAACGAAAGAAGAAAACCACAACTCGGTCACGGCGTTCTGCCACCTCACAGGCATCTGGCAGTTCTCGCTTCAGTGCAACGGTAGGTGTCATTTTGTTTTATGGTGAACTGAAACTGTCAGACTGATAAGGAAAATGATTATTGAATAGTGTCTACAGGTTGTGTATTATGCACAAAGAACACAAAGTCCATACTGTGTGGTCACTCTAGAACACTTGGAGCTTCACATTGTCAGTGCAATGAAACGATTGCAGTCAGTAAACAGGATGGAAAACAATTGAGTCAAGCCACTTTGAGAAGCACTATTTTTAACATATTTTGATTAACCTACGAGCTTGTTTTGATACTCATATTGATAATTGTCTATAGTATGTTCATGGCAGTTCTAATCAGAAACTTTGCAAAGGGGGTCAAAACTTCTTTGACGTCTTTTTCAGAGCCAGGCATTCTGTGCCCCAATTAGCCGCACCATCAAGGGGCGAATTGCTGACCGACTAGGGTTATCCAACCCACCACCAGGCCGAACCATTCCAATGCAGCGGAAAGTCGCCGAAAAAGCCTCTGATTTCAGACGTCTTGATATGAGTTCTGCCCCTCTGTCCATTCTGGGAGATCGTGATGAACTCATTGCTTTTCAAGAGTAAGTGGCCAACATGATTTTTTTTTTTTTTTGTATCACTTTGTGTTGTGGTATAAATGGAAAATGGAGGTATGATGCTGTTAACTCTTCCAGCTGAAGCAATGTTTTTCAAGGTCCAGCCTCAGTGCTGGGTGCCTTGGGGGCGTTTGGGTTATTTTTAAGTGTGCTGATCAGTTGCAGATTTCAGTCATTTGATATTTTGTTCAATGATTTGCTTTTTTGTCATACTTACCTGTCCTTACAAATGTTATACTGCTACTTTGCTTGGAACATTGTCTCATTACCAGAAACACCAAGGTAAAAAGGATGAAAAGAAGAGGGAGAGGAAGGGAGTTAATTTAGTAAGACTGCAAGATTAGTCACCCTTGACACTTACATTGCTTCCTTCTGTGATTTGTAGGATCAGTTCCCATCTTCCTTCAGGCTCTGAACCTGCCTGTCTGTGGCTCTCTTCATTTGTTTTAGGCAGCCATTGGGGGTCCGGAATAGCTCAGTTGGTAGAGCGCCGGACTCGTGATCCTGGGGTTGCAAGTTCGAATTTCGGTACAGGGGGATTTTTCCCTCGGAGTTAACATTGGTTTGGACTCCATTCCCCATACAGTCCTTCGAATGAGACTATAAACCGAGGTTCCGTGTGTGAACGCAGGCACAACATCTTGCACACGCGTAAAATCCCATCACCAACTTTTGGAAGAGAAGGCCAGTTAGGCCGTTCGTACGGATGACACGTTACACATAGCATGCACCTTCCCCGAAGATGGAGTATGGCTGCCTTAATGGCGGGATGAAAAATGGTCATACACACGAAACTCCACTGCCTGTCTATACAGGCAGTGTCCGCAGGAGTATCAGCCTGCGTACGCAGAAAGAAAGAAAGAAAGGCAGCCATTGACCCCCACTAGAGGTCAGTTAAGCTCATCTCGGTTTCTGTGGTCCACACTTCAGAAAGAGCCTTCACAGTGTTGTTTCAAGTCCCATGTAGTTAATAGTGTCAAATTTTTATACTGTTTGCCACACCTTTGTCAACTGAAACGGCCTCTCATGTCTGTATTTTTGTGCACAAACTATTGCAGCCGTCCCGACAACCACCCAGGCTTGCGTCTTTTGTACTTATTGCTTCCCATTTGAGCCATGCAGTGTGTGTGAGAATTGGTCCTTTGTGACTGTGACTTCTGTATGTCCCATATTGTTGGATTAAAAGTCTTGTGATGGTCCACTGATTTTGGCAAGAGAGTCGGACAGCGTCTCTAGCCGCACAGAGCGCCAAATATCCCAGAGGTGTGTGGAGGATGCCCACTGTTGCCCACCATCCCCTTTGCATTCTAGTATGCACTCTTAACACACCAGTGTCTTGCAATTAAAGGTAAAAGAAGAGTAATACCTGGGGGATATGCTATTCTGCTCGCCAGGGCCTAGGCAGATGCTTGTAGGGAGAAGATCCAGCAGGGTCCCTGGAGCAAAAGGGCAAATCCTGAGAAAGTAAACACGTTTTCGATTGGTTAACATTTCACAGGTCTGATGGTCTCTTTTGACTCGGGTTGTAATTATAATTGAACGGGGTTTCCAGTATGGTTGAATATGATCAAGATTAAAGGAACAAAACTAAACCAAACATCAATTTTCAAGTTGCCTATCGCAAATGTTCAATGCGCTTCCAGTTTTCCAAGTCTCTTTAAGCTCGTTCTGGCAGTCATGTTAGGAATGTTTAAGTGATCAGACATCATTGGCAGGGGGACAGATTTTGGCGACTCCTGGGTCAGTGCAAGTGGAATTGGGAGTTGTTTTTTTAATGAAAGCGAATCAAGTGTCAAAAAAGAAAAGTGTTTTTTTTTTAAACTGGCAAAGAGTCTGGTCTACTGCATTTGTGTGAGCTGTTTGATCCACAGATGGGTGTTGATTAAAGAAAGTTTGAAGCAAGTCGTCATGTAAGAAGTCTGGAACATTCCAGTCAAAAGACAATTCAGACTGAGAAGTTCCCTAGCACTCTGCCAAATTGTTTTTAGCAAGAAGCTGCCTTAAGTACACAGTGTATTTTGAAGATTGTGATGTGTACTGCAGAATTATTTTAGAAAAAAAAAATGATGCATAGGTGTAAAAACCTGTTGTAGAAATGGTTACTTAGTGTAACTATAACAGTAGTATGATGTTTTACACAGTAAGTTCTAGAGAACATGATCGGTCTGCTGTTTAACGCATTAAGTGTCTTAGAAGTCATCAAAATATGTGCTGGATTATGAGAAAACTTAGCCTACGTGGCCTCTTCACTCAGATCTCATTAAGACCTAAGGATTTTCCTTCAATTTTCATGCCTGCTTTATTATAGGCAAATAATGTATTTTGTAGTGAATAAGAACCGAGTAAAAGCTGTCATTGTTGTGTGTAACTGTGTTTACAACGTGTTGTTTCATTGATAAGAAAGATCTATGTGTGTGTGTTCATAATTTTTTGTTCATTGATGAACCAGATGGGCTGTCATTTGTTTCTGTGTTTTTTCCTGCTATTTCTTTGATAAATTTTTTTGCATTTTCTTTGTTAAGTTATGTGCTGTACAAGTCTCTGATAATAATGTTTCAGTGTCAGGGAAGATAATTACGCTCCTTTCTTTGTTAAATTATGTGCTGTACAAGTCTCTGATAATAATGTTTCAGTGTCAGGGACGATAACTACGCTCCTTTCTTTGTTAAATTATGTGCTGGACAAGTCTCTGATAATAATGTTTCAGTGTCAGGGAAGATAATGACGCTCCTTTCTTTGTTAAATTATGTGCTGTACAAGTCTGATAATAATGTTCCAGTGTCAGGGAAGATAATTACGCTCCTTTCTTTGTTAAATTATGTGCTGTACAAGTCTCTGATAATAATGTTTCAGTGTCAGGGAAGATAACCACGCTCCTCTCTTTGTTAAATTATGTGCTGTACAAGTCTCTGATAATAATGTTCCAGTGTCAGGGAAGATAATGACGCTCCTTTCGTTGTTGAATTATGTGTTGTACAAGTCTGTGATAATAATGTTCCAGTGTCAGGGAAGATAACTATGCTCCTTTCTTTGTTGAATTATGTGCTGTACAAGTCTCTGATAATAATGTTCCAGTGTCAGGGACGATAACTACGCTCCTTTCTTTGTTAAATTATGTGCTGGACAAGTCTCTGATAATAATGTTTCAGTGTCAGGGAAGATAATGACGCTCCTTTCTTTGTTGAATTATGTGCTGTACAAGTCTGTGATAATGATGTTCCAGTGTCAGGGAAGATAACTATGCTCCTTTCTTTGTTGAATTATGTGCTGTACAAGTCTGTGATAATAATGTTCCAGTGTCAGGGAAGATAACCACGCTCCTGTCTTTGTTGAATTATGTGCTGTACAAGTCTGTGATAATAATGTTCCAGTGTCAGGGACGATAACTACGCTCCTTTCTTTGTTAAAGTATGTGCTGTACAAGTCTGTGATAATAATGTTCCAGTGTCAGGGAAGATAACTACGCTCCTCATGTCCTCCCTGCTGCCAGAGATGCCAGTACTGTTGTATTACCTCGTCGCTTTGATGTTTCACGCCAGTCTGTCAAAAAGTATGTATCTGTGCGTTTGTTTTGTATGTGTGATAGAGCGCAGTATTTTCTGCAGAGCATATGCAGACTTCCCATTTACACACAACCTAGACTTTGAAAATGTGCCTTAGACGTCAGTTGACCTTTTACACGCACAGACTCGCACTCACATACACACACACCATACATACATGCGCATTTGCGCACACATGCGCGTTTATAATCAGACTTAGCCACGAGTGACACACAAGCCACATATGAATTCAGCAACAGAAACACATCTCTTAAAATACATGCCAACAAGAGCAGGTTTTACAAAACCACAACCACATGTTCTGAAACATATTGATGTATTAAAAGAAAAAAAGAATACTGTTCCATATTTATATCACACATAATGAACTTTAAGAGTAATGAATGAATGGGAGTCTGATGACCCTTTGTAATTCAGTTTTGAGGGACAGGTGACTGTTAAGAAATAATATCCAGTGGGAGCCCTGATTTGAGTGAGATGTCAGAATTGTTCAGAAATTCATCATTTTATGCAGAAAAAAGGAAGTGACAGGGTGAACTTAGAATATTTGTGATGTTTATCAACCCCTTGACTGTTGACACTTTTTGAAATCATTTGTTGTATTTAAAGTAAGAAAAAAGTAACATTGCTCGTCTGTCATTTCCTCGAATCTCAAGTAGCTTCATTATTTGAGGAAATTCATGCATGAAATGGCAGAAAATTAGTGGGCAAAAAGTTCTTCATAAAGATGGTAATGAAACATCAGTTCTTGCTATGTCAGTGTGTGATTTGCCAGGCGTTTATCGAAATCATTACATTTTCATACTATTTTCAGAACATTCCAGAGAACAAACACACAAGCACTCACCATTGAAGCAAAAAGAAATGAGCAGTGACTCTGGTGGCAAATGATACAAAGGTTTTGACCGACTTCCCTCAAGCTGGCTACTTTTAGTATCAGCGCTGTACTTGGAAGAGTATCTGGTTCATGCACCTGCCTGCCCTCCCCCTGCCCACCTGATTGTCGTTCTGCTCTCCACTTTTCTACTCCCTTGCAAGACTGGGCTGTTAAAGCAAAGAACAGTGAGGGGATATTATTATTATGAATACTTATGTAGCGCCTATCCTTGGCTAGAGATCAAGCTCTAAGCGCTTTACAATCCACGCTCGTTTACACAATGGGCTGCCTAGAGCTGCCAGCTGGTGCTTCATTCAGTCGTTTCCCGTGTCATCCAGTCAAAATTGTTCAATATCGTTCACTCAGTTTCCTTACTTCCTTCATTTTTTCCATTTTTCACTCAGGATATCTTTCCCTATTCCTGTATGTTCAGAAACTTTCAGCCAGTCCCCAGAATCTTCGAGTTAGTCTCTGCCTTAAGACAAAAAAAAAACTTTTGTAATTGCTGTCTCTGCCTACCTTACAGTGCACATTTCTTACCGGCAAGGGGTGATTACTGTTGTTCTCTTCTTTGTCAGAATCATATTCTGAACCACGGTCCCTGAAGTATTCCTCACCACTGTCATCATCATCATCATCATCATTTCTTTGAACACTTGCAGCGCTGACATACATTGAAAAGGTGCATGAGACAGATATGATCCGGACATTGCTTCTCAGATTTGAAAAAGAAAATCGACTTTGGCATACTTAAGTGAGTGATGGGAGGCAAATTGCTTTTATGAATTGCTCAAGGGATTAATGTGTATTGAGTGTTACTGAAGATCATTAGTGTGCTTATCTGATGGATAGTATTGGTTTGTGATGAACATTCTCAACTTCTTTTTCTGAAAAATTATGCATATTAATCTCTGTATGTATGTTTTTGCCCTGAATCGGTGCTTTCAGAACTTTCTGATGTGGATCTGGAATGATATTCTTGCTCAGCAGTGATTGTGGTTTTGGTTTCTTTTGGTGCTTTCAGACCAATTCCTGAATCACTTATACAGACTTCTTCATCCTCGCCCTTTGACATCATGAACGTGATCATGGATCAGACAAAACTGCATATGAAAAGTACTGATATTGTCATCAAACGTGATGGTGAGTTTGGCATTGAGGTTGTGGTTGTCCAACACAACAGTAGTCATGTTTCGCATCAAGAAATAGTGTGTGTGTGTGTGTGTGTGTGTGTGTGTGTGTGTGTGTGTTGCTTTAAACTCATGCTTCCTCCATACCCCCAAAGGGGCGAAAGGAATAGGTGTTGTTGTTTTGACTTGCAGAATTGTAAATCTATTACAAGAGATTTCCATGGGCAAAATTTGAGCTGCATCTTTTGAAAAAGCTATAGTTCAGTGCCACCTTTTTTTCTAGGTGTATTTTTTGTTTACCTGTCCAAACGCTAGACATGGCTTATGTTTTCTTTTGATTCTTTCACATGTGAAAAGTGCTTGATCTGTACATGGAACAATAAGTTTTGTCTGTTTCAGAAGACTAGCACTCACATTGGCATTTGAATTCTAATCGTGAGAGATGGGGGGGGGGGGGGGGGGGGGGGGGGGGAGACACAGACCTGAGATTTATGTCTTTTTTTTGGTAGGAGAAGGTTTTATTCTCTGGACAGTCGTATGTGTGCTGGATGTTTAGTTTTGTTGTGGTTAGTTATTCTGTTATAATGTGTGTTCATGATGCGTATTGTCATATTCCCTCCCCCATTCTGTCTTCCTCAGCATTTAGGTATTGATATGGAAAGATCTGTGTTTTAAATAATCAGGATATTTGATCATGGGAGGAAATGTGTGTTAGCTTTATGTATTGTAAAAGACCGTCTCTGGAATTTAGAACTTTGCTCCCAGTTATCAGCCATCAACAGTCCTGAAAAAGAAGCAGTGTTTGAAATGTAAATAATAGTACCTCTCTCAAGGATGGTTTTACCTTTTCATCTTGTGTTTGAATGTTCTCTGCAAAATGGTGTTATGGCATGCACATGAATCAAGTAATTGTGCTTTGCACAGGTAATACTCACAAGTGTAGATTTTCATGTCTTACACCCTCACAATGTTTGTACTTTCCAAGGCGATGCCCACAGGCATAGAATGTATGATCTGGTTGGAAAGGAATGGCACTGGCAATATTGTGGTCATTCTGTGTGTGTGTGTGAGACGTGCATCAACTGTGTAGTTTTCATTGTACATGACTCGCACATCTCCCAGATATTTCTGAAAATCACGGACTACTTGTTACTTGACTGACAAATGTAAAATACCAAAATACAGACATTTTTTTTTTTTATCAATATTTCACATGCACATAGGGATATGTGTGACTGATATGTTAAATGCAGTAATAGTGCTTGTGGTTTCACCAGGTATAGGCAGAATTTCAAAATGTCCCTTGCATTCAAGGTATTTCTGCTTTCCTCATCTAAGAAATACACTCAGACCTATATTGTTAGCATGTCATACACATTTACAGTATTTGTGCTTTGCACAGCTAATACCCACAGGCCTAGATTGTCAACAGGTCATACACACTCAATATTTATGCTGTGCACAGGTAATACCCACAGGTCTAGATTGTAAACATGTACACACTAACAGTATTGATGTTTTGCACAGGTAATATCCACAAGCATAGATTGTAAACTTGCCATATTCATATTATTTGTGCTTTTCACAGGTAATATTTACCAGCTTTGATTGTCAGCATGTCATACCCACAGTAATTGTACTTTGCACAGGTAATTCCCACAAGTCTAGATTTTAAACGTCTTACACATTCACAATGTTTGTACTTTCCAAGGCGATATCCACAGACATAGAATGTATGATCTGGTTGGAAAGGAATGGCACTTTCCAAGGCAATTTTGACAGGCGTAGGTTGTGATGTCACTTGCACACAATATTTTTGCTGTCCACAGATAATTCACTGACGTGGATTGTCAACATGTCATGTACACCAGCATTTATGCATATTCCCAGTGTGTCTGCTGCTTGCAGGTTCCCTGGAGACCACCAAGCCTATCAAGGCACACAGTGTGGACAAACCACTCACAGCGGAAAGTAAAGTGCTGACTTTCTCTGAAATGCTCAAACGTGACTTCAACCTCAACAAACAGAGTGACTCTGCCAGTCCTTCAGATACTGCTGAACCGGGTGCAGGAGAAGAAGGCTCTGCAGACAATGACTCGGCTGGCAAGACGGAGTCGGGGAATGAACACAGCAGTGCAGATCAGGGCAACGATGGTGAATCAGCTGGTAGTGAGCATATGGATGCCGAAGGTAGTGGAGACGTTGGTGCTAGTGGGACCAGCGATTTAGGGGAAAGCGGAAGGGGTGGTTCACCATTTGGAAGCCACGATACAGGTGCGACTGACACTGGAAATGAAGAGAGCAAAAGTGCAGGTGACCCAAAAGACCCTGACAATGATCAGGACAAGAAGAGCTCTTCCCCAGGACCAGCCCTGGATAAAGGAGACAACAAAACTGGTGAAAGTCCTGAACACATGGGCCCGAACAAAAGAAAGCTAGAAGAAGAAAGCCAGCCGACGCCCACAGAGCCACAAAGACCAACAAGGAAAAGGGTGCGCAAAAGCCGATGGTCAGACATAACAGATGTGGATCAGGTAGGTCACATAAAGCAAGAAGGTGCAGTAGGGACAGCTCAACAGGAGACAGAAACAATGAAAAATTATGGCAAAGATGAAGAAACGGTTTCAGACGTGAAGAAAGAAGCATTTGTAGCTGGTGGTGTCATAAAACAGGACAGATCCGAAGATCTTGGAAAAGAAGACAAGACAGAAAGAAACAAACAAGCTGAGGATGCGTCTTTCCCTCTTTCCAACTTCTTGTCCAACATCGGCTCTGAGATCACCCAGGAAGTTCCATCAGCAGCAGAGAATCAAGATAAAACTGATGACCCAGAACTTGCCTTTGTTAATGGAGCATGTGTGCGAATCAGTAAGAATTCAGTAGAAACACAGGAGTCGGATGACCATTTCACTAATCAGGACAGTAAGAATGGAGAGAAAGATGGGATGCAGAGTACATGTGGCCCAAATGATAGGTCTGAGGAAGCAGATGGAAGGACTCGTAGCCCAAGCTCTGTAGAAATTCCCAAGCTTCATGACAAAGACATGTCTCCAAGTAAAATCACAGACTATGATCGAAGCCAACACCTTTCAAGATCAGGTAGTAGTCCGCCAATGCCTTCTCTAGAAAGACAAACTGACGGGCCAGATCCCAAAGAGGATAGGGTCACTAAACGTGAAAGTGAGTCGGGCTCAGATAGAGGCCGTGGAAGAGACAACAGAGATCGCTATGGTCGAGATAGGGACTCCCCAGAAAGTGATACAGATAGATATGGTCGGAAGAGGCGAGATTATGACAGAGACAGGGGAGACCGACGAGACAAGGGAGACAGACGAAATCGTGATAGAGGAGATCACAGGTATCGTGATCGAGACTGGGATGATGAAAGAGATCGCAGAGGTCGAGGTCGAGACAGGGACAACCAGAAAGATAGGAGAGGTTATGGTCGAAACTGGGATGATAAGGATAGGGAAGATCGTTGGCGCTCCAGGTCTCCACGTAGAGATTCCAAACGTAGGTGGGAGGAAGAAGAAAATGACAGATTTACCAAAGCTGGATGGAGAAACAGTGATTCCGATCGCTCTAGAAGAGGTCAAGGTCGTGATGTAGATGTGAGAGGTGGGATGAATAGGAACAGAGACAGAGATGTACGCCCTGAAGCTGTGCCACAAGAGGGAGTAGAGGACAGCAGTTTGACCGTAACACAGCCTGTTTTGAACTTTGAAGAGCAAAACATTGAAGAGCAGCATAAAGAAGTGGCAGATGAACCAGAAAGGAAGCCTTTCGGGCAGTGGAGCTCACAAGATCAGAACAGTGGAGCAGCAGACACACCTGCCAGCTTCTTTAACCCACACACTCAGTTCCAACAGATGCCTCCGCCTGTTCCT
Source organism: Conus canariensis (assembly GCA_033310375.1). Lineage (NCBI taxonomy): Eukaryota > Metazoa > Mollusca > Gastropoda > Neogastropoda > Conidae > Conus > Conus canariensis. The sequence goes on along the minus strand of CM065733.1, from coordinate 10,055,048 downwards.
GCCCCACCGCCCTTCAGGCCTCCCCTGTTCAACCAGCCACCACCCTTCCTAGATCCCTACTCCGTACCAGCAGTGCCTCCTCCTCCTCCCCTTTCCTCCCTCCGTCCTCCACTGTCCCTTCCCCTTCCAGCACCCGGTGGTTTCCGGCCATGGCTGAGACCTATCCTCCAACAACAGGAGCAGCAACAGCAGCAGCCCCCTCCGCCGCCTCCGCCGCCCATCCCTCCAGTCAGGCCAGTGGGGAACTTGAACCAGCCTCCTCCTCCCCTCCCGAAGAACCTCAACTTGCTGAGCATACAGCATCTGGAGATGTTGAGGAAAAGCTTGTTGATGGTGACCAGTGGCTCCAACTCAAACACACCAACGTCAGGATCCCCAGTCACTGGGGGGCAGGAGCAGGGAGCTCATGCTGTGGGACAGCCCTCACAGTTATCCCTACTGCCATCAGCAGAAATACCGAGGGAAGAGAACGGCTATGTGATTGATGATGATGGTGAACCCATGGATCTGGATGATCCAGATTCGGAACCGGAGCAAGAGCTAGAGGTAGAGCCAAAGCCAGAACCTAAGCCTATGTCTTCGAAAAACAAAGACGATTCCAAGGTTGGTTTTAGGGGTTTTTCTTTTTCATTTCTCCATTATATGTTTGTTTGTTTTTGTCCTCCTTTTTTTTTGTTTTTGTTTTTCATTTAAATGATCTTGAAAAAGGGTGTCAGAAAGGTTTGTATTTTACGTGCTTGGAAATTTCTTATTGAAAATGGGCTCAAAGAATCTTCTTACAAAAGCAATCATACAGGTGAAGAAAGGAAAGTGAGTGATAAGAAAATCAAGGAAGAGAACCTATTTCGCTGTATTCAGGAAAGGTGTTACTAGAGACTTTTGATTTCACCCTGTTGTGAATTCAAAAGACCTTAGAGTTTGGGCTGCAGGTTTTTTACCTTCCATGCAGCAAAGTTTTCCTGTTGAAAAAGAGAAATAAAAAAAAAAGGGAGTAGTTGGCAAATTAAACTTGTAAAGAAAAAAGTGAAATAGAAATGTTTTAATGGATTGAGAACAGAAGCATCATGAATGACTGTTTGAAAGATAGGCCAGTTGGCTTTTTAAAAAGTCACTCGGCATTACTCAGTTGTAAGTGGGTAAATTGAAACCTTGGAAATATGGAATTTTTTTCACATGTAATTGAGGTGCCACTTTCCATAAGTTGTATGTTTTTGTAATAGGATAAAAGTTGAGTTACTAGTCTGCCAAGTGACTTGGACAGATTACAAGACTGGGCAAGACAAACAAACAAGACAAACAGAAATGCACATTAGCAGTTTTCAGAAATCAAACAAAAACCAAAGAACAAAGAAACGGCTTTGCATGAAGGTAATGTCTCAATGTCTGTCAAGGCTTTCTGGTACCTTTCCCTGCTCCAAAGTTAGCTGCGAAATGTGTCCTTTCATTAAGCCTGACATTGTTCTCTCTGTCCTACAAGAGTCACCTGTGTGTGTGTGTGTGTGTGTGTGTGCATGTGTAGAGGAGGGGGGGGGGGGGTGCTACATAAATAGATGGATAAGCTAATTCTGAGTGAGCTGAAGCCAAAAGGGCAAAGAGTTCCCGATCTGACAGTGACAGTGCGATTTCAGCATGATGCATTTAAAGTCGTCACTCTTGGATGACCAAAGGGTCAAGACATTGATGTAGGTAATATTGCTATGTTTGCTGAAATGCAAGAGCGTTGGTTGGTTTGTCAGTAAGCAAGATAACCCAAAAATTACAAAACCAGTTTTGATGGTGCAAAGATGGAATGTAGCTCGGGAACAAGCTTACTGAATTAGGAATAGATCTGTGGTGCGGATCTGGATAGAACAACAGATCTGGGATTGTGTAAGATAGTTACTAAGTCAGTAAGTGCAGTTGGTGTAACCATCTTTCAGTCTGTACCAACTAGTACTCCCCCTGGTGTTTTAAAAAAAAAAAAAAGGGGGGGGGGAGGTAATCCATGCGTAGTTCAGATTACACAGATGCTCAAAGTCAAAGGGAATAACTCCTTCAGTCTGTAGAAAGAATTACTTCCCTTGGTAGAAAACTTATCGCACATGTAACTGATTTAGAGGGCAGATCCAAACTTCATCTGAGCTCAGGGGAGACCTGTGCTCTGGCCAGTGCCCTTCTAGCTTGCTTGTTTTATTCTACTTCATTCTATGTTGAAAGCAAAATAGATTCTTGTTTATTTCACTTCCATGGTTCTTATGTTACTGGTCTGTTTAAAGTATTTGTCTTTTCACTCTGTATTATTACAGTTACTGTTTTTATTGATAATTGAATGTTTGCCATTATTGTTACAATATGTCATGTCCATTATGTAACTCGCAAGCCCCCATTTCCAGCTGTCCTTTATTATAATTCCTTGCATGTATCAAATTACCTGTATAAATTCTTCCATTCACTGTTCATCAAGTTGTCCATGCATCACCACAACCTTCCCACAGATGCAGTTGTTCACATAGGTTTTATTCATTAATTTATTTCGGTAAATTTCAGTACGTTTTGATTTGTTTGTTGCATTGGGAGTTATATAATGAACAGAATCATTGTAACATTCATGGTAAAAATTCAACTTGTTTGTTTTATTTGTTTGTCCTGGCCAGTAGAAGAGCGCAGAGTTAAAATGTGTTGCTTCTGTATTGTGATTCAAGTTGTGTTGGTACCTTTTGGTGGTCTAGCTTTATTCCCTGGCTTTAAGTCCCACCTGAAGTTGCTCTACTTTCAAACTTGACAAGAGTTGTACTACCGGTAGTCTTATCTATACTTCCTTAACTCTCAACAGTTTTTGAAATTTTTGCATTTTGCATGACGGAGGTTCTTTGTTTCCTAACATTCTGCACATTATTTCTAAAATAATAACATTTTTGTGATGAATGTGTCTATTTCCCGTTGTCTATTTCCCGTTATTTAGGCGATATATTGCTTCAGATAGCAAAAATGTTGTTTTAAATACCATAATTCTGGGAAGAAAACTGTCGATCACCGGTGATGGAAATTCAAGGGAAAGAACTGAAGAGTGTTAAGACATCTTGGAGTCAACATGGTTTATCAACATCAGCAGCTGATCAAGAAATTTTTAGAAACACTTTTTTGGGCATCCATGAATTAGAGTAAACTCAGCTGCTTGGTGCCAGTCCTCCATTAGAACCAGAGCATGTTTAACTAAGATAGGAAGGGGCCGGGGCTGAAACCCCCCACAAACAAACGCCTATTGCGTATGAAAATTGACCCCACCACTGACTTTGCCCTCAAGTCTGGGATGCTAAGCATTGCACCACAATAGCTGGTGATTGTCTTGAAGTCTGAAGTTTGTTATGATTATAGTTTAAATCCTTGTAATTGGTTATCAATTTTAGGAGTTCCAGAATCAGGTGATTGAGGAGGTGAGAAAGGCGATCCGACCGTACTTCAACACCAGACAGATCAGCAAAGCTGAATACAAAGAGATACTGAAGAAGTGTGTGCCAAAGGTGAGTGAATTCAGATTATGCTTGCTTTTGTGTTTGAAAATGACAAGGAAAAACAAATGACGGTGCAGTGGAGCCCATCATGAACAACCTTCACATATTCTAAAACTTTGTCTTTAATTGGAAAGAATCTTAAAAAGAAGTAAATGGTACAGTAAGAAAGAGAAAGCTCCCAGGAAGTTGAGTCTTTTTGCTTGGAGAGGTGATTGGAAAAGCAGTGCTACACTGATGTAAAAGCATTGCTTTCAACATACTGTGAAGTGTATTCTTTCAAATTTCTGTGGAACAGACTTCTTGCAGTGAATAGAAAGAGAGCAAAAAGAGTATATATGCATGCATGCACACCCAAACATGTGTGCATTCACATAGTGACATACACATGCATACACAGACATACACACACAAACACATACACACACACACTCTTTCTCTCTCTTTCTCACACACACATGCATTTTCTCTCTCCCTCCCCCCCCCCCCCCCCCCCCCACCTTCTCTCTCTCTCTCTTAGAAAAAAAAATTGAAAGGACGCTGTGTTCAGAAATATAACAGATATCACATCCATGAAAAAAAATAGTAGGTGATAACATTCATGACAACATAATTCAGGTAAAAATATGTACGCTCATAATTTTGAAGGCAAGTTATGATTTGTTCAATATTAAGCAAGAACATTGTAGTTTTTGTCAACCTTTCCTTGTCCAGTTACGTTTGTCTGTGGTTGTGAAAATCCAAAAAGCAAGTGTGCATGCAAGTAAAACGAGTACATGCATATTCACTAGTTTTTCCTTGTATGCATTTCTATACTCTTCTCTGAAAGATATGTAATATAAATATCTGTGGATATGATGAGCAGTGACTTTTATCATTTTGCCCATGATGTTTGTTGTTGTAGGTGACGAAGAGTGGCCAGATCCATGAGAAGAAAGTTGGAAACCTGGTGGCAGCCTATGTCAAGAAGTATCGTGCCACCCGGCCCAAGTAGAAGCGCCACATCATGTTGAGTGTGTTGTGACACGAGAGAACATACACTTTCCAAACTTACCCGTTGACTTTGTTGGACACATAAGTTGCAGTGACTGTGTTTTTAAAAAGAATAATTGTCCACTGTTTGAAGTGGAGTTGTTGACAGTGGGGCTTGCTCAAGTGATTCTGTAGTGTGTGAAATTCCAGTTTCCCTCTTAGACTCGTCTTCACAGTGCTGTCTGTCAAAAAGTATCTTATGTCAGCTTTACACCAACATGCTTAGACTTGTTTCCTGAAGACACCGTCCCAGTGTCTATTTCTTAGTCTAGGAAGTGATTTGGGGAAGTTGAATTTTCCTTTTTTCAGCTGTGAGAGGATTTGTATGTACCTTTGTCTTTTCTTAAGAAAGTAATCAAGAGGTGGGTTTTTTTTTTAGTTATATGGAAGAGAAGCACATGTTTTTGTCATCATGTTAGACTGTGAAAGATTTTCTTAAAGGTATTGCTTCAGTTATTGTCAGTGATCATGTATGAAATGGAGTACTTAATAAGTGAAAAGCTGTTGTCAGAAATGGGAAATTTGGGCACATGAAAAGATTTGGGAAGAGAAATCCGTGTGTGAAATAAACTCATTCCTACATGTTCTTTCTTAGGTGTTGTTCATATCCGCTTCTTTCCATATCATTTATCAGTATAGTTTCATATATAGAACCAAACCGTTTCCTGTGAGTGAAAACCAAGAATAATATAAACACTGTATTTTCTTTCAGTTTCAGTTTTTTTCTTTCTCTAACTGTTGTACGTTCTCTCTCTCCCTCTCTGTCTCTCTCTCTGTATCTCTCTCTCAAGTTGTTATCTGTTCTTTTCTCTATTGCACATCTGTCTCTCTCTCTCTCTCTCTCTCTCTCTCTCTCATTCACCCTCTCTTTCTCTCTCTCTCTCATTCATGCATACTTGCAGACACGTACATGCACACACACACACGCGCGCTCACATCTTTTATCATATCTCTTCTAAGCCCTAGCATGCACAAAGCAACATCCCTTTCTTCAAGAGAAGGAAGGATGAGAGAGAGGAGGGGAGATGATGTGTGCTGGAGAAACGACGTATGACAGCTGCCAGTACATTATCCAAAAGAGCTGTTGAAAGCAGATAATGTGAGATAAATCTGTTTACTCTTCCCCCCCCTGAAAGAATTGTAGCTTAACCAGCCGCCGTGGCGAAGTGGTTAGCGTCGCGGACTCCTGGCAGGGAGGTCATGGGTTCGAATCCCATCAGAGTCATGTGGGTTTTTCTGCCCCGACTGGCTCCTACCCAGAGTTGAGTTTGCTGAGGACTCAGTTGGGAAGACTGGGACCACACGGTCGAGTTTCATCCACTTAATGGATGCGTTTCTGAGAGTGTTGCTCAAATTTCCTGACCAACACTGCAGGTGCCTGTATCTCTCGGGCCTGGTTGACACTGGGATATATTATGAAAGGAAGCGTAGAGTACAGCCCTGTCATGTAGTCTCAGACCGAAATGGAAATCCGTAGCATCATCTTAATGATCCTCATTCTCATCGATCAGCATAAAAAAAAGTCTCAAATTCTGTGGCCCTTCATGCCTTGCTCTCATGGTGACCTCAATTTCGATGTCCTCTCCACATCTGTGGCCTTGGTTTGGTTCCGTCGGGGTCACCGGTATCGGCTAGTCCATGGAGGCTGTCGTTGGACGGACGTGGTGGCACCCTCCGGAGGGAGAGCTCACTCATGCCGGCTCTGCGACTAAGCAATTATTGTCGTCAGTAGGGGGCTTAGTAGGTGGTGTCCTGCATATGTTAGATCAGAACAGGCGCCACTGAACACCACCAAAGTGACTCGGCGGCAGTGCAGTGTCTCCTCCAGTGGGTTGCCTCTTGACGACTTGACATTGACTGCTCCCTGTGGATTGCCGGTGCCGGGGCTGCAGCGGGGCCGACCGGGCTGTGGCTGTGGATGGGGTGTCGGAATGAGCGGCGTGGGTGCACTGCCTCTGAGGTGGAGCAGAGGTTGGGACAACAAAAAAAAAAAAAAAAAAAAAAAAGAATTGTAGCTTGTGGATCTTTCCCCTGCTGCATGGTTAATTGATTTGTATTCTACGTGTTTGGGCCAGTTGCAGTGATTTTAAGTAGTTCACTCATGTCTGCTATTATTGTGGGTTCATACTTGTCCCATGAAATCCTGGAAATATGGGTTTGCTCTGTATGTCTTTGGAAAACAAACCATGCCAAACAGGAAATCTAAAAGCCACTGAATTTCAGAGCGAAGTACTCCCTCCCCCCCATCCTTCCGATGTTGGCAGGGCCACTGCAGATTAGGTGTCTTGTCAGGGCACGGTCAAAGAAAACCAATCATTTTATTATCAGTATGCCTCTTAAGAGAAGTTTTGCAGAAGATCGGTGATTCAGCGAAAGGTCTCTACCTCCAAGAAAGAAAACGGCTGTCAAACAATCACCTAGGGGACTTTCAGCGACATAGAAAGTCATAGAAGTAGAGGGGGAAAGTAAGATTTGAATGATTTGTGAAATTTACGCCTGTGAGAGAGAGGATTGTTGGTGAAGTGGGGAGACTTTCTTCTGCTAGTCGTTCTTTCTTTTATCTTTTGTGTCCTTGAAAATCATGCAAGCGTCCCCAAATTTGTGGAGTAAGTTCTGAAAAGTAGGAAATTGTATGGGTGTATGTTCAAAAGCATAGTGTTTCGCCAGATGTTCATGCATTACACACTCTTCACACTGAGTGCAATGAGAATTCTCATATAATGTCATTTTCAGGTCTGAATCATTGATTAGTATCTTAAGAATGCAACCGGGGGGGGGGGGGGGGGGGGGGGGGGGGGCAGGTTATTGTTAGATATAGTCCAATATATTTTGGGGGTTAGTGATTATATAAGCAGTGTGACATTTCTCTCTTGCTTTAAAATCTTACCCTCTCTGAATTTCTCAGCTTCACATATCATAATTGACGTAATGTATATAACTTACCAGGACTTGGCAAAAAGGAAATACTTGATTTACGATCAGTATTGCTGGTTATTGTGTGAGAAAAAAAACTGAATCATATGTGGGTCTGCATAAACTTATAGTTACACTCATGGCAGGTATCGCATGCAATTATGGCCTGCATTCATATGTCTGTGACCTAAGCGATACGTTGTATGCTGACATGTGTTTCTCGTGCACACTCATACACTGCACAATCGCTTACGTAGACATGCTCTAAATGCTTCTTTATTGTTGTTTCATTACCATTTTTAGAAGACTGATCTTAGTGTTCCTGCTTTTACAGTCTTCCTCCCCTCCATCTCACTTTCCAGTATTTTCTTCTCAGTGGCCCCTCTTTCTCCATTTCTCTCTCTCCCCCCCCCCCCCCCCCCCCCTTCCCCTGACTGTATTCTCCTCCCTCCATTCCTGTTTCTTCCCTTTCCCATTTTTGCCATTTTCCCCATCCTCTCTCTGTTCTTTTCTGTGTTTCTCAGCCTCTACCTCATGCTTTGTCTGTGTGAGTCGGGAGGGCTCACTTATAAGCAGGATTCCCACCTCTCTGCAAATTTGTGGATTTCTGCGAACCTAAATGATAAATATCCATGGGTAAAAAGATGTTTCAGTGGAAAAATTGGGGAAGAAAAGTGGCAGGGGAATCTGTAGAGCGCTGGTCACATTTTGGGTAAGCTAGCAGTTGATACTGATGTGACGAAATCTTGTGTAAGCTTCTCCATGAGACCAGTCAGTCACCATTTTGCCTGCCAGGTTGTAGGGGAGATAATCTCATGGTCTGACATTGCATGTTGGCAAGATGCTAGAAATGAAAAAAAAAAATGACCAAAAGCTGTGCAAACAAAATTGGTCCTGATAGTGATGGAACCCCAAAGAGGATAACACGCCACTCAGTGCGCAGTTTTGCATCGGAGTAGACACCATTTTTAAACGTAAATTTTCTTTTTTTTTCCCCAGGAGAGGTGGCTGGAGGGGGGCAGGCAGGAGGGGGTGGGGGTATGCCTGCTGTAATTCCTTACAGTTTCAGGTATTTTTGCTGTTGATCAGTCGGAGCTCTGCGGAAGCCTCTCCCCTCTCCATCTCTGAGAAAATTGTTCCTACTAGAGTGTGGGAGTTAGCTGCATGTGCATTTAGAATTTTATCTAACGGGAATTGAAAGACAGTGTGGTGCATGCCAGCTTTATAGCCTGAAGAAGCTTTTAAATCGGTGGAAGGTTAATACGGTGTTTCACTTTTTTTTTTCTCTTAAAATGCGTCTCATTAAATGATTTGAAAACTGTCAACTATTTGTAGACATAAAGAATGTGCCAGTATTCTTTTGGGGAGGTCTGTTTTAAACTTGTAGAACTAAACTACAGACATGGGACCGGAGATTTCTTGATACAGCTTTTGACAAGGTTGACGGTCTGGGATCCATTTAGTGTCTGGGGATGTGCCTTGATTATTTGATAACGTGTACAAATGTGTATTATTTTTTTATTATTTCAAAGAGCTCTTTCATTTTTTCTAGATCTGCAAAATCTTTTTCTTTCTTTTTTTTTTTTTTCTTTTTGGTAATGTGGTGGGTTATATCTTATATTCATGCTGACATTCGAAATGAAATAGGTTTTTTGTTTGTTTCAAGAAGAAGTCATCTTTTTGTGAAATAAAACCATAGTGTTGATGCTCCGTTAATTATCATGGAGTTCCTGGATTTACTATGCATGAGAGATGCTGTCACAAATGTCAGATTTTCTGCAAGCTTAGGTTATGGTATGTTTTGTCTGGGTAGCATTAATAGAAATTTGCAGATATAAGCAGTTTGTCTTTAGGTGTAGAAATTGTATTCTTCAGCACACTCAGAGTAAACTGGAAGGACTATTTGCACAGTTCTATATTTCAGTTATTTTTTTATTTATATATATATTTTTTTCAAATGATCAATGATGAGGACTAAACTGACGCTGCTGAGCTCCATTCTGGTCACTGATGACATGTGAGGGCTGTACTCTAACGTTCATGATGTATCCAGGCATCATCCAGGCTGGAGAGAGTGTTAGGAAGTATGAACAATGCTCCAAGAGCACACACTGCCAAGTGGATGAAACTGGACTGTGTGATTCCTGTCTTCTTTCAAGCCTATAGATCACTGAACTGAGGACAGGAGCTGTCCATGGTTAAAAAAAAAAAAAAAATTCCACAAATAAACGCCTCTGATGCAAAGAAAACCCCATGACTCCCCAGCTCGCAAGTTTGCAATACTAACAATTGAACCATTGCCGCTGGTTCCATAATTCAGAGTTAGTGTTCAACCCAGTCCATACATTTTTTTTCTTGGATGTCACAATGATTTGGATGATCCTTGAGCCCTGATCTGATTTCAGTGTGGAGAACTTCCACCCTTGGGTGGTTCCTGTTCACAGCCTACAGTGTTCATTATCCCCTACAAAGTCTGTCACTGGTTGTTCCACACAAGGCTGGACCCTGGAACCCACAGTAAACTGTTGTTTTGTGGAACAGTGTTTTATGTGGACTGCCTTTGTTCATGGATACTGATCAGGAATCTTTATCCTCCATAAAAAGGGTACAACAACATAAACAAAAAACCATGAACATGAATTGCTGCTGCTTACTTGGTGAGGCAGTACAAAGTGGCCTTGGTGAGGCAGTACAAAGTGGCCTTGCACACCATCTTCTCACCTCAGAAAAGATGCTCTATAACCTCACATTTGCTTGTGAGGGAACATGTACCGGTTGACTTAAGAAGAGTTCATTTGGGAAAAGCTAACAAAAACAAACAAATCAATGATTGCCATTTAATTAAGAAAAAAAAAAGAAAAAGAATAAATGGATGAGAAGTTAAATACTGGGTTCCACTCTATGGGTCAGAGGTCTGAATCCTGGTGTATGATTTTTTTCTTTCTCCAAGCTTTGCGTTTGTGCCTAAAAATCAAGCTATGTACAGAAAGATTCCTAAATCCCTGTTTGCACACCATGGCTTATGAGTCACCTTGTATGCTTTGCTTCTGAAAAGGGTACATGTCTGTCTACCTGTTCTAGAACTGATTCCCAGCAAAGTCTGTGTTGAAGGGAAGGATCCTGATTGACTGCTTGGCCAGTTTGTCTTTGTACACCCTTTATGCACTTAGGAGCGCACTTGTAAAAACTGAGGAGACACTGTTTGCCATCCATAAACTCATAAAAAATTTTTTTTTTAAGTTCCGTTAAGATGAGGAAGAAAACATTCATCATCTTTGAAGAAGTCCTATTGAAACCCTTAGCCTGTCCTGGGTATTACATGACTCACACTGCCACAGTCATGATTTTCATTTAATAATTTTAGTCAGTTCTTATGGTATTTCCACAAAAGTTTATAACTTTGTTACTACAGAATGGCTCCACATCTGTGCCCAAAACTTTTTTGAGGGTCATGAGTCTTTAAATGGTTTTAAAGGATCATACAGAGACGGTTTTTCGTAGGGTGTATGAAAGAAATAAAATCTTAAAGCAGTTTGTCCTCAGCAGACACCCTCAAAATTATCTAATGGAGATCAAACTTACATGCAAAAGAAAATTAAAGGAAGTAACTGGGTAGTTTGCTCTTGGTATTTCATCATTTTTCATTCTGTTGTGACTATTTGGTCTTTGTTTTTCATTTGTCCGTTTTTCAAATTTCAAGATCTGCCCATGAAAACATGTTAAATGTTTTTTTGTTTTTTATACATTATCTATTGTGTACCCTGGGAAAAGAAAAATCTAATCCAGAGTAAACCAAAACGTCGCTAGACCCTGCAACATAATCAGCGGGTCTACCTTCAGTTATTTCCAGTTTATGCATGGAGACTTATCGCTTTAATTTCATTCAATACTTCTTTTGTTAATTTTGTTGTTGTTGATCATTGACGATGAATGAGGAGGATCAAGATGATGCTGAGAAGTTCTATGGTAGTGTGGGACTGCAGAAGAGGATAGTATTTAGACACATGCAAGACTGGTTTGAAAACGTCAACAACCCTCTCATGAGTCACAACCGGATGAAGCTTGACTGTGTGGTTCCAGTCTTATTTAAGACAATAGCTCACTTTACTCAGATTAGGATCTGGCTGGAGCTGAAAAATCCTTGACTTCCCAAGCTACAACGCTTACTATTATGCCATGGCAGTTTGTGGAGGCGGTACTCTTTCATTATTTCGATGTACATGTTTGCTCCTTTCCTGTGCATTATTTCCAGTGTCGGTAGGTGATACATATACATATGTATACACCCCTGTATGAATATGTCGTGGGAGTCATTGCATGCAATGCAGACATATTTACCATTTCACTGTGACTCCTTGGTGTGGGTGACACACAGGTGGGTTATTAATGATAGCTGTTGAGAACTTTTTGCAACCAATTCTACAAGAGTTGTTTTTCCTCTTCAAGAAAGCATTATCAGCAAACAGGTCACAGTAGACATATTGAACATGCATCGAATTATTTTGTTGGAGTTGTTTGTTTTTTTCATTTGTATTTTTTGTTAGGGGGTTGGGTGGGGGGAGGGGACAGAGGAGGGAGTGAATTTACACAGACATCTCATGTAAAAGGCCATTTGATTTTAATAGTTAGCGGCTAAAACTTTTTTGATGAAAACTGAGTATGACTGAGTAAAAAAAAAAAAAAATTGAACTGAACTTACCTGTGTCATATTTATGACTATTCTCTGTGTGAAAAACAACAGTAGTACTTGCTCTGAACTTTTCATTACAGGAATGAAAGAGTATGTGACACACAAGTAGCAAACAAAATATTTGACCAGGGCCTTTTATTTCTGAAGTGAAAGCTTGTGACACAGTATAGAACAGATGGTGTTTGTCCTGAGCTTTTATAACTGAAATGAAAGTTAGTTGCCTGGATGTAAACAGGTCATACTTGGAACGAGGAGCGGTTGAAGGAAGGAGAGGATCAGAAGGAAGTACGATGGGAAAAATTTGTTGAAAAAATTCTGAATTTAAAGATTTGGGGGATGACATTTTGAGTTCCAGAGTGCTTTTTTTTTCTTACTTTCTTTCTAAGGGATGATAAGATTTAGTCAGATGATGTTTTGTGAATGTCACCAAGTACTTTTGGTGGAAGCAGAGTCTGTACTGGTTATGGAAATCATGGAAAGTCATGGAATTTTAAAAAGCATGACTATCCAGGACTGGAAAGTCATGCAGTATGGTCAGAATCTTGGAAAAGTCTTAGAATTAAGAATTAAATGCTTTGAGAAACACCATTTTTTTTTTTTTTTTTTTTGGTATGTGCTAATGTGTGTCAGTGAGCAAAAATCAAGCAAATATATAGCCCTTTATAGGTGTTGTTGAAATGGCGATTTTGATAATGCTTGTAATACATTGTAATGCTTGTGTGAAAACGGCTGATTTCTCGTCATGGAAATCTTACAAGATGGCTTTAAGTTATTGAAAATTCATAGAATTTTGATCTTGTCAGCACGTAAGGACCTAGTGAAGGTACATTTTCATTTTGAGCCTTGCATTTATAGATGTCCTGTTGTCAGTAGTGGGGTGCAAAAGGCTTCAAGCAATAGCTGAACTTCTATGCGTCCCCCGGCTTTCAAATTTCAACTCCATTAGGTTGGCAGCTTTGTTGAACTGTATTTATCTGACCATGAACTTTGGTAGGTCAAGAATAGCAAGTTTTTGTGTCCCATACCCCAGTCTCAATCTCTGTCTCTGTCTCTCTCTCTCTCTCTCTCTCTCTCTCTCTCCGTCCCTAGAAAACATTTATTAGCATAATGTGTAATAGTAGTTTGCAGTTTGAGTTGTCAGGCACTAAATGTTTAATGTTCCACCCATACTTTGCTGTCTTGGAGATATTTATCTTAGATAGTGGTGAAGTAGGATTTATATCTATTTTTTTTTCAGCTAAAAGGAGAGACCACCTCTCCAAACATTTGGGGGGGGGGGGGGGGGGGAGCCTGTCCTAAATGTGTCTGGGGTTATCATTAAATAAGCAATCATTTGTGGACCTAACCATGTCATCTGCAAGCACTGAAATGTTGGGTGCACGATCATGGATTTGTGTTCATTGAATGATGAAACACGTGAGGAAATCATATTACTACATTGTTTATAAAAGTTATAGTATTAGTATTTAAGTGAGTTTGGAAACTAGTGAAGACTTTCAACTTGTTCACTATCTTTATAACTTGGGTGTGAGGGATGGTCTAGGGAGAGCAAATAGTACTGTAATGTAGCCCTACCATGGTATTGTCCAGTGCATGTTAGGAATGACAGAACTATATATATACAATCTTTGGAAATTTTTACTGATGCAAGCTATTGAAGATTCTACAAAGCAATCTTGGATGTTGTTGCATCATCTTTGCGCCTTTGTCCATTGACAGCATATTTCCTGCTTTAACGATCTTTTGTGTGTTGTTGTCTGAATGACTTTTCCATTAACCTTGGTAGTGCTTTCCTGCTGAGGATACGTCACAGCAGTGGCATTTTTTCATCCTCTTTTTCTGTGAAGGTGCACCATATCATGTTATAGCCAGTATTATGAAAAGGCATGGCTGCTAATAGGGAGGAAAGTATTCTGGTTCAATGTGCTGTGAATCTTTCAATTTTCAGGTTAGCATTTTGCATGTTTGACTGAATATTTATGCCCGGTTCTCATGACTGGGGGCCAAAGTTGCTGTCTGCGAATTGTGCAACAGCTCAAAAAAGATGTTGTGAGTCAGTATGGGTGAATTTGAAATTTTCAGTTCCCAAGATTCTGTAAGATAGGTTAGTAATGTTTACAGAATCATATGAACAAAAACAAATCTGAAATTCATCCATATTAACTCTCAGGTCCTTTTCCAAATTGTGCGATTCAGAAGCAATGACTATCGTCCTCAATAGTGAGAACAAGTCATGTTTGATAGTTTACCCGTGATACTCAGTCAGCAATCATTTTAAACACTTCAGAAGACAAAAGTGACTAGTTTGTTGTTTCACTGTGAAGAAATGTTGAAGACGGTACACTCTGTGTGTGTGTGTGTGTGTGTGTGTGTGTGCGCGCGCATGTGCGTGCGTGCACCTATGCACAAGCATGTTTGTCAGTACACCTTAAGGCTAATCGGACAATAAAATGGTTTCATTTGGTCAATTTGTATGTTTCCTTCTCAATTTTCTGACTTGAGGCATTTGACAAGGGAGCCCAACGCTGCATTTTAAATGGCGCCTGACTAGCATTAGGAATAGCCTGAAGGAAGAAGGGACCTTGGAAAATGTCTTAAACCACCAGTGAGTGATATGTAAACTTGGTGTCCCTATATTCCATCTGTATCAGAAGCCATGTTGATGCCAGAGTGGACAGCAGACGCACATGATCTGTTTCGTATATTCCATCTCTACAATGGTGATCAGAACTACCGGTGTTCCTCTGGGCAGGGCCTTGATGGCTGCTTTTAAAGATGCTCTCTACATAATTTTGTAGTGGGCATATTGTTTTGTGCTGCACTTCTTCTCTGTGTCAAAGATTTTTTCAGTGTAACTTATAGGCTGTTCCCACCAGGGAGATGTGTCACTGCAGTCCAGAGGCATTACTACCCTTTTTCTCGCTTACCACCTGTGTACCCCTCAGTGGCTGCTGTTCGCTTTCATTATTATTCTTTTGTCATAATTATTCGCCAACAGATCTGCATTCTTTTTGTCTACGACAGTGGAATCTTCTTTCCATTCTCACTCCCTTCCCCATATACATCCATACCTCCGCCCCCCCCCCCCCCCCCCCCCCCACACTACCTGCCTTCTACCTTCCCACCGGCTACAGTTTGACCACAGGCAAGTTGTTTGAGGCTATCCTTCTGTTCTGTTTTGTTTTATTAAGACTAGGTTCATGGTGAATACCTCGACCTCGCTCTTTTTTTCTCTCGCTCCCCTGTTCAAATGACTGCCGCGCTCGCCGCTAGCCAGAGAACAATGCGGGGAGCAGAAAGTCTGGATCTGCTGCCACTCACAGGAAGTTGCTGTGAACGCATGGGCGCAGGCCCATCTTGCCTACAGGCTTGGAGAGAACCATTGTGAAGATTGTCCTGTGATGGAGAATAGTGTGATAACGTGTACATGTCAATGAGCTGTCTGAGTGACTGTGATTAAGTAGAGAGGGGCGTCAACAGAGTGGTCAGATTTGTTATTGTTAGGGGATTGGTTCATTTTGCTCTTTTAAGATCGTGAGCTGAACAATGTGTGTGTGTGTGTGTGTGTGTGTGTGTGTGTGTGTGTGTGTGTGTGTGTGTGCACTCGCTTACAAGTTGTTTGTATTTTTGAAAAGAAGAAAAAGAGTCAAAGAAAAAATTGTGTGTGTGCGTGTGTGTATATGCGTGTGTGTGTGTATGTGTGCATATATGTACGTGTCTGTGTTGTACATAAAGACACGATCACTGCATCTCTCAGGATGTTTCTGAATGATTACTGTGTTCTTTTCCCAGCAAGGTTTTAACAGATTGGTGAGTGATGTAACGCTGTGGCTCTTGTTCTTAAATGTGGGTCTGTTTTCTGCTGTACTCTGTAACTATTTGCTGCTTCGTTCAGTCATATTTGGGTGATGGCAGCTTTGACTTATCTGATTGACTATGGCTGCTCTTTTATGCAAACAGTGTGGCACTGATACAGACTAACTATTTGCCCCTTTTGTGCGTGCGTTTACATTGTGATGTGTGCATGTATTTGCTAGGATATGTATGTGTGTGCTTTAGTATCTCGGTTATACATACATACATGCATATATATATATATATATTGAAGTACTGGTGGGGTTAGATTTGTTCAGCTTGAAACTTTCTCCATCGTCCCAGCTGTAAGTGGGTGCCTGATTCAGTTCAGGGCAGGTTAAAGCTGTGGAATGAAAAGGATGGGCTCCACTCTGCTGTGCCCTAAACACACATGGTCAACCTTTGACAGTATGCTGCCCCCTACAACCTCAAAAGACTGGGAATGTTAACATATGTATGCACATATATGAATATATATAAATGTGTGTGTATATATATATATGTATAAATATACATATATATATATATATATATATATATATATGTATGCATATATATTTATATATATATATAAAAGATGTCCTACTACATGTAATACTCTTTGCATAATGATTTTAGTTTTTCAGCAGCTTATGCCTTTTAGTGCTTTCTTCTCGTTTTACTTTTCTATCCTCTACTGGCTGCTTTGGGGTGCCATTGGATTCTCTTTCTTGAAACCTTGATGGCGAGAACACCACAGACTGAAGGACTGTTGTAAATCTCCATTTGATGCCAAAGGAGCTCGCACACAATCAGCCCTGTCTCACTAATGAATCTGAATCAGCAGACGAAAGACCTCTGAGCAGGTGATTGAATGGTTTTGCTTTCAAGGTGGTCCCCCTATGTTGCTAGTGAAGGATTCTACAGTTATAATCTAACGCCCTACTTTTCCATTCCAGTTGTTAGGGTGTTTTTTTTCTCACAACCCACACTCCCACATCCCCTCCCTCTTTCTTTTTTTTTTTTTTTTTTGTCTTTGCCAAGTCATTATTGTAATGACGAAGGAATAGTTAGCCTGCACTTGTTTTTCTCCAGTATTGTTTGGGTACTCTGTCAACCTGCTGGAGGGTTTTGTTTTGTTTTGTTTTGTTTTTTGTTTTCATGTTAAGAACTGATAACAAGAGGAAAACCTTCCCCCCAGAAAGGCTTTATGAATTTTCTGATGCTTCCTGTCAACAGAATGCCATAATGTGAAGTGATTGTAAACTTTTTTGATAACGTGAGTACACGTAACTCTTCGTTGTAACGTGTACATACTCTTCACATTCTGGTGATGGAAAGATGAGTCCTCTATTGTTAGTTTTGCGAATTTTATAGTGTGTCATAAGACAGATTACATGTGACTGAGAATTTACAGGTGACTGAGAGTCCATGAGTTTTAGAGTAATAAAAGTACTTTCACTCACAGCATTGTTGGTTTGTTTGTTTAATAGAAGACTTGTACTTTGTTTGCCAAGGGTGTGTGTGTGTGTGCACTTATATTAGGCTTAATGCTCTACATTACGAACAAAAATTAAAAAACAAATAAATTAATAAATAATACACACACACACACACACACACACACCAAAAAGGGGTGTTGTGTACAGTTTTTTTTCTCTTGTCACAAGCAGTATGAAAGCCAGTTTCTATTTCTCTGTCAAGGTTTCAGCTTGGTTTTGACAGTCCACTGTGGAACAAATTGTCACTATATGTGAATGTATAGTATTGGGTCAGGTCTGAGCTGTCACTGTTTTGTGATACGGTCGTGAGAAATGAACTCAGGAGATAATAGTGATTACCAACTCTTGTATCAATCTGCCATTGATCGTGCTAGTTTTAACGATGACGGTGATGCATTCTGATGGTGTTAGAGGTGATGGTTTAAGAAAATAAGTCTAGTCTCTGACTTGCCTGACTGTAGGCTGATGTTTAAAGAATGACAACCTCCTTTACTGACAATGGCTATGATGATGATGATGATGATGATATTACTGCATTACACTGCATCCAACCTATATTTGTGGACCTGTATTCTTGCTATTTTCTGGGACAAGCGGTCCAAGAGATAACGCATCTATTATTGTATGCTAACCTTGCAAGAATTTTGGCCATATTGTTTTTGCTTGATTTTGACCATGTTTTGAGATGCTAAATCCAAATCCGCCTCTGATCGTCATTTAGGTTTACTTATCTTATTTTGTCCACCTTGTACAACTAAATCATATAATACAAGTGACCAGGTATGTGATTCTTAAAAAACATCACAAATGGTGACAATTTGTTCCACCGAAGACACAGGTATATGACCTGCTGGTGCAAAATGTCACAATGAAAGCAGAGACCAAATTTCCTGATATAGTGCAGTGTCTTTATTTCTCGGGCACAGTTGATGACAGGACACACTATGAAGGGAAGTGTAGACACAGCCCTGTTCCAGTCATGTAGTCTGACCAGAACAGAACTCCATAGCATCGCCTGCGTCATCCTCATTCTCTGTGATCATCATTACCAACAACAGCAGCAACACCAACAACCAAAGCCTCAATTTTTGTGGTCCTTTATGTCCTCCTCACATCGTGACCTAATGTTTGATTCCCCCTACCCCCCACCTCAAGTCTGTGGTTGTGACGAGTTCATGTCAGCATCAACATGTTCACTGGGACTGTCACTGGACGCCCTGGACAAGGAAGATACTCTGTGGTTCCACAGCAATATTGTCATCAGCCGGGGGCTTTGAAGGTGATCTTTTTCTTCTGTGTACGCAGGCTGATACTCCTGCGGACATCCCCTGTATAGGGAGTGGAGTTTTGTGTATATGACCGAATTTTATCCCGCCATTAAGGCAGCCATACTCCAACTACGGGGAAGGTGCATGCTATGTGTAACGTGTCATCCATACAACAGCCAAACTGGCCTTCTCTTCCGAAAGTTGGTGATAGGATTTTACGTGTGTGCAAGGTGTTATGCGTGTGTTCACACACGGAACCTCGGTTTATAGTCTCATTCAAAGGACTGTATGGGAAATGGAGTCAGAACCAATGTTAACTCTGAGGGAAAAATCCCCCTGTACTGAAACGGCCTGGCGGAGATTCAAACCCGCAACCCCAAGATTACAAGTCCGGCGCTCTACCACTGAGCTATTCCGGCTCCCCTTTGAAGGTGATGCCGTATGTATGTTGGATCAGAAGGCTCCCCTACCATAGTGTCTCCTGTGGTGGGTAGCTGCATGACTTGATATTGACTGCTTCTTGTGGACAGTGACACTAGGGTTGCAACAGCACAAACTTGGGGGTGGCTACGTATTGGGGAGCTGGTTATGAGCAGTGTGAAGTAATGCTACCGAAAGAGCATAGAAGATGAATGAAGACGGCAACAACAAGAAGTGTATGCAATATCTCGATTGGTGCTCCAAACAAATTACCATCAGCAGTGATACCACAGGTTGACGGACATTTCTTCAAAAGCTGAACTGTGGTTAATATACACGCCTTTAAATAACTGCATCCTGAACACTGAAATGCAAAACCACACAGAGGGAGAGGGTGTGTGTGTGTGTGTGTGAATTCTGACAGTGAATCGTTTTCAGTAGTTCAGTATGTAAGTCTGTTAGGAAAGGTATTAACCCAAAAGCTTAGAGTCAGCAATGAGAAGAAAAAAAAAAAAGAAAAAAAAACCCAGTAAACTATTCCTGTTTACCCAAGTAGCATAATAACTGATTGGAAGGACAATAAAATCATGAAACACCAGACCAACCTGTACTGCGTGCACTGGTATATTTCATATTTCCTGTATGCATGCAAAACATGGACCCTCACATCTGGAAAAAAAAATAAATAAAAGAATCCAAGTCATGGAAATGAAGGTTAGCGCGAGACAGTAATCATCAGATACGAGTATACTGGTCAGAGCGCCAGTGAACAAGCGTGTCAAACCAACGAGCAACATACATCTTCATCATCTTCATCCGCATAGTGTCCTCAATCAACAGGCTGATTATTCTGACACTTGTGACGTAGGGGTAAGCGCAGGAAAACCAAAAAAAAAAAAAAAAAAAAAAAAAAAAAGCTTGTGACTACTGGTGGAGTTTACGAGCTCCCGACGTGAACACGCCAAGAGACGCGGCTCCAACCACAGCCTCAGTCAGTGAATCATTCCACTCAGGGATGGTTCGCGGAAGGAACGAAAAACTCCGGTAGTCCCGTTGACACTGAAGCATAGCAAGCTGCCCTGAGTGTGCTCTTCTGTCCCTCTCCTTAGGTGCGCTTAACTTTGGCTGCTGGGATTTACGAATTTTGCCAAAATCCACCTGGACCATTACAGGACGACAGGAAGATCTGACATCAGTTAAGAAATGAAGACAGCAGTACTATGGCCATGGAACAAGACCGAACGGCTTTGCCGAAACAACACTCCAGGGAAAAATTCTGCGGGCCCTACAACAAATCTGTCGCCAGCGAGTAAAGACCACAGTTTGCAGGAATTCTTCACCTATAGCATGGTGCATGTTGCAGGAATTCTTCACCTATAGCATGGTGCATGTTGCAGGAATCCTTCACCTATAGCATGGTGCATGTTGCAGGAATCCTTCACCTATAGCATGGTGCATGTTGCAGGAATCCTTCACCTATAGCGTGGTGCATGTTGCAGGAATTCTTCACCTATAGCGCGGTGCATGTTGCAGGAATTCGTGACCTATAGCATGGTGCATGGTGCAGGAATTCTTCACCTATAGAATGGTGCATATTGCAGGAATTCTTCACCTATAGCATGGTGCATGTTGCAGGCATTCTTGACCTATAGCATGGTGCATGTTGCAGGAATTCTTGACCTATAGCATGGTGCATGTTGCAAGAATTCTTCACCCATAGCATGGTGCATGGTGCAGGAATTCTTGACCTATAGAATGGTGCATGTTGCAGGAATTCTTCACCTATAACGTGGAGCATGTTGCAGGAATTCTTCACCTATAGCATGGTGCATGTTGCACGAATTCTTCACCTATAGAATGGTGCATGTTGCAGGAATTCTTCACCTATAACGTGGAGCATGTTGCAGGAACTCTTCATCTATAGCATGGTGCATGTTGCACGAATTCTTCACCCATAGCATGGTGCATGTTGCAGGAATTCTTCACCTATAGAATGGTGCATGTTGCAGGAACTCATCACCCATAGAATGGTGCATGTTGCAGGAATTCTTCACCTATAGAATGGTGCATGTTGCAGGAATTCTTCACCCATAGCATGGTGCATGTTACAGGAATTCTTCACCTATAGCATGGTGCATGTTGCAGGCATTCTTCACCTATAGAATGGTGCATGTTGCAGGCATTCTTCACCTATAGCGTGGTGCATGTTGCAGGAATTCTTCACCTATAGCATGGTGCATGTTGCAGGAATTCTTCACCTATAGCATGGTGCATGGTGCAGGAATTCTTCACCCATAGTATGGTGCATGTTGCATGAATTTTCACCTTTAGCGTGGTGCATGTTGCAGGAACTCTTCACCTAGAACATGGTGCATGTTGCAGGAATTCTTCACCTATAGCGTGGAGCATGTTGTAGGAATTCTTCACCCATAGCATGGTGCATGTTGCGCAAGACTTCTTCACCCATAGCATGGTGCATGTTGCACGAATTCTTCACCTATAGCATGGTGCATGTTGCAGGAATTCTTCACCTATAAAATGGTGCATGTTGCAGGAATTCTTCACCCATAGCATGGTGCATGTTGCAGGAATTCTTCACCTATAGAATCGTGCACGTTGCAGGAATTATTCACCTATAGCATGGTACATGTTGCAGGAATAAATTCTTCATCTATAGCATGGTGCATGTTACAGGAATTCTTCACCTATAGCATGGTGCATGTTGCAGGAATTCTTCACCTATAGCATGGTGCATGTTGCAGGAATTCTTCACCTATAGAATGGTGCATGTTGCAGGAATTCTTCACCTATAACGTTGAGCATGTTGCAGGCATTCTTCACCCATAGCATGGTGCATGTTGCAGGAATTCTTGACCTATAGACATGGTGCATGTTGCAGGAACTCTTCACCATAGAATGGTGCATGTTGCAGGAACTCTTCACCATAGAATGGTGCATGTTGCAGGAATTCTTCACCTATAGAATGGTGCATGTTGCAGGAATTCTTCACCAATAGCATGGTGCATGTTGCAGGAATTCTTCACCCATAGCATGGTGCATGTTGCAGGAATTCTTCACCATAGCATGGTGCATGTTGCAGGAATTCTTCACCTATAGCGTGGTGCATGGTGCAGGAATTATTCTCCTATAGAATGGTGCATGTTGCAGGAATTCTTCACCCATAGCATGGTGCATGTTGCAGGAATTCTTCACCTATAGCATGGTGCATGTTGCAGGAATTCTTCACCTATAGCTGGTGCATGTTGCAGGAATTCGTGACCTATAGCATGGTGCATGTTGCAGGAATTCTTCACCTATAGCATGGTGCATGTTGCAGGAATTCTACACCTATAGAATGGTGCATGTTGCAGGAATTCTACACCTATAGCATGGTGCATGTTGCAGGAATTCTTCACCTATAGCATGGTGCATGCAAAGGCTCCTGGTGAGACAGGGCATCACAATGTTAGACCTGAAAACAAAAAGAATCCATCACTGCCAGAACCACTTTGATCTGGATAAAGAGAGCCAAAGTAAAGACGTTCACGGATGAGGTCGAAAATGGCACGCGCAAAAATGGCACGGAAGAAAAGGGCACAGACAAAATGGGCGCGGACAAAAATGGCACACATGGATAAAGGGACCAAAACGGCACTATCAAGAAAAATACCAAAGTCGCTTTCAGTTAAGTTCCCTTTCAATTCGACTGTTTCTTTTTCAAGTTAGCCTCAGCCTCATCAACCACACCGAAATGCGAACTGTTGCTAAAAGTTATCTTCAGCAGGTGGAATGCACAGGCAGAAGAAATCATTCCTAAAGAACAGGCTGGAATCTGCAGAGGAAAGAACATGACAGAACAGACCTGCAGCCTACAAGTTCGTTGTGAAAAATGTAGTCAAAATCAACAGGACATACGTGACTACCATGTATTCATAGACTTCAAGAAAACGTTCAACAGAGTATGACACGAAGCGTTGTTGGCTGCAGTGAAGAAACATAACAAAAACCAGAAGGTTATCCAAACCATATATGCACTGACATGCACAGGCCAATATGGCGATACTTGTTCAAGCAATAGTGGAAGCCTGGATCTTCGTATAATTGTTACGTCTGTGTGCTACACCATAATTCATTCAACACGAATTGTAACACAGGCACAGACCAGAAAGAAGAATTAAGATGGATGTTGATGATTTCAGAAGGAAGGAACGAAGACACACTGGGAGAGGCGTTTGCTGCAAAAGAGCGTGAGACCGATGGGAAACGGGACAAATATATGACAGGGTAACACCACAGGGGGAAGCGGGAGGGAGGAAGGGGTAGGGCGACTACCTTTCAGGGCTAGTCTTGCCAATGTTACTAAGGAACACGACATAGTAAACCTGGACATAACGCTGCTTGCTGTCATGAAAACAATCACCCAAACACATAAAAACATGCAGCTTTACACTCTAATAATACTGGATGCGTGTGCTTTGAGACAAAATGCCAAATATACAGACTTTGTCAAGAACAGAAATCTAAACTGAACCAAACAAACGTCAATGCATCAGTTCAAGTACTTGTTCTGTTCTTGACACTCGAGGCTGCTCGGACATCCAGACGACTGGGGGAGGGGGTTCTGTTGCCGAACGAGGGTAACAATGTTGTGGATATGGGTTGACAGGTTCTGGCACAGCAGGCATCTCTCCGTCAATGTTCATCTGGCCTCATCATCAATGATACTTTCTGCACTGGCAACAATATCTCAGGGACAGGGTCAACGGAGTACGCAGGGGAAAGCGCCACTGCGTGCATGTCTGGGGGCATACTGGAGAGAGAGAGAGAGAGAGAGAGAGAGAGAGAGAGAGAGAGAGAGAGAGAGAGAGAGAGAGACAGACAGACAGACAGACAGACAGACAGAGAGAGAGAGAGAGAGAGAGAGAGAGAGAGAGAGAGGGAGAGAGGGAGAGAGAGAGACGCAGATGCAGACGTTTATTCGTAAAGGCCATAGCCCTTTGAAGGGGGTAAATAGATAACAAACCACGCAGTTCATCAATACAAACTCATTTAGCTAGCTTAACACATCACTTGTTATCTTGAAACATCATTTGACATTCTCAATGCTTCATACAAATACAAAGCGAACTGTTTAATAGTGTTTTCATTCGATGATGCGATTAACATAATCAGTTTGAAGAAACAAGGATTTCATAGGAACTTATGTGGGATTAATTGCTGTCTAACAACTTGTAGTTCAGGACAAGACAGAACAAAATGAACTTCATTTTCATCATCTTCACGACAGAGCGAACACCTAAAGTTATGATAATTTAAAGGTCAGTAACGGTTAGAATGTACTCAGATATCCGATACACCAAATCTAAATTTAGTGACAATAATACATATTTAATATTCTGTTAATTTGCATTGACAAGTACTTTGGAACACAGTGTGCAGGATTTAACGCTCTGTAAACATCAAATCGGCGACTGTCCTTGATACGACAATTTCATCTCTGTCAGTTACAATCAATTAACCTTTGCCGGAACATACGAATAAAACTATATCATCTACACCTTGATTCTCCCACACAAATCCAAAACCAAATCCGCACAGTTTCAACCTCACTGTAGAGGCCCAATTACTCTTACATCTATCATCTATTTGTACTAACATTTTATATGCTTTATGTAGTAATCTATTAGGTGCCATCCTGGTTATTTTTAGTCAGTAACGAATGCACCTTAGGACGGAAAGTAAATAAATTGGATACCTATTGGTCTCCCCATAAACTAAATCATTTGGCGTTTGTATTGAAATACCGAGAAACTTTGTCGATGCATTTAAATGAATCTTTTGGAAATGTATAGAAGCAGAATCGAGACCCCATAAGAGAGAGAGAGAGAGAGAAAAGAGAGAGAGAGAGAGAGAGAGAGAGAGAGAGAGAGAGAGAGAGAGAGAAATGTTGCTTATAACCCAGCCGACCGCACAGGGCCATATCAGGGTCGTCACCACGCATTGAAGTCAATTCTCAAGTCTTATCTTAAAAAAAAAAAAATCCACACAACACATTAAAATATTGTCAAAGCACACCGAAATTTTCGTAAAAAATCTTTCTTGCTAGACAAGCTTTAACACCTACATGCACAAGCTATGCTAGTGTACCATGTCGTAGTATCACAATACCTTCATTAGACCACTTTTACGCTCCTCGGAACTGATACATCACAACTGAGTTGTCTTACTGGATCGGTTTTTGTTTGCATAACGATGTTGGGGAAGAGGGACATGGATGTTCACTGCAGTTACTTACAGTCTGTGCAGTTTGAGCAATAGTGCCTGTTAGTAACTATAAGAGTGTGTCAAGCATGTCAGGAATGATCGTTGTTCTTATTTTTTGCGAATCTATACGTTTTTGTAATCAAGAATGTTCACTGCCCTTCAGATTATTTGAGTGAAATGTTCTCTTCAAGCTTTTCAACTTCCACTTGAAACAAAATGTCCCTGCTCTTTATATTCGTCAGATAAAATTGCTTCCTTGAGTTGCTGGTCACAAAGAATCATTTCTCTGTCATTCTGGAGTTAAAACCATAGGTTTGTTTCGGGTTGTTTTAACCTTTGTTGTTGTTGTTGTTATTGTTTACTTTTTGTGTGTGTGTAGTAGTGTGTATTTATCTATGATGTTATGGAATGCGAGGCAACAGAACAATGGTGCTTCACTGACGCCTGTGTGATTATAAATAAAGTGAAATAGAGAAATGCTCAAGTCAAAGACATATATCTTTTCGTTGGTCTTTTTGAAAGAATGGAAAAAACCTTTCTCAAGAAGGTTGGGGGTGGGGGGTGGGGGAGTGAGAGGCCAACACACATACATATACACACAGAGGGGAAGACAATGCCTTCCTTTTCATTGCAAATGGGTTAATGTTTTCTCAATTCATGGGTCAAACAATTAAATTTAGAAAGTAAAATATTTTACCTGAAGCGTATGCCAGAACACTGATCAGGATATTGACTGTCTGCATTACAAATACCCCAGTACCCCAGGAGCATTGTTTCATTCCATGTTTTAGCATTTCCTCTTTCTGATTGAACTGTTGAGCTGACTGGTGAGGCAACCTTGCTTTGGGCGTGCCCATGTTCCATGAAAACTGCGAGATCACGCGCTCTCTAACAAATTACCTCCCTTGCAGATTTCCGAACATAATCTATTGGATGGTTGTATAGCCTTTGAGCGGTGATTTTGGAAGCCTGAGGGACCACGCGCAGGAGAGAGAGAGAGAGAGAGAGAGAGAGAGAGAGAGAGAGAGAGAGAGAATCCAAAAACAATTCGTACAATTTCAACCTCACTGTAGAGGCCCAATTACTCTTACCCCTAGCTTCCAGCTGTACTAACATTTTATATGCTTTATGTAGTGTTCTATTAGGTGTCATCCGGGTTATTTTTAGCCAGTAACGAATGCACCTTAGTACGGAAAGTAAATAAATTGGATACCTATTGGTCTCCCCATAAACTAAATCATTCGGGGTTTGTATTGAAATACGGAGAAACTTTGTCGATGCATTTAAATGAATCTTTTGGAAATGTATAGAAACAGAATCGAGACCCCAAAAGAGAGAGAGAGAGAGAGAGAGAGAGAGAGAGAGAGAGAGAGAGAGAGAGAGAGAGAGAGAAGAGAATTCTTTATTTACGAGGATAATAGATAAGCACTGATGTGCTTTTTTACATCCAGACCTCTCCCTGAGTAGGTTCAACAATGCAAAATAAGATAAGCAACAAAGGAAGCATGCAGAAAGTGACTAGAACTACAATACGATACGGAATTAAAAATGAAATTTAAATTAAAAAAAAAAAAAACCAACGTAAAATGAGAGAGAGACGCAGGAGCGAAAGGAGTGCAGGGAAGGGCGATAGAGAGTGAGAGGAAGAAAGAGGCGAGAGCGGGTGCGGGAAAGAGCATGTTTAGAACGATCTGACAATAGAAAAAGAAATACCAAGGAGATGCAAGACAATCGATTTTGAAGCACCAGAGAGAGAGAGAAAAAAAGAAGAAAATAAAGCACAAATGGAGGGGGGAAATGCATAATGATAGCCCAGTCACAACGGGTGGGTGGGTGGGTGGGTGGGGGTGGGGTGGGGTGGGGGGATGTCATATAGATAGAGAGAGAGAGAGAGCACTGCAAGTTCTTCACTCTTGACTGCTTATGATTCCCCCTGTCCCTTCCCCAATGCCGCCCACCCCTCCCCTATCACCTTCTGGCCTCTTGTCCCACCAACCGTTCCACGCCTCCTCCCTCCCCTCTCTCTGTCTCTGTCTGTGTGTCTGTGTGTGTGTGTCTCTGTCTCTGTCTGTCTGTCTGTCTGTCTCTCTCTGTCTCTGTCTGTCTGTCTGTCTGTCTGCCTCTTTCTCTCTCTGTCGAGCGCGCGGGCGCGCGCGCGCGCACACGCTATCACACGCGCACACATAATCATATTTGCATTGGGGGTGGGGGTGGGGATCAGATTTCGTGTTCTTTTTCTGCACATGTCTCTTCTTCCTTGTTGCTGTTTTTGTCAACACACACACACACACACACACACACACACACACACACACACACACACACACACATCGCATTAGGTTAACTGTTATTATTGTGGGTCCGCACGGGAGACAATAGCGTCTGATGCCTGAGAGTTTTGCTTCTTGATACCTTGACCTCATGTCAGGTCATGTGATCGTCATATTGACGGAAGTTGAGATGTGGCCGTCTGCTGAACAAGAAAAGTGGTCATTGTTGTTTTGACCATCAACTTTTTGGCTGTATAACATCACGATTTTCACATATTTACAGTAAACTTTGTGGTCAGCGATGTGGGTGAAGCCCGAAGAAGTGCTCCTGGCGAACGCACTATGGTGAGCATATAAATTGATTTTGTCGAATAGGTCAAAGTCAGCTGTTTGTTGTTATCCGCACAATCCCACTCTGCTGAACTAATGTGAGTGTACCTTGTCATTAAGTCAGGATATTGTTTGTGCGACTGGTTTAGAACTTACGTGTTAAAATAAACAAAAACAACAACTTTGTTTTATCTTTGTGTGTGCTGTGATTCGTCGAGAATTTTGTGGACACATACTGACTTAAATCAGAAAGTGACGCTCCAAATCCATCAAACCAATGCACGTGATGGTTAATAAATAGGTTAATGTTGTTATTGTAATGCAGTAGAACTATTGATTAACCTTTTTTTTCAATCACAGCATATCCTGGTTAGAGCACTACATCCTATTCTTCATTGATATATACATTACTTGCTCATACTATGTTAAATCTCTTAAACTTTACTTTTTTTCCCCCCAGCCATTTGTGTGTTTGAAGGGTTAAGACAAGTGTTTATTACATTCAGGAGAAAAGTATAAATCTGTAATGAACATCAAATGTTCCCAGAGTTTAACTGGTAGCTTTTAAAGAATAGAAATTTGTGAGCTCCTGGAGTCATTATACATAGGGGTAGGTTGTTCTAGGTTTTTGCAATTAAATCAGTTGATTTGTTTGAAATGAAAGTGTGCAGACAAGTTGGTATTGGTTGCAAGTTTCTTTCACCAAAAAGTATAAATGGCCTCTTGTTATCTAACTAGACAGCAAATGAAAGAAAATGATGTGATGTGAATCTGGCACAAGTCCAGAAAATTAGCAAAGCTCTCATAGTGCAGGTTTATGCATTACAGATGCAGTACACTGAAATGTCAAAGGGAAAGCAGGTGAACGCAGTTCAATGACATAGTCTCCACCTCATTTTATCTTCCTAATCATCAGAATTTGTTAAGAGCTCTATTTTCACAGCTAGTAAATTCAGCTCTGCACAGTAATGATGTCAGTCAGTCTTTCAGAGGCAGGTATGCTCACATAGGATGGAAATCAACATGTGCCTGCCATTGTAGATGCAGTGTTCTAACTGTTCAGTGAACACATTTACACCTCCAAGTCCAACAAACATGGTGTCTTTACTTTTCTGCTTTCACTTGGTAAATTGTGTGTGTGTGTGTGTGTGTGTGTGTGTGTGTGTGTGTGTGTGTGTGTGTGTGTTGCCCCAGTTTATAAAATTATGTGTACGACAGTTCACACAATGTTCATTGCTTGCTGTCAAGAAGTATAAAGAGCTTGATGTGACTCTTAAAGTTAAGGTTTTGCTCAAAGATAGCTCCCCAAAATTTGGCTTCCTTTACAGCTGGAAGGGAGAGTTATCCTTATGAATTTCAGAGTCAGCTAAAGTACAGTTGATATTTCTGAGAGTGGTGGTTCTGAGTTCCGGTAGCTAAAAAAGTAAAACCATTTTCCTCGCCCACTGTCAGATCTTATCCACACAAAGCTGGAGTCAGTGTTATGCACCAGCATGACTTTTGTGATTGCGCTTTTTCCCCCCCAAACATCTGTATAGAAAGTGACTGTGATGAGGTGACAGCTCTGACTTGGCGCTTTGTGCTCAGTTTGGCTTTAAACAACATGAATTTGAAATTTGTATGTATATATATGTGTGTATACACGTGTGTGTGTGTGTGTGTGTGTGTGTGTGTGTGTGTGTGTGTGTATGTGCGTGTGTGTGTGTGTGGTGTGTGTATGTATGTGTGTGTGTGTGTGTGTGTGTGTGTGTGTGTGTGTGCGCACGCGCGTGCATGTATGTGTGTGTTTGAAATTTAATCTCAATTATTGAATGTGTGCGAGATTCTGCTATCAGTAAGTTTAGAATGGAAACCGTCATAGTCACTCATACCCTTTAGTTTGGCATTGAGAAGTGAAGACTAAAAAAAAAAAGAAAAGAAAAACATAAAAAGTGTCATAACTTAATGGCCATATGGGCAGTGAATTCATTGGAGATTAACCATGAGCATGGCATTATAGACAACCACACCTATGTTGCTCTTCCTGCTGTTTTGATCTCTCCTGAACTGAATTTTGTACTTATTTTTTGGTGGATGAACAAAGGGGTTTCAAGCTGTGGAAATCCGACCCCAGGAGTGACTGAACTGACTGTCAGTTCTGCCTCCAGATACTCTAGCCATTGGCTGAGGGCAACAGATTCTTTTTCAAGAAAATAAGCTGGGGACCCATGATTTAGCATGAACTTATTGTTAAAGTTAACGCCCCCCTTTGATGGGAAACTTGAGATAGGACAATCTTGCAGAAGGTTGTTCTGAGGTACACTTGCTGGTGCACCGTCAAGTGGTGTAATTTGGGACAAAAGTCAACAATGGCCAGTCCTGATGTGGTGGATAATGTTTACAGCCATCTGTAGAGATCCTAGAGATCACCTAGTCATTCACTAGCTTTTTAAATCTCATTTCCATGAGCTGAGTGTTGATCACCAGACAGGAATGGATAAGAAAAACAAAAGTCGCTCATAGTATTTATAGAAACTACTCTGATAATTATCTTTCAGTACACTCCATCTTTTTTTTATGTACGAGAGTGCAGAACCATCGAACAGACAAATCTGAAAGCATATCTGGGTCATGACAGACACCACTTTTACTTTGAATGGAAGATTAAACCTTTACCATACCTTGCCTGTGAACTTTCACTCCGTGCTTCATGGGTCACCTTATATCCACACACACACACACACACACACACTCTCTCTCTCTTAATCATTCACACACACACACACACACACACACACACACACACACACACACACACACACACACACACACACACACACACAAACTTGCTCTTGGTATCCCTGTTCATGCCTCAAATGCAAAAAACATATAGAGAAGCTGGAATTTTGCCCCTTGATGATTATCGTGAACTAGCAGCATCAAGATTTGTCATAAAATCAAGTGTTAATGATAATTACATTCAAGAAGACTTAAAACTTAGATCGAACACTGACTTTCCAAAAAGAGCAATTATGATTAGATCGCAAGAAACAATAGGTACATATACTTCTGATTTGATATTTGAATGTTCAAAAATTGATATCAAAGATGTGGCTAAAAATCC
>CM065733.1:10016434-10018934 GCA_033310375.1 Conus canariensis | reverse complement strand
TAGCTCTGTATTCACATGTGCGTACAGAAGAAAGCATTCACACTTACAAGTGCACAAGTGCATGTGTGTATTGCATTCTCACTTTGTTTTGATCCGATAGCAGATAACATGCTATGTTTTGAGCTAATAGCAGATAACATGCTTTGTTTTGAGCTAATAGCAGATAACATGCATTTTATATTCTTTTTTTCTCCTCTAAAAATTCTGTTTATCATTTTATGAACCTATCTTGCTTAGATAATTCATACTTTTGAACTCAACCAGATCTTTGCAGCTATCAGTGTGCTTAACTTTATCAGTGGAAATTCATTTGGTGTCTGCCCAAAGTACATTAACCACACCTCAGCCTACTTTTCATTTCTACATTTAAACAAACCTAACCTCTGAGAGTTATAAATGAATCAGTCCTGTCTTGACCCTCAACATTTATAATTCTGCAAAGTGGTTTCAGCTGTTGCAGAACAATGAAATCATTAGCAGAAATAACTGCAATTTGCACATAGCTCCAAATCAACAACCACAGCTCTAAATCAACAACCACTGTGACTTGTGCATGATCAATATTTTCCGGTCTTTCATACACTCCATGATACACACACACACACATAAATATATATATGCTACAGACACACGTAATGCAAAAAACAAAACAAAAAAATCCATCCTCTTATTGAAATTGTTCAAACTCAATTGCAACATGTGCAGGATTTCAGGCATATTCTGAATAACATGTACCTCAGCAAAACAAATGCATGCACAAACACATTCACATAAACTCTCTCAGACACACGTACATGTAGTGGTATCAGTGCATGCACAAACACATTCACATAAACTCTCTCAGACACACGTACATGTAGTGGTATCAGTGCATGCACAAACACATTCACATAAACTCTCTCAGACACACGTACATGTAGTGGTATCAGTGCATGCACAAACACATTCACATAAACTCTCTCAGACACACGTACATGTAGTGGTATCAGTGCATGCACAAACACATTCACATAAACTCTCTCAGACACACGTACATGTAGTGGAATCAGTGCATGCACAAACACATTCATATAAACTCTCTCAGACACACGTACATGTAGTGGTATCAGTGCATGCACAAACACATTCACATAAACTCTCTCAGACACACGTACATGTAGTGGTATCAATGCATGCACAAACACATTCACATAAACTCTCTCAGACACACGTACATGTAGTGGTATCATTGCATGCACAAACACATTCACATAAACTCTCTCAGACACACGTACATGTAGTGGTATCATTGCATGCACAAACACATTCACATAAACTCTCTCAGACACACGTACATGTAGTGGTATCATTGCATGCACAAACACATTCACATAAACTCTCTCAGACACACGTACATGTAGTGGTATCATTGCATGCACAAACACATTCACATAAACTCTCTCAGACACACGTACATGTAGTGGTATCAATGCATGCACAAACACATTCACATAAACTCTCTCAGACACACGTACATGTAGTGGTATCAATGCATGCACAAACACATTCACATAAACTCTCTCAGACACACGTACATGTAGTGGTATCAATGCATGCACAAACACATTCACATAAACTCTCTCAGACACACGTACATGTAGTGGTATCAATGCATGCACAAACACATTCACACAAACTCTCTCAGACACACGTACATGTAGTGGTATCAATGCATGCACAAACACATTCACATAAACTCTCTCAGACACACGTACATGTAGTGGTATCATTGCATGCACAAACACATTCACACAAACTCTCTCAGACACACGTACATGTAGTGGTATCAATGCATGCACAAACACATTCACATAAACTCTCTCAGACACACGTACATGTAGTGGTATCAATGCATGCACAAACACATTCACATAAACTCTCTCAGACACACGTACATGTAGTGGTATCATTGCATGCACAAACACATTCACACAAACTCTCTCAGACACACGTACATGTAGTGGTATCAATGCATGCACAAACACATTCACATAAACTCTCTCAGACACACGTACATGTAGTGGTATCAATGCATGCACAAACACATTCACATAAACTCTCTCAGACACACGTACATGTAGTGGTATCAATGCATGCACAAACACATTCACACAAACTCTCTCAGACACACGTACATGTAGTGGTATCAATGCATGCACAAACACATTCACATAAACTCTCTCAGACACACGTACATGTAGTGGTATCAATGCATGCACAAACACATTCACACAAACTCTCTCAGACACACGTACATGTAGTGGTATCAATGCATGCACAAACACATTCACATAAACTCTCTCAGACACACGTACATGTAGTGGTATCAATGCATGCACAAACACATTCACACAAACTCTCTCAGACACACGTACATGTAGTGGTATCAGACACACGTACATGTAGTGGTATCAGACACACGTACATGTAGTGGTATCAGACACACGTACATGTAGTGGTA
>CM065733.1:10001434-10008934 GCA_033310375.1 Conus canariensis | reverse complement strand
CTTTCTTTGCAGTTGGTAGCCAGAATGGTCAAGCCTGAAGAGTTCTTCAAAGATAAAACAAAAACAAAAATAAAACCAAAAACAGTATTGATTGTTTTGGTGTAATGGCATAATATTGTTGTGGTTCCTTTGCAGTGGATTTAAAATGAAACAGTAAAGAGAAAGATTGTATCTAAATGTATCATTGTGATGGATTTTCAGAATACCTGATGAATACATGGCTTCATGCATAATTATTCAGCATGTGAATGAAGGAAAGTTCTTGAAATGTTTGTGTATGGTAAAGAATGTATAATGAATAATTGATTAAAGGTTCATAACATAAAACACATGAACTTTGAGGAAGTTTTCATTAAGTGTCAAGAAAATTTAAAACAATGGAAAAATGAAGCAAGAGTTTGTCATTTCAAACGTTGTCGTTCACTTTTCATATCAAACTGTGATCGTCGGGACTGCAAACTGCAAACAGCCTATCCAGTGCTATTATGCATTGAACATAATATGTTTGAAGTTGTTGTAAGACATTGATTAATAATGTTTCAAGAAATATCCGTCATGCCTGTATAAAACCATACTAGCCTTGGGATAAGTGAAATAAACAAGAGTTTTGATATAAAATCTTGAATGAATGGCAAGTGGGCATGTTTATTGTTGGCTGCATTGGTTTCGTTCCAGTCTCAAATACAGATGCTGAGGTGGAAGACTTGACTGCATCCACCAAGAAGTTTATGAAGAGATTCAACATGCCTCGGGAAGAGAAACTTGTAAACTGTAAGTGTTCCATGCATGCATGGAGAGGCATGCATGTGTTGGTGATGACATGATGTATTTATTACATATAACCTAATCTTCTGTATTGTTTAACATATACATACACTCCTCTTGTTGTGTGTGTAATTCATACAAATTACTTATGTTTACTTATACATGCACTACTTTATGTTTTGGTGGTATAGTGTGTATCAATGCTTATACACTTTTTTCCAGCTTTTGAAAAAATGCAGAAGATCCTTTTAAGTTGATGGCTTTATGTAACTGATTTTCAGACTACTTCTATACAATGCTGACTGCTTTTCCATCTTATGTTATTTGTTTGTTTTCTTTGCCGGAATACTTTTTTTATACCCTCATGTCTGTATGTTTACCTATCTGTCGGCAAGAAGCTGAACCAGTTTTTAAAAAGCTTGGTAGAAAAATGGAATGTGGCCGAAGGACAAACTGACTAATTCTGATGTGGATCAGGATCAAAGGGCAGATCCAGATCTGTGCAACCATGGCGGAGATCTGAGCTGTCCCCAGTGCTGATGTGTTTTTTTTTTCTTTTTTTTTTTTTTTTTTTTTAAATTGTTGTTTCCCCTACAGTGCAGTGCCTTCTTGATAACTCTGTAACGCTTATTTTGGTTGTCCCACGTGCAGGTTTGTTCTGTGACAGGTGCAGTGCCAGCTCCTCATGGATTTATCAAAATCAGCGGGTGCCGTAAGGTCACTCACTGAAGGAGGCACTGCCCTGCATCTGAGTCACTTCATTTAGTGATATCCCACTGTGCTCTGACATAGCCACTGGACCTGTACTGTTGTTGTTGTTGTTGTCGTACCCTGGCTAAAAGACTTCAGGGATCATCCAAACAGCCGAAGCACTTGAACACTATGGTACAAATGCATCAGCTGGGGATGAGAACATGACGTGTGTGACCGTTTTTGATTTGCCCTGCCACATGGGCAGCCACACTCCAACTTCAGGGGGAATTTGGAGACTGAGAATGTTATGCTAGGAGCTTGTCACAACTGAAGACAATCCCCGCATAACTATGCAGAGCATAACAACATTTTGATGTAGCCTTGGTGTTCTAGCCTATGTCAGTTGGCCTGACACAGCCTGAAGCCAAGGTGGGAACCTGTACTGAGGACATTACTTTATTAATCAAGGAACTAGGCTATGGGTGGGAGTTGACCACTACACAGTGCTGCCAAGTGTTGTTTTTTTTTTATATAGTATGATACAACTTTGTTGACATAGCTATGCTGCTACCCATGAAAAAGCTGTGCTTCACAGACTTGGCAGTGACTTGAACAGAAGTGAGGCAACATGCATCTTTAGACTGCAGACTTCTTCCAGAGAAAAAGGCCAAGTTTTATAAGGAGAGGCAGAAAAAGCAGAAAAAAAGTTTCTGGGGACAGTTGTTTTGCCACCTTATCAGCTGATTTCATTGTCAGCCATTTTGATTTTTTTTTAGATCATGTCGAAACCATATGATAACTTTTGAGCTTTCTGATGACTTAGTCCGTCATTATGTCATGTAGATGATAACACGTACTAGTGCTGCATGTAAACTTGAAATGCTACACTAAAAATGTCAAAATGCTACACTTTGTGCTTTGTAGGCTTTGGCTACATCATTCCAATGACAGTCTCAATAAATCTGCTGGCTTAACGTGACTTCACAAAAGGCATGGGCACGAAGAGAGGAAATCGGAACTGAGGTCAAGCTGGGGTCACAGTGAGAGAAGAGCATGAATCGCCTGAGAATTTAACAATTTTTTTGTTCCTTTCTGCTTTCATTGTGATAAAGCTTTAGGAACAGGGTGATTATGATGACATGGAGTCCTAATTTTGCTCAGAGATTACTCTTAAGCGTGGCTGGCTTGCAGACTACTCCTGCAGTTATTGGAAGGGCAGCGTGCCTCGCCAGGGCTGGCTCTACCTCAGCATCAACCACTGCTGCTTCTACTCCCTGCTGATGGGCAGAGAGGCCAAGGTCATTCTCCGCTGGACGGACATCATGGTGAGTGGGCTGAGTGGTTAGGGAGTTACCTGTGTAAGAAGCGCCTCAGACATAATGTCATCAAACTTGGATTCTAATTGTCTCCCTTTTTCGTCCACTTCCCAGGACCCACTGTAAGCTATCGCCCACTTTTGAGGGACACGTTTGACTAGAAGAACACGATGAAGGGCAGCCAGTTAGGTTGAGCCAAAACTGATGATTTTGTAGATGATTTTCTGTATAATTTTGCCTGAT
Source organism: Conus canariensis (assembly GCA_033310375.1). NCBI lineage: Eukaryota > Metazoa > Mollusca > Gastropoda > Neogastropoda > Conidae > Conus > Conus canariensis. The sequence continues at coordinate 10,005,917 of CM065733.1, read as the reverse complement.
GGAATTACCTCAAATACTGTGTAGTCAGACTATATCAGAATTGCCTTTTTAGTTGAAAATGTCATTGATATGTGATATCAAAGTTTGACGAATTAGAAAAATATCTTCAGGATAGTTCAAATCAGATAATGTCGTTTTTGTTTATGCCTGGGTTCAGGACATTTTATTTATGTTGATATTTACACACAGACATGCATGTACGTTGTCACAAATGAATACACACTTAAACAAAAGAGCATTCATACACACACTCAACATGCATGCACGCACATGCGCACACATGCATGCACGCAGGCACGCACACATGCACGCATGCACGCACACAAGCACGCGTACTTGCTACTAACATACACTCATGCATGACTATTTTGATATAATGACACATTCTTTTTTACTTTTTTTTTCCCCCAACAGAAACTGGAACGTGACAACAACATGGTATTTCCAGATGGTATCAGAGTGTCAACCAGAGAAAAAAGTGTAGGTATATGCAGACTGGGCAAGTATAATTGGGAAAAAAAAGGAATCTTGTGTAAAAGAAGTTCAGCATGTGGAAATATAGTTTTCGAAAGTTTTGAACTTTAAGTAACCCTATTTTGATATTCAGTCCTTGAACTCATGAACTTTGGTTGATGGTCAGATCAGCATTGATGATTTGCACTGTTGTTGTGAAGTTCTGGATGTGTGTGTCATCAGCGGAACAGGTAAGACAAAGCATCATTTGGACCAACAGTGTTTTACATTCTGGAGTTAAAGAGTTGCCACCCCTAATTTATTAAAGTTGCGATTGTCATAGGAAAATAATTCTAGGAGGGAAAATGGGGAGGGGAGGGGGGAGGGCTTCTGCTAGATAGTAATGCTGGGGAGAATTGGGAGGGTGGAGGAAATGGAGTGTTTTTGGAGGGAACGAGAAAAATTGAGGTAGAGATTGTGTGTGTGTGTGTGTGTGTGTGCATGCGCATGCGCACACATGTGGTGTGTGTGTGTGTGGCATGTTTGCACATGAGTGCAACATGTATGCATAGATCTGTGTGTGTGTGTGTGTGTGTGTGTGTGTGTGTGTGTGTGGTATATGAAGCGTAAAGTATACAGTATATGAAGGGTGATTTTTGTGTGTGTGTGTGTGTTTCACTGTGTGTTGTGCATTTTTGAGTGGTTTGCATGCTGCAAGAGTGTACAGAAAAACGTTTTATGTAATTCTTGTATGTTCACAGTATCTGTTCTTGATGTTCTTGAACTTCAATGAGACGTTCAACATGATGCAACAACTGGCCAACATGGCGATGAAACAGTGAGTAGTGATCACAATGATACCACTACATGTACGTGTGTCTGATACCACTACATGTACATGTGTCTGATACCACTACATGTACGTGTGTCTGAGAGAGTTTATGTGAATGTGTTTGTGCATGCATTGATACCACTACATGTACGTGTGTCTGAGAGAGTTTATGTGAATGTGTTTGTGCATGCATTGATACCACTACGTGTACGTGTGTCTGATACCACTACATGTACGTGTGTCTGATACCACTACATGTACATGTGTCTGATACCACTACATGTACGTGTGTCTGAGAGAGTTTATGTGAATGTGTTTGTGCATGCATTGATACCACTACATGTACGTGTGTCTGAGAGAGTTTATGTGAATGTGTTTGTGCATGCATTGATACCACTACATGTACGTGTGTCTGAGAGAGTTTATGTGAATGTGTTTGTGCATGCATTGATACCACTACATGTACGTGTGTCTGAGAGAGTTTATGTGAATGTGTTTGTGCATGCATTGATACCACTACATGTACGTGTGTCTGAGAGAGTTTATGTGAATGTGTTTGTGCATGCATTGATACCACTACGTGTACGTGTGTCTGATACCACTACATGTACGTGTGTCTGATACCACTACATGTACGTGTGTCTGATACCACTACATGTACGTGTGTCTGATACCACTACATGTACGTGTGTCTGATACCACTACATGTACGTGTGTCTGAGAGAGTTTATGTGAATGTGTTTGTGCATGCATTGATACCACTACGTGTACGTGTGTCTGAGAGAGTTTATGTGAATGTGTTTGTGCATGCATTGATACCACTACGTGTACGTGTGTCAGAGTTTATGTGAATGTGTTTGTGCATGCATTGATACCACTACATGTACGTGTGTCTGAGAGAGTTTATGTGAATGTGTTTGTGCATGCATTGATACCACTACGTGTACGTGTGTCAGAGTTTATGTGAATGTGTTTGTGCATGCATTGATACCACTACATGTACGTGTGTCTGAGAGAGTTTATGTGAATGTGTTTGTGCATGCATTGATACCACTACGTGTACGTGTGTCTGAGAGAGTTTATGTGAATGTGTTTGTGCATGCATTGATACCACTACGTGTACGTGTGTCTGAGAGAGTTTATGTGAATGTGTTTGTGCATGCATTGATACCACTACGTGTACGTGTGTCTGAGAGAGTTTATGTGAATGTGTTTGTGCATGCATTGATACCACTACATGTACGTGTGTCTGAGAGAGTTTATGTGAATGTGTTTGTGCATGCATTGATACCACTACATGTACGTGTGTCTGAGAGAGTTTATGTGAATGTGTTTGTGCATGCATTGATACCACTACATGTACGTGTGTCTGAGAGAGTTTATGTGAATGTGTTTGTGCATGCATTGATACCACTACATGTACGTGTGTCTGAGAGAGTTTATGTGAATGTGTTTGTGCATGCATTGATACCACTACATGTACGTGTGTCTGAGAGAGTTTATGTGAATGTGTTTGTGCATGCATTGATACCACTACATGTACGTGTGTCTGAGAGAGTTTATGTGAATGTGTTTGTGCATGCAATGATACCACTACATGTACGTGTGTCTGAGAGAGTTTATGTGAATGTGTTTGTGCATGCAATGATACCACTACATGTACGTGTGTCTGAGAGAGTTTATGTGAATGTGTTTGTGCATGCAATGATACCACTACATGTACGTGTGTCTGAGAGAGTTTATGTGAATGTGTTTGTGCATGCATTGATACCACTACATGTACGTGTGTCTGAGAGAGTTTATGTGAATGTGTTTGTGCATGCATTGATACCACTACATGTACGTGTGTCTGAGAGAGTTTATGTGAATGTGTTTGTGCATGCATTGATACCACTACATGTACGTGTGTCTGAGAGAGTTTATGTGAATGTGTTTGTGCATGCATTGATACCACTACATGTACGTGTGTCTGAGAGAGTTTATGTGAATGTGTTTGTGCATGCATTGATACCACTACATGTACGTGTGTCTGAGAGAGTTTATGTGAATGTGTTTGTGCATGCATTGATACCACTACATGTACGTGTGTCTGAGAGAGTTTATGTGAATGTGTTTGTGCATGCATTTGTTTTGCTGAGGTACATGTGATCCAGAATATGCCTGAAATCCTGCACATGTTGCAATTGAGTTTGAACAATTTCAGTAAGAGGATGGATTTTTTTTTTGTTTTTTTGCATTACGTGTGTCTGTAGCATTCTAGTGATATATATATATATATATGTGTGTGTGTGTGTGTGTGTGTGTGTGTGTGTGTGTGTGTGTGTGTGATGGAGTGTATGAAAGACCGGAAAATATTGATCATGCACAAGTCACAGTGGTTGTTGATTTAGAGCTATGTGCAAATTGCAGTTATTTCTGCTAATGATTTCATTGTTCTGCAACAGCTGAAACCACTTTGCAGAATTATAAATGTTGAGGGTCAAGACAGGACTGATTCATTCATAACTCTCAGAGGTTAGGTTTGTTTAAATGTAGAAATGAAAAGTAGGCTGATGTGTGGTTAATGTACTTTGGGCAGACACCAAATGAATTTCCACTGATAAAGTTAAGCACACTGATAGCTGCAAAGATCTGGTTGAGTTCAAAAGTATGAATTATCTAAGCAAGATAGTTTCATAAAATGATAAACAGAATTTTTAGAGGAGAAAAAAAGAATATAAAATGCATGTTATCTGCTATTAGCTCAAAACAAAGCATGTTATCTGCTATTAGCTCAAAACAAAGCATGTTATCTGCTATCGGATCAAAACAAAGTGAGAATGCAATACACACATGCACTTGTGCGCTTGTAAGTGTGAATGCTTTCTTCTGTATGCACATGTGAATACAGAGCTGTTTGTCTCTGTGTGTCTCTCAGGGGAAGCTCAGTTTGAATCAAAGGACATCATGCATAGAGTTCAGTATAGCTGAAATGCTTTGACCATCCTTATTGTCATTTTCAGGTTGATGTTTGAAGGTGGATTTGAAGAGGAGAAATTCTCAACACCATCTGCCAGCTCGAAGTAAGTATTCGTTCAACATGAATTCCTCTTCTTTTCAATGTTTTTTTTTTTTTACTCCTTCAAAATCAGTTTTGTCTAGTACTGGGGATTTCATTCTTTTTCCTGAAGATCGGAAACAGAAGGTCTCTTTCTATAC
>CM065733.1:9946434-9996434 GCA_033310375.1 Conus canariensis | reverse complement strand
ACAGCCAGTCCCCACATACAACTTCAAGAAAAGGAGTTTGAATGGGAGAACGGCAAGGAGCCAGGTAATTAGCACTGGCGTATCATGGAACCTATGTTGCTCTGGGATCAGGTGAAGAGAGTGAGAGTGACGATTATTCTAGCAGGAAGGAATGTATCAAAGAAGGGTGTCTTATGGCTGGTGGCTCTGGGAATGATGAAGGTCATATGTTGGTTTCTGTGACGCAACAGTCAACCAGCCAGTTTGACAAGGTGATGTGGAGTTGAGGCAGCACATGTACATGGGTTTGCTGGTGTTGAGCTGGAAGAAAGATGAACATGAAGAATTGCTGTATACAAAAATGTGAAAAGCCAGCCACAAAGCTTTGTGGCTGTTCCAAGGCAAAGAAATGAAAAAGACCAAAATCGAGTATTCTAAGAAAATGTCTTTACTGTGACAGCGGTGTTCCCAAGGAAGGTCATGGTGGTTTATGTTGATCTTGTTAACCAACAAGCCATCAGACACCAGCTGTTAGTTGAGAAATGTGATATTGATGTAGCACATGTGAGTTTAGTGTATCAACGGAAGTGTGTTAATGACCTCATTTAGGTGCTGAACCTGGTGACCCTGGTTATTCCCATGCCTGATATCCTGGTGGCGGAAAAGGTGGACAACTCTGTTTCTGGAAATCTTGTCAACAATGCCATCTTGATTACCACCAAAGGAAAGGTTGGTTGGTGTGTGTGTGTGTGTGTGTGTGTGTGTGTGTGTGTGTGTGTGTGTGTGTGTTCAGGTGTGCATGCACACATGCACAAGTTTTATTTATGGATTTTTTGGTTCTTGTTTAGAGGGCTAACAGTCATCATTTAGTATCCATACAGCACTGTATTTTTTAACCTTTTCATCATTACATGTTTCTCAGTAAGAACTCCTGATGTTGCATTCAAAGAGAGCAGATCACACAAAACCCTATTGCCAGCCTGTTTTCTTTTTCTGCTTGAAATCTCTTGCATAGCCTTTTACACATCTTGATATTCTAAGTATATATTATAATTCTTTCAAATTATATGTAGTACATAATTATTCAGAAACAGACATATTTCATTCGCCAAGTGCCCTGATGTGGCCCCTTGCGGTCGGCTGGGCTATAAGCAACATTATCTTATCTTATTCGCCAAGTGCATCCCGAAACAAATAGCATTGGAGGCCAAGCTGTACGGCACCCTGGAGGAGCTGCGGCGGACGACTGCCTTCATCCAGGACACTGGGCTGGACATCTAAAGAGAGGCGAACGAGGAAGAAGAAGAATTCGCCAAGTGTAGAGGGCTATAGTGACCTTTGACCTTTCACAGCCAGCAATGCATGCTTCAGATTTGGTCTCTGGAGTTCCCAAAAAACTTGCTAAGCCCCAAAAGAAGACTTCAGTCCTTTCAATTTTGCTGTATTAAACATGCTTCATTCATATCTTACATCCCATATCGTGAAATTGCTTTCATTTCCAGAACAGTCTTTCATGCCAGCTTTTACATTCAAAGATAGTGTTGATTTCTTTTGTTTGATGATGGTTGAAAAAGAACAAACAGACAAAGCGAGGTTGGGAATTATCTGTGACTGTGTAGCCTGTCTGTTATCAACAGATGAACTTCACCTTTTCCCAGTTCAAAGACCGCAACTTGATTCTGGAGAAGCTTTCAACTTTTCTCTCTCGTCAGAATATCCCAAGACGGTAAGCAACCTTGTGGTCGGTGTATTGTGTGAGGTAAGATATGTTAAGAAATTTTCGCTCTTTCATTTTTTTCTTTTGTTTATTTCACTGCTTTTTCTTATTTTGTTATTTGTTAACTGTTCTTCTTTACCTGTATATCTGTTCATTTGTGTATCAGTACATTCATGCTCGTGTGATCTGAGCTTTTTTTTTTTACTTTCATTTTAAGGTATATATGTGTGTGATTTTTTTTGTTTTAAAAACAAAGAGATCATCAAGAAATTACGCGAAAGTAAGTGAAAAAGAAATTAGCTGATAAAATTACCTGAACATTTCCGTTACTCCTTTCCTTCAGGTTTATAGTGAAGACAGCATAGTAGAGAGACTGAAAAACAAGTAAAAAAAAACAAACTTTATTTTATGTCAGTAAGATGACATATTTTCATTATACAACTTTTGTTGAAATTTTATGGTCACCATTTCACTGTGGAATTCAGTTTGAACACAGAGTTAATGTGGAATAATCAGTTTGCTTGGTTTCAGCACCGTCAGTCAGTCATCCGATGGTAAATCCACTGAAGTGTCAGGTGAGAAAAGAAACAACAAAAAAAACAGGGGTGGGGATTGGAAGGGTTGGGGGATGGAGGGGTTGGAGCAGGGAGGGGTAGAGAGAGGGAGAGGACAAGGGGGTTAAGGGGGAGGGCTGATGGTGGGCAAGGGTGAAAGTGAGCTTGGACGAGCGCTGTAACAGCAGTCACTGTGTGCGAGCCTAGCAAGACTGCATTTGAAGATGTCTGTGTGTGAGCGTATGCATGTGAATAGTTAAGGGAGAGAGAGAGAGAGAGAGAGAGGGTGAAGGAGGAGTGAGGGTAGTGGTGGGATGGTGAATGGGATGGGAGGTGAACATCAGATCTGTGCATCTAAAGCAGTACAAGTGCATGCACAAACCCATCTGAACTCCATTCAGATGACCTGGCAGTAGCTGAGGGTCTCCTAAGGTGAGTGTCCTTTACACAAGTGATGCACACTTTTAATCTTTTGTCTACCAAGAATGTGTGTGTGTGTGTGTGTGTGTGTGTGTGTGTGTGTGTGTGTGTGTGTGTGTGTGTGTAACATGCAGCAAACTCCTGAATTACTTTGTCTAGAATGTCGTACGAACTCATGAGACAGGGACACTGTTTAAAAAAAAGAAAACTACAAGAAATATGAATCCCTTTCCTGCAAAGTCCAAGTCATTTCAAAATGACATAAAAATCTAGTAATAGATGTGGTTTGGTGTGCATGTGTCTGATTACGTGGTTCTGATGTTTGTGGCTGACCATTTTGGTCACTTACTTCCTCTTTGAAGATCCAAACATCGGCCCAAATGTCAATGCTGACTACAATCTTCACTGATACCTTTGTCATCATTACTGATTTAATCGGAAATGAAATGAGGCAGGGAACAGTAAACGATAAACAGTAAACAAGTGGGGTATTTTTTGCTCCCATAAGAAAACCTAACACAGAGTACCGTAAAGTTCGGACTATAAGCCGCGACTTTTTTCCCCATCTTTAAACCCTGCGGCTTAAACAACGATGCAGCTTATTTGCGGATTTTTCCGATTTCAGAAGTAGAAAGAAACTCGTGGAGAGCGTGGCAGCAGAGAGTCCTCAGAAGAGAAGCCCCCTTCAAGCAAGTGTTTCGGCCCTTATCTCCTGACACTCTAGGGGGGTTGGGCCACACCCGGTTCATGACTCCGGATGTCCCTCTGCTGCCCCTTTTTTTTTTTTTTTTTCCCATCTTGGGACGAGCCATGGCTGGGATTCGAACCCATGACCCTCTGGACATGCTCATTTTCCACTTAATGACTCGCGCTTTAACCACTGAGCCACAGGGACACCCAATATTTGTAGGGAAGTTAAGCCTTATGAAGTTCACTTTTGTTCCTCCTTGACCAGATCCAGCTTGAACACCCCTCTGCCGCTTCTGCCATTGCTTTCAGGGCTCTGGTTTTTTCCTTCCCTGCAACTGAGAGCTGTTTCATGAGGCTGTATGCAGACGTTCCTACAAACCCCCTAGCTCCAATTTCTGCAGTGAGGACTTTGACCTGATAGCCTTCTCTCCTCAGGCTGTTTGCCAGATCAGCATACTTTTCAGTCTTGTAGATTTGAGCTGCCTCCATTCTGTTCTCATATGGCACCGTGAGCTCGATCATGATCAGCTGCTTGGTTGACTTAGAGTGGACTACTATGTCTGGTCTCATGCCACTCTTGCTGATGATCTCTGGGTGACTCTTCCATTCTGGGAGGTCTGCAGTGCACTCCCAGTCATCTGCCCCGTCCAGCAGACTCTGCCTGCATGTTTCGAGTGGCACTGTTGTTCTTGGCCATGATTTGCTGCCTCCTGCCGTGAAGAATGTTGCGGGTGCTTTTGGAGTCCTGATTTTCCCTTTTGTGGTGTTGGTACTAGCCCAGACTACTTGTACAATCTCTTTGAGCACTTGGTTGTGCCTCCATGTGTACCTTCCATGAGCCAGGGCTACTTTACATGAGCTTAGGACATGCTCCACTGTTTGTTTTTCATGGCAGAGGGGGCATGCAGGATCGTCTGTTTTCCCCCACTTCACCAGGTTTGCATTTGAGGGCAGAAGGTCATATGCAGATCTGAGAATGAAGCTGATCCTGAGAGGGGCCATGCGCCAAATGTCATTCCAAGTGAGACTTCTTTGGAGTGCATTCTCCCACGTTGTCCATTGCCCTTGCTGGCTCTGCTGGACTGCTTTTTGGAGTCTTTTTTGGTCTTCTTCTTTTCTCATCTCCTGAATCATCATGTCTCTTTTGGCTTTTCCTTTGGCCTTTGACCACCATTCAGTTTTGGTCACCCCCAGTCCTTGTCTGTTGGTCTGTGTGTGTCCTGTTATTTCTCTGATCTTGAGACTTTCTTTTGCAGAATCCATCGCCTCTTGAACTTTCCATTTTCTGCCTGTCTTCAGCTGGGGCTTGATTGCTTCTACCACCTTGTCTCCAGAGTCCTCCAGCATGCTTTGAAGTCTGATCTTCCCTGCTTTGTATTCCTCCAGGATGGATTTCAGTGGTAGTTTCAGCTTTGCTTGGCGACAGTACAGCGCTATGTCAGTCAGACAGGGTGGGACACCAAGCCATTTCCTTGTGAACTTGTTGATTTTGGCTTCCATTGCCTCCACTATGCTGGTGCAGATGTCGTATATCATAAGAGGCCATAGAAGCTTTGGTATCAGCATGAACTGCAGACACCAGACCTTGTATTTGCCAGGGAGCCCACACTGGTCAATGGTCTCCAAGCCTTCCTCCGCCATCTGCTTGGTTTCTTTTGCTCTTTGTGTGTCTTTCAGCGTATCATCATACCATCTTCCAAGGCTCTTGACTGGTTCTTCTGTGACTGTTGGAATGGCCTGGTTGGCAACACTGAAGACCACAGATCCGGCCACTTTTCCTTTCCTCAGTGAGAGACTCCGTGATTTCTTTGGCTTGAACTTCATTCTGGATGAGGCAACTATGTCGTCCAGCCTCTCCAGCACATGACGTGTCTCGTCTTCTCTGGATGAAATCACTGTAGTGTCATCCATGAAGGCCTTGAGAGGAGGCATCTTGTATCCATCGCCAAGGTCTGTTCGTCTCACGTTGTTTGTTGCTGCTTTCAAGATGAGTTCCATTGCCAGCACGAACAGTATTGGGGAAATTGCACAGCCCATTGCAATACCCACTTCCAAGTTGATCCAGTCTGTTGTGTACTCCTTGGTAGAGAACCGCATTGAGAAGCCATTGAAGTACTTCTTGAGCATGTCGCGGATGTTCTTTGGCACATGGTACATCTCAAGAGCCAACTGTATCATCTCATGGGGCACAGATCCATATGCGTTTGCCAGATCAAGCCACACTACGTCCAGGTCTCTCTTTTCTGTTTTTGCTTTTTGGATTGCGTCCCAGATCATTGTGGTGTGTTCTACACAGCCAGCCACGCCTGGGATGCCACCTTTCTGGACTGACACATCCAAGTACTTGTTTTCTATCAGGTACTTGGTCAGCCTTGCTGCCATGACAGAGAAGAAGATTTTCCCTTCGACGTTCAGTAGTGATATTGGCCTGAACTGGCTGATGTCACTTGAGTTTTGCTCTTTGGGGATGTACACACTATCTGCCGTCATCCACTGGCCGCTGATCTTCTGGTTTCTCCAAGCCAATCGCAGCAGCCTGTGGAGCCACTCCAGCACCTTGGGACATTTCTTGTAAAGCTGGTAAGGTATTCCGTTTGGCCCTGGTGATGATTTGGCTCTGGCTTTGTCGACCACCTTCTTGATTTCCGCCAACGTTGGAGGCTTGCCATTGAACTGTTCCTCAGGGTTGGTTAGCCACACCAGACCTTGAATGTCGAGTGGTGCTTTGCTCTGTGGGTCAGAGTATGTTTTCCTCAGATGCTGCTCAAGAACTCCTTTGTCCACACTTAGGGTCCCAGATTTTGGCTGCTCAAACAGTGTTCTGGCAAACTGGAAGGGGTCTCTGAAGAAGCGCTCTTGTGTCTTCTTCTTTTTGCTCTTCCTCTTCCTCGCAGATTCCGCTTTGCTGAGGGCGCTGTGTTTTTCTTTCAGGTCTTTCCACAGTTTTTCCAAGCCTTGTTTTTCAGCTGGCAGTGCGGTCTTCATTTGCATCTTGAGGTTTTTCTTTTGGACCCTGATCTTGTCCATCTTTTCTTGGCGTCTGGATTTCTTTGGAGGTGTTTTCTCTCTTGGGTAGTTTTGCTCCATAGGCGTCTCTACATGTGGCATACACAATGTCCCCATATGTGGCTAGTTTGTGTTCCAGGGTGCTTTTCCCTATCAGTGCATCGAGTCTTTGGACGATTTTTGCATCCAGTTTCTCCCAATCTTCAGTTTCGTTTGCTCGTGGCAGGTTGAGTTTCAGGCGCCTAGCATCGAGGGCCTGTGCAAATTCCTCATCCGAACCAACAGCGTGGATGTCCTTGGCACTGTGGTTTAAATCCTGGCCTTGGTCTTCCGACGTCTTATCTGCTGATGCAGTGCGCTGCTGCTCATTCAGATGAGTCAGAAGCATCACACCCTCGCCTATTCTTAGCTTCTCTGTAACTCACCATATCGTGTTTACTGTTCATGAATTTTTATGATGCTTTTAACTACGATTTTCTCTGTAATCGTGTAATGGAATCAGTAACCCGTTCAGAAATACAGGAATCGACATAAGTAAAGCCCATTACTGATATCTTTTTTCATCAGTTTGTCTTCTACAAAAATACGATCGTTTCGAACGGCGCAATGTGTGGGCCGTTTCCGACCTGTTTAATCTTGACTAACACTAGCTGAATTACGAACAAAATAACTAAGCATTGGCACGGTATTAAGCGAAATAAAACAACCGAATTGTTTCATTAATGTTCTGGTTTGTTATTATATGTGTTATCTTACCAAGTGCGTCTTGCAATTCAAAAACGATTAGCGCATTCGACTCAGTCATTGTCAGACCTTGGCTTCGATCTGCCATTGTTGAAATCGTGGACAGGGAGTGAAGGTTTGCATTTGATACCTTCGCTTTGATTGGCCTTCGCTTTCGAGTACTCAACCAATCACTTAGCTTGATACACCAATGAATGCAGGAGAGAACTGCCTTTCTAGTGCATCGTTAATGTGTTGGTTTTTTTCGGTATTTTTTTTAAAGCAATGATGTTGGAAAGACAACACTTGTAAGAAGCCTCAGAAAAGCTTCGATTCTAATTGATTTAAAACACATCGTACTTAAAAAAATTAAAAAAAAGACTGAAGTAAAGCTGGAAACATGCTCTTGTATTCTGACCTATTTAAACGCCAATGAATGCAATGAACACATTGTATGTGTTGATTTTCGACACTGTGTTAACTCAGTGCTCGGCCAGCTGCCGCCTGCGGCACATCGGTCTGTGCGGCTTATAAACCAGTGTGGCTTATTTGTGAAAAAAGTTCAGATTTTTAAAAAATTTAGTGGGTGCGGCTTATATACAGGTGCACTCAATAGACCAAACTTTACAGTAACTTTTATTCAAGACCGGCACAGCCTTTTAAACTTGAATAAAGTCAGACAAATACATAGATGAACAATCTAATAGTGGGGGAAAAAATAAACGCAGGCCAACAACTTAACTGTCTTCATAGTAATGACTTGGCAAAGATTTGGACTTCAGGAGGGGGGGGGGGGGGGGGGGGAGAGTTTGAAGATGGAGAAACTGGGAACATAAAATTAAGAAAATATGTTACAGATATGAAAACTCTTCACTAGCTGCATAAGGGAACCATCGCAATCCCTTTTGAAGGCAGATATATTTGTATTGCCCACTCCGAGGCCTTTCGTCCGCTGGGTCGGAACTCATCAGGGAGACATGGCTGGTTGTGTCTGCGCTCCTGGCGTCAAATAGAGACACACCACAGTCCATAATACTGTGGTGTTCTCACCACCAAGGGTGCAAAAAAGAATCCAATAGCACCCCAAAAGCAGCCAGCGATGAGTAGTAAATGAAACCAAACGAAAGTGTGGGGAGGAAAAAAGTTGCTGAAAAACTAAAGACATTATGCAAATAGTATAAAATGTAGGGGACTATCTTTGAGCCTACGCTTGAGGATCCACCCAAAGATGCAAGGGAGATCAAAAGACAAACACACAGACGGACAGAAACAAATACAAATAACCTCAATTTAATCAAAACAAAATCGGAAATGAAATGAGGCAGGGAACAGTAAACGATAAACAGTAAACAAGTGGGGTATTTTTTGCTCCCATAAGAAAACCTAACACAGAGTAACTTTTCATTTCCGATTTTGTTTTGATTAAATTGAGGTTATTTGTATTTGTTTCTGTCCGTCTGTGTGTTTGTCTTTTGATCTCCCTTGCATCTTTGGGTGGATCCTCAAGCGTAGGCTCAAAGATTGTCCCCTACATTTTATACTATTTGCATAATGTCTTTAGTTTTTCAGCAACTTTTTTCCTCCCTACACTTTCGTTTGGTTTCATTTACTACTCTTCGCTGGCTGCTTTGGGGGTGCTATTGGATTCTTTTTTGCACCCTTGGTGGTGAGAACACCACAGTATTATGGACTTTGGTGTGTCTCTATTTGACGCCAGGAGCGCAGACACAACCAGCCATGTCTCCCTGATGAGTTCTGACCCAGCGGACGAAAGGCCTCGGAGCGGGCAATACAAATATATCTGCCTTCAAAAGGGATTGCGATGGTTCCTTTATGCAGCTAGTGAAGAGTTTTCATATCTGTAACATATTTTCTTAATTTCATGTTCCCAGTTTCTCCATCTTCAAACTCCCCCCCCCCCCCCCCCCCCCCCCGAAGTCCAAATCTTTGCCAAGTCATTACTATGAAGACAGTTAAGTTGTTGGCCTGCGCTTATTTTTTCCCCCACTATTAGATTGTTCGTCTATGTATTTGTCTGACTTTATTCAAGTTTAAAAGGCTGTGCCAGTCTTGAATAAAAGTTACTCTGTGTTAGGTTTTCTTATGGGAGCAAAAAATACCCCACTTGTTTACTGTTTATCGATTACTGATTTAGTTGTGCATGGGCCTCTAAATTGTCCACAATCATGTTAGTTAGGATGTTCTCAACCACTGTCACTTAGTGTTTTGTCAACCACACTTGATACAAAGAAAAAAAATCAAAGTTTTGGCTTGTTCTCAAGCACATTGTGAATTACATCTGCATAAGCTCAAGATACTGGCACAAAATGCTGCATCTTAATATTCAACCCTTCGCAAATAACCCATATGGAAATGAAATGTAGAATCACTTTGACAGGCAGATGAGAGGTTGGAGGGAGAGGGGGATGGGGGGCAGATACAGGCAGATTAAAAAAAAAAAAAAAAGCTTTGACCTGCTTCTCTCCCAGCGTACTCTTAAAATGATGAGTGAAAATTGTATCTCCATATTTGTTTTGTCATGAGATCACCCACGAGAAGAGATCCACGCATTCCTGCTGAGTCACTTTGTTGGTGCTTTGTTGTGATTCCTGTTGATTTTACAACAACAGCTGAACCTGTGTGATTTCATCATCAGGTGTACTGGAAGCCTCAGAGCCAGAGTTTCAGCCGGCGCTCATTAGCATCTTCAACCAGCGGCTGAGCGAGGATGAACTGACGCCCAGGGAAGCCGCCAAGGAACATTTGTGGGACCTGCACTTTTCAGAGTATGGCAGGTCAGAATGGATTTTGCAGGTTTCTTCGTTTGGTCTTTTAATGTGTGTATTTAACTCCAGACACTCTTTTCTGTTTGTTTGTTTTTGTCCTCTTTATTATCAGTATTCTCCCATGTCGCTCAGCCTAAGTCTACCATATTCCACCAAACGCTTAACAACATGGGAGATCTAAATAATGCTTAGCAAATTCTAAATGAACAGATTTGCCCCAAAATGGTGTTTCATAAAGTCAAAACAGAAAGGGAAAAATTGATAGTAAGCAAATCGGAAAAGGACTTGAGAGCGTTTAAATGGTATTAGACTCTTTGTGCTTGTTTGTTTATTTTATCTCTTCTCTTTTGTATCTCATGTATTAATTTTTCAATCATTTGTTTCTTTATGAATTCATTTCGTCTTTCATTTCATCATTCCTTCACATTTTGGTGGACAGAGGAGTGTGCATGTACCGCACTCACGCCACACACGAGCTGGTCCTGAAAGGAATTCCAGAGAAGTACCGTGGCGAGATGTGGATGGTTTTCTCTGGTGCCGTCAATGAGGTGAGCCCTTCCCTCCTGTCAGGGCTAAGTGCTTCAGTTATGAAGGATGGAGGATGGGACAGAGCAATTAAAGAATTATGCTATTTTTTTCATTTCACGTCATAACTTTGAACTGATACTGAACTGAATGGCAGGGGAACAACTTTACACCAAAATTTAGAAAGAGAGGGGGTTAGTTACCGCCAAGGACACAGACAAACAAAGTACAGGACAAGACACTATGCATTTCGACCTCTTGGGTCTTCTTCAGGCAAAAACAAATAACATTTAGGACAGTGAAAACGAAGAATGAGAGACCACTTATCTTCGCATGTTCGGCTCACCGGTAAAATGCCCTTTCTAAACTTTACACCAGTTTACAGGTAAGCTTACAGTCTAAGTATTTTGAAGTGATAATTCTTCTTAAGTCTCCAAGTGCAGAACAGACAAAATACTGAAAGTAAAACCATTCCAAAGAGCGTAAGCAGTGAGACCCAACCTTCATTTCCAACATTTTTTTGCGGAGAGAAAAGAGTGGGAGGAATGAAGAGGAAAGGGGAGGGGGGGTGGGGGGGGGGGGGGGGCTGTAGAAGGCAGAATTCATGTTCCTTCTTGTGCCTGTTTCATTGGTAACCATTGGATTTTTCAGATGTCGATGCACCCTGGGTACTATGCCGATCTTGTGCAGCAGAGCTCGGGCAAGAACAACCTGGCCACGGAGGAGATTGAGAGAGATCTGCACAGGTGGAGTGCACTGCCAGTCAAATGGGGGTCTGTGGGCGTGATCTCTAGGGAGCGTGGGCGAACAGTGTGTACAGTGGTCACAAGTTGACGTGGCTGAACAGTGGTCTAGGAGACCTTTTGTTATCAGTTTTGCTGGTTATTTGCTGGTGGATAAGTAACTGTTGAAATGTGATTATTTCGTTCATTAATTTGTTTATATGTTGTAAATGGTTGCTCCTCTCATCCCTGGGGATGATGGGCAGGGGTGGTTGGAAGTGTGTGTGTGGGGGGGGGGGGGGGGGGGAGGGGGGGGGGGAAGCAGGGATGGTTGGGGGGGCAGGGGGTGAGTGGGTTTGGATGGGATGGGGGTTGGGGAAGGGATGGATGAGAGGGTGTGGATGGGGAGAGGGAAGGAAGGGGACCGTTGTGTACAGCCCACTGTCAGTTTCCCAATGATATCCACAGCCAACTAGTTCAGATGGAAGCTACCCGTAGATTCCTTGACTGGCCTGCCTCTTGTCCTTCAGACGTCCTGGCCCAGACTTGTTTCAAACATTTATCATCATCCTTGTGTTGTGTCACAAGCGATGTTTATGATTTATCGATTTCTGATTTTCCAACTTTAACCTGTTCTATTAAATTTTTGTTTGATTCCAGTCATGAGTAAATTTGTGATACATTGCTATTACTTGGTAATTGTTATCGTGGAAACAAATATGGGCGTTTAATCTGCTGCTTTCAGGTGCTTCATTCTCCATAAGTGATGAAATTTTATTTCATTACATATAGCAAGGTATATTTAGATGTGTTCCATGGTAAAATTGCCTTAAGTGTGTTTTTGTGGATTAAGTGCTAGTTGATATTTGTTGCAGTGTTTGTTTAAAGCAATAATTGTCACTGAACGTACTTTAATAATAATAATAATAATAATATTAATTTTTATAGCGCCTATTCTCTAAAGATTAGGGCTCTAAGCGCTTTACGTATAATATAATAAACACTCGTTTACACAACGGACTGCCTACCTGGGTAGTGCCGATTGAAGAGCTGCCTGCCGAAGCATCATTCAGTCATTTCCCGTATCATCCGGTCAACATCGTGCACTCAGTTTCCTTACTTCCTTCATTCTTTCCATTTCTCATGCAGGGTGCATGCTATGTGTAATGTGTCATCCATACTAACGGCCAAACTGGCCTTCTCTTCCGAAAGTTGGTGATGGGATTTTACGTGTGTGCAAGATGTTGTGCATGCATTCACACACGGAACCTCGGTTTATAGTCTCATTCGAAGGACTGTATGGGGAATGGAGTCAGAACCAATGTTAACTCTGAGGGAAAATCCCCTTGTACCGAAATTCGAACCCGCAACCTCAGGATCACGAATCCGGTGCTCTACCACCTGAGCTATTCCGGCCCTCAGACAGAATGTCAGGTTTTTTGTTTTTTTTTATAGATTGAATGTAATGCTGAATGTTTATTACAAATTCATGGCATTCACTGAAAAGACTGAAAAAGTCTTACCAATAGGTATTTTTCTGCCAATTTTGATTATGTTTGCACTTGTGATTGCCAAGAAAAGGCCAGTATTGCCACTGACACGTACATGCACTCATGCACAAACATACACACATGCATACACATTTTGCGCACACACACACACACACGCATGCACGCACGCATGCACGCATGCACACACACACACACACACACACACACACACACACACACACACACACACACACACACACACACACAGCTGAAACGGAATGATAACGTGGACTCATGTTTCTACACGGAGTCAAATATACACAGATCTGACATAGAGGGTGGTACTTTTGTTGTCGTTGAACAGACAGTTGAACTGCTATTTTTTTTCCGCCAGATCCTTGCCTGAACACCCTGCCTTTCAAACGGACCGAGGTATTGGGGCCTTGCGCCGTGTCTTGACGGCATATGCCTGGAGAAACCCTAATATAGGTCAGTGGTTATAATCGTCTTCTACTCGGTGCAGTTACACAATACAGTGATGCAAACTGTGCTGCAGTGTTCTGCATTGCATAACAGAACAAGTCAGTACAACACAGTGCGGCACTGCGCAGTGTAGCATTTGACAACATAACAAAACACACCAAAATCAACACATCACAACACAGCACATCTTGACACAGCAGCGCATGACCTGATGATGATTAAGATGGGACCAGTGTGTTGTTGCTGTACATCATAAAGGAGAAACTTTGCAAAGGAACACGAATTAGCACTAGTGTTGTCTGGTTATTGGTCATTAGGAACCCTTCTATTACACCGTAATGCTGACAATACTGTTATCAGCTCATCAGTAAGAGGAAGCTTTCTAACTCAACATGCACTGACAATACTGTTATCAGCTCATCAGTAAGAGGAAGCTTTCTAACTCAACATGCACTGACAATACTGTTATCAGCTCATCAGTAAGAGGAAGCTTTCTAACTCAACATGCACTGACAATACTGTTATCAGCTCATCAGTAAGAGGAAGCTTTCTAACTCAACATGCACTGACAATACTGTTATCAGCTCATCAGTAAGAGGAAGCTTTCTAACTCAACATGCACTGACAATACTGTTATCAGCTCATCAGTAAGAGGAAGCTTTCTAACTCAACATGCACTGACAATACAGTTATCAGCTCACCAGTAAGAGGAAGCTTTCTAACTCAACATGCACTGACAATACTGTTATCAGCTCATCAGTAAGAGGAAGCTTTCTAACTCAACATGCACTGACAATACTGTTATCAGCTCATCAGTAAGAGGAAGCTTTCTAACTCAACATGCACTGACAATACAGTTGCCAGGTTATCAGTAAGAAGAAAACCTAACCCAACACAGATTGACAACACTGTTGCCAGGTTATCAGTAAGAAGAAAACCTAACCCAACACAGATTGACAACACTGTTGCCAGGTTATCAGTAAGAAGAAAACCTAACCCAACACAGATTGACAACACTGTTGCCAGGTTAACAGTAAGAAAGAAACCTTCTAACCCAACTCACATTAACGATACTGTTGTCAGGTTATCAGTAAGGAGTAAACCTTCTATCCCAACACATACACTGACAATACTGTTGTCAGGTTATCAGTAAGGTGGAAACTTTCTAACGCAACACATGTTGACCATCCTGTTGCCAGGTGATCAGTAAGAAAGGAATCTAACCCAACACACAGACAATACTGTTGCCAGGTTAACAGTAAAAAGGAAACCTAACCCTACACACATTGACTATACTGTTGCCAGGTTATCAGTAAGGAGGAAACCTTCTAACAAACACATGTTTATCATACTGTTGCCAGGTTATCGGTGAGCAGGAAACCAACACGCACACTGACCATACTGTCACCAGGTTAACAGTAAGGAAGAAGCTTTCTGACAAACATACTCTGACAATACTGTTGCCAGGTTATCAGTAAGGAGGAAACCCTCTAACCCCAAACACACACTGACCATACTATTGTCAGGTTAACAGTAAGGAGGAAACCTGAACCATACACGCATTGACAATGCTGCTGTCAGGTTATCAGTGAGGAGGAAACCAGCACACATTGACCATACTGTTGCCAGGTTATCAGTAAGGAGGAAACCTTCTGACCTTTCACACATTGACCATACTGTTGCCAGGTTAACAGTGAGGAGGAAACCAACACATACTGACCATACTGTTGCCAGGTTATCAGTAAGGAGGAAACCTTCTGACCTTACACACATTGACCATACTGTTGCCAGGTTATCAGTGAGGAGGAAACTTTTTATCCCAACACACATTGACAAGACTGTTGCCAGGTTATCAGTAAGGAGGAAAGCTTCTAACCCAACACATGCTGACAACGCTGTTGCCAGGTTACTGCCAGGCGATGAACATTGTGACCAGTGTCTTGCTGCTGTATGTCAGTGAGGAGGAAGCCTTCTGGCTGCTGACGGCGGTGTGTGAGCGACTGCTGCCTGACTACTACAACACCAGGGTCGTTGGTGCTTTGGTGGATCAAGGTAAACTGAGCGGGGTCAATGACATTGATGTATATGGGAACGAAAAAAGGCGATTTATTTGTTTGTTGTTTTGGTGGGTGGAATTATGGAAAGACGGTAATGGTGGTGGAAGTCGTGAGCGACATGCTACCTCGTTGATTTGAAACTGGTTAATTTTGTGTTAACTGGGTTTATAGAATGATGTTGATTATGTTTTGAATGCAGTCTTACAGACCAGTTTATAGGAGAATAATATGCAGGCATCAGAAATGCTCCTGGTCGGTAATTTTTGTTTTAAAGCCAATTTTTTTTCTTTTGAGTTTCAGATTAGCTTAAAAAGAATCGCTTCATATATGGTAAATTCAAGAATGTGAACAACTGCCTGATTAGATTTTCAGACAATAACTTAAACACTCTCCAGACTTTTTGATGCTGTGCTAGTGGTTCTGAAGATTGTGCACCATTATCCCTAGATTTCAGATGCTTTGTCTTTAATCAGTTTGCATGCCAGAAGCGATTTGCTACGAATAGCAACAAAGGAAAAAAAACAGAAGCACCTCTTAAATACACTCATAGATGTATGATTAACAATTATCAGTATCTGTGTAGACTTTAGAAATGTATGAACTTTTAAAGAAAGAGTGATGTAATAGACTTGATTAACAACAGACTTGAATTCAAATTTCAGTGTGGCAGTCACAGGATAAAAGTCTTCAGAATGTGAAGTCTTTTTTTTTTAGTCTAACCTGTTATCTATAACAGCTGTATTGGTTAGCATTTCACTTGTTTGCAGATATTTTCTGCCTGTCATTCTCCTAGAGTATATGCAGGCACACTCACAACACACACACACAACACACAACACACACACACACACATACACACACACACACACACACACACACAACACACAACACACATCACACACACACACAAACACACACACAACACACACACACACACACACACACACACACACACACACACACACACACACACACACACACACACTCACACACACACACACACAACAACAACACACACACACACACACACACACACACACACACACACACACACAACACACACACACACACAACACACACACACACACACACACACATACACACACACACACACACACACACACACACACACACACACAACACACACACACAGTTGTTAGTTTTGTTTCCCCAGCTGAACACCTTGGGGATCACCCTTACTAGAACAAACTGAACTCACGTCACTGAACGCGTTTCATAGGGAGAGACGATTGTGATTGTGTGTACAGAAACAGTTGTTGATCTCCTCACCAGATAGGCAGCCACACTCCCTTCTCCAGAGGAACACAGAGAAGTGTAAAGTAACATGTGCATACAGGTGCGGTAGGAGTTCTGATGACTGAGTGTATCCCCAGTCTTCCCCAGAGCCTGTGACAGCCTGCGCTTGAGCAGTATAAACCCCTGACATCAATGTTTAGGTGTAATGGGAGCACTGGTGAAGAAGTATATTCCCCTTTTTCCCCCACAGAGACTGTGACTCCCTAAGACGGAGCAGTATATACCCTGATGTGTAGTTTTTGGTGTGTTTGGAAACCTGGAAAGGGGAGTATGTCCCAGGTATTCTTTACAGAGTATACCTGCCTAAGTGTTTACCATATACAATGTGATTTGTGTGTTCAGGTGTGTTTGGAGAGCTGGTGAAGGAGTACATCCCCAGTCTGCACCAGCGGCTGGACTCCCTGGGTCTGCTCAGCATGATCTCCCTTTCTTGGTTCCTCACCTGCTTCCTGAGGTCAGTACTGGGGGGGTTCTGCTGGGGTTTTTTTTTTCCGTCTGCAGTTTCAGTTGATTAACTGGAAAAGATGTACATCAGGTGAAGAGGGAGATACACAGGGAGGGTGTATGTGTTTGTGTGTATGTATGCACATATGTATCTGTGTGTGAGTGTGTGTAGAAATTGACCATTTAGAAAAAAGCTGTTTCAGGTTTTGTGGAAAGTATTCTCTTATCTTTTTATATTAAGTACCCTCGTCTGTAAACAGGGTACCTTTTGGAAACTTCCACCATCTTTCTGATGTTTTGATATTAGAAATTCCCCGAAGTTGGAGTATGGCTGCCTTAATGGCGGGATAAAAAACGGTCATACACACAAAACTCTGCTCCCTATACAGGGGGTGTCCACAGGAGTATCAGTCTGCGTACGCAGAAGAAGAAGAAGAAGATATTAGAAATAGCATTAACAAAGATCTGTAGTCCCACCTTTCCTCCCTCTCTGCCTTCCAGTTCTTTCCTCCCCATTCAAATTTCAAGAAAAGTGGAAAATTGGGGTTCATTCATACATCGTAAAACAGTGTCCTATGTGTATGTTGCAGTGTCATTCCATTTGGATGTGCTGTGAACATTCTCGACTGTTTCTTCTATGATGGAGCGAGGGTAAGTTGTAGATTTTTTTTTCTGTTTTGATTTATTGACCAGCATTGTGACAGAATGGCATTTTGATTCTTCTAATGAAAATTTTCAGTCTGGGTACTGACGCACCAAAAGAAATAAAGTTGATCGTTGTTCATGGCTGTTTGGATGTTTATGTATAGATTAAGTAGTTTATTGTTGATCATTGTGTGGATATATGTACAGATTTATGTGATAAGACATCAACTTTTCAGCCATTAAGTAGTTTATTGTTGATCACTGTGTGGATATATGTACAGATTTCTGTGATACGACATCATCTGTTCAGCCAGTCAGTGAGTCAGCCGTCGTTAACCAGCCGTTCAGTGCTTCCATGTGTCTGTGTCCATCACCCAGTGTCCAATGTCCATTTCTGTTTCTGTCTGTCCCGAGTTAGTCAGCCAGTTGAAAGGTCAGTCGGTCACTCATTTCATCAGCCCATCAGTGTGTACAACCTTAAGTGATCTGTCTGTCAGGCAATAAGTGTAAACGTCAGTTCATATCATTAGTAACAGGCATGGTACATGTCCAGGAATTTGCGGAAATCTGCAAAAAGAAAAAAAAGGGAAAAAAAAAAAAAAAGTGAGCCACGCTTGACGAGACCAGCCCTTTTAGTTAGTTTCAGGTCATTCGCTTCAGGCCTTCATCCCGCCAAAAGTAGCATTGAGTAGGACTACTTCCGCGCATGCGCTTTCGAGACATTCGCCACTGCTTTCCGCTGTGGGTCGACATGATTGAATTTGAACAAGAGCAAAGAAAAAGAAGGAAAAAATAAAAATGCCAAAGCGAACAGATATAGTTCTGCGAAATTCTCCGACAGAAGATATTGATGCTGGTGTGGCAAACAAATGGCGATGGGATTGGCTGAACAGGAGCCACGAAAATGAAACGTTTTCGTCGTGCGTGGAAAAACTGAGTTAATGTATGCCACTTAAAGCAATGTAGATATGTACTCATTTTTGCTATCAGATTACTTGGGTTTAAAACCTCCGTTGGGTTGAAGGAATGACTGATAAAGAGGTTCTAGGAGAGCTTATTTTATGGCAGAAATTGCTTAGTATGAAGAACTGAAATAAGTTCAAGGAGAGGCTTTTTTACAGGCTAGAATTGCTGAAAAACCTTCAGCTTCAGGGGGCGTTGCCCCCTGACCCCCACAAAATTTCAGGGAAAAATGATTTTGCTCCAGTACCATGCCTGAGTAATGATTCAGTCAGGCCGTAGACATCGCATTCACCAGAGTCAGCCTGTCCGCAGTCACTGAACACATCAGACAATGTGAACTCTCACACAGTGACCTGTCATTGCAGGTGATCTTCCAGCTGTCCCTGACCATCCTGGACAGTCGCCGGGAACAGCTGCTGGACTGCCTGGAGGATGGGGAGGCCATGATCATCCTCAACGAGTACCTGGAGCTGATCCACAACCCAGACAACCCCCACCCCACAACAGCCAGCTCCCACAGCATCATGCACAACAGCGAGGCCAAGAGGGAGGTACTGACGCAAAATTGTCTGAGAAGTTACTGGACAGAGAATTATTGCTTTTCAACTTATTAAGTCAAAAATTGATGAATTCTGTTGGAAAAATATGTTGAATGTACTCTCAGAGGCAAATAGGTGTGTCCAAACTCTGCATCCAAAACAAACTTGACTGAGTAATTACAGTTTTTAAAAAATGAAAGAAAGAAAGAAAGGAAGAAAGAAAGGAAGGAAGAAGAAAGAAAGAAAGAAAGAAGAAGAAGAAGAAGAAAGAAAGAAAGAAAGAAAGAAAGAAAGAAGAAGAAGAAGAAAAGAAAGAAAGAAAGAAAGAAGAAGCAGAAGAAGAAGAAGAAGGCAGCATAGTTCAGTTTTGCTGAAACACTGAGGGGTTAAGGATGTTCCTCATTAAACTGGACGTATTTCAAGTTCTATCAACCCATTTGGAAAATTGTTTTGATATTAAAAACAGCATTAAAATTGCTTTTAGAACGTACAAAAGAATGGTCCAGAGGTGTAATGGGACACGTTCAGTGGTGGATGTCTATATGTGAGTGGCGGTGTGTTACTGATTGATAAGTTTCTGCCCAGGACAAGGTGGATGTTCGAGACTTGATTGAGGAGAGTTATAAGCAGTTCTGGAGTATCAGCAACCGTGACATCGACCGACTGCGCCTGAAGTACCGCCTCTTGGTTGTCCAGGTAATGTGTGTGTGTGTGTGTGTCTGTGTCTGTGTGTCTGTGTGTGTTAGTGTGTGTGTGTGTGTGAATGTGAAGAAAGTGGAATAGCTGTTTATTTTCTGTCTCTGTCTTTTTTGTTTTTATATGATCTTTCCCTTGCATCCTAATGTCATAAACTGTTATTAAACTTTTACTCGGCTCTCAAGAAAATAAAAACATTGGAACAGTAAGTGTGATGTTCTTATGCAGTTTATGTGTATATTTAAAGAAGTGTAAATCACAAAAAAATAAATACATCAAAGGCTTTTTATCAATTTGTCGGTCATTTAATCAGTGAGCAACAACTAAGTAGATAATGAAGTAAACAGTTCAGCAGTTATGATAACTGAAGTATATTTCTATAAAAGATATGAGTGAAATGATAGAAATGTATAATGAATATCATGTAATAGAAAATTTACATCAATGTCCATGAATGAATTACAGATTAACATGCTAGCACATACAAAGTGATTCTCCACACACACACACACACACACACACACACACACACACACACACACACACACAGATGCAAACAAAACACTTGCTGAGCTTTTTTTTTTTTAATATAGCAACATTGTGATCTCAAAGTACTACTTTTTTTTTCAGACAGCAAAGAGTTGATTATACATGTTCTAGCTCTTATAGCTGGCTGACCTGTCAAACCTTGTACAGCTGAGGAATGTTCATGCTGTGTTCCTGTGACAGAAAATCGAAGACACGGTAATGAAGAACATCGTTCGCAGTGTGGCCTCCGACACTTTGTTTGAAGGGAAACAGCTTGAGGAACTCTACATCCTGTTCAAGGTGACGATCTGAGATGTGCATGTGTGTTGTAATGGTTTGCAGGTGTTTATGTGCTTGTGCGCAGTATATGTATGGAACGGTCTGGGTTGGGGCGTAAGGGGGCTGGAGTAAGTGTACTGTTGTAGATGAGCTTGTTCCTACATTTCATTTTGTTCTATGAGAAGATAAGAAAAAGAGAAAGGAGGGGGGAAGAGCTGGGGGGAGGAGGGGAAGGACGGAAGAGGGAGGGAAGGAAGGAGGCATGGGAAAGAGAGACCAAAGTTTGAAAATGTTCATGCAATGTAAGGATCATTTCGTAGAAAACTGGGTCATTAGTATCAATAAGTCTGGCATAGCAAAGTGACATAAGTAAAGCAAATACATGACATGTTGAACTGGGAGACAAATTTATGGCATGAACGAGTCACTTTCTATTCACCCAACAGCCTACACACTGGTAAAGTGGTGTGTTTTGGGTCTGTCACAGTAACCTAAGCCTAGAATTCCTGCTTCTCCTACAATAAGATATCCACAAAGGTGTCCATTATGGAGGTGCTTGTTTTCAAATTTTGTTACTTCTTCATTTAACATTTAATGCCTTCAACGCCACACTTTTGTAAAACTTCTGAACTGCATGTAAAGAAATGTTGTGTCATAAAAGAGATAGAATAAAACAGAAATTGATTTACAAAGTTCCATTGGACCAATGAGATAGAATAAAACAAAAATTGATTTACAAAGTTTCCATTGGTCTCTGACAATAGTAGATATAGCCTCATAGTCACTGTTGGTGCCATCATTTTATCATTGTTTTATTATAAGAAGTGTTTTACAAGAGGTTGTTTCTTCTCTCTCTCTCTCTCTCTCTCTCTCTCTCTCTTATATATATATCATTTTAGAAAGAAATTTATTTATTTACATTTTTTTTTAATTGTTACTTTGTTCCAATTCAGGAAGAGTACCTGACGTCATGCTACTGGCGCACCAGCCCCCAGCCCGTGGACACCACAGACAAGTGCGACACCTCACGGCCCTACTACGAGCTGTACAAGGTGGACTTTGAGCAGTTCAGGACCCTCTTCCTGGCACTGGTGCCTCAGGCCACAGGGCCCAGAGCGCCCACACTGGCCCTGCGAGCATTCCGAGTGAGTCGGCTGTGTGGACTTGTCGTCTGAGTTTGGCTCTGTAAGGTGGACACAATGGATGAGTTTAGGCTGTAGAAGGAAGACTTTGGTGGTGAATCTGACATGTACAAGGTGGACTTTATGGATGAATTTGGCTATGTAACATGGACTTGATAAATTGGTTTGGCTGTGTAAAGAAGACATTTTCAATTAATTTGGCTGTGTAATGTGAACTTTATTGATGATTTTGCTGTATAAAGATTTTCTGGATGAGTTAATGTTTGTTTCTGGATGAGTGAATGTTTGTAAGGAGAACTTGACTGTTGAATTCGGCTGTATAGTGTGGACTTTCTGGATGAGCGTGGCTATTTAAGGAGAATGTTCTGGATGAAAATATCTGTGCAGGAAGACTATGGATGCATGTGGCTGTATGGGTTGTGCTGTTTGGAAGAGCGTGGCTGCATACAGACTTAAAGTTTGACTGTCTAAGGAGGATGACTTTTTGGTGACTTGAGCTTATAAAGTGGACTGTTGGGATGAGTTTTGCTGTTTAAGGAGGACTTTCTCGTTGAGTTTGGCTGTTTAAAGAGGACTTTCTGGATGAGTTTGGCTGTTTAAAGAGGACTTTCTGGATGAATTTGGCTCTTAGAGGAGGAGGACTTTCTGGATGAGTTTGGCTGTATAAAGGGGACTTTCTTACGAGTTCAGCTGTATAGGTCAGATTTTCAGGACAGGTTCAGCTGTGTGAAGGGGACTTTCTTAACGAGTTCAGCTGTATAGGTCAGATTTTCAGGATAGGTTCAGCTGTATAAAGGGGACTTTCTTGATGAGTTCAGCTGTATAGGTCAGATTTTCAGGACAGGTTCAGCTGTATAAAGGGACTTTCTTGACGAGTTCAGCTGTATAGGTCAGATTTTAAGGACAGGTTCAGCTGTGTAAAGGGGACTTTTTTTTTTAACCAGTTCAGCTATATAGGTCAGATTTTCAGGATAGGTTCAGCTGTATAAAGGGGACTTTCTTGATGAGTTCAGCTGTATAGGTGAGATTTTCAGGACAGGTTCAGCTGTATAAAGGGGATTTTCTTAATGAGTTCAGCTGTGTAGGTGAGATTTTCAGGACAGGTTCAGCTGTGTGAAGGGGACTTTCTTAACGAGTTCAGCTGTACATGTCAGATTTTCAGGACAGGTTCAGCTGTATAAAGGGGACTTTCTTGACGAGTTCAGCTGTATAGGTCAGATTTTCAGGACAGGTTCAGCTGTGTGAAGGGGACTTTCTTAACGAGTTCAGCTGTACATGTCAGATTTTCAGGACAGGTTCAGCTGTATAAAGGGGACTTTCTTGACGAGTTCAGCTGTATAGGTCAGATTTTCAGGACAGGTTCAGCTGTGTGAAGGGACTTTCTGGATGAGCGTGGCAGTATGAAGAGGACAGTACGAATGGGTTTGCCTCTGTAAAGTGGATTTTCCTGTAAAGTGGATTTTCCAGAGGAGTCTGGCGATGTACATTGTGCCTTCCAGGTGAATTTGCCTGTGCTTGATGGACTGTCTGAATGTATTAGACATGTAAAGGGGACTTTCTGGTGAAGGAAGCTGTCCAAAGCAGGCATTCTACAAATACAGTTTGAGCAAGGAGGTGTCACTGCATGCAAACTAGTCCACATATGCTCCACCACATCTGTTAAGCCAGGAGAGCACAGTGAACAGGGTGTGCAGTTAGGTGTCTGAATAAGTGAACAACAGAAAGGATGGGTTTCGAGAAGAGGGACTTATGGACAAGACTGAGCAGATGCCTGATCTGTGTGTTAACCTAGCTTGCTTGCCAGACCTTGGATACCTTATGATGTGTGCGATGTTACTGTGTGTTTTGTGTGTGTGTGTGTGTGTGTGTGTGTGTGTGTGTGTGTGTGTGTGCATATGGTTATTTATACGCAGTGGCTGTGAAAGGGACATTGAAAGACAGTGGTGATGATAATAGTAAATGAAGAATAGATAAATCAATATATAGAAATGCTGGTAAGAAGACACAAAAATACGGAAAAGATATTCATAATTAAAAAAAGAAAACCGAAACAATACATTGTATATAAGGTATAATGCAGTGCAGTACAAGACTATAGAATAAAACACAATACAGATATTATCATACACTGTAACACAATACAGTACAGTATGAATCAATAAAATAATGTAATACAAAGTAGCAGACTGTGGACTCAACAGTGAGTGCAGTGCAGCTAAGAAAAAAAAAAATCAGACAATCTGAGTTACTTTAATATGGACCACTGATGGTCACTTAATGTAGGACTTTTGAATCTGTATTTCATGAATTAGGTTTTAGACAGATGATGCTTTCACTAGGCTGTCAGTTCTGTTCTAACTAGGCGTTGGGTGTATGTTTTAAGAACTAGGTAAATGTTACATGTTTTGTCAAAAAGCTGTAAAGTACTAGTGTCTATGTTTATGCAGTATTACTGTGGCGAATACATGTCTTGTAATTCAGTACAATCCATCTTTTTTTTTTTTTCTTTTTTTTTTGTTCCTGGACGAACATTCACACACTAGGTTAATGTTTTTCACACACAAGGTTAATGTTTTTCACACACAAGGTTAATGTTTGTCTTGCTGCACAGTACCTGGACAACAATGACGACAACATGATCAACTTCAAGGAGTTTGTGTGGCTGCTGGGGGTGCTCTGTCGTGCCAGCCCCACAGAGAGGCTGCGGATGATCTACATGCTCCACCTGCCCCCCGCCCTTCTGCCCTCAGACCCTCTTGACGACACACCTGGCTCCCCTCAGTCAGGTAGAGAAAGGAGTCATTTTGGCGTCAGGTGTGGACAGTGGTTCTTCCAAGTTAAGAGCCACTGTCTACATGGAGTAGTTCCCAGGACAGCTTATTTTCTGAGAGCTTGTATAAACAAAGTCACAAGCTCAGTCTTTCTGTATCCTGTACATTGAAAAGTTCTGTGGACTGCTCAGTTGGCATAGAGCTTGTTGTATAAACAAAGTTGTAAGCTCAGTCTTTCTATATTCAACATGAAAAGAACAAAACAGCACTTCTCATATGGCTGTCAGCAGGAGCATGGCAATGGCATCTTTCTCATGTTGTTCTGGTGGTGTTGGATAAGTCCCTTCTCCCATCTTCCTTTGGTTTCAAGTAGGCCATGTTGTCTGGGGCGATTGTCAGTATTGAACCTGATTTAACAGGGAGGAATAAAAAAAAAAAAAAAGTGAGATATTTTCTTATACGGCAAACACAAGAAAGAAAATATTCACCGTCTTTGTCTGTAAGGGAGTCACAGTGTGCTTCGTTTATTTCCTAAATATTTTTGCTAGAAATGGAAGAAAGAGAAAAATTCATGAATCTAAGAAATCAGAATTTTAGGAAAGTTCATGACTGTATGTGTATCCCCATGCTTGTCTGTGAATCTGTGTACAGTAGTACTTTCATTTTATGTCTTTAAACATAATTTCATGAGCTTGTGTGTGTGTGTGTGTGCAAGAGTGTGTGTATGCATGCATGCGCAGAGATAGAGCTCTTCTTGATTAATACTTTATTGATACTTACTCAAAAGCTAGTTGAATCTTATTTTTCTGTCAGTTTATTCCAATTTTTTTTCTTCACAAAAATTTTTTGACATTTTTTTTATTCATTTGTTAAAAATGATTGTATGGCCAAAGTTTAATCTGACAGTAACCTGGTTTCAGTCAGTGTGTGTGTTTGTGTGTGTGTGTGTGAGTGTGTGTGTGTGTGAGTGTGTGTGTGTGTGAGTGTGTGTGTGTGTGTGTGTGTGTGTGTGTGTGTGTGTGTGCGTGTGTTGTGTGTGTGTGTGTGTGTAAGAACATGTATTTTGGAGTCAAAACATGGGAGGAAAAGGAAATTATCTACAAAAAAAATTTGAAGATTTACTGTGTGCAGATGGAACAGAACCAGGCCTGGAGGCAGCAGAATACTTTGATGAGGACCTTGGGGGAGACAGACTGTCGCCTGATGGGGAAGGTGTGTACACTGTCTCATACAATCTTTCTCTTTGTCCTTTGGCTAGAACTCTAAGGATGCTCACCAGTGGCAGAGCTTTGTGTAGTAGGTGAGTGTTTTTAATCCTACTGTTCAGGTAGCCTCATTCTGTGATCGTGGATAATGTCTAAACAGAAGACCGGTGTACATGTGCTTTTGTTCAGACCTGGCAGGTGCTACACTTGCTGGGTAGCATGCTGCAGTTACATTGACAGTGCTACACTCCTACAGTTTGTGGGGAAATGCTATTCCAGAAAACATCAGAAAAAAAGCTTTATGGACTTGGGGACAGTTTAAACAGAATGGAGACAACATAGATCTTTAGATTGTTGATGTAATTCATTCAAAAGATGGCCAAGTTCAGTAAGGAGAGGTAGAAAAGGCAAGAGAAAAATCAATGGACATGATGGAGATTTTTGACGCTTTTTTTTTTTTTTTTCCCAGCCATTTTTTTTTCTTCCGGTCAGGTCAAAACCCCATGATAACTAGCAAGATAGATGTCTTTGTCCGCTGTCATGTCATGTGTGAAGCGAAGTGCAATTAAATGTGCTAATGAGTCAGACTTCGGATTTTGCATAGGAGAGCTATGCTTAAATTTAGAATGCTACACTTACAATATCAAAATGTGACACTCTGTGCATTTGAGGCCATGGCAGCCTTGTTTATTTTTGTGTTATGCATGCTGCTGGTACACACGGTGTCCTCTTGTCTGAAAGGTGGAATGGGAATTAATGCACGTTTAAGATTTTTCATGCATGTGGTCATGCACAGGACCTCTGTAGTTTTGTCGCCATTTCTGACTTGTTGATTGGTTTACATTTGCTGTTGTTGTTTTGTTGTTGTTATTTGACTGGATTAAGCTCCTGTTGATGAGAAGTCTCTATCCACACTCTGACAGACCTTGAGCTGCCCACTGTGGTGGAGGCTGAGTTCACTGACGACCCTCCACACAAAGCCACCCAGGACCCCTCAGCCCCTGCCCCAGACACCAAGGAGAACCTCTCTGCCGAAGCCAAAGACAACGCCCCCACTGAACAACACCCTATAGGAGAGGGAGGGGAGGCTGCCGCAGACACCAAGGCGGCGGCAGCTCCACAGAACATTGATGCTGACGTGGCCGCTGGGGGAGAGGGGGATGTGGTGGGTGTGGGCGGAGGGAAGAGGGAGGAGGTGGAGGGGGTGGAGGGAGGAGAGGGTGCTGCCAGCCCTGTGCTTCCTTCTCCGGACAGCGAGAGCAGGTCCCTGGGTGCTGAAGGTTGGTGTGTGTGTGTGTGTGTGTGTGTGTGTGTGTGTGTGTGTGTGTGTGTGTGTGTTGTGTTGTTTGTGAGTGTGTGTATGTGTGTGTGTGTGTATGGTGTGTGGTGTGGTGTGTGTGTGTGTGTGTGTGTGTTGTGTGTGTGTGTGTAGTGTGTGTGTGTGTGTGTGTGTGATGTGTGTGTGTGTGTGTATGGGTGTGTGTGTGTGTGTGTGTATGTGTGTGTGTGTGTGTGTGGTGTGTGTGTATGTGTGTGTGTGGTGTGTGGTGTGTGGTGTGTAGTGTGTGTGTGTGTGTGTGTGTGTGGGTGTGTGTGTGTGTGTTTGTGTGTGTGTGTGTGTGTTGGGTGTGTTGAGGGTGTTTGTGTGTGTGTGTGTGTAGTGGTGTGTGTATTGGTAAGCATATGTATGTGAGGGATTTGGGCAAGGATAGCCATGGGTACGGGATAGGACAGAAATAAGCCAGTACCCAACCCCCCAGCCACTACCCCCAACACCAAAGTACCTGTTGCCGTTCAAGTCATTCAGAAAGAACTGTAAAGAGCTCTGTATTCTGATGATTGACAGGTCAGGTGTACAGGAAGAAGTGCCAGACGTCTAAAGACCCTCAGAAGGAGAGCAAGGTGGACTTCCAGCAAGTTCCTCGCATGAATCAGGTAATGCACCTGAAGCAGTGGCGTGATGGTGGTCATATTAAAACCACATGTTCATTCTCTCACTACAGGGGCAGTCACACTTCGTCCTCAGAGTATTTAATTGTTTTTGAGGAGAATGAAGGTTCTTGAATCATTCCGTTTAGTGTCTGACCATCATGGATCTCCATTACACCAGTTTGATCATCCTCATGGTCTTTGTGATCATCATAGATGAAAAATAGTCTCTAATTCTGTGTCCCTTCATGCCCTGCTCTCGTGGTGATCTTGTTGCCTGTTTCCTCTCCAAGAGCATGCACATGGTGAGTTTGTGTGAAGGTTGTTGGTATCTGCAGTTTTGTGGGGGCACTTCATCGGATGGATGTAGTGATGCTCT
Source organism: Conus canariensis (assembly GCA_033310375.1). Classification (NCBI taxonomy): domain Eukaryota; kingdom Metazoa; phylum Mollusca; class Gastropoda; order Neogastropoda; family Conidae; genus Conus; species Conus canariensis. The sequence goes on along the minus strand of CM065733.1, from coordinate 9,968,445 downwards.
CTGGAGAGGGTTGTGCACTGAACTCCTCTCCGCAAGGAAGCCGTTGTTGTTGTCGTCATTGTTGTCGTACCCTGGCTAGAAGACTCCAGGGATCATCCAAACAGCCGAAGTACTTGAACACTATGGTACAAATGCATCAGCTGGGGATGAGAACATTACGTGTGTGACGGTTTTTGATTGCCCCGCCACATGGGCAGCCACACTCCGACTTCGGGGGATTTTGGTGACTGGATAAAGTTATGCTAGAAGCTTGTCACAACTGAAGACAATCCCCGCATAACTATGCAGAGCATAACAACATTTTGATGTAGTCTTGGTGTTCTAGCTTATGTCAATTAGCCTGACACAGCCTTAAGCCAAGGTAGCAGTGATTGCCGTCATCAGGGGGCACAGTAGGTGGTGTCCTGATTGCCGTCATCAGGGGGCACAGTAGGTGGTGTCCTGATTGCCGTCATCAGGGGGCACAGTAGGTGGTGTCCTGATTGCCGTCATCAGGGGGCACAGTAGGTGGTGTCCTGATTGCCGTCATCAGGGGGCACAGTAGGTGGTGTCCTGATTGCCGTCATCAGGGGGCACAGTAGGTGGTGTCCTGATTGCCGTCATCAGGGGGCTCAGTAGGTGGTGTCCTGATTGCCGTCATCAGGGGGCACAGTAGGTGGTGTCCTGATTGCCGTCATCAGGGGGCACAGTAGGTGGTGTCCTGATTGCCGTCATCAGGGGGCACAGTAGGTGGTGTCCTGATTGCCGTCATCAGGGGGCTCAGTAGGTGGTGTCCTGATTGCCGTCATCAGGGGGCACAGTAGGTGGTGTCCTGATTGCCGTCATCAGGGGGCTCAGTAGGTGGTGTCCTGATTGCCGTCATCAGGGGGCACAGTAGGTGGTGTCCTGATTGCCGTCATCAGGGGGCTCAGTAGGTGGTGTCCTGATTGCCGTCATCAGGGGGCTCAGTAGGTGGTGTCCTGATTGCCGTCATCAGGGGGCTCAGTAGGTGGTGTCCTGATTGCCGTCATCAGGGGGCTCAGTAGGTGGTGTCCTGATTGCCGTCATCAGGGGGCTCAGTAGGTGGTGTCCTGATTGCCGTCATCAGGGGGCTCAGTAGGTGGTGTCCTGATTGCCGTCATCAGGGGGCTCAGTAGGTGGTGTCCTGATTGCTGTCATCAGGGGCTCAGTAGGTGGTGTCCTGATTGCCGTCATCAGGGGGCTCAGTAGGTGGTGTCCTGAGTGTGTTGGATCAGACAGGCACCACTGTGCACAGTGAAGTGACTAAGGAGCAGTGCCGGGTCTCCTTAGGGGAGTTGCCATACGGTGGCCTGATATTTATTGTTTCCAGCAGACTGCTGATGCTAGGGCTGCGACAGGACAAGCTTGGGTGTGGGTGTTTGTGGGGGAAGCTGGAACGAGCAGTGTGGGAGTACATTCCACTGGGGTGGCGCAGAACAGGAGACCGCAACAACAACAACAACAACAACAACAACAACAACAACAAAAGAGAAAAAAACTGTTACAAATGTGACGTATCTGAAATCAGCCCTTCATAACATTGTTTTGAATAAGAAACATTCCATAGTGTAGGCTTTGGGGTCTAGATCAAGGCCAATAGATATGGTGGTAAATCATATTATGGTTGTAAAGCTGTTGAACAGACTTCTTAGACCAGAGCATTTTACACGTTGATAGTTTTGAAGGAACACTAAGCCAGACAGAATATAGCTGTGAGTACTAGTGTCTGATGCTTGAATCTGGGCACATAATAGAGCTTTGTGGTTAATGAATTGTAACATGACACGTTAACACATGGCATACCATTTCATGTCATACCACACAAGGCCAGGCTAAGTTTTGCTTTGTTACCATAACACACAATGTTTTACCACGTCCATGGCATGCTGAAAACCACAGAGCACATGCCATGCCATATCATGTCATGCCATCCCCGAGCAGTACCATCCATTGCCATGCTATATGATGCTAAAGCGTACTGTACTAGATCTTGCCCACACCATACTGTGTAGTATCTGACATGTCATACCATACCATACCATACCATACCATACCATACCATACCATACCATACCATGCCATACCATGCCATGCCATGCCATGCATGCCATGCCGTACCGTACCATGCCGTACCATACCATACCATACCATACCATACCATGCCATACCATATCATACCACTATGGTACCATGTCATTTTGCCACACCATTTCACACTTCAGAGAGTTACATCAAGTCATGCCGGACTCATCCTTTCTCATTTCACCATGACCAGTGCCACTCTGTTTTCACCAACTTGGCCCCAGCTCATCACAGTCATGAGGTTTTCCCCACATTGTGTTTCAGATCCAGTTCATCCAGCTGCTGAAGTCGCTGTACGACATGTTCACTGACCACGCCCAAGAGCAGCAACTCTACCATTCTCTGGCTACTGTGGGCACCCTTTTGCTTCAGCTGGGAGACGTCGGCAAACAGTTTCTGTCCAAGCCGTCAGTGTCCGTAGATGTCAACCGCAGGGAGACAACCATGTCCAACTCCTCTTCAGCCAATCAGTTTCCCCAGTCAGCCAGCCTGGAGAGCCAGGGGGATGTGTTCCTGGGATCGAGTCCGCAGATGTCAGAAGAGGACGCCGGGAAGGAGAGCGGTGTCGCAGCAACGTCTTTGAGTGGTGCTGATATGAAATGTGGGGTCAAGAATGTGCCTGAGGAAGGGAAAGCTGAGGCTGACGATGTGGGAGGTAAAGATGGCGACGGTGGGAGTGAGAAGAGCTCCTGTGCGAAAACCAACGACTTTGAAACCTCTGAAGAGCTGTTCAGCCAGGATGAAGATCTTCTGTCCACCAAGTCAGCATCAGAAAGTCAGATGTCCTCATCGTCCTCGCAGGACAAGCCGGATGAGAGCTGGTCCATCAGTTTTGAACAGTTCCTGGCCTCCATGCTGACAGAAAGTGCTCTGGTCACCTACTTTGAACAAATACATGATGTGTCAGAACCCATCACGCGCATGCGCAACCGTCGACTTGTCACCCGCCAGACAAGCATGTATTAGAGCGTGAACTTCGGATAGTCTTCACCAAGTATATTAATTTCTGCTCATTTATCAGCATCATTCAATGTTTGTTTATTTTTTTCATTGGAAATATATGTGACCATTGAGATAAATCTGAAGTTGCAGTTTTCATAGAATTTTGATTTGTGGTTTTTTTTTTGCCTCCTCATTTTGTCATCAAAATTTGTTATACAACCATTTACTTGATAAAGAAAAAAGATACTGTGCTCAAAGTTTGATGCCAGCAAAACCTAGAAACTGTTCAGTTTCGTTTGTCTCACATGTCTGTTTTTTTCTGAATTAAAGCTTTGATTTAGGGGATGTCCTGGAAGACAGGACGACATTCTTCAACAAGGACATGGTGTTCAAGTTGTGGGTAGAGATGATGTTTACTGGTTTAGTTGTGGCTGAAAAGCACATATGTGGGTGATATATTTTTGAGCTGTGTAAAAAATGTTGCTGTGAGAATGTTGCATTCTAGGAACAAACGTTTCCAAGGCAGAGCAGATCAGATTGAGGACAAAATGAACGTTTCAGTTACATTTCACTCCACTTTCTACTTCTTTTTGTAACATCTTTTGTAAGCCTGTGCAAAAGTAGCCGACTACCCGTAACCACTATTCAGACAGCACTCTTGACTGTGAATTGAAATCTGTAATGTACTGCTGTCTGCTAATTCAATTGTGAGTCTTACTTTCAGATGTACTGTGAGCTTCAGACCCTGTGCGTGCAAGTAGAAGGTGCTGAAAAGTGAAAATGACCTCAAACAAGTTGTTACACAAAGTCCAGATTTTACATTAACCTCAAACAAGTTGTTACAGAAAGTCCAGATTTTACCATTATTTGAAATGAATCCCACCTAGCAAATTCAGCTGGTTTTGACATTAGTAAGAGACAGAAAGGGGCATGTTTCTCAACAGAAGGTATTTTGGGATTCTCAATTTCGCCACCACTGTTTTGAGCTGTGGTGCCACGGCAAGTGCTTGTTATGTGATTTGGTCTCTTTTTTGTTTTTGTTCAGTTCTGCTGATTTCAAACTTTGTTGTTTTTGTTGTTTTTTTTCCTGAAAATGTGAAGCAAAGTTCAACCTAATCCACTTCTGCTACCAAAGAACACAGTCGTTTGCATGTAAGTTCAAAGTTTATCGGTTTGTCTGTGTGTGTTGTTTATTTGGGGATGCACAATGTGATATCTTTGAACAAATAAAAAATTTGTTGACCTGAATATGTATTTTCATGTACTTTTTTTTTTTAAAACACGACCACTGAAAACAGAAATCATATTTCCTATGGCATTCATCAGCTCCCAAATTCTGATTCCACAAAGCTTAGTGGGAAATTCATATGCAAATGTTTGGTCACTCTCCCACAATGTGCTTTGTGCAATTATTAGGTTTATCAGGAAAGGAAGATGAAAAAAAAAGTCAGATTCAATCCTTATAAGGAAATACGGTCAGTTCTTCTGTGACATGTTTCATGCAGTCTTGTGAAACTTTCCAGATTTGGCAGTATCTGTAGAGAAAGACAACACAGCGTGTGTAGTGTAATGAAAGACAAGATTTGGCAGTACTTTAATGCGGAGGAAGATGAGATTATGCGACACTTGTAAAGAAAGACAAGATTGGGCAGTATTCTCAATGTTGAAAAAGACCAGTCTTTGCATTGTTTTTATGTCAGTTTTATTCTAAATGTAAGGAAAGACGAGATTTCATCATATTTCTTTGTTTTTAAACCAGAAAATTCAAGATTTGTCAGTAGTATGAACTTAAAAAAGACAGTGCTGCAAACTTAAACGAAGATGTATGATTAGGAATTATGATTAGGAATTTTTCAGAGTCCAATATGAAATTCTCACCAGCTAACACCTCCATTTCAGAAAATTTTCAGCTGGCTCAAACTAAGGGGAAAAAAAAAAGAAAGAAAGAAAAAAGAAAAAGTTTGATTTGGAACTTCGGAAATAAATAGAGCGCAGAACACAACCAGTATGACTCCACAGCAGCGCAGTGTCTCCTCTGGTGGGTTGCCTCAGAACAACCTCAACTGATTGCTCTCTGTGGACTACTGGTTCTGTGTCAAGATGAGCTAGGATGTGACTGTGTTTGGGTTGACTGGAATGACTGGCATAGGAAATATGATACTGAAGGGATAAAAAGATGAAGAAAAAAAAAACAGAGAGAGAAAGAGAGAGTTCAGAAGGGAGGCAACTACAGTCGAGTAAGTGGGAACAACTGAAATAGGCCTCCATAGTGTGTGCTCAGAGAAAGCCGTGGTCACTTTGTCTTGCTTTCTGACTGTTCCATGGTAGGTTGTGACAGAATTTAACAAAGGAGCTCTGCTGTCTCGCTGCTCCTGGAGAAGAATGTATGGTGTGATACCTGTTCTTCAGTTGTGTTGATCTCAAGGGAGTTGTGGGTGAGAGGTAGCATATCCAATTTTCTGTTTCTAAGAATTTCATTGTTGGTATAGGTGTTCTCCCTCCCTCCTCTGGTCAGATAGGGCAACGATGTGCTGGAACCTGTTGGGGGCACCATGGGAGCTCCAGAGGACAGCCAAGTCCAGCTTACTGACGAGACTACAAATATTTCAAGGCAAACGAAAAAAAAAGAAGAAGCTTTTTGATGTAGGAACAGTGGCATTCTCCAGACGATCAAAAGGAATGGAACTGGAAGTGCATCTTGTGAATGTTTGGAGTCCTGAAAGTCAGTGTGGGAGAGCATGCACATGGAATGAATACCAGTCTGATGATCTTGCAGTTTATGGTGCAAGGAAAAAAATGTTAGCAACACATGAATTAGAGATTTTTTTTTTTTTTCTGACTTCTAGTTCTTAAAGTTAGCACTAATTTTGTTTGGGTGCCTTACCCCCAGTAAAAAAGAGGGGGGGGGGGGGTAGGAAGGGGAGTGGGCAAGGCTGGGGTGAAGAGTGAGAGGAAAAAAAAACTCCGAGTGAAAAGGAAAGCTTTAGAATGTAAATATATAAATTTTTCACCTGTAGGTAAAGGAGCGCCTCAAAGTCCATTTTGAGATCGGAACCATTTACATGGCCTTTCTAAAGTCGTGTGTGTGCGTGTGTGTGTGTGTGTGTGTGTGTGTGTGTTTGGTGTGAGAGAGACTATGCTATTCATCAGCTTCTGTATGCTTCTTGGCAATTGGTTTTAATTCATACAGCCATTTATCTGTCAATGGTAGATAAAAAAAAAGAAGATAGGATCCAAAACACTAATTAGGTCATTCATTTGAACCTCATGTCTCCTCCCATGCTCAGTTCTGGTGTGCCGTTGATCACCTTGCTTTTTGGTGCTCTGAGTGATCTGTCACGCACACACACACACACACACACACACACACACACACACACACATGCATAAACACATGCACACACACACAACACACACATGCATAAACACATGGACACACACACACACACACACACACACACACACACACATGCATAAACACATGGACACACACATAAATGCACAAACACACACACACTCACACATGCATAAACACACACACACACACACACACACACACATGCATAAACACATGGACACACACATAAATACACAAACACACACACACACACACACACACACACACATGCATAAACACATGGACACACACAGACACAGGCACACACACACAGGCAGGATAATTGTCATTGTTTGGGAGGGGAAACAGGATGGAGACAGGAAGGAGAGTAGGGAGAGAAGAGGGGACCTGGGGGGGGGGGGGGGGTTACACACATACACGCAGGATGATTTTCATTGCTAGGGAGGGGGAAGAGGATGGAGGAAGATGTGGACTGGAGGGGTGGGATGGGGGTGGGAGTGAAAGGAGGGAACAGATGGCCAGCCTTCATGAGAATGTTTTAGATGCGTTTCAGTCAGCCTCACAACTGTGTTTCAGTGGAAAGGGAGCTTTGATACTCATTTTTTGATGTTATTTAGATGGAGAGGAAACACGATTGTTTTTTTTTTTCTCTGTCATTTTGCTTATGTCTGTTGAGAAATTACAAAATACAGCCCATAATCTTGAATCTATGTGAAGACCATGTGTTTGGCATCATGTACTGTACCATGTCAAACTGTGTTTAAGTTATCACATTTTCACAATCTGATGGAAGTTTATTTTTTCTTTGTTGTTATTGTTCTCAAAGATGTACTTTTCTGACGTTTTGATATGACTATCGAATATCTTCAGTGTAGACAACCTAAAAACAAAAGGAGGTGTTTTTAAGGAATTCCAGATTTTGGAATAATCTCGAGCATTTTCACTGTTCCTCACAGCTGTTTGTTGAAATAGTCCAAGAGACCAACAGTTGTAGCAGCTTGAAGGGATGGATACTGTGAGTCAGGAATCTTGATTTTACACTAGATATATGTAACCTGTGTGATACCTCTCCTCCTCAAGGCCAGAGGTGCCATGAAAATTAAACCATTGTTCTTTAAAAACTTCTTCATTTTTTTATCTTGTTTATGTTAAAAAAAAAACATGGAAAAAACATATTTGGGTGATTTCAAAGCTCTTGTGTGATTTCGGGACCACAAATGGGGGCAAAATGATGAAAAATGGAAAAAAAAAAACGGTTCATTACAAGAAGTGTATTTTTATCATAGCAGACATGTTAGGCACTTGAAACATGACTTTTCTTGTTTTGCAGAGCTATAGTAATGCAATTACAAAAGGATTTTTATATATCTAAACTGCTTTTTTTTTTTCAATAATTTTTTTTTCCATATGGTGGCCATCAGGCTTCATGTTTCATTGCTTTTGAATTTTTCAAATAGAAATAGCAAATGATAAGTGCTGTTTTGACTTATAAATAAAATGTAATTGCATGCAGAAATCATTTCTGATCAAAAGAAAAAAAATTTACCAAGCTAGCTAGTCTGGATTCAGAGATATTGTGTTCCTTGCACATCAACCGTTGTCGAAAAAAGTGATTTTGAGAAAACGACATTTGAAAATAAAGAAGTTGAGCAATTTTCACACACACCTCCTTCAAATAAAGTCATTTTTTATTAAGAAAAATGTGAAAATGGAGAAAATGAACACCACAGATGGTTTCAACAGACTTTCTTGAGCACAAAAACACATAAAACCCAAAACATGATTTTTGAAAGAAAATGGTCAAATTTTCGTGCCACCTCTCCCCTTAAATAGAAAATGGCATTTGCTGTCATTGACACCAGTTTGATGAGAAGATTCCATTGGGGAGTATATGATATCTGCAAATAACACAGAGCAAGGAGCTCAGTCAGTAGCAAATTAGGCCAGAAACCAAATGCAAGGTATTCCACCCCATAGTAAAGAAATGCATGAGAAACCTTCATAGTGTGTATGAATCTTTATGTTATGTAGTTTCAGGTGTGGTAGGGCATCAGATGAGAGTGAAAGTGATGAGGTCAGAGTATTCTCTCAGTTGTTTTTTTTTATTTTATTTTTTAAGTCTTACTGTTTGTGGTATGTCTGACCGTGCATAAATGTTAAATGGAGCCCTCTCTTTACTTCAGTTCACAAGTTTGCCAAGGAATCTGCTTTGAGCAGAAAAGAAAAATGTCAAATGACAGGGCAAGGAGAGGAAGTAACTTACAGAAAGAAACAAGGCACAGGAAAAAATCAACAGTCATTTAGTCAAAAAGAAATGTCCTGTAAGAAGATGGAAAAAAATTTTGCACTTTAAGTTCTGTACTGAGATATAGTCACATGCAGTGTGTTGTTGCTTCACTCAAAAAAGTCTGTGTTGAATTTTTTTTTTTTTTTTTTTTTTTTAAGTTCAAAACAGCAGATGATAAACAGACTGACAAAATGTTAAATATTTTCTATGTCCTGATTGACATATGTATATATATATATATATTTATATATGTTGTTGTCCCTGGCTAAAAGACTCCAGGGATCATCCGATCAGCCAATGCACTTGAACACTATGGTGCAAATGCATCAGCTGGGGATGAGAACATTACGTGCGTGACCGTTTTTGACTACCCCCCTACATGGGCAGCCACACTCCGACTTGGAGGGATTTTAGAGACTGATGGTGTTATGCTAGGAGCTTGTCACGACTGAAGACAGTTCCTGCATAACTATGCAGAGCATAACAACATTTTGATATAGCCTTGGTTTTGTAGCCTATGTTAATTGGTCTGACACAGCCTTAAGCCAAGGTGAGTATATATATATATATTGTTTTTTTTAAAGCAGAAAAAAAGAAAGTCAGCTGCTGGGTTGTTTTTATTTTTCCCGGTGAAATTGTCTGTTTCCCGCCAGAGACAGGGAAACAGGGCTGTTTTGCTGCAGATTTATGAAGAGAAATATTTTGTCATGTTGATTGAGAATGCTGAGCTGTACAGTGACAACTGTCACAAAGTGCAGTAAATGGACTCCACCAGGAATTCCAGTGAGGGGAAGAGATAGGTGATGATGATTCCACGGTGTTGAACACATCCCCATGCTGGAAAGTCTGTACATGTTGTGATCACACATCTGGTGAAAATGCTGTACCCTGAAAAATGGCTCCAAACTGTTTGATCTGAAAAAAACAAAAACAAACAAACACAGGAAAGAAAGGGGGAAAGGAAAGAGAGAGAGAGCAAGAGAGAGAGAGAGGTGACCTACTCGTTTTTAAGTGAACCAGCCTTTTAGGAAGAAGAAGAAGAAGGAGAGAGACAGACAGACAGACAGACAGACACAGAGAGCGAGTGAGAGAGAGAGAGGAAGAGAGAGAGAAGTAAAGAGAGAGAAAAATAGAGAGAGGTGGGTGGAAGGATTATGGGAGTGGGGAAAAAGAGTGAGATTCTTGACGAGATTGGAGAACTTGTGGGAGATAAATGTTATGCTTGAAAAAATGTTATGAAGGTATTGAATGCATGACACACACGAGAGAGAGAGAGAGAGAGAGAGAGAGAGAGAGAGAGAGAGAGGAGAGAGAGAGAGAAGAGAGAGAGAGAGAGAGAGGAGAGAGAGAGAGAGAGAGAGAGGGAGAGAGAGAGAGAAGGGCGAGGAAGAATGAGGCTGAAGACACAGGGCACTGGGAGTGCAGGAGGGAAGGGTGAGAGGATACATGATGATGGAGAGGGGAGGAGGGGGGGATTTTGCACTAAATGGACGACTGACAGGGGTAAGGAAGAGGGAGGGTGGGGGATTGATGCAGCTGTGTCTGTGTGGGGTGGAGGGGGGAAAGGGAGGGGGGGAGGGGATGGAAGTGGGCTGCTTGGGAGACTAAAGGAGAAAACAGTACACTGGAAAATTGAAATTTGTTTTTAGTGTACTGAATAAACAAACCACAGAGAGAGAGAAAGAGGGAGAGAGAGAGAGAGCAACAATGTCAAGAACAACAACAGCAACAAAACAAACAAACACCACCACCACCAGCATCTCAGGCTAGTGGATTGGCAGGAATAAACAAACTAACAAATTAATAATATTTGACTACAGCCAAACACTCGATAACCATTGTGTATTTCAAGTGCATTTCATAAGCTGCGGCTTGTTGTGTTCCTTATTCGTTCAATGATTATTAGAACATTTTGTAAGGAAAGGTTTGCTTGAACCAAAACACAGTGGCACCGTGGAATAAAAAAGTATTCACACTAAATCATAGATATTGAAACTTAGTCCTGACCGTCATCCTGTCTGGAGGACTAAAACATGAAACCTTGCTGTGATAAAGCTGGAAATGCTTCGGAGACAGAGGATTAACATCGGATCAACAAATATTGGTTCTACACACAAGAAGCGAAGATGTTGTTACTCTGTGCACAATATTCTGTACAAGTGTCTAGCTAAAAAGCACATTATCCTTATAATCAAGTCCCAAAGATCTCGTCAATCCACATAGTGAAGTACTTTCTGTCTCGGCAAGTCAGGTGGTCATCATTAATCGTTGCTGGAGTAGGGATGACACAGTAAGAAAGGAGGAGAAAATAAAAGAGTATGACACACTTGATTACTGCTTGTGACATTTGACCCCCCTTCATCCTTTCCCTCTCCACTGCCTTTCTCTGTCATTCCCTCATCGTCGCCCCTGTCCTCCCCCCTTCTCCTCCCCAGCCTCCCATGTCCCTCCATACTGGCTCTTTCTCTCAGTCTTTTATTTCTTTCTTCCTATCTGTGGCACAAATCTTTTTTGTTCATTGTCCTTACGTGGTGATATTTCATTGCTGCTGATACTAAGACTACTTTCACTCTAATGTTGGTAGTGATGATGATGATGATGTAGTAAATCACCATCAGCAGTAGCAGCAGCGTTGTTGACATAATACTACCTGTCACAGGCTATATAAGACGACATGTCACAATGTATTGGACTGTACTGCACAATCTGTAAAACTGTTTATCGCTTTGTTTTTTTACCTCAATCCTTTAGTTTCTACATGTTTATGTACGTTTACTGTTGTACTTTGCATCTGTTTTGATTCAGTTTTAGCTTTGTACGTGTTATGACCCTGTTTTACATTAGTGTTTTCTGTTACTGTTGAAAGACTCCACACCATGTCTTTTGCACATACGCATAGGCAGTGTGCCTTTAGGCCTCTTGTGGTCTAAGATTGCTAGACTTACGATAAATGTTACATGTGAAGTTCAAATGATGATATTCATTATAGACACCATGGCTTTGGTACTGTTTTAGAAACATTCTGTATCTTTGGTTAGTTTGGGCCTCATAGTGTTTGACCCATTAGTTTTTGCACCCATTAGGTTTTGTACCCCCTAGTTTGTTTCTTGAATATATCTGAAGACAGCATGTGGCTACCTTAATGATGGGATTCCTAAGGGTCGCATATGCAAAGATCTTACCGATGTTTAAGCGGAGGGGTTCTGGCCTGTGAAAGATGAAGACGAAGATTGAAAAAGGAATTGCTCAACATGAATTATACTAGATCAGAAATGCCTCAGCCCTGATGTGGCCCTTTGCGGTCGGCTGGGCTATAAGCAACATCATCTTATCTCAGAAATACCTATACTGTGCATAATCAAACAGAAATTAATCAAATATCAAACATATGCTATCTGTAAGACTGTGTGTTGCTTTGTTTCTGACCTATATCCTGTTAGTTCACTGAAATTACAAAATTAAGAATATGGGAGTCGTCTACTGCTCTTTTCAATACAATGTCCTGATTATTAAATTCTCTAACTGGTGCTGAAAATACAGACAGACAGACAGGCATGCACGCGCGCGCGCACACACACACACACACACAACACACACACATGCACACATTCACACACAAAAGCAAAGTGAGTCAGTCAATTTTTTAGCTATAAATGGCAGTATCGTTTCACGGCATGTATTCTTGTATAGCAGTTGGTGCTTGGTGGAGGATTGCCTAACAGAATGTTGCTGCACTTGCGCTGAGCATCGTAGCTTTGTAGTCTTCCATGTAAAGATAATTGCTCAGATAAACTGCAATGAGAAGTGCACTTTCCTTTTTTTTTTTTGTTCCCCATTGGGTTGAACATTGACAGTTGTTTTTTGTCATGTGATTTGTACAGGTTCTGCTTTTCAGCAACTGCTGTTGATGGTTTACATGTTTGGTACACATGTGGTTACAGTTGTGTGCATGTTTGCATAGTGTGTGTGTGTGTGTGCGTGTGCGTGTGCGTGTGTGCGTGTGTGTGTGTGCGCATATGTTATTGCACGTTAGTTTTGCATTTATACATATCTGTAAAATACAGAGAGCGTTGGAGAGAAACAACTCTGGGAGATTCAGTGTAATAGGGTTAAACAACAGCTTTCGATCATAGCACATTTTGTCAGTTTAGCTTGTTGGCTTATGTCATTCCTTTTTTTTAAATGCAGTTAAATTTCAACAATGTATTGATTTTCAGCACCCTCTACTTAGCCCAGAGGTTTGTAATGCTGTTGTTCATATTTGCAGAGGTATTTTGTTGTTTTTCTTCTTCTGTGGATTATGTACTCAGCTTGTGGGAAGAAGGTATATTGATTCTTCTTATGTGAACTATTATGATTATGCTGAGAATTAGATTCAATCGTTATTGGTTATGAACCCAAAATAAATTGACAGTGAAAATGGGATAGAGAAGTGAAGGGGCAGAGAGAGAGACAGAGAGAGGGGGGGGGGGGGGGGGTTGTAATGTGGTTACGGTAAGCTAAGAGAAAAATCACCAACCACTATTTGCAGAAAATGCACTACTCACGTATCTAGTCTTATTATCAATCGCTAAACAAAAGAGACAAAAGAGTTGAGGCTTTTCATCTTGTTGTTGGTGAAACTTGACTGTGTAGGAACGATAATGGTGGTTGTACAAAAAAATGGAGAGTTATACGTATGTGTGATCTTTGAGATGCATTCAGAGTTTGTTTGGTTTTTTTAATATAATTATATAGAGAAAAAATGTAACAGCGAAAAGCATATATAGCATGCACAAAAGTGGAAAGTAAATGTACAAATGAGTACGGTAAAATACTATGTCTTATAAAGAAAGTATGTTATCTTTTGATTCTTATTCTTTACTTCAGTGCTTTTGGGCTTTAGCACTTATTCATTTTTTTTTTTCGGTGCAAAGTTGGAGTGTATATACTTGGATCATTAAATTCACAGATGATAGATTGAAAACTTAATGGCTGATATCTGAGATTGAATGCGATTCCTACCAATTACTTGGGTGCACTAGATCGATTACTTTTGCAGATTGATTACGATTGATATTAAATGCTTGTGAATATTTGGTCAATTGGATATGATTGAAAGACAGCATCAATATGTATTTCACCTCATTCATACACTTGTTCACCATTCGTTTTAGATGATTTTGTTGCTTCAAAATTGCTTTAAAATATGCACATTCATCTTAAACGAAAGTGAGAGTACAATGGTTGAAATATGTCGGTCACTAATGAAACTTGTTATGATTGACAAAAAGACATGTCAGTACATAAATATGTACACATGTATCTATGCGTGCACACACTCACACACACACACACACACACACACACACACACACACACACACACACACACACACGCGTGCCCATTGTTCGTGGGTGCACTTATATGCTTTCAGTTAAATTTTTGTGAATGCGATCTTCAATGAAATCTCTGTAGTTTACCAGCCGCTGTGGTAAAATGGTCAGTGTCAGGGACCCCCGGCTGGGAGCAGATGGGTTCAAGTCCCATCAGAGCCATTCATTTATAGAGTGTTTCTGCTTTGACCAGCTCCTACTAACAGTTGAATTAGCTATGGGCTCAGCGGGGAAGACAGGTGCTACACAGTCGGATTTCATCCATGAAAAGAATGCCTCTTGAGTCTTGCTCAGATGTCCTGACCAGCATTGCAGGTGTCTGTATTTCTCAGATCTGGTTGACGTTGAAATACAGTCATTATGAAGACAAACGTAGAGTACAAGCCAGTCACAGCATCCTCATCCACATCGATCAGCACGAAAAAGAAAAGCTCAAATTCTATGGCCCTTCGTGCCCTGGTCTAATGGTGACTTCAGTTTTGATAAGCCCTTTACGTCTATACCTTTGGTTTGGTTCTGTTGGGGGTCTCTGGTCTTCTTCCGTTGAGTGGCCACCATCAACCGGTTGATGATTCTGCCACTTTGCGGGAGTCTGCTTGATGTCTGGTATTGGGAGATTCATGGAGACGGATGTGATGGCCCTTCCAGAGGGAGGGCTCGCTCACTCTGGCACCGCGATTAAGCCATTATTTTCGTCAGTATGAGGGGCATAGCATATGGTGTCCTGCGTATTTTCAATCAGAACAGGCACCACTGAACACCATTGAAGTGACTTTGCTTCAGTGCAGTGTCTCCTCTAGTGGGTTTCCTCTTGATGAGACATTGGCTGCTCCCTATGGATTGCCAGTGCTGGGGCTGTGGTGGGCCGCGGTTGGGGGGTGGCCGTAAGTGGGAGATGGTATGAGGGTTGTGGGTGCAAAGTCACTGAAGTGGCGCAGAAGATACCTTAAAAGGAGGGGGAAATAGCCTGCAAGTTTTCTTTTCTTGGAGTCTAGAGCTTGGCATAAAAAGGGTTGAGAATTCAGCATAATGAAACAAAACTGCGACTGATACTTAGAATACAATTTGAAATATGGAATGGTAGGAAAAAACTTCCTTCGTGAATGCTTTTCACTGTTTTGTGGATTAGGCCACATCTGTTTTGGAGAATGGATTATCAATTATATGGCAAGTTTACGGTTTGTCTAGTGTGCGTTTTACTTGCCATATGACCCATTACAGAGATCTGACAACCTTGTAACAATGCATGCACAACCAGACTATACTGATTGAACTTGGTCGTCAGATTGTTTCAGTGATTGCAGATTAAGAATCTTTCATCTCTTTTATGTTTGGCGTGATAGCTAGAATCTTCGCCCATGACATCGAGTGCTATAGAGTTCTTTCTTGCAACTGGTTGGTCTCTTGCCACAGTGCAATTCCGGTTAGGGGCTATTGACAGGGGTTATAAATTTGTGGGAATTTCTATTAGGTTTTGAAATCTGAAGTCCAAGTTCAAGTGAAACTTTTACTGTGGCGTGTTTCGACCCCAACCGGCTCCTGCTCAGGGTAGAATTTGTCATGGGCTCATATAGGAAAATTGGACTCACAGTTGAGTTTCATCTTCTTAATGACTGCATCTTTAAGAGTTGCTCAAGTTTCCTAACCTACACTGCATGTGACTATTTCTCTAGCCTAGTTGATGCTGGGATATGTTAGGAAAGTGAACATTGACTACAGCCCTTTAGGTGTAGCCATTGACCGTAATGGAATTCAGTGGCATCATTTTCATCATCCTTATCCTCACTGATGGCCATGAAAATGTAGATATCAAACTCAGTGATCGTTCCTGCCCTGCTCTCATCGTGACCTTTTTTCTTCTTTACATCTATGCCCTACGTGACTTCATTTCAAAGTTGTCAGCATTGGCAAGTTTATAGGGACTGGGAGCAGACGAACCTGGAAGCACTCTCCATGGGGAGTTGGAGGTAGAGGACAGGAAGCACTTATACACAGGCTTTGCCACCAAGCATTTATCAGCAGCAGCAGGGGGCTGTGTGGGTGGTGTCCTGCATATGTTGGATCAGAACAGGCACCACCGAACAACACCATAAGGACTCGGTGCCAATGGCTGGGGCTGCGACAAGACCGGCTTGGATGAGGAAAGCTTGGAAGGCCGGAATGAGCGGCGTGGATGTAATGCCAATAGGTCACAGTGGCACAGAAGATGGGAGAATAGTTCGATTAGAGCGGTGTGTGAACTGACTCGGTGATAAACCTTGCTGTGGATTCCTAAAGCCCTGGACCCACTGTGCGTGGACTGGTATATTTACCTCCGCACCTGCGGAAAGTTGCTTGGGCGGCATCTGCCCTTACATTCACCTGACTTTTTTTTTTCCACCTGACTTGGCATCTTACAGCAAGATTGTTTACAGCTTTGTATCAGAATGTGTACGTTAACTACAAAGTTGCGAGATACCATAAAAACGGCATGCCGCAAGCACAAGATTCAAGTTGACTAAGATCTGAAAAATTAATACTCCCCGCTGTTATCAACGAGCAGACTTGATTCAAAATACTTGTTTCCACACTTTTCTTATCTCCCCCCTCCCTCCCCCACCCTCTCGTGACTATCCATCTCCCCCATATTTCACAGGCACTCTTCCCCTCCCCCCCCCCCCCCCCCCCCCCCCCCCCCCCCCCCCCCCCCCCGCGAGTCTGTCAATGTCTGGTCTCAATTCTCTTTGATGATCTTTTATCTTTGTCATTTTCTGTTGTTTTTTTTTTTATCTCCATCTGCCAGTCTTTCAATCTATCCACTCGTATGGTCTGTCGGTCTGTCTGTCTGTCTCTGTCTCTCTCTCTGTCTGTCTGTCTTCTCTCTCTCTCTCTCTCTCTCTCTCTCTCTCTCTCTCTCTCTCTCCCCGTTGGCCGGAAAATAAGAAAAGACAGGAACATGTTCGCTTGAAACTTTGCGTCCACAACCCAGCCTCTTCGTGTGTTTACGATTAACGAACAAAGGAAAAGAAGAAAAGGAACCATTTTACACATGGAGCAGATCCAAGCTTTTATGATGGAGACGGCCTTGGTCAGTTTGACGTGTGCCCGCCAGCCACTGCCCACGAATCGCTTTCGCTGAATTATCGGACCTTTTAGTGTACTTCCGGTCTCCGCCACTCCTGACCACATGCCACAATGGATGATCTCAGGGCTGACTTTACCGTCAAAGAGAAAAAAACTTTAGAAAAAGAGAGAACAAAAAACGTCCTAGAAAAGGGACAACTCGCTAGACCGTTTGACCGCTGACCTCATACGTTAAGGGGACGTCCACTGAAATTGGCACCTGACCAAATAATAATAATAATGAATACTTATATAGCGCCTATTCTCGGCTAGAGACCAAGCTCTAAGCGCTTTACAATCAACACTCGTTTACACAACGGGCTGCCTACCTGGGTAGTGCCGACTGAAGAGCTGCCAGCTGGCGCTTCATTCAGTCGTTTCCCGTGTCATCCAGTCAGTATCGTTCAATATCGATCACTCATTTTCCTTACTTCATTCTTTCCATTTCTCACGCAGGGTGCATGCTATGTGTAACGTGTCATCCATACCAACGGCCAAACTGGCCTACTCTTCCGAAAGTTGGTGATGGGATTTTACGTGTGTGCAAGATGTTATGCGTGCGTTCACACACGGAACCTCGGTTTATAGTCTCATTCGAAGGACTGTATGGGAAATGGAGTCAGAACCAATGTTAACTCCGAGGGAAAAATCCCCTTGTACCGAAACGCCCCGGCGGAGGTTCGAACCCGCAACACCAGGATCACCAAGATTACGAGTCCGGCGCTCTACCAACTGAGCTATTCCGGCTCCCCAAATCCAGCTAATCTTCATTCGCTTAAAAAAAAAAAAAAAAAAAGTAATTAACTTACGGTACATTCCACCGAATCAAATCATCACCGCGAGAACGCTTTGCTATCAAATATTCACTTCTAGACAAATTTCTTCATAATTGCACACTAATCTTCCAACTTGGGTTAAACCATTTCGAAATATTCAAGCAAAAGGCAAACAAACAAAACTTAGGAACCGAATGAATGACATGATGATTTGAACCTTTCTGACAGAAGATGAGATGGAATGCATGGATGTGAAGGATAGAAGCTGTATTTTGTGCAGAATGGTAAACATGGCTTCGGAATAAAACGATGCCGTATGTGAAAAGCGGAGATCATGAGTAACAACGTGATGGATGACCTGTGATGGGCCTCCCATTTCCCATGGCAAGGACGTTTCAATGCTCGAACTGAACAGCTTTCTCGATAAGGGCTCAGTAAATCGCAACGTTTTCCGCACATTGATAAAATGGCGTCCTCCTCTCTATCGGATAGTTAAGTCTACTGCTTCACCCATCCCCCCCCCCCCCCCCCCCCCCCCCCCCACCCCCCCACCCTTTTTTTTTTTTTTTCTCTCTTCCTGGGTTATTTCGCCAGTTTCGAAACTAAAGATGTCCAAATCGAATCGCCTATTGACCATGCAAACTACCACTGGTGTGGGAATGGGGAAGGGAGAACAGAGGCGCAGTACTTCGTGGCTTGTCATAGTATTATGTAATTCATGTTGAGCGGTGTTATATCTTGACAACTTCCCATGAACTGATAGCGAATACCCAATAAAGTCACTGTAGTCATGTGAAGTAGGCCTAATCGGGATCTTCATCGCCTATTGACTTTGCATCAAAGACTCCAAGCCTCATGTCACGTTGGTCTAGGGGTCCAAAAGGGAAGGCTGTCTCGAACACTCGCGAACGCGCCAACAGCAGACCAGCAAAGATTTCACATTCACACTTCTTTATTCAAACATACGACAAATGAGAAAACGAACGGGAGTGGGGTAGGGTAAGCTAACTAATCTAGAATGAAAAGGATTCCCAAACTACACCCTCCCTCCTTACCACCTAAACCCGACAAGTCAAAGGGCAGGGGGGATACAGTGGGAAGAGGATAGGGGCCAAAACCTTCAAACTAAAGCATGACAAACGATGAGGAAGAGAACAAAACGACAGGAGAGAAAGGTCAAGACAAGAAGACAAGACACAACATGCGCTCGCCTCTCAACCCACACATCAATAACTTAGCAATGTCCACGTCCCGGGGTGGAAGGGTCCGGTTGGAAAAGGTCCCACGATGCCCGTTGGAATGTCCGAGTCAGAAGAGGTGGAGTGAAAAGATGGTGGCCCCTCCTTGGGGCCGACGATCCGCCCCTGGAAACACAGCTGTAGAACACCATAACTACTTGGACTCGCCGTGTTTTCTTTCCCTAAAGTAGAGGACAGTGGGTGAGAGGCCAATCGTTCGCAGAAACTCACACGCATCTACCCACTGATTCACCCGAGAAGAGGATAGCCAAGGAACCCTCTTTTATGAGCCAGAGAGGGGAAGAAGCCAGAAGAGTAAAGAAAGTGGAGAATATAGGACAGGTACGATGGCCACACACAAGGCACTCTCACACTTTACCTCCCCCTGTCCAGGAAAAACAAGTGGAAAGGGGGAAACATGGGGGGACTCCTAAAACGGTGCCACGCCCTCAAGATTTCAGAAAATACCTTTCCGCCTGCACCTAAAGAAAAACACTACGCACGCAACATCCAAAGGAAATGATTATTCCCACGCAAAAACCGGCTGGAATCTAATAAATTAATGT
This sequence comes from Conus canariensis, assembly GCA_033310375.1. Classification (NCBI taxonomy): domain Eukaryota; kingdom Metazoa; phylum Mollusca; class Gastropoda; order Neogastropoda; family Conidae; genus Conus; species Conus canariensis. Next base: position 9,948,719 of record CM065733.1, on the reverse strand, counting down.
CTTCCCACTATTTACATATGGAATGGTCATAGTCGTGTCGATATCGACTACTGCAACGCCTTCTTAACCCTTACCTCAACAGCTGGTGAAATAAGGGGTTCTGGTGGCCACGGCAACCTCGACCTCACGGACCGTCCCCCACGCCGACGGCTGCGGGTAGCGTCGTCGCTGACGCTGGTACCTGGCCACCAGACGTACCACCAGGACTCCAGGGAAGGGCGGTGGTAGTGACGGCACGAGCTGGAGGTGATGGGGAGGAGTTCTCACCCAACCTAGGGAGAGGATGGTATGGACAGCTCGGGTACTGCCAGGTGGGCGTTATGTTCAATATAGTGCAGTACCTTCGGCAGCGGCCTTCACCGAAGAAGGCGATCCTTAAAACGGGGACCCCGTCCCCGCCACCCGTCAAAGGATGTCGCAGGTGCCTCCAGCAACGAAGCCTGACCCTCGGCTCAACGATGACGTCGAGGGCGGAGGACACGGAGGTGATGAGCCTCCTGGATGGCTGCTTGTTGTTCCCTCGGCTGCTGTCCCTTCTCTAACTTCGTAAACACTTTCGTTCCACCTCTTCACCTTCGTGACGTAAGCACAGCTCACCAACAACAAACACACCCCCGATCGCTGGGTAGTGGTTGGTCGCCTACCGTCACGTGGGCTGGGTTCTAGTGAGCTGAACTGACCCTGCAACACGTGCTCCGCTTGGAATGCGGGACACTCACCGTGCCGCCACCAAGAAAAGGAGGGAAGGAAGACAAAAAAAAATAAATAAATAGTCAAAACATGCCACGGTTCTGTCAACCTGTGACACCTCACTTCCGCTGAAGTCGCAGCTTCTTCCAGAAGATGCGATTCAGTAGTTTATGAGTGAGTGGTTTTGAACCTATGGCCTACCCAACACCCCACACGGGTAAAGCCCACGAACGTAGGATAAAACTGTTTTTCTAGTTCGTGGGAAAAGCTTCATGAGGCGACACTCGAGCCCGAAGACCCCCCCCCCCCCCCCCCCCCCACACACACACACACACACACAATTCCCTGATAAATTCAGGTCATTGCATTCTGCATATAGTTTAGACTGGTGGGCTCAGCAACATGAAGAGTGCATTAATTAAGCAGAATGAATTCCTGTAAATGACAAAGAGACGAAATATGAAACCACCCCAACATTTCTTTTTAGCGAAACAAACAAAATGGGCAAAAGCAAAAACATGTTGGATTTGAAGCAAAAGATCGGGCTCTCGAGTAACAAATGCTCACAACAGACAATAAAACGGGCAAAACAATTCCTATAGATAAGAATTTAGCAATGTATTTGAAGAATTCAGTGCTCCAGCATATTTCTCTTGTTAGGCATATTCAAATCTCAAAATCATCCGCAAATACCAAAGTCTTTCATTATGAATTTCATAAAACAGATGAAGCGATCAGTATGACGTTCAGGTCTATTTCTGTTCGTGAACAGCGGGCTACATTTCAACACTCTCAGGTTTGTACTGTAAAACTTCAGTAATTTTTTTTTTCTCGTTTCCTAAAGGCATTCAGCGTGGAGGTAGAGCTCAACGCCCACACATCACAGTGATTATATTTGAAACAAATCTTTCCTCGTGAGGGATGTTTAAAGTTTCAACGATTTGAAAATGAAGTTTGTGATTCATCATCATAAACCCAGGAATTACGCAGCAGATGTTTCTGATCGCTGATAATTTTCAATCAAGAACATGTCTTTATATAATCTATCAATGCTGATATTTGTTTACCGTTTTAGTCTGAAAAACAAGTTCCGTATGTACTGATCTTTCCACAGTCAATCCAAACCAAACTGATATTTGAGACAATTTCTTTTGGCTCTGGCATCTGAGTTGATAACATTACGTTAATGTCAGCCAATACTGAATATACCGTAACACAGAATTAATACAAATAGGATATGTGTTGGTTTCTCCGTAGATATAATCATCGGGTAGTTGCGATTCAACTCCGAAAATAATCTTGAAAGCAATGTAGTAGGTGTGCTTGTTGTTGTTGTTGTCGTTGTTGTTGTTGTTGTTGTCGTCGTACCCTGGCTAAAAGACTCCAGGGATCATCCCAACAGCCGAAGTGCTTGAACACTATGGTACAAATGCGTCAGCTGGGGATGAGAACATGACGTGTGTGACCGTTTTTGATTACCCCGCCACATGGGCAGCCACACTCCGACTTTGGGGGATTTTGGAGACTGATAATGTTATGCTAGGAGCTTGTCACAACTGAAGGCAATCCCCCGCATAACTATGCAGAGCATAACA
>CM065733.1:9938934-9941434 GCA_033310375.1 Conus canariensis | reverse complement strand
TTCAGAAACAAACTTGATGAGAGAGTAAGGTGCATTTGTGGTTGTAGTGCCAGACGTTGACTGGATGTTTTCAGAAACAAACTTGATGAGAAAGTAAGGTGCATTTGTGGTTGTAGTGCCAGACGTTGACTGGATGTTTTCAGAAACAAACTTGATGAGAAAGTAAGGTGCATTTGTGGTTGTGGTGCCAGACGTTGACTGGATGCTTTCAGAAACAAACTTGATGAGAAAGTAAGGTGCATTTGTGGTTGTAGTGCCAGACGTTTCTTTCTCTTTTCCTAACGGAAGTGCCAGATTTCTGTTGTCATGCTTTCAAACTTGTGAGGACGGACTCTCTCTCTCTCTCTCTCTCTCTCTCTCTGTCTGTCTGTCTGTCTCTCTCTCTCTCTCTCTCTCTCTCTCTCTGTCTGTCTGTCTGTCTGTCTGTCTGTCTGTCTGTCTGTCTGTCTCTCTCTCTCTCTCTCTCTCTCTCTCTCTCTCTCTCTCTCTCTCTCTCTCTCTCTCTCTCTCTCTCTCCTCTTCAGCCGGAAAACCAGACTGATCTATTTTCCCAAGCTGCTGTGCCACGCACATTTCTGTTTCAAGAAACTCCTTTTCTCCACTACTTTCTTTCTGCTTCTCTATCTCGTTCCCTCTTTTGTCTTCCGCTCTTCTTCAAACCTTCTTTTCCACGGACTTCATTTCTCTGTGGTCTCCTTTAGACACAATGGGCTACTTTACCATCGTGCCCAAGGCACATTGTTAGATTAATTCATAAAGCAAGGCTGAATGCATGGAACACTAACTATCCTCATGGCATTACTTGTGTTTGCAGAGAAAAAATTTCTGTGCATCATCTTTTGTTTGAATGCTCAGTGTTGTTGACCTCGCTATATCAGGAGAAAAGTACTGAGATGAATAACTTTGATAATGTCAGTACTGTCTTGTATGGTTCATATGTTGCTGAAATTGCCATGGTTATTTCGCAATCACAGGTTGCAAAATTTTTTATAAAGATCAAAAATTTTGTGTACCACTAGGGTATTTCACTTATGTAAATATGCATAAATCAGATGTGGGTTTGAAAGTACTTACATGGATGGAAAGTTGAGTGTGGAGGTGGGGTTTTTTTAAGAGTCTAATACCATCTGACGATGAGAAGACATTAAATAAACCACTGAACTGAACTGAACATGAACGGCGCGACTTGTGACAGTGAGGAATACGATTCTGGAGGTGGAGAGAGCAGAGGTTTTCGATACATCTCTTAGGCTCGCGCTTCACCCAGACAGGATGGACACACTGACACGTATGTAGCAATCGGCTACCCCTACGTAGGCCTACAGTTCGGCCAAGACAGAGTGTTCCTGTAGTGTTCAGCTCTCTGTCTGGGCGTGATCGGGTTTAAGACTGCATTTTTCTAGTCAACAGCCCTTTACAGGGACATCATGACGGATAGGTCAAGGACGAATGAATTACCCTAAATTTAAAACGTGGCTTTAAAAATCTGCCCCATTCCCGGCAACCCCGCGCCCCATCCCCAGAGGAAAATCGTTTTTGATGAGACTGATTCTGAGCTGAGAATGAAACGTAAGTAACTGGTACGTGGGGGAGAGTGAGGGGAGAGGGGGTGGGTGGCGGTTCAGGAGGATTGAACCGGGTAAGCGTTTGTCCGCTCTCTGCCCCTTCGGGATCCAAAAGGTTTTCAAGGGGTAGCATACACTGTCAAATCAATTAAATGCTTCCGCCTTGGCTTAAGGCTGTGTCAGGCCAATTGACATAGGCTAGAACACCAAGGCTACCTCAAAATGTTGTTATGCTCTGCATAGTTATGCGGGGACTGTCTTCAGCCGTCTCCTAGCATAACATTATCGGTCTCCAAAATCCCCCGAAGTCGGAGTGTGGCTGCCCACGTGGCGGGGTAATCAAAAACGGTCACACACGTAATGTTCTCATCCCCAGCTGATGCATTTGTACCATAGTGTTCAAGTACTTCGGCTGTTCCGATGATCCCTGGAGTCTTTTAGCCAGGGTACGACAACAACAACAATTAAACGCTTGAGAGACCTGCGAAGATCCCTTTCTTCCATTAAGAAAGGGTGAACACCGTAGTCGCACCTTCTCGCCACGTTAATGTGGGTGTTTCCTCAGGGGGACATGGGGCAGGTTGTTTTCACTAACGCGGCACGGGAGCGGAATACTGGCGCTATATCAAAACTAGATCCCGGCCTCTCCAATCAAGGAAAGCCGCAGGCTAGACCAGTCCAGATGGAGGAGTAAGGCCCCCACCAAAATGGAAGGAACTGAGTGAAGGCCCACCGGCGTGTGGATACGCCCTGACACTGCTCCAAGCCTTACCCCAGCCATGGGTTAAATGGCAAAAGCATCCAGCCTGCCGAAGACGGAGTGTGTCAGCTACGGCGCAGGTCCTGGGGATAAATTAGGACACACACGCATCAACGATTATGGTCATGCGTCAGACTACCTTGTTGTCATGGCGTCGTCCCTATCAGCGACAACC
>CM065733.1:9933934-9936434 GCA_033310375.1 Conus canariensis | reverse complement strand
AAGAGATTCTCACTTATCCTGGCGTTCGAAATTTTGAAATATATTACGATTGTTTTGGTCTGAACTGATTCAAGGTTATACATGTACTACCAGAATAGCCTTTTTTTTTTTTTCATGTGCACTCGCACACTCTCTCTATATTACGTTTAAACTATTCAATCCAGCCTTATAAATAATAGAAAAGGTTTAAAAGCACAAAGAAAATCACAGAGCCTTCAAATGAAAAAGCAAATGAATTACAAAGAGATACAACGCGTTTCGACCTATTGAGTCTTCTTCAGACATGACAAACGACATTCAAAACAATGGAAACAAAGTCATTTATCCCTTCGATTTGTGTGTGCAGTAGCGTACGTGGGTAGAAAAAGCTGACAGTAGTAGTGATGACTCGAAAGTGCTTGCCATTGGTTGAGGAGAGACACGTTGCCATATGACAATGTTAACAAGATGCTGACGTCAGTGACGTGGACGATCTTGTGTCTAAATTATTTTTGACGATCACGATCTCGACGTGGGTTTAGATATTGTGAATGCCAACTATTGGACAGCAGAATATGATGCACTTCTCTTTTGCATCAAGGTAACAGCAAACGAAAGGTACAGTAAATGAACACAGAAAAGAACATTATTTTCAAGCCTGAATGCAAGGAAAATAATCATGTTGATTACCTACTACATGCTTAACGTCTCTCTTACACTTCCATCCTCTGACGGAACTGTCTGTCTGTCTTTCTTGGTAGAGAAAAGCAACTGAAACTAAGCTGGGGTTTAAACTCACATGATAACATTACTGCATGCTTTCGACTATTTGTGTGGTACTGTCACGAACATGAACCCCGATGTTGTAGAATTTCTTCTTCTTCTTCTTCTGCGTACACAGGCTGATACTCCTGTGGACACTCCCTGTATAGACAGGCAGGTATTAATCCAATCTGCCCAACAAAGGGAGTGGAGTTTTGTGTGTATGACCGTTTTTGTTTTTTTTATCCCGCCATTAAGGCAGCCATAGTCCAGTTTCGGGGAATGTGCATGCTATGTGTAACGTGTCATCCATACCAACGGCCAAACTGGCCTTCTCTTCCAAAAGTTGGTGATAGGATTTTACGTGTGTGCAAGATGTTATGCGTGAGTTCACAGACGGAACCTCGGTTTATAGTCTCATTCGAAGGACTGTATGGGAAGTGGAGTCAGAACCAATGTTAACTCCGAGGGAAAAATCCCCCTGTACCGAAATGGCTCGGCGGAGATTCGAACCCGCAACCCCAGGATAACTAGTCCGGCGCTCTACCACTGAGCTATTCCGGCCCCCATATTGTAGAATGAACCTCCATGGAAGAGAAGCATTTGCGATAACAGCTGCCATTTTGCTGAAGCAGTCAGAGTGGGTCCACAGATCGTTTAACAGCAGTTGTAATGAAGAATTCGTTGTATTTTAACAGCAATTGTAATGAAGAATTCGTTGTATTCTTGCTCTGCTTTGCATGCTCAGTTACACACTTGCTTGCTGATTATATAAGCGTACATTTTCAACGTTAATCATCATGTTGTCAACGACATAAATCGTACACCTGCTGATTATATAAGCGTACATTTTCAACGTTAATCATCATGTTGTCAACGTTAATCATCATGTTGTCAACGACATAAATCGTACACCTGCTGATTATATAAGCGTACATTTTCAACGTTAATCATCATGTTGTCAACGTTAATCATCATGTTGTCAACGACATAAATCGTGCACCTGCTAGTCAGGTCATGTTCATCACCCTGCCTCCCAACGGACGCAATTTCGAGGCTGCTAGCAAATTGGAAAAAAAAAAGAGAAGAAATATACAAATAAAAATCAAGCCACGTCCTACAACTTAAAGAAAGATTTAGAATTGCCCAATAACTCACAAAGGTTACACTCATGCCTTCATAACACAAAACACACACACACACACACACACACACACACACACACACACACACACACACACACACACACACACACAGGCGGGGGGGGGGGGGGGGAGAGAGAGAGAGAGAGGGAGAGAGAGAGCAAAGCAAAGCAAAGCAAAGCAAAGCAAAACGAAGTAAAACAAAGGACAAGCTGTACATGAAAAATGATAAATAAAAAAATAAGTAGAAGAAAAAAAGAAAGAAAGAAGGAAAGAAAACTATCCCTGTGGTAGTTCTGATGTGAGGGGGAGGGGTCTGTCCACAACCGACCTGCTGAAGCTCTGTGCACAGGGCGCGGAGCTCTCCCCAGTCTGAAAAGCGCAGTGTCTCCATCTGTCCGGCACTTCCAGGACTTGTCCATGCAGGGAGTGGGTCGGTGCGCAGCACTGCATTGGCGACGCTAGTTGGTGAGCGGATTTCTCTTTCCTTGTTCTTGTTTTCCCGATTTGTTTGGTTTGTTTGCTTGTTTGTTGTTGTCTTTAAGACCCCCCCCCCCCACTCCCCCCCCCCCTCCCCGCGGTACGTCGCAGCTCTGTGAAACCAGGCTGGCAGAGAA
>CM065733.1:9926434-9928934 GCA_033310375.1 Conus canariensis | reverse complement strand
TGTCAGTGTGGATGGTAAAATATCTATATAATGTACTACACTTTCATTCTATAGAAAGCATTTAAAAGACACGACCTTGGTGTGGATTCAGTTCATTTGCACAACACAGCATGATGAAAAATTAGCTTTTTTTTTTTCAATTGCCAAAGCATTCCTGTATATATACTGTGCACAAAAAGAAACGCATATTTTTTTCGCTGGAAATATTAAGGAAAATTTTGACAGAAACATGCCCCGTATAGCAGGGAACTCTGTCCAGTGTGAATAGTCAGACAATATGAATAGACATAACATTAGATTGACGTCTTATTTCTTCTGTGGTTGTAATATTTTGAATGCTAAATGACACATGAAATGACTGAAATAAAAATATGCGTTTCTTTTTGTGCACAGTATATTTTGCCGGTAAAAACTGATGTACAGATCAACAGCAATAATTATGTTTATGTCGACTATCTTGACCCAGTTTTCATCAGCCTTGAAAACTTCAAGGATGGATAGATAGATAGATAGATAGATAGATAGATAAATAGATAGACGGATGGATAGATAGATAGATAGACGGATGGATAGATATGTATATATGTGTGTGTGTGTGTGTGTGTAATGGTGTGTGTGTGTGTGTGGGGGGGGGGGGGGGGGGGCTGGGTGGTTAAGAGATGCTAGAAATAGTGCCAGAATTTGGAACCATAATGGCTTTTTGTCTCAGCTGCTTTATCGTGTACTTGTTTTATTAGAATTATTGTTTATTATTACTAACTGTGCTTTTTTTTTATTTTTTTTTTATAATGTCCGTCTGCTTCCGTTGCAGGACTGATTTGTTTGAGCGAAGAAACCATCACCTGGGGTACAGGTAATAATGTCGACTTCCAGCTTCTTCTAATGTTCCTCTCTTATAAAGCGCTTGATGGGGGATTTCATTGATATGTTCAGTCCTGGACCTTAGTTCACAACTGTCAAGAAGCACCTATCTCTCTGTCTGTCTGTCTAGTCTGTCTGTCTGTCTGTCTGTCTGTCTCTCTCTCTCTCTCTCTCTCTCTCTCTCTCTCTCACACACCACACACACACACACACCCACATACATGGACTTTCCAATTTACACACCTGCATCGCCTCACCGAGGCACACCCCCACCAGTGCAGACACTTCTACAGTATACACTTGCGTCCCTGAGAGATTCAATCTTTAATCTCAGTTAACCTCTGGTGTACCATGCAGAATCGAACTTTTGTGACATGAATTTGAAAAAAACAATTACTGTAGTCTGACGCCAGTTCGAGTGTATACGAGGAATGAGCATGGAATTTCCACAGCAACAAACTCGGGCCTTTCTCCAAATCGACCAACTCTGCAGCCACGTGCCAATCAACGCCTTCCGCTGCACGGGTGCATCGGTCTGCAAAGGGGACGTAATTAAGACTTTCCGCCGCACTGGTGCATCGTTCTGCAAAGAGGACGTAATCAAGGTTTTCCGCTGCACTGGTGCATCGTTCTGCAAAAGAGACGTAATTAAGACTTTCCGCTGCACTGGTGCATCGTTCTGCAAAAGGGACGTAATTAAGACTTTCCGGTACAGAGTGTTTAGGCAAGCTTGGGACATCCTTTTTGGGGGATGTTTGCTTGTTTGTTCTGTGAGGTTTGTGCTGTCATATCTATTAGGCGATTCGGTGTCGTAAGCAGCATTCCTTTGGAGATATGGGCGTGTTTTTATTTCATCATAGGAGCAAGAGTTATCCTACTTGTTTCTTATTTACTGTTTACTGTTCCCTGCCTCATTTTATGTTTACTTTCATTTTAATCAAATAGAGGTTACATGTATTTGTTTTTGTTCATCTATATACTTGTCTGACTATACTCAAGATCGAAAAGGCTGTGCCAGTCTTGAATAAATGTTGATTTGTATTTTTCATTTCTCTAGTTGTTGTTGCTGCGTAGATGTGTTCGACACAGGGTATATAGGCGAGCTTGGAATATATACTGTTTTGGGGTGGGGTGGGTGGGGGGGGTGGGGCGGGGCGGGGGGGGCTTGTTTGTTCTGTGTGCGGGGCGGGGGCGGGGGCTTGTTTGTTCTGTGTGCGCTCTGTGCTGTCATGACTGTTAGACAATTCGGCGTCGTAAGCAGCATTCCTTTGGAGATAGGGGCGTGTTTTTATTTCATCATAGGAGCAAGAATTATCCTGCTTGTTTGTTGTTTATTGTTCCCTGCTTCATTTCATAATTACTTTCATTTCAGTCAGATCGAGGTATCTGTATCTATTCGTCCATGTACTTGTCTGACGATATTCAAGAGGCTGTGCCAGTCTTAAACAAATGTAAATTTGTATTTGTTCGTTTTTCCATTTGTTGTTCCTATGTAGATGTGTTCAGTACAGGGTGTATAGGCAAGCTTGGAACATCCTTTTTGGGGGGATGTTAGCTTGTTTATTCTGTGTGCTCTGTGCTATCATATCTGTTAGGCGATTTGCTGTCGTAAGCAGCATTCCTTTGAAAATATGGGCGT
>CM065733.1:9913934-9921434 GCA_033310375.1 Conus canariensis | reverse complement strand
CTCTCTTTGCTTGTCTCTCTGTCTGCCTATTTGTTTATCTATCTCAGTGTCTCTCTCTCTAGCGTCTTCCCCCCCCCCCCTCTCTCTCTCTCTCTCTCTGTCTGTTTTTCTTTCTTTCTTTTACCCCCCCCCCTCTCTCTCTCGCTCTCTCTCTCTCTCTCTCTCTGTCTCTCTCTCTCTCTCTGTCTCTCTCTCTCTCTTTCTTCTCTCTCCCTCTCTCTCCCTCCCTCCCTCTCTCCCTCTCTCTGTCTCTCTCTGCATGCTTCTAGTCAGCTTTGTTTACTATTATTAGTGTTTATCAAAGACAGATTGGATTAATGGGCTTTTATGTTAGCCTAAGATCTTTATCCTTGTCAAGTGAAGTTTTCAAGTGTCATGTGTCAAGTGTCTCTCTGCAGTGTGTGTGTATGTGTGTGTGTGGGGGGGTGGGGGTGGGGGGGCAGTCCTGGCATAAGGCCAGGATGACTCCCCCCCCCCCCCCCCCCCTTCTATTTTTCAACTCCCCGGGAGTCAATCTGGATCAACATTTCTTGATCGAAACTCTACCCCCCCCCCCCCCCCCCCCCCCTCAGGGGTAGAGTTAAAATACGCTCGTGCCTAAACTAGGCACGTGCGTATTTTAATAGCAAATTGGTGTTCGGGAACTTTTGAAAATACCATTTTGCCGGCCATGAGGAGGGGGGCGGGGCGGGGATGGGGTGTCCAGAAACCCTGGAAACTTCCCCTACCCCTCTCCCTCCCGTTATTTTTTTATATGTTGGTGGGTTTTAATGAAATTTTGTATATAGAAAGCTTATCACACACAAATGGCACTTCCATGTAGTGTTTCAAAATCTGACCGTTAAAAACCGTTATTCTTGACATATTGTCCGATTTGGATGAAATTTGGTATGTACACAGGCTTTAGCCCAGTGAGGACTAAAATACCAGTTTCAAAAGTGTGCATCGGTTAAATAACCGTTAAAACCGTTATTTTGCCTTTATTTCTTATCTCACAAAGCACTTGGCTGATTTATAAGCGGTTTGGAAAACTGGGAGTACGTTTATATGCTTCGCATCTTGTTTTCTATTCTGTTTCTGCTAAAATGTGTGCACGTGTTTGCGTGTGTGTGATAATCTTCTTTTCTTTTCAACTTCTGTTTTATGATTTTTTTTACGAAACAGAAAAAGATCAAAAGCATCATCGTGTGACAAATACTCAAAAATAATCGCACTCACGCGCACAGACACACACACAGACACAACACAACACACACACACACACACACACACACGCGCGCGCGCGCGCACCTCCCCCTCTCCCCCCCCCCCCCCCCCCTTCCCTTTGCCCCAAGTATGTGATAATTTTAGGCTTCCAATTACTTCCAGTTGGTGCACTAAGATCATTTCCGTTTCCACTGCGCATCAGTTGGTCTCGATTAAAACGAAGGTGTATGCTTATTAAATGATGAACTCGTCCTAGTCTGAACGAATGGTGATGATGTTGGCTTGTTTCAGTGCGATGTTTCCGCACCGATGAGCCGTTTACCATCCCAATGCCGACCAGTAAGTTCCTTCACTTCTTCTGTCTCCCTCACACCTTTCCTCAGCCCCCTCTACCCCCCCCCCCCCCCCCCCCCGCCCTCTCCAATGGAGATAGGTGTGGGACAATGTGAAAGAACAAGAACATGTGTGAATTGCATGCACGTCACATCCGACAGATGCTTTACACATACCTGCTTTCGTTGTTCCATTTTTTTTTTTTTTTAGTTAGTAATGATGTGGGACGTACACTTTCATCTTTTTCTTTTTCTTTTCTTTTTCCTTTTTTTTTCTTCTTTCTTACTTTGTGTGTGTGTGTGTGTGTGTGTGTGTGTGTGTGTGTGTGTGTGTGTGTGTGTGTGTGTGTGTGTAACTTTTTCCAATGTGGACTACGAGGAGCGTTTGTGTGTGCATTCATGCGTTTGTAGGTGCGTTGTTAGTTATCAGTTTGTTGTTGAAAAGTTTACGTTTGCGTGGTGTCTTAATTGTTCATGCAAAGCGCCATGGGTTCACAAAAATATCAATCAATGGAAAAACCACGGGCGCTGTAAAACTGTTAATCATAATTACTTTTCTTGTTCGTGAAATTCACCGTAGGCGTCACATGGAACTTTGATGAGAGTGGGTTCATTTGTGTGGATCCGGAAAAAAGGGGAAAAAAAAGAGAAGAAAAAAAAAAGAAAGAAAAAAGATGAAAAAGGAAGAAAAAGAAAAACTGTACATGTTAATATGTTTTCAAACGACTATTTTACTGTTATTTCATATCCAGTTTCCTTTCTTTGTTTTTGTTTTGTTTCTATTTTGTTTCGGTTTGTTTGGTTGTGTGTTTGTTTGTTTGTTTTTTACTCTTACGTCCTTCAATCCAAAATCCCATGACACAGCCACACCCGGATCGCCTTCTCATTGTCTCGGAGTCGCTCACCAGAGAAGGCACTGTACTGCACCTTGATCAGTTTAGCTGTGTTTGGTAAGGCATATTCCGTGCGTGTTTTGACGAAGCACAGGACAGTACCAGCTACAAGTCCCGTAATTTGTGACACTAGTTAATTTCTCATGGAGCGAGGTTGTCTTAAAGTCGTGATAGGTCTACTTCAACTGGTGCAAAATGAAGAGACCACTAACTGACAAAAACTCTGCGAGTGTCTAAACGAACATTTTGACATAACAGCGCCCTCTTTGGGGATGAAGAAAGCCGCCATAGGCCAGTGCAACGACACGTCACACGCCACATTTAGGAATTTGCGTTAGAACATTGGATAATCCATGTAAGAGTTTTGAGGCTTACCCTAAATTTGAGCCAGCATTTAATGTTAAACTGTAAATTGATTAAAAGAACACACCCCCCCCCCCCCCCCCCCCCCCCCCCCCCCCCCCCCAATTATTTTCCTTGTTTTGGGGGATTTTCACCGATGAAATCACAAACAATCTTCAAATACATGACCTTCCCCTTAGTTGACGTCACATTTCAGGCCTTTGCACTCACCCGTGACCCTAACTTTGCACCAGCTTTAAGCACCCAAATAACCTGTGAAAAGTTTGGGGCGGTGGTACGCAGGAACTCTGTCTGACAGGAGCCGAGGCGTGGCGATCATGAGGCAGGCTGAAGATGGGCTGAAAGCGATTGACCAGACAAAACTGCCAGGAAAGCATAAGATATGGTGTCTACAGTTTGCCCTCTACCCGCGACTGGCATGGCCGCTGACAATGTAACGAAGTCGCCTTGTCGAGAGTTGAGATGATTGAGAGAACTTGCAATACCTACATCAGGAAGTGGCTTAGGCTACCTCGCACAATCAACACATCAGCCCTGTACAGGCAGAAAGGCGCGCTGCAGCTACCCCTCACATCCATCGTGGACATCTACAAGGCAGGAAAGATCAGGACAGTGATGATGCTGAGGGAGTCGAAGGACCAAGAGATCGGTGGCAAGCCACCGGATGTCAAAACAGCAAGAAAGTGGAAGGCAGAGCATGCAACCGACGAGATCATCTCTTCATGGAACATGGCGACATTGTCGGGCCAGCACAGACTGACAGGTTGGGGCTTGGCAACGGTGACTTCAGACCTTTCAGGAAAATGTCTCAACGGGACAGAAGAACAGCTGCAACAGGGCAGGTACGAAAGATTGAGGCTGAAAAGCAAGAAGTTCATCTCATCCAGTGTGCCCAGCAAGGACAGGTGACCGGGTGGGAAGAGCATGTAGTTGAAAGAAAGCTTGGATGGAGTGAGATCTGAAAGTGGAACACATCGAGACTCAGCTTTCTTCTCCGGTCCACCTATGACGTTCTGCCTTCGCCAGTGAACCTAGTCAGATGGAAGGTCCAGGAAGATGACAAGTGTAGGTGCGGCAAACGAGGAACCATGAAGCACATCCTCTCAAACTGCCACCTGGCTCTGAACAGATACACCTGGAGACACAACGAGGTGCTCAAAGTGTTCACCAAGATGGAGAAGGAGCAGGCGGAAGAGGGAAAATACGCTCCTAGGCCGCAGAAACACGGACTGGGCAAGATCGAATTTGTGCCGCAAGGAGGCAAGGTTCCTGACAGTAGAAAGAAACTCGTGGAGAGCGTGGCAGCAGAGAGTCCTCAGAAGAGAAGGACTCTCTGCTGCCACGCTCTCCACGAGTTTCTTTCTACTGTCAGGAACCTTGCCTCCTTGCCGCACCTACACTTGTCATCTGACAGAAAGAAGGCGAGTGAAGCCACAGAAGGTCAGAGCGGTGGTCAATGGGAGGTAGCAGCAGATCTAGAGGGCTGCAAGAGATTCTTCCCCATCCCAACAACGAAGAAGCCAGACCTGGTGATATGGAGTGAGGAAGAGAAAGAGGTGCACCTGGTGGAACTCACTGTGCCTCACGAAGACAATATCAGCGAGGCACACGAGCGGAAAGAAAATCGCTAAGAGACTCTTGTTGAAGAATGCGAGGAGGCGGGATGGAAAGCAACCCATTTCCCAGTCGAAGTCGGCTGCAGAGGTTTCATCGCGACTAGCGTCAGAAAGTGAATGAGAGTGGCTGGACTTGGTCCGAAGAAAGGGAATGCCATGACAAAAGCCCTACAGGAGACTGTTGAGAAAGCAAGTCATTGGATCTGGCTGAAGAGAGAGGACACACGCTGGTGCGAGTCCTGACGGTTGACAGAAAAGGCATACAGTCAAACTGGCAAGGAGACCTCACATCGGTGAGGGGGTCGGTGCGTCATTACAGCTGTCGAGAGGAAGAGCCCAAAACAGCGACGCATTCTCTCCTGATGATGTCCACGCCAGAGTCCGGTCTACGGAGCTTTTGACTGTCACGCAGCACAGGTAGCTGTTTTCGTCCATCATTCCTTTGATTTTAATCTGTTTGCTTGGAACTACCTGGCTTGTGCCTTGATGGCCATATGAAAGAAAATGAGGAAAATCAACTTTCAGACGCAATAACAATTATCAAAACAGTCTAATTACGCCAGTCTATAAATACTCGACTGCTTAAGCAAGGCCCTGGCGCATTAAGCTTTGACGTGCAGCCAAAGTACCCGTGACTACCGATGTTGAACAGTGAAGTTCCGGCAAGTATGGATATGAGCACGAATAGAATCCAAATCATAAAGGCAGTGGTTGACAGGACACAGAATTCTATGTGGACATATAGACAGAAGTATAGGTAGATATTTTTTTAATGATAATCAACGGGTAGTATTGATTATGATGATGCAGTTTAGGTATCATTATGGGTCCGAGATAACATGAAATGCTTGCATACTACCCTTTCCATAGTTTTATATTTCGGTTTCGGACAGGCCCGGATAATACAAACACATGCAGTGTTGACCAGGAAATTTAAGCGACACTTCCGGACATGCATCTGTTGAGCGAATTAAACTCCGTCCCAGTTTTCCTGTGTGGGTCCAGTTCTGGGTAGTGGCCAGGTGAATTTTGTGGATCAGTTTTCGTGCATGCATACGGTCTTAAGATATTTTAAGACTTTATATAGATATTTACCCTGCGATCAAATCACGTGCACGATCTAGCCGATCACGGATACCACATAAGCATGATAAGGTGGTCACTCTATAAGTAACCTTGTGTGTGTTGTGTGTGTGTGTGTGTGTGTGTGTGTGTGTGTGTGTGTGTGTGTGTGTGTGTGTGTGTGTACTAAAACGTTTTCTGTTTAAATTGACAAATGAGAATGAAGCCGATGATGGAATTCCATTATGGTCAGAGAATGTATGACAGGACAGTACTGTACGATTCCTTTCATAATATTTTCCGGCGCTAGCCAGGCCCGAGAAAAACAGACACCTGCTGCGATGGACAAGATATTTGAGCAACACTCTCGAGACGCATTCATTCAAATGGATGAACCTCAAAGATGTGATTCCACTGTTCCCATCTGAGCTATAGCACACTCGGTTCTGGGTAGGGGCCGGCCCGAACCAAAACATCCCACACACGAATACCTTGGATGAGAATCGAACCCTCGACTTCCCAGCCTGCAGGTGCGCGATACTAATTACTGCACCAGAAGGGGCCGGAATAGCTCAGTTGGTAGAATGCCGGCCTCGCAATCCAAGGGTTGCGGGTTCGAATCTCTGCCGGGCCGTTTCGGTACAAAGGGATTTTTCCCTCGGAGTTAACATTAGCTCTGATTCCATTTCCCATACAGTCCTTCGAATGAGACTATAAACCGAGGTTCCGTGTGTGAACGCACGCATAACATCTTGCACACATGTAAAATCCCATCACCAACTTTCGGAAGAGAAGGCCAGTTTGGCCGTTGGTATGGATGACACGTTACACATAGCATGCACTTTCCTCGAAGATTGAGTATGGCTGCCTTAATGGCGGAATAAAAAATGGTCATACACACACTCCACTCCCTTTGATGGGTAGATGGGATTAGTGTCCGCAGAAGTATCAGCCTGCGTACGCAGAAGAAGAAGAAGAAGAAGAAGAAGAAGAAGAAGAAACTGCACCAGAAGATCCGTTCAGCCGTTTTTGAACTATTATGTAGACAGACGGAAGAACAGACAGACGACTCGTTTTCTTTAACGAGAGAGAGAGAGAGGAGAGAGAGGAGAGAGAGAGAGAGAGAGAGAGAGAGAGAGACAGAGACAGAGACAGAGACAGAGACAGAGAGAGAGAGTTCTTGTTCTGTGGGAAGGGGTTACGAAAGGGACTCCTCATCACTCTTGCTCGATTCACAGTGGTGGGCTTTGGCAGCTCTTTCCGGACGACCACGTCGGAAGTGTCGCACGCGCTGAACGTGACAGGAATCAACAGGTTCACCATCTCGACGACGGCCTGCAGCAACGTGTACATCAAGGCCACGGAGAGTTTGGAGGACCTCGTGAATGACGACGACAAGTTGGGTGGCTTTGTCCTCACAATACGACTGTCGTCATCCTTGATCACTCTGTTTGACTCCAACTCGGCGACCTTGTACACGACTAATTCGCCGTTCGGAAGCGATTTCATGTGCTCTTTTGAAACTATGTGAGTGGCTTTCATTGTATGCAGTTGTGTAAACGGTTATTTTCAAGCCTGTCAGTGTGTGTGTGTGTGTGTGTGTGTGTGTGTGTGTGTGTGTGTGTGTGTGTGTGTGTTGTTGTTGTTGTTGTTGTTGTTGTTGTTGTTGTTGTTGTTGTTTTAATCATTGTTGTCATTGTGTGTGTGTGTGTGTGTGTGTGTGTGTGTGTGTGTGTGTGTGTGTGTGTGCTGTTTTAATCATTGTTATTCTTTCGCACAGAGCTAGTCAATATCATTTTTTCGCGACACGATGAGAGAGAGACAGAGACAGAGAGAGACAGAGAGAGACAGACAGACAGACAGACAGACAGACAGACAGACAGACAGAAAAAGAGAGAGATAAAAAAAATGCACGCGCACAGGCGCAGAGAGAGAGAGAGAGAGAGAGAGAGAGAGAGAGAGAGAGAGAGAGAGAGTATGGGAGCATACTACCTTCATATGCTTGCGAATTTCCCATTGTATTCCATC
>CM065733.1:9821434-9908934 GCA_033310375.1 Conus canariensis | reverse complement strand
CACCGAGAACACTGCGAACACCCCGAACGTCCTGATCACCCCGAGTGTCCTGATCACCCCGAGCGTCCTGATCACCCCGAGTGTCCTGATCACCCCGAGCGGCGTGATATACCCGAACATCGTGTCCACACAGGACACTGCAACAACCCAGGGCAGTGTGACCACCCCATCTACCACCTCCCAGAACACAGGTATGTGTGAATGTGTGTTGGGAAGGAGTGTGTGTGTGTGCGTGCGTGCGTGCGTGCGTGCGTGCGTGCGTGCGTGCGTGTGTGTGTGTGTGTGCGCGTGTGTGTGTGTGTGTGTGTGTGTGTTGTGTGTGTGTGTGTGTGCGTGCGTGTGCGTGCGTGCGTGCGTGTGTGTGTATGCGTGTGAGTGGGTGGGTGGGAGGGAGGTAGGGGAGGGGAGGGGGGGCAAGAAAAGTATGGGGAGGTCTGTTTTCAGTTTAGCTCATGGTCTGTGAGTAAAAGTGCACGCAGAGAGAGAGAGAGAGAGAGAGAGAGAGAGAGAGAGAGAGAGAGGAGAGACAGACAGACAGACAGACAGACTGACAGACAGACAGGATGCGATATGATTTTAATCATTTGCTCATGTCCCGTTGCATGGAAACACCAGCCTCCATGGTCTAATGGATACGGAATCAGTCTCCTAAGCCAGGGATTGTAGGTTTGTGTCCCATTAGAGGTGACTGTATTTGTTTGTTTACTTTTTATTTCAATTCTTATGCATTGTGACCTCATGGGTTAGCAGTCGTGGTGTAGTATCTTTACGAACGAGTCAACAGACAGCTAAACCATGTAAGCAAAGAGAAACACGAAAAGAAAGCTAAGCAAGAACAAAATCACGATGTTCAAACAATTTAGAGAATGCAGAACTTCATGCACTAAAGTTCTCAGAATTTAAGAAGAAAAAAAAAAAAAGAAACAAAAGAAGAAAAAAATAGAAAGAACAAAAATAAGGATATATCTCGTACATCATCTGTATAAATGTCATGAATATCTTTCTATTCATATAAAGTCTTTTCAGTAGCAGCGACATGGGAGGGTGTGTGTTCTTTCTATTCATATAAAGTCTTTTCAGTAGCAGCGACAAAGGAGGTGTGTGTTCAAACAAAATTAATCCTCTAGACTCCAGGGCACTGCGGTATATTCTATATGTCATTTATCTGGATTTTGTGAATATCTATCTTGATATCTAAATAGATTATCTTTTTTTTATCTTTTTTTTTTTTTTACCCTGTTTTGTCATCTGTGCCACTTCAGGGGCATTAACCCCCACGCTAATCGTGTTGCCTCCCTTTCCACAGCCACACTCCGGCTTGTCCCGCTGCAGCCCCAGCAGCGGCAATCCTCAGGGAGCAATCAGTGTCAAGTCGTCATGAGGCAACACACCAGAAAAGACACTGCGCCACCGCCGAGTCACCTGATGATGTCCAGTGGTGCCTGTTTTAATCCAACAAACGCAGGACACCACTTAGTAGGCTCCCTAGTGACAACACTAACTGTCTAGTTGCAGAACCAGCGCGCGTGAGCGTTCCCCTCCGAAGGGCCTCACCCCATTAATCCAGCATCAGTTGCCGTAATGTGCTTTCAGTAGAGGCGATATTTGAGAGTGTGATTTCATGCCAACTTTAGTCCTCTGGATTCTAGTAGACGGGTAATCACTAAAACAAAACAAAACAAACTGGTAGAGTGCACACATGTCGTGAAAGGGCATGTGAAAGTTCACCCATTAGGTGTAGAGGTCAAGAAAGATTCATTCCGTGAAAGTATCATACTTGCTCTGGTTAGGTGAATACACATACAGGCATATTTCTCCTGAACTTGCACGTTCAACTGACTTTTACACAAGTATTGTTCCATCGTTTATATCATGGATTCTTTTCGCAGTCAGCCCTCCCCTCTATTTCCCCACAAAATAAAGAACTGGGGCTGTACATTGAGAAGTTTTCTTTCCCTTGAAACACCTGAAAATATTATTCCCAATGTTCTCGTCACAACGTCAATCACATGTCCACCATACCATCGACAGTTATTTGCACTATAGTATGGCTTAACAGACATACCATCGACAGTTATTTGCACTATAGTATGGCTTAACAGACATACCATCGACAGTTATTTGCACTATAGTATGGCTTAACAGACATACCATCGACAGTTATTTGCACTATAGTATGGCTTAACAGACATACCATCGACAGTTATTTGCACTATAGTAGGCTTAACAGACATACCATCGACAGTTATTTGCACTATAGTATGGCTTAACAGACATACCATCGACAGTTATTTGCACTATAGTATGGCTTAACAGACATACCATCGACAGTTATTTGCACTATAGTATGGCTTAACAGACATGAAAACTGTGTACTGGGCTGGTACTCACATCTTTTCATATGACCTCGGAGCTATCTGCGAAAGTTTGTCTTAAACAATTTCCACTGTGATTTTCCCCCCACAGAAATGCGATCCTGGCTGTTTGAAAAGATTCAGGTGACGGACTCCCCCCATGTCTTCATGACCTTATCGGGTCAGCGCAGCAACGTTGATTGTGGCAGACAGTGCACTCTGCAGCCACTCTGTTCGGCGTTTCAGTACGACCCACTTTCTACCGCCTGTGATCTTCTGCAGCTGTCCAATGCCTCTTCTGTATGGGGTGCATCCACCACACAGGTTTTTAAGCTCCTTTGAGAAGATCATCACTTGATCAAAATATTAAAAAAAAAAAAAAAAAAAAAAGCTTGAACAGGTTTATTATGAGTCTATCGTTCCTTTGATTAATGTTTCTCGGATTTAAAAGTGAGTTTTCCTTGCATTTCTTTTTTAGCCTAGGCACTATATTCTCACCTTTGTCTCTGCGAGTGTCTGAATTTAACATTTCACCGTCTGGATTCAATTACAATAATGGCACTGAAAGCGGCACTGAAGAGGTAGAAGTCCTAAACCCAGGAGTAGGACGCACTGAGAAGGAGAAAGGTGGGTGGGGGAGGGGGGGGGGGGTAGAAGAGGGGATGCCAACAAACATTCTGTGAAGTGAGATGGCCAAGGAAGCTATTCACCACTCCAGCCCACTAAAATGAACCACAAAAACACCGGGTCAACTGAACATGACGGGTGCAGGACACCGTGCCAACCCCTACACTATCCATCATGCTTTCCCAGACACTGACCTGCGCCGTCAGGCAAGGCACAGGCTTTTACTGATGACCCCCAAAAGCCTTGTACAATTAGCTTCCGGCAGACAACCCGAGAATGGGAGGAACATCCAGAGAACGGACAATTCTGACCACTACAGTCGATGCCAAGAGCTGTCTTCAACCCAGCCAGACAATACTGCCTGAGCACTACACCGTGTGCTTACTGCTGGGCCAATCACCATTTCCATCACCAGGACCTGTTGCTGATTTACCAGCATTAAGACAGACCACATCGTTACCTGTGCTCGAGTTTCAAGTCAGGATGTGTGATATTTGTATTTGTGACATACCTGTGGTATGCCTGTCCTGGTGACTGCGACCACTGCTTCAGATTTCTAGAAACTGCCCTGTATGGTGAACGACCATAAATCAGGTATACAGATTTATGTGTGGCAACCTATACAGCACACATGATTTTATCAAATACTAGCTTCTCGATTCACAAACTGACATTGTATCAACGTTGGACTTTAGATGTGGTATTGAAAAGAAACATTTTTCATAATAGCTATAAAGCTCGATGAAAAAGGCTCTGTAGCTGAATTGTTCACGCAGGTAAGCAAGTCATCTGTTTGATCATCTGCTGGTTTTCATCCAGCACCCATTTGCGCCGAATATGAGAAGATGAGTGGTTGCTCATTCTTCGTTTCATTGTCCTAAATGTTGTTTGTTTTTGCCTGAAGAAGACCCAAGAAGCGGAAATGCATCGTGTTTTGTCCTGTAATCTGTTTCTCTGTATTGTCTTGCGGAACTAATATCCTTTTTTTTTTTTTAATTTGCTTCAATTTTTTTCCCTCAGTCACCTCGCTTTGAAACCAAATTCTTTTTAGTAATTAGCGCTTACTATTGATTTCAGGGTAGGCAGATTTATCAATTTCTGGCCATTTATTTTCAGAGAACCTAGTTCAAGGTTTTTGACGTCCTATGGGCAAAGTACATTTTTTCGAACTGATCCTGTGTGTTAACCTGATGATTCTGTTACCAGTCAAAATGGTAGCCTAACCAAGGCCAGCTGGCTGCCGGTGTTCATACATGCAGAGAAGATATCCTTTGGATGTTTTCATACAGAAAGCTGTGTTGACATAAGAAATCTTAATGATCTTTTTAAAATGTCTCTGAAGATTCAACTAATGTTCCCTCATGAGTCATTGGGCAGTCCTCCACCCTGTTTTCTTTCGTTGATCTTGTGCTCTTGAGCCAAAAAGACCTGGCCCTTCACATGTAAATGCCAGCGAAGATTGACCCTGATTATGACAAAGTGGGGAGGGTGGAGGGAGGGGCAAAGGTAGAATGTAGCCAGATGCTACAATTTATCTGCACATGCGCTTTCCAGAATTCCACCCTAGGAGATGACAAGTGGTCCCCTGAGTTACCTCCCTTATTCAGAAAATGCTTTTGAAACTAAAATCTTTTGACATATTAATTTTTCAGAACCCATAAAGGTGTTTTGATTAAAATCCACAGAAATTCTGCGTTTCTTTCATTATACCGATATTCAGTGCTGATTTTTCCTTAGTTTTTACTACAACGTTCATGTTGTGATGCATGGTTGTTGAACACACATGCAACCTGATTCTGAGCACAGTTGGAACCAAAACTGTGCCCAGCTTGAGACGTACTATATCAATGAACAGTCGGAGGTAAAGAAACAAGCCAGGTAAGCATGCTGATTCAACTCCAGCCCTTGACGAAGGGGGATTATCCAGCTGCACCAGAAGATTCATGATACTGACCAACCCAAACAGATGATCCCCAAAAGTGACTTAATGGTGACCCAAATGAGATGATCCCCAAACATGACCGATTTGCAACCCAAACGAGACAATCGCTGAACTTTACCACCGGATGAGACAACCAAATGCCTTTCTAGGTCCTGCTAGGTGAGGTAGTGTGTATGGGCTTCCCAGTGCGGAGGCTGTTGGGGGGTAAACACTTCACTGGTGTCAGAAGTGAGACCAAGGTTGTCAGAGGCTTTATTCAATGAGGAGGCTCACCCAGGTCAGCAAGAGGGGCGAGATGCCACCAAACAGCCGTCGCCACATCAAATTGCATCTTCTGCCTCCTGTGTTGCCAAGTGTGAAGTCTGCCAGTTGTCAATGTAAATGTGAGCAAGTGCTGGAATCTGAAAGTTCCTTTGGTCAGTGTTGCTTGGATCTTGAAAGAGACACTGGAAAAAGAAGAAACCTTGATCATCATTTTTGTGTCTTACTTGTGTGACTGCCGTCTTCTGGGCCCTGTTTCTCCCGACGCCATCTGTACCCTTCATCTCAATGCCACCTCCACCACCTCACGTCTTGTTCTGTTGCATGGGAATCAGTTTAAAAAATCATTTCTATTGTTCATCTTGTAAATGTGCTTGAAATTTCTGGTTGCCATAATGCTTAGATTATGTAATATAATCAATGGATTATAAGTAAATGCATTGCACATAATATACTTCTATTTCCTGTTGACCACATCCCCACCCCCACCTATTCGGACTGCATACGGCATATTTGCTTCAAGTTATTCATTTGCAGTGTTTTGCTCTTGATTTGATAGTCAGTGTTGGGATTGACACTTTGGTGTTCGATTCTAACTGCTAATCCAGAGTGATTGTTATTAACAACATCCCATTGTAAACTTTGGATGGTAATTCTAAGTGTCGTCAATATGTTGTGATTTGGGATAAGAATTAATGTTTTCTGTTGATTTCATTTTTATCCCAAATATTAATATTTTCAATTCATCAATTAACAGAGGGTTTGGAGATACTGAGTATGGTTTGTGGGAAGGCCAGGAATACAGAAATGGGCATTGTGCAAATAATTTTCACCAGAAATATAATGTACATGCTTGATTCGCATACAGAAAATGCGAATAGATACATAACATGGTGAATAGTTTTATAAGAAAAAGTACAGAAATTGGTGTTGTACAGTTCAGTTATGCCAATTTTCACAATGGGATACCCTCCCCTCTGTCTACTCCGACTTGGAAAAACAAAATGTGGATTAAAAAACAAAACAAAACAAAAAACCAGGTGGTCCAGCTGATTGGCAGTTCAAAGGTAAGAAAAGAACCCAAACAAGGATAGATGTCTATTGTGCTTTTTGTGAATTGATAGATGTCTATTGTGCTTTTTGTGAATTGCTACAGCCTTTTACTAAGACTGATAACTGCCTATCTGTGGATATTGGACTATAATTATCACATGCGAGTTGATATACATGCTGATTTTATATTATCAGTTTGTTGTAATTTTGGATGATAGTTGTTACAGTGTTGAGATTTTGGATTCTTATTATCGCAAATTTGGTGTGATTTTGGATTATAAGTGGTCTATTGTGATTGTAGATTTTAGTTATTGTGACACTTGTGTGATTTTTTAATCTATCACAGTTTGCGCTTTTGGATTATAAATGGTCAGTTGTGATTGTGGGTCATATTATCACAAGTTTGCTGTTGTTTTAGATTGTAACTCATATGCAGTACTTGTGGATCATAATTCTCACAGATGATTTTGCTAAATAATTGGTCTGTTATGTCTGTGGATCTTAGTCAGTCTTGTGTAATTTTGCGTAACTGGTCTGGTATGATCATGGATCACACATCTGTTGTGATTTTGGATTATGGCTGGTTTGTTGTGATTGTGGATCCTGATTAAATCTGGAGTGATTTTTGGACTGTGATTGTTGTTTAAGTCCCAACAATTCAGTTTGTAATTATTGCCGATGTGTTGCAGTCCTTATCATCACCACAGTGCTGTACATTTAGATTCTGATTATCACCAATTTCTGTTATCTTAGACTAGACATATTGGCACTCCAATGCCATCTGCTATTGCTGGTCTGTTCTGACCTTGGATTACCATTGTTTATTGTGAAGAGTTCTCCCTGGGATGCCAGGGGGCTCTTTCAGTGAAAATTACCTCCCCATCTTCTTGAAATTCCATTCCATGTAATATCCTCTTTCTCTTTTTTTTGGGGGGGGCTGCCATCCTTTGCTTTTCCACCTTTGTATCACTTTCTTCTGTCCTTATTCTAGATGGCATTTGCTTTTTTTTTTTTTTCAATAATTTTTTTTTTTTTTTTGTTAAAGAATTTATAACATGCAAGCGTTTTTCTTGTAATCTGATGACCAGGTAGTGTAGCTGTACACGTAGTCACTACTTGACCATTCTGCAGCATCAGTTTGTTCATATGCCTTATTTCATTTTTATTGCATGGGGGCCGGAACAGCTCAGTTGGTAGAGCGCCGGACTCATGATCCTGGGGTTGCGAGTTTGAATTTCGGTACAGGGGGATTTTTCCCTCGGAGTTAACATTGGTTCCGACTCCATTCCCCATACAGTCCTTCGAATGAGACTATAAACCGAGGTTCCGTGCGTGAACGCACGCACAACATCTTGCACACACGTAAAATCCCATCACCAACTTTCGGAAGAGAAGGCCAGTTTGGCCATTGGTTTGGTTGACACGTTACACACAGCATGCACCTTCCCTGAAGATGGAGTATGGCTGCCTTAATGGCAGGATAAAAAACAAAAACTCCACTGCCTGTCTATACAGGCAGTGTCCGCAGGAGTATCAGCCTGCATACGCAGAAAGAAAGAATTTTTATTGCAATGAAAGTGGAGTTTTTTCCCAGTCCAGTTCTTGACAGTGTGTCGACCTTCCTGAAAGGGGCCTGTGTGTAGTAGGTTCCAGCATCCTAAGACTAAAAAACAGTGAATCATGGTAAACCTTGTGATATGGATTCTGTTCACCGGCACCAGTCTACTGACAACTTTAGTCTGATCATAAACAGTGTTATTCTTATTGTAACCAGTCTCTTTCCTGAAGAATGAATTATGTATTTGTTGAAAATTCACTCACTTGTTTCATATTGTGTATTGAATGAGCATTACCATGCATTTGGCCAGTCGTTTGTGGTAACTGAATTCTAACTTTTGCCTTCTCTCTGTGGTTTTGAAATGACAATCAAAATCTTCTGTTAGTAGTGGTTGTAGATACTTAAGCTCGAAAGTGAAACCTATTTATCAACATTGCAAATTAAATGTAATGCTTTATTTGATGACATCAGCCTCGAAAAGTATGTAAACAATACTTGACAGTAAGGAGCTGCCAAAGTTTGCTGGCTTCAAAAAAAACAGTTTTAAACTTCTTCACAGAAACAAGCGCCAAAGTTTGCTGGCTTCAAAAAGCAGTTATAAAATACTTTGCAGAAATAAGTGCTAAAGTTTGCCAACCAAAAAAGCAATTCTAAAATACTTTGCAGAAACAAACGGCTTAAGTTTGCCAAGTGCAGATTTTTTTTTTTCTTTTTTTTTTCTCATTTATTTCATTTTTAGAGCAGACCAAGTTGACAGTTATATTTAACGGTTACATCATGTGTTTAGAAAGGAGAAAAATAAGGGGCATGTGTACTGGTTTCCACACGAAACTGGTGATTCAATTCCTCAGCTGCTTGAAAATGGGGAGTTTGTATTATACTCCCTGTTTGGCTAGTATACTTACCATGTCAGACCATAGCATTCCACGGCAGTTAATCAGCTCTGCCAGGCCGAGATTTTTTGTGGCTAATGCAGTAATAAGACCATCACGTGACGTCTGTCTGTCTGTCTGTCTGTCTCTCTCTCTTTGGGAAAATCTGAGGAAAAAAAAAGAAAAAAAAAAAAAAGAAAGAAAATAATTAAGTATTAAGTCCTTTGTTTCATTTATGTTGTTCTCTTTGTATAAGCAGCGCATGATCAGTGTGAGAGTGCCAGTACACCACACATTAGAACATTAATAAACCCAGACATTTTGTATCAAACACCAAAACACTAAAATCAGCAAGACTATGTCCATTTGTAAGAGCACATACAGACTACGCATGGTGTGAAAGGGACTGCTTGGAGAAAAAAAAAAGGAAAAGAAAAAAAAAAAAAAAAAAAGAAAGAAAGAAAACTAGTAGTGGAAATTACTTTTTTTCTTTTTTTTTTTTTTTTTTTTTGCTTTTTGGTTTTTTTTGGCAGATGAAGAGGAGAGTGTGAAGCACCAAAAAATGAAGAGGTGGATTTCGGCCTTAGGGGAAAAAAAAAGAAAAGAAAAAAAAAATCACCGCCTTAGGTGCTCCATTGATCCGATAACTGATGCCA
Source organism: Conus canariensis (assembly GCA_033310375.1). NCBI lineage: Eukaryota > Metazoa > Mollusca > Gastropoda > Neogastropoda > Conidae > Conus > Conus canariensis. Next base: position 9,899,611 of record CM065733.1, on the reverse strand, counting down.
CAGGAAAAAAAAAGGGAAAAAGGGAAAAAAAGAAAAAAAAAAAAAAAAAAAAAAAAAGACCATCACGTGACGCCCACACTACTTCCGCCAGGGAAGAAGCCGGTGTAAACTTCCTGTTCCTCATTCAACGAGGCCTATGCACAAGGTAACCCCGAGAACCATAGCACTAGCGGGGAAGGTAGGGAGGGCATTAGAGTCTGACATGGTAAGTATACTAGCCAAACAGGGAGTATAATACAAACTCCCCATTTTGGCGTCATATACTTTACCATGTCAGACCATAGCAGAATTCAAAGGAATCGGAGGAGGGCTTAGTGCCCTAATGGTTCTTGGGGTTAGCAGAGGAATAGATATGGCTGCGTTAGCCGCAAAAGAAGTCCCTAGAACCATCAGCCCTGGTCATGCGGACATCCCTAAAATAAAGGCTTATGAAGGGATTTTCCGGATGCCAGTTGGCTGCCTCCAGGATGTGGTGCAAGAGGACAGAGCGCTGGATCGCTGTGGATATGGCCAGCGCCCTGCCCTCATGGGCACGGGGAGATAAGACGGGGAGATCGTTATACGCCTGGGCGTAGGCCGATCTGCCCATCTAGGAAGCATCTAGAGAGGACTGGGAGAAGCGCCTGGGGCGCGGGGTTCCCAGTAGCCCCGAATGGAGCCAGCCGAAAGCCTAACAAAGAATATAGGAGAGAGAGGAATTACCTATCTGAAAATTGGAGGGCCAGATGGAGGAACAGAGTTGAGCCCAGGAGGCCATCTCTCCCCTTGGAAAAGGGCTCACCCTGTGGGGGATTGGGAATGGAGGGAAGGCGTATGTTATGAGGCCAGACCAGGGAGGGTGAGCCACCCTGGGCCTGAACACTGTTCCCCACTGGACCGAGGGCCAGCCTGCTGAGGGTCCCTTCAGTGAGAAGGAGGGGCCCCGCTATGTGTGTCGCGCAGAGGGTGAATCCCCGCATGGCAACAGTGGAGGGGGGCCTCTATTCAGAGGGAGAGGCTGAGGGAGCGAGCCCCCCCCCCCCCCCCCCCCCCACCTTTGTTGACATAACAAGGCACCGAAGTGTTGTCTGAGGGCAGGAGAACAAGTCGGTGTGAGACCTGGGGTTGGAAGCGGGGGAGGGCAAGCCTGCCCGCTTCCACTTCAGGCCGTTGATGTGGAGACGGGCCGACAGAGCGTCCCACACTGTGCGTCCCACACTCCCGAGGTATGAGGGTTCTCCAGAGGGGAAACAGCCCGAGTTGGAGGGGTAGTGTAGAGGTTGAACTAGTGCCACTCTCCCTACCCGTCCGCTTGAAAAGACAGGAACATGAACACGCATGTATTTAAGATACTGAGCCATGTGCTTTTTGTGGCCATAGTCAGCATGAGTGTGTGGTTTTTGAGCCCATAGATGCCAAATGAGGCGATCTTTGGCACACAGAACATAGAACATAATGTTGTTTTGGGGATCCTTAGCAACCAGTACTGCTTACCTTGACCCAAGGATCCTGAAATGCACACTTTCCTGACACGTCGATTGCCTTGAGCACCGACGGGAAAATGGCGGATGTAAGTATCGCATCTTCACGCGAAACGAGACTATGGAAAACTAGGACGAGACCTTGAGAAAAATCAATACTTCAAGGTGAGCGTCGTCTGCTAGGCTAGGGCCGTTTGTCGGAACCCATTGCGAGCAGATTTCAGTGTAAGTATCGACTGCTTCCCAGGTTTTCTGGAACCCCGATCTTGCCAGACAAGACATAGGTAGCGTCTGTGTGATGGGAGTATAAGGATGGAGTCCCCCATGGGCGACTCCCCCAGTCACCTCCGGGACCGTGTCTGCTGGCCGAACCGAAAATTGTGTTGGGGAGGTTTCGGTTTCGGCCTAGAGGGGATATTAGGGCGCTTGGCGGGCCGTGCGGTGTGGGCAGGTGACTGCCTAGGAGGGTTTGAGCAAGAGTACGTCTCCTGGTGTCACAGTCGAATAGTCACTGAACCGCGACTGGACCTGCCCAGGGATGCACCGCAAGGCCGACTTGAGCGCCTGGGAGAGGATGGACCGTGACAGCACGGCATCTCTCCCTGCCAAAAGGAGATTGAAATGCGTCCTGGCTGCGCTGCCCGCTGCAGCCGACAGGTGATCCGAGATCTTGTAGATCAAGATCCGCATCAATGGGTCGCCGGAAGGGCGAAGGTTGCGTCTCCTGGTCTGTCTCCTGAGTCATCCGGGGACCCAGGGACGGCACCGTCCTCCTCCAGCCAGAGTTCTGCCATCCGCTGCAGGAGCATGTCCACAAGACGTGTCCCGCTGGGGATCAGCCGGAGGTCGTCATGGGAGATGGCCATCTCCCTGGTCACGGGGTTGTCCGAGAACAGGGAGGCAATAGCAGGCTTCCTGGGGGTCCTTATGGAAGGAGCTGACCGGGGCTGCATTGGGGGCCGTGAGGGCCTCCTTCCCAGGTGGAGGGATGGCTTGTGTACCCCTGGCACGCGTTGCCGGACCTTCCCAGAGTGAGGAAATCGTCTGAGGGGCGTGTATTATGGGACGGGGTTGTGAACGTCGGGCTGGGCGCGGCCCGGCAAATTTTGCAAGTGAAAGGACGTTGCCGGAGGAGGGGGGGCTCACTCACGACAAGGTCCGGGCGCCACCGTTGCAGGGCGTCCGGGTCCCCCAAAGAGGAGACCGGGTCTTCTTCCTCGTCGTCAGACTCTGGGTGGTCGTGTTCCTGCCGAGGTTCGGATTAACCTTCCGCAGGCGGCAACAGCCAGGGTGCGTGAGGGTCCCGCCCTGGCTGGGGAGTGGGGGAAGGCGAGGGCAGGTCCCTCGTGGCTCTATGATCGGCAGACGGACTGAGAGGGGGAGGACCATCCTGCCGGTCGGACAGCGCCCGAGAGGATGGGGGACCAAGGTCGAGCCAGCTGTTAGAGGTTGGGCAGCACAGCCGACCACAAGGTAGGTCCTGGTGTAAATCCGAACGTAGCCACTGATTCCTCTCAGGGGCATAGAGCCACCGGTCCCCGAGGAAGCAAGCGGGCTGAGGTGGCCTGGGGCAGAATTTCCTCGGGGGCCGGGGTATCCTGCAACACCAGGGGGGGGGGGGGGGGGGGGGGGGGGGGGTAGCGAAAGAACGTGTCGTGACGTACCCCGCCCGGAGAGTGCACTGCCCCGTACACTTCCCTGGTGGGATCCATGGGGTCCCCCTGTTCGACAGGGGGAGCGGTGGAGGGCATGGCTACCGAGCCCCTCACCCACCTGTGCGCAGATTGGAGTGGCTGCGGTGCCATGGCCACCCCCTGGTAATGATCACACGCAGGACACCTGTGGTCCCGCGGGTAGACCCCCCCCCCCTCCCCCCCCGGAGGAACGGGACCGTGGACGTTGCCCAAGTGGGGGGCGGAATAGGTCTGCCCCCCAACGTCCTGTACCCCTAGGGGAGAGTACGACGGTCGATTGGGGGTGGTCGACCGTCAGGGGTCTGGGCGACACAGATCCGGGCAAGGCCGTGCCTGCGGCCAAGACCCGGAGTTATGAACAGTTTGGGTGTCCCAGGGACTGTCCACAACTCCGCCGCCGGAGTAACCACGTACCGGCAAGCCTGTGCGACCGAAAATGGGCACCATGCGGTGAGGCAATATGGAGGGGACGCCAACCGTAGTGGAAAATCCAAGATGGCGGGTCGATTGACCGGTGAGGGTTCGGTCGTCGAAAGAGAAGCAATGGGCGCGAGAGCAAAATAGACTAATGCGCTGAAGATATACGAGGAGGCCGAAAGGCAACTCAGTAGATGGAAATTTAGGATAACAATTGCTTGTTATAGGCTTAAATGAGTGACGGGAGATCGAAAGGCGAACTTTTCTTCTTCTTCTTTCTTAAAACACCCGCCCTCCTATTTTGATGGAAGCGATGTGGGTACAAACCCGATCAACCGTACTAGACGAGCAATCGAAGAAGACGATCAGGAGTAGTGATACAAGGAAAGAAGGCGATAATAATAGAGGAGGAAAACCTCCATAGCAGTGAACAGGGACGACGAACGAGGACAACCACGCCGGGGTCGGCCGGAATGGTGAGAATAAAGATGGCGGCTCGAGCGACCGACGAAGATCGATCGTCTAAGTGAATTACCGAGATGGCTAGCGAGGATAAACAAAGCACCGAGATCAATGGAAATCGAAGGATAAGGGGAAGAGAATGAGAGAGTGGGGGACGCGTTACTACAAGGGTGACGCATTCCCACACCCGGCGAGTAAGAGACGAATGGAGAACAATGGGGTGAAGAGAAATCGTGAGCCGTCACGCCGTAGAGCGTGAATAAAATGAAACAAAGCGCCATCCATAAGCCTCACGCGGCAAAGGTACCCATGGTCTAACGTAAGCCACAACAGAACAAGTAAAGAAGGCAAGCACACAAGCAATCTCTACAAAAACAGAAGTATAGGCAAGACAGAGCAAAAAACCTGTCCTTGTTAGGCAGGAGGCCGAGGTTGAATGAGGAACAGGAAGTTTACACCGGCTTCTTCCCTGGCGGAAGTAGTGTGGGCGTCACGTGATGGTCTTATTACTGCATTAGCCACAAAAAATCTCGGCCTGGCAGAGCTGACTAACTGCCGTGGAATGCTATGGTCTGACATGGTAAAGTATATGACGCCAAATGAATCATCTATGTATGCAGTTTAGCTCTGATGTGAGCCCAAATGTGCAGTCTGTACACACATTTTGCACATGCCTGCAACTCACAAACCTAGCAGTGCATATGCCTATAACTCACAAACCCAGCAGTGCAGAGAGCTTGGGCCAAAACTAGTCTGCACCACTTTTATGTCAGGGTAATCATCAATTTACAAGTGAGCACATACAGTTAAGAGTTTACTGTTGTGTCGGCAAGTCATCTGATGCAAAATGCCCAAAGTGGTCAGTACGCACGCTGAGCAGTCAACTCCTTTGCTCTTCCAAGCCACAGTTTAAAATCAGCTATTTTTTTTCATAGATTTACACTAGCCTGTTCTATAACCCATTTCATTTGTATGATTTTGTACACAAATATATGGTGAAGTACCTGTGAAATGTTTTGCAAGATATTCAAATAAACGAACGTATCTGCTTTTGTTTATGCAAATTTAAATGATATGACTGGCTCTGGTGTACAATGATGTCCCATGCAGAACATTTGGCAGTGTACAAGCGAAGACCATGTGTACATATTTTGCTCGGAGCCAGATTATTAAACCACAAAGTATAGCATATGCCACCAGCCTGTCACTTCATTGATTTATTCATGTGTTCCTTATCCTTCAGCACATAAGCCCCCACAGTTCCAGTTGCAGACAGAACAGAGATATCATTCAGACCAGTTGAGTATCTCTGAAACTGGTAAGCCTGGCAGCTGTTGGTGATTAAAAGCGGCAATTTTTCAAATCTTCAAGATCCACCTTTCGGACTACTTGCCAGTGCCTGAACCTTCTGTTTGTTTATATGTATGCATGCATGCCTGTTTGCCCAAAACTACCTGGCACAACGAGCAGGTATGAAAACATACAACTTCAGACAGTCATTGATAGTTTGTGAATAGGCAATTTATTTCCAGTCCATCCTTCCAAATTATCGTACAATTTTTCACTATCAGATCAGGGCGACACACATTGCCTGACTTGACTGTTGTAATCCCCTGTTAGCTTGCATCCCTCTGAAATACATCGACAAATTTCATGAGTGATGAATTGTACAGGACACCTGGTTTTCAGAGTCTGAAAATGAGACCAAGCCACTCCTCTCCCAGGTGAACTGCACTGGTGGCTTGCACCTCCAGAAGAGTGGGAAACAAAACTACTTCTGTTGGCTGCATTCGTTTCGCACCTGCACGTCTTCATACGCTTCTTCAGCTTCACACTCTATCTCACTCCCTCCATTCTGTTATCTTTCGCCTTCCTACCAGATGTCAAATCCACCAGGGTTTTCTAAAATTGGCTCCACCATCTCGAACAAAGTCTCGTTTTCTATCCCCTAAACAGACTCTTTGTCATCAATCAAATCTCACTTAAAACTGCCTTTTCTATAGCTACTATAATCAGTCGGAGCATACTTTTGCTTCTTACGCAAACCAAGCAACCAACTGACCAACATATCCAGTAAAAATCACCTCACTGGCAGAGGTAACAATGCATGCAGTTAAAAGGAAAAAAAAAAGTGGTACAAACAGATCAGAAACTGATGGCAATGTACAATTTTACAGTAAACAAATATCCATGACTGAAAGAGGAGGGAGGGGAAATTAGAATTACATTCACATACATAAAGCACCAACACGTTACAGGGTCCGTACAGCTTGACAGCTTCAAAATTCTAGGACTTTTCCATGCCATTTGGATAAATTTCCCCGACTGCAAATTAGCCATTTTCACCCAGTCATGTCTGTATCACACATGTGCCCATGTAATGTATTCATTTGTATTTCTTGAAGACATATTTCCATGACTTACATCATAATTCCGTTTTCTGGAAAATTCCTTTCTGAAATTCTGAGACCTTCCACAACTTCCCTGACTTGTGCAGACCCTGGAATACGCCTTCACTTGGTTGACCCGCATGTGTCTTCTCTTTCTGCTTTTTGCTAAAGCATGTCTGTCATGCAGCTTCTTTCTTACCTTTCATTTTCAGTTAACAAACTGCCACCTCTGTACACTGGTAGCAGAACTAAACAGTATATATATACACAAGACTTTCAATTCAAAAGTGCATTTTCATCTTAAAACTTGAGGCTTGACATCTATCAAAACAGCGAGTGCTTTTGTCAATAATAATCGGCTACAGATCACCAATACAGATTGGTGTTTTGAGGCCTAGTCTGTGGACAGCCGACATGTGGATATACATGACACATACAGGAATGACATCTAACTGCCGTAAGAGGCATGTTCCTCCTCCAAGAAAAAGAACACTGGGCTAGCTCTAAAAATGGCCCAAGGTCATGAACTCACAAAGGGCGATCACTCTGGCTGGTCTATCTTAGGATTGAGGAGCAGTTAGCTCCCTGGTCTCCCAAATTTTGTTTTTTTTCCGGGGGGGGGGGGGGGGGGGGGGGGGTTCTTGATGATATAGTGTTGTTCCATACCAAGGGATATTTGGGATGTGACATATGCCTGGAGATCTAACTATACTATTGAACTACTTCCAATACCAAATTCCTTTCTTCAGATTCTGTTACCTGACACAAAAAGTGTGTGTATATTGGCAGTAATTTAAAAACCATCTAGGTTTTTTTTTTTCAAATACCTGTCTGTTACCCACTTTAAAACAGCATTTCAATGGAAACACACTTTAATGGTCATTTGGCAATATTTCTACTGTCATATCTGAGGCAAACATTATCATACAGCTTATCAAAAGGGAAATGTGGAATTCCGTGACACTAATGATGGTTTCATGGTCCCAAAACAGAGGTCCACCAGTAAAACAGAAAAAAGGATTTTTTTTTTTTTTATATCATATCTGAGGGTCAATGATAAATTTGACAGTAAATCTCAATAAAACATAAACACTACAGATTCCAATTTGTTCTTAACGGAGCTTGCGAATATTTTTTTTCCCCAGCCAAAGATACTTATGAACAGCTGCCCTGCTAGCAACAATGTGACTAATCTATTCCCAGCTTAAAAACAAAAAAAAACCCCGAAAACATTCTTTTTAATCCCCTGCATCAAGTTCAATGAAAAACGGGAAATGGAGAATATAGGTCAAAGGGTAATGGCAACATAAAATACAAAACACTGCCTTGCACCACATCAATTCACAATCACAACACAGTCCAGCCTGGTAGGCAACTTATTTTCTGTTGTGACCAGATCTGGCAAGGTGTGCAGTCCCTGGTCTTGAAGAATCTCTGCTGCAGTCTGCGTCGTAACACACCCAGTCAACTGACATGGCGATTCATTTGCTTCGTGACACAAACCTCGTCAGCACTTCAGTCAGTCCCATCACTTCCTCCATAGCACCCACACAGTACAATTCATTCCAGTCCCTTCTGCTGTTTTCTTGTTTTTGACACTCTCTTTCTCATCTCTTTTTCTCTCTCTTTCACACTCCCCCCCCTCCCCTTTTCCACACACACACACACACACAGCCCCCCCAAGAGCTTGATAACAGTTTCAGACAAACTCGAAGCTGAAGTCGTCCATGCTGATGTTCTGTGAGGCTGTCCCCCCATCTGTCCCATCTGCATACCCTGCATCTGCACCTGCGAGGCAGGGGGCATCACCCCGGACTGGTTCTGGGGGCCTGGCTGCCGGCCGTGCTGCTGCTGTTGTTGCTGCTGCTGTATCATGAGCTGCTGTCGCATGTGCTGCTGCTGCTAGGACACACAACCGACAGATTTATATCAGTGTGGTGCTGATGAGTTGATTCCTTTCACACAGTAATCAGGTAGCTGACATGGAATATTATCGACATGTTATCCCTGATGTTTACATTTGGATGAGACATCTCAAGCGCAGGCACGTCTTCCAATCTCTCCTCAAACCTTGTCACACTGAGCGAGTCTCTCCCTGGCGTGCATAAAAAAAAACTCGAAGTTTTAACAATCTGAATACACTGTAAGCTCTAGCTAGTTCGTAATAAAATCTTGATCTTTTTTCTTCTTTCTTTTTTTTATATAGGAATCACACATACACATACACACAGACTACATATCAGCTTTTATGACATGTTTTTTTTCGTAAATATTGTTAACTTGTAAAGCACTGACAATGATTTGTAAAATTTTGTCATACAGAATAACAATCTACTTCTCCCCTGATCCAGCCTTAACAAAATTTGAAATACCCCCGATAAAACAGGATTTCAGCACCACAAACCACAAAGAAAATCAGATCATAAGTAGTTAGACAAATACAGACATGATCGACACTTAACATTTGTGAGGACAGCTCTCTGGCCTGATCAAAACACAGGAAGGCTGACATGATGTTGACATATTAAGATATGTTGACCCATCGGTGCATCAAACTGTTTAACTTTCATTCCCCTCTGAGCTTAAGCATAGCCTAAGAAGCAAAATTTATGTTCAGTCCTCTGTGTGTGTGGTGTGGTGTGGTGTGGTGTGGTGTGGTGTGGTGTGGTGTGGTGTGGTGTGTGTGTGTGTGTGTGTGTGTGTGTGTGTGTGTGCGTGCGTGCGTGCATGCACGCATGCTTACACACACATACAATGATAAAAATGGCACAACCAATGTAAGGTAGGTACTCAAGGTCTGACCAGTGCGTTGGGCTGAGTAGGTCAGACATCTGCCAAGTCACAGCCATGAGACCCTCTTCTTAAATTCTCTCATCTTAGTTATTTATTCATTTATCCATTAGCTTAAAATCATGCGCAGTGTGGTCTCAAAAGTTAGCGGATGTGGTGTAGCATACATGGACTAGTCCGCATGCAGTGATGCCTCCTTGATGAAACTGAAAGTGAAGCATGCGTGCATGTGTGTGTGTCTGTGTGTGTGTGTGTTTCTCCCAACCTGCAGGGTTGTTTGAGGGATGTGTTTAAAATACACTGAAATTTGAGGTTTCTAAACACAAAACAAATGAAAAGACCACACGAAAACACACACACACACACACACACACACACACACACACACACACACACACACACACTAACACTGTTCACAAGCAAATTTAGACCATTCTGATATGTTAATTTTCTCTGATCCCTGAGTGAAGGATAACCACAATTCAGTACAGCGAGCTTTACTTAAGACTTTGGCCACTGTAGTAGAGATATCTCACAGCCCTGATCGAAGATTGGTAGGTCAATGAATGATATGGCTGTGTACTGCACAGCATGCAACAACTAAAACGTGCCACAGGATGAGGGTGCCTTTCTCTGAAGCACTTTTTATCTAAATGTGTTCTCAAATCTGTTTCTGCATAGGGAAACATCAGAGGCTCATTGTTTCCCTGCTGTGTGCCTGTACAGCAATGTAGTCCCTATGCTGAATACCTGTTGCAGCATCTGACGGAGCTGTTGCTGATTGGCTGCCTGCTGTGGCTGCATCTGCATGCGCTGCGCCTGCTGCTGCTGCTGGCGATTCATCTGCTGCTGAGCTGCAATGCAAAGTAATACCATGGTTCATAAACTGCAGAGATCGTGACACTCTGAAGCTATAACAGTTCTGACTTTTTCTTTATGACGCAATACCTTATTCAAGTTTAAGGAACTATCTTCATGCCCTCGTTACCTCATGGATTTGCGATTTCTCCTGATCTTTATTCTCATCAAAAACAAGTTTCCATAAATCTTTTTTTCCATAGTATGCCCCCTATTAAAAAAAAGTAAAATAAAATACATTACTGTAACTGTCAAGCTACATGCTGCTACCTTTTGCCTAAACTGCAGCTACAATACTGACAATGGCCTATTCATGGGTTTTCCAATTATATTCTGAGCTTGCCGTAAGGTTATCTTTTCCTGATTTGCACTGGATCGTACAAGCTGAGAACAAATGTTTGCAGAAATTAAATGTGACCACTTTTCAGCCGAGCAGCAGTTCAAGTCTATAGTCCGATGGATGCAAAAAGATCGCAGTAGTCAACAATTATTCACGCGGTATAAAAAAGAAAAAAGGTAAAGCCTCGACAGCAAACAATACAGGAGTCACAGTGAGTGCAAGCATAAGGCAGGAGTGCCAGCAGCCCACCAACAACAAGGCCAATGTTGATAGAGAGTTCTTGAAACCTTTCCTGTCTGACACTGAAGACGAGTCTTTCAGTGGTGTTTAGTGCAGCCAAGGAAAGACTCTGAATAGCTGACTTTTTTTCTTCTTTCATTTGTATATTTCACCCATCCCTGCTTGCTTGTCAATTCATGAGTCAAACCTCAGAATACACAGGGTTTGCTTCACTATTTTTGTTATCAACTTTCGCAGCTGTTTTCTTGCAGCTAATCAATTTGCAGCTTATGTGTCCCCCCCCCCCCCCCCCCCCCCCCCCCCCCCCCCCCCCCCCCCCCCCCCCCCCCCCCCCCCCCCCCCCCCCCCCCCCCCCCCCCCCCCCCCCCCCCCACCCCCCCCCCGGTAAAAAAAACAAAAACTGGCCAATGTGGCTTAAATACCAGTGCAGTTTGTAGCTGGGAATTACTATAATTTTGTTCCTTTTTTTTCCAGTCCAAATTCCATCGATAAAGATGTTACTGCCTTGTATTAAAAAAAAAAAAAAAAAGCAACAAACAAACAAGTATGACCCATGAAATCTTAGATTACAAGCTTGCCAAAAAGGCTGGCACTCAGGCCACCAAAGCACATCTCACGACTGACTGCTATCATCCACAGACCCTGAAGTTGAGGAAACTTGTCAGGACAACATAACAGTAATAAAAACAAGGTAAAACAAAAAAAAAAGGATGTGTCAGAAAACCCATGGTCCTAGATCTCCCTTATCTTCCTGTAAAACAGAAACACGAGTGAATCTTTTCAACTGAACAAAGGCACACTTTCACACACTGTTTGTTATTAAGCTGCACCTCAGATACATCAAACAGAACAGGTAAATATGGGTAAAATGACAAAACAACATATAAGTTGTAAAGATCAGGCAAATTTCTGGGGGAATTTTTTTTCTTTCCTTCCATGTAACTAAGCTCGCTCGCGCGCGCGCCGCACACACACACACACACACACACACACATACCCACACAAGAACAAGAACAATATTTATTCCTTTTGCACCTTGTGAGGTATGGAAGAAGGGTGAGTTTAAAGCAATAATAGGAAAAACACACACATACACACACACACACGCAGACAACCAGAACAACCACACCAAAAATACACTTTCCTTGTATCTAAGAAAACACACATAGAATTAGAAACTTTGATGACAACAGTTTAAAATTGAAACCTCCATGCAGCAATCAATATTCTTTTTCCATCCTAAAACATACATCTACAAAATGTTCTTTCTAGTTAAAAGTGCTTGAACAACTTTCAGTAAAATGGAGTGAGCAACCTGAAAAGATCTGTACCTTTCAAACACACCAAGAAGTCAGCCAGACGTAAAATTCAAATTCTGGACATTCACACAATTTTACTTCCCTCCATAAACGCAACTGACCTCATGACATCTGGCAAAGATCAAGACAGAACATGCACAAAATATGACAGATTACCAAATAACGAAAATACACAGATACCACACACACACGTACACCACACACACACACACACACACACACACACACACACACACTTGCACACACACATCACACATGCGCACGCACACACACATACACACACACACACACACCACACAAACGCATGCACACACACACACACACAACTAGCCAAAGGTGAACTGTAATGCACCACCACTCCACACCCACCTCTTATGTGCACAGGAAACATCCACAAGACATCTACAGTCAATATTCCACACCGCATGAAACTGATACCCCAGAATCAACTTGTATAACATGCTCTTACCTGTGCTACTTCTCAAGGGCACACAGCACAAAGGACAGACATGCTTCTCCTGAGTTCTCACAGTCTCCACCCCTTTCCTCCTCAATGTATATGCTAGCCTTCAGTGATCAGGACTGTTGTGTCCGTCGGGTCACAGGCATGTCCATGTTCGTGCGCAAATCTGTGTGCGTGCGTGCGTGCATTGTGTGTGTGTGTGTGTGTGTGTGTGTGTGTGTGTGTGTGTGTGTGTGTGGTGTGTGTGTAGTGTGTGTGTGTGTGTGTGTGTGTGTGTGTGTGTGTGCGTGTATGCATGTGTGTGTGTGTGTGTGTGTGTGTGTGTGTGTGTGTGTGTGTGTGTACATGTATAGTCAGAGTGGTGACATCAATCACACATAATCATTTTCTGTATGTGTGGGTGTGTGTCAGTTGTCTGAACAATGAATGGCCCGTTTGGTGATATACATGGCTTTTGATCATTCTCATCAATGTATGTGCATGAGCATACCACAATGAGGCCAAGACCATCAACAAATCATGATATTTCACAGATTGGGCATTGACTGGGTGGATATGTAAGTCTCACCAGTGAAAGCCCACTTCACAGTTATTACATATAATACAACCATTAACTTATGGCCGTCTTTGTCCTATTCAAGATGTAATTATTAAAACAAGGGAAAAAATCAAAACAAAAAGAGAAAAAAAAAAACACCACCACTAGACCAGAGACACAGAATGAAGTTGTGGATGCCTATGGAGAAGTCTTGCCAACAACTGGCTCTCCATCCCTCATATGTATCTCAACACAACCACTGTAATGCATTTCATTTGTCTACCACAACATATTCAGTGCCTACACTCCCACCCCTTCCCCTCTTCTTCCCTCCCTCACTCCCCGCCTTCTCCCCCATCCCCTCCAACCTCCAAACATGCTCTCTCACTGTTCATTCTAATGTTCTTTTGGTTCTACTCACTATTAACCAGTGTATTTCAAATGTTGAAGTTCCTATCACCTTTTTTTTTTCTTTTTTTTTTTTACTTTTTTTTTCACTTGGGGATACTTTTTTTTTTCTTTTAAAGTAGCAGCAATTAAATGTTCATGGGAATGAGCAAACATCTGAAGTAAGTCAAAATACTGGACAGGACGGGGAGAAGGGAGGGCAGAGCCTGGGAGGTCAGGTCACATAAGGTCCTGGTGAAACACAGGGATATATGAATGAACACGGCCCTCGACAAGCAGCAGCTGGGAGCACTTCAGTTGTGATTCTGGGCATAAGCTGGGTGTGAACACACTCCTTTATGTGAAATGAAAACCAAAACATTTCTTACAAATATACATGTACGTTTTGTTGCACTCAACTCAGTGCCTATACTGAACATCTCCTGGCCATGAATGTAGTAGTTCAGAGAAAATGAAACAACAAAATTTAACAACATGGAATCTAAAGAGATGCAATCCTACATACCCACTATTCAACTGTTATTGCCCTGCTTTATCAAACATGATATTAAACTGACAATGCTATGCAAGACTTAAGTAAGAAAATCTGCCGACAAATACAGTCAAAAGAAGAGAGTTTGAAATTCAGAAGACAACACTGACCCACCCACAACCTTGAATCATGCACATCATGACACCGGAAGGAAGGAATAAAATGAAAACCACAAAACAGTTCAAAATCAACCTAAACAAGACAGTACCATGCCAAACTTGAAGTAAACAAACCACTGGACTTGCTATTCCAATGTAGCGATTCATGTTTACTACAGTCATTGCTATTTCACAAACCACTGGACTTGCTATTCCAATGTAGCGATTCATGTTACTACAGTCATGCTATTTCACAAACCACTGGACTTGCTATTCCAATGTAGCGATTCATGTTACTACAGTCATGCTATTTCACAAACCACTGGACTTGCTATTCCAATGTAGCGATTCATGTTACTACAGTCATGCTATTTCACAAACCACTGGACTTGCTATTCCAATGTAGCGATTCATGTTACTACAGTCATGCTATTTCACAAACCACTGGACTTGCTATTCCAATGTAGCGATTCATGTACTACAGTCCTGCTATTTCACAAACCACTGGACTTGCTATTCCAATGTAGCGATTCATGTTACTACAGTCCTGCTATTTCACAAACCACTGGACTTGCTATTCCAATGTAGCGATTCATGTTACTACAGTCCTGCTATTTCACAAACCACTGGACTTGCTATTCCAATGTAGCGATTCATGTTACTACAGTCCTGCTATTTCACAAACCACTGGACTTGCTATTCCAATGTAGCGATTCATGTCACTACAGTCCTGCTATTTCACAAACCACTGGACTTGCTATTCCAATGTAGCGATTCATGTTACTACAGTCCTGCTATTTCACAAACCACTGGACTTGCTATTCCAATGTAGCGATTCATGTTACTACAGTCCTGCTATTTCACAAACCACTGGACTTGCTATTCCAATGTAGCGATTCATGTTACTACAGTCCTGCTATTTCACAAACCACTGGACTTGCTATTCCAATGTAGCGATTCATGTTACTACAGTCCTGCTATTTCACAAACCACTGGACTTGCTATTCCAATGTAGCGATTCATGTTACTACAGTCCTGCTATTTCACAAACCACTGGACTTGCTATTCCAATGTAGCGATTCATGTTACTACAGTCCTGCTATTTCACAAACCACTGGACTTGCTATTCCAATGTAGCGATTCATGTACTACAGTCCTGCTATTTCACAAACCACTGGACTTGCTATTCCAATGTAGCGATTCATGTTACTACAGTCCTGCTATTTCACAAATACCACTGGATTGTCTACAGTCATTTCCAAACTGGACTTGCTATTCCAATGTAGCGATTCATGTCACTACAGTCCTGCTATTTCACAAACCACTGGACTTGCTATTCCAATGTAGCGATTCATGTTACTACAGTCATGCTATTTCACAAACCACTGGACTTGCTATTCCAATGTAGCGATTCATGTCACTACAGTCATGCTATTTCACAAACCACTGGACTTGCTATTCCAATGTAGCGATTCATGTCACTACAGTCATGCTATTTCACAAACCACTGGACTTGCTATTCCAATGTAGCGATTCATGTTACTACAGTCCTGCTATTTCACAAACCACTGGACTGCTATTCCAATGTAGCGATTCATGTTACTACAGTCATGCTATTTCACAAACCACTGGACTTGCTATTCCAATGTAGCGATTCATGTCACTACAGTCCTGCTGTTTCTGTCCTGCTAGCGCCACACAGGAAAGGGGGAAAGGCAAGAGTATATTATCCCCCAAGCTGACATTCAGTTCTGGAAAGGCAAGAGTATATTATCCCCCAAGCTGAAATTCAGTTCTCATGCCATGTTTCTCTTCCCCTCTTTGGGCGCAAGCATCCACCCAGCCACTGTTCCCTATGACAACTATGCATGCATTACTCAACACATACATTCCTAAGAACAGGGATGTGGACAGGAAGAGAAAAGCCTCAGTAACAGCACACATCAAAAACAGTGTTTGAGAAGGTGACAGAAAGAGACATACAGAGAGAGAGAACAGTGAGAAAGAGTACCCATTAATGTGTGCCAGCAACCAGACTTGATTCAATTTGAAATTCTCATCTCTCCTTAAATATGGCAGATGCACAACGCTCCCATCGCTTAATTATCTATGCACTTTGCAAGAGTGTTTTTCGTTTTGTCTACTGGAATTTCTGGTCTACAGTTTCTGGTCTACACAACATTACTTTTTCTGGGCTCTTCTTCTTTGATTCTACATGGCAAGCAGCATATTAATGGCTTTTCAGAAAAATGTGAACTGACCTTTAGAATTTGACTATTTT
The DNA here is from genome assembly GCA_033310375.1 of Conus canariensis. Lineage (NCBI taxonomy): Eukaryota > Metazoa > Mollusca > Gastropoda > Neogastropoda > Conidae > Conus > Conus canariensis. The sequence continues at coordinate 9,883,321 of CM065733.1, read as the reverse complement.
CTTTGGTCGGTTTGCAATTTCACATTTGGATCGAATGTCAGTAACTTACACTGGTTTTCAAAACTCCTCCACGTCAGCTTCATCAATGTCAGTCTCTAAAGTGTTTTGCATGATATCACCTACAAAGCCCCTACGGATGAAAATAATCGCTTAGTCACTGAGACAGCTTGAGTAAGCTCTCCCTCTGGGGGGCGCCACTATGTCCCTTAAACGGCAGTCCCCATGAATTTCCCAATACCAGTGACCTGACGGAGCCTTACCTAAGGCACAGATGTGGGGAGAAAATTGAAACTGAAGTCACCATGAGAGCAGGGCTTGAAGGGGCACAGAATCTGAGACTTTTTATGCTGACTGATGAAGATAAGGATGATGATGATGATGCCATGGACTTCCACTCTGATCTGAGACAACATGACATGCTGTACTCTATGCTTACTTTCATTAAGTATGTACTTGGCATTAACCAGGCCTGACAGATACGGGTGGCTGCTATGTTGGCAGGAAGTTTGATGAACACTCTCAGAGACACATCCATTAAGAGGTTGAAATTCCACAGTGAGCCCACAGCAAACTTAACTCTAGGTAGGACCCAGTGGATCAGATAAATCACACACAGAAATGACTCTGATGATAACTGAATCCATGATCTCCCAGCTGGGAGTCTGACGCTAACCACTTTTCCAAGGCTGCTAGCAGTAATCAACTTCACTTTAGGCAATACCTGCTGACTGTAATGAATACAAGAAACACTGCTGTTTTCAAAACATATGGGCACATTTGCACATTATTCTAAAAAAAAATATCTGCTCCCTCTTTTCTTATGTTAAAAGAGAAAAAAAGAAAGAAAGACAAAAATTATCAAATCCCGTAATACAATATGTAATGGAAAAAAAGTCCTTTCCAAGACCTGACATGTGAAAGATACTAACAAAGCAAGAATCAAGAGGCAAGACACTACTTCATGATGCCTTACACACAACCAACATAAAGCATACTGCAGTGCCCTGTTTTGTTTTGAATCCATGCAAGGTATATAAAACCCAGTCACACTCAAGCTTCATATAACCATTACATTAAAAACATTGAAAACAATAACAACAACAAACAGACTATAACTGCTTGAAGATGAAAACACCTGAACCTGTCTTCACCTCGAAAGTCATAAAGTATTATAAAAACAAACAAAAAAGCCATAAATACATAACATTAAACACTACAGAGCTACATATAAAGTAGTTCAAGACCATAGAATACCTTGAAAACCATTTAGTCGTCATGTTCATAAAACAAAAACAAAAATAAACTCCCAAACAAAACAAACAGCAAAAGAATGCTACAAAAGACAGTATAATTTCTTCAAGATATAAAATACCGTAACCACCTTTCAAAACAGTGATACCTCTCAAACGTGACTACCAACAGAATACAAGGGCAGATAATACAGCAATATGTATAGCAACCAGCCCTGCCACCAGGTCCCACAACCCCTTGCCAGAGGCCAAGCAAGAAGACAATGCAAGTGAACTGGACGTACCATGGTGATACAAGTATGGATGACCAGGATAGCACATATCATGGTCTATACGCAAGCAATACAAGGCACACAAATGTGTCAGTAATCAACATCAGCCTTGGTTGTCTTCTCCTGTTCTTAGCACAAATCAACTCAAAAGCATATGCAGATTCACTCCAGCTGTTCTCGAAACCAAAACGGATTTAAAAAATGGATTTTCCAGTCCCCATCTCATCTACTACTCACACAGAGTTTTCAAGCAAAACAATGTTCTGGAATGATCAGTATGTAAAATTCAACATCTAAGTGTTCTCTGCCTGAAACAGTCATAACACCTGTCAGCAAAACCACACATATTTCCATCCTCACTTTGCACAGTTCGTGTGACAATGAACATTACAACAGATTATCTTCTGAATCACAACAGATTATTTTCTGAATGGTTATTTAAATCAGCAGCATGCACCTGGAAAATAAAAATCTAAACAAAACAAATTTTAAAAAAGCAAACAAGTGTTGTCTTTATGTACCAAGCGGTACCTTAGTTTCAATGACTTTGGAAATAGTGTTAAAATAATGCACATGAAATATCACAGACTATGCGATGCTATTACATCTGGCTTCAAGCCATCTCCAAGGAGAACCTACCAAAAAAAGCTCTGAAATCATGGAGGAAAAATAAACCCCCTCCTCCCCCAATCAAAAGAGGTTTCCACCATTGTCTAGAACCCTGAAATCATAACTAAAAATTTCACACACAGACATCTGATGGATGAACTGCAGGTATATTACAACAGACACATAACAACAACCCACTCCAGAAGGAAGCATCCAGTACATTCGTTCAGACTATGGGAACCTGTGGCTGAACAACAGACAGCAGCGACCACACTGTCACCCAACTCACACCTGTGTCAGTGCAGGATCTAAACCTTAGCTAGCATTTGCCACTATTGCCAGAGGACACCTATACCAGTCAGTAAAAAGAACCTCTGACCACTACACCACACACAACACACACACACACACACCTGCATCAGGGCAGGATCTATCTGTACCTTAGACATCAGTGACCACTACACCACCACACATTTGCATCAATGCTTGGACCTGAATCCATCAAAAGTCTGCAATTCTTTCTGTCAGTACAATAAGTCACCATCTGCTAGATGCACTGACGTCTGGAGTTGCTTGGTTGGATGCGTCCCACAGGCAGACCACACTCTACTAGCGAATGAGAGTGTAACCTTCATCTGTAGACCTATCAACTTTGGTTTGAGAATGTTTCCTAACAACTATCAAGTCAGAATTTAACAAATCTTGAACGTGCCATGACTTTTGGGTGATTGTTGTGTTTAACCAAAGTTGTAAGCATAATGCATGTGCAAAACTGCGATGCCATCATGATAAACTATTGCCAAATGATCCTTTTGAAAATAAAATAACAAAAAGTAATTACTAAAAAAAGTAAACAAAACAAACAAAAAACCTTACGCCTACACACCTGCTAAAGCCACCGACGCGTAAGAAGCTCATCAAATCAACAAATACCCCCACCAGTGCTAAACAATATTCTGCAGCAGCAGCTCTTTCCATGAAAGTAGTAGCAAAGCTACCTCTTCCTCCACAGAAGTTCAAAGTCTTGACCATTTACTGATTTCTCAGACAGTGTGGAGAATGTACAAAATCTGTAAAACACCTATATACCATCTGCTTCTATAGAACAAAAAGATTTTTTTCAAGTACAACATCTATACACCATCTGCTTCTATAGAACAAAAAGATCTTTTTTAAGAACAATCTAGAAAGGTCCTAGCTGGGCAAGAAAAGCAGTAGTTTACACCAATTTTCAATGTGAAGAGTGAAGCCAAAAACTTGAAAAATGTACGAGACACTCATCTGCGAGGATACTCAGAGGAAAAAAAAATGTCGAATCAGTACAGCCACATACCTATGATCTGCTGCTGTTGCTGCTGCTGCTGCTGCTGCTGCTGCTGCTGCTGCTGTTGCTGCTGCTGCTGCTGCTGCTGTTGCTGCTGCTGCTGTTGCTGCTGTTGTTGCTGTTGCCTCATCATTGCAGCATTCTTCTGGTTGGCATTAGTCTGTTTCTGACCGTACTGCAGCTGTTTTGCCTCCATGATCTGAATCTGTTGCTGCAACACACGTACACAAATGTATAAATGCACATATGTAAACACACACCAACACACACGACCCCAAACTCTGCAGCATGAAATAGTCACAGCTTTATGGTTCGGAGGAACCGTTTATCAGGTCCTCAGGGGGAGGGGGGGGAGGGGGTACAGATCACACAACACAGCCAAATATTCTCAACACAAAAACAACAACAAAACTTCAATTATGCACCATTCTATTCCACCTAGTCCACACTTATGGCTGGGAGAATGCTCTTGCAATAAAATACAATGTAATAAAACAAACAAAACTACGTTAATAAATTAAAGAATACATCAATAAATAAAATATGTGAAAGCACCGTGCATCCAATTTAAAAAAAAAAAAAAAAAGAACAAAGCTATGGCTGCTGAGCCTGGCATCCTGAATCTTCAGTAACGTCAAACACTATATGTAATGAAACAAATTAAATTAATTTAATGAATGAATGAACACATCAACAGATGAAACATGTGAAAGCACTGTGTATCCAATCAAAAGAAAAGAAAAGAACAAAGCTATGGCTGCTGAGCCTGGCATCCTGAATCTTCAGTCATGTCAAACTCTCTTTCCCTCCATGCATTCCTCTGACAGTTGCGCACAATGCAAACACAAATGTGAACTTCGGACAAGCTCTCCTCCATCTCTCATGATCCGTTTCTTCAGATTCAAACCTTCTTAGACAGAGACAGGAGGAGGAGGGGAGAAAGGTGATGGGCGAGGGAAGGACACAGGAGAGACAGGGGGGAAAAAAATCACCGCTTTTCAGTTTAACACAACACGTCGATCTGGGTCAGGAACAAAAAGAAAGAAAGAAACAAACAAACTAACAAAAAAACAACCCCTAAGTCTAAAGATAAACCTCCACTTGTTTTCCACCGATCCAACCCATAAAGGAACAGTTCCCCAAGCACACAGTCATGACGTTGTCAATCCTGTTTCTTGCCACCTTCCTGTTTTCCTTTTTTATGAAGGACGGGAGGAAGGTGGGTTAAATGGGCATCTATATATATGTACATGTATGATGAAAAAAGAGAAGCGGTGTAAGAGCAGAAAATGAACTGCTACTTCTTTTCCTTTGAGCCAACCGGGACACAACTCTTCTGGAACACAAAGCTGTCAGTAGCCTGCCTTTTCTCTCTTTCACCTGCCTTTTCTCTCTCTTTCACCTGCCTTTTCTCTCTTTCACCTGCTTTTTCTCTCTCTTTCACCTGCCTTTTCTCTCTTTCACCTGCCTTTTCTCTCTCTTTCACCTGCCTTTTCTCTCTCTTTCACCTGCCTTTTCTCTCTCTTTCACCTGCCTTTTCTCTCTTTCACCTGCCTCCACCTACCTTTTCACTCTTTCACCTGCCTTTTTTTTCTCTTCACCCTTGCTTGTTTTCATTTTCATCAAACACAACAGACGTCAAAAAACAGATCCGCTTGTAGAAAAAAAGGTGAAAAAAAAAAAAAAAAAAAAAAAAAAAAAAAAAAGTGCGCAAAGCTTGTATAAGATAGGGTAGTGATGCTGTGCAATTAATTACCTGGGTCTGTTGGTTAGGGGGATTCTGGGTATTCATCATGGGCTGGTTGCTGACGGTGCCCCCAGTGGTGGCAGCGGCCATGGCGTTCTGCGCCCCGGTCAGCACGCTGGTATCCATGGCGCTGGTGCTTTGGCCCTGGGGCAGGTTTTGCTGTCAACACATTACACGGTATACTGAAATCACCTTTCTGCATGCCACACATACTGATGTCTTCATTATACAATCAGGTACATTTTATCTATAAAAAAAAATGGACCAGCCAAATATCTGGCACATACAAACAGACTCTCTGTATGTGTGTGTGAAAACAACATCCTGCTATGCAGTTTGAATAATGAACATGTGCCATGAATGTATACGACTGTTTTCTGTCACTAATGTTCTCACCCATTCAGTGCATCTTCTGTTTACAGTTTCATGACTGCTGCACATTTACTACTAAAACTCGCTTTTGTTCTTATACTGTGACATTGAAATCATACTGAAATCAAGCGTAGTGTGAAATTTGCTGTGAGCTTGTAAACAGCAGTGGAGTTTTGCGAGTTCTGAACCAAAAAGAACCATGTTCCTCACAAGTTACACACGTTTATTCAGACCAGTAGAGAGAAAAAGGTAAAGCAACATAAAATATTGTAAGTTCTATCTGTTTGTTGCTCTTGACAGCTCTTTGTGAATGTCAGCTTGTATAATAAAATAGTTTTTAAAGTCGTTTGTATATTTTCCTTTCAATGGCTCTGATTGTGAAAATGTCCTTCTGTGCATGCACTTGCACATGCGCATACCCTTACATGCGCCCATGTGTGCAAACGTTGGTACACATAGGACCATCTCTTGGTGCGCAACCTAAGAACGTTAGAGGAACAGGAGGAAGAAAAGAACAAGAAAGAAAAAGAGAAGAACAAAAAGGAAAATGCAAGAGAAGAAAAGAAAAAGGAGGAAGAGAACAAAAGAAAAACAAAGAGGATGAAAGGGAGGGTAGGAGAAATAGCAGAGAAAAAAGGGGAGAACAGAAAAAAGGAGAAATAGCAGGAGAAAAAGGGGGGAACCAGGGAAAAAAGGAGAAATAGCTGGAGAAAAAGGGGGAGAACCAGGGAAAAAAAGGAGAAATAGCAGGAGAAAAAGGATAATCAGAAAAAAGGAGAAATAAGTAGTGAGAAAAAGGAGAATCAGAAAAAAGGAGAAATAGCAGGAGAAAAAGGGGGAGAATCAGAAAAAAGGAGAAATAGCAGGAGAAAAAGGGGGAGAACCAGAAAAAAAAGGAGAAATAGCAGGAGAAAAAGGGGGAGAACCAGAAAAAAAAGAGGAGAAATAGCAGGAGAAAAAGGGGGGAGAACCAGAAAAAAGAGGAGGAGAAATAGCAGGAGAAAAAGGGGGAGAACCAGAAAAAAAGGGGGAGAAATAGCAGGAGAAAAAGGGGGAGAACCAGAAAAAAAGGGAGAAATAGGAGAAAAAGGGGGAGAACCAGAAAAAAAGGAGAAATAGGAGAAAAAGGGGGAGAACCAGAAAAAAAGGAGAAATAGCAGGAGAAAAAGGGGGAGAACCAGAAAAAAAGGAGAAATAGGAGAAAAAGGGGGAGAACCAGAAAAAAAAGGAGAAATAGCAGGAGAAAAAGGGGGAGAACCAGAAAAAAGGAGGAGAAATAGCAGGAGAAAAAGGGGGGAGAACCAGAAAAAAGGAGGAGAAATAGCAGGAGAAAAAAGGGGGGAGGAACCAGAAAAAAGGAGAAATAGCAGGAGAAAAAGGGGGAGAACCAGAAAAAAAGGAGAAATAGGAGAAAAAGGGGGAGAACCAGAAAAAAAGGAGAAATAGGAGAAAAAGGGGGAGAACCAGAAAAAAAGGAGAAATAGGAGAAAAAGGGGGAGAACCAGAAAAAAAGGAGAAATAGGAGAAAAAGGGGGAGAGAACCAGAAAAAAAGGAGAAATAGGAGAAAAAGGGGGAGACCAGAAAAAAAGGAGAAATAGGAGAAAAAGGGGGAGAACCAGAAAAAAAGAGGAGAAATAGGAGAAAAAGGGGGAGAACCAGAAAAAAAGGAGAAATAGCAGGAGAAAAAGGGGGAGAACCAGAAAAAAAGGAGAAATAGCAGGAGGAAAAAGGGGGAGAACCAGAAAAAAAGAGGAGAAATAGGAGAAAAAGGGGGAGAACCAGAAAAAAAGAGGAGAAATAGGAGAAAAAGGGGGAGAACCATAAAACAGAGAAACAGCAGGGGAAAAAGGGGAAGAATCAGAAAAAAAAGAGAAATAGAAAGGGGGGGGGGGGGGGGGGGGGTTAGAAAAAAACAAGGATGAAAGAGTGAGGGAGAAGAAAAAGGATAAGCAGAAACAAAGAGGAGGAATAAAAAAAAAACGGAGGGAAGGAGTTTGGGGGGAGGGGAGGGAGGGGAGAAAAAAGGAGGAGAAAAAGGAAATCCACTAAATAAAAGAGAAGAAAAAGTTGTTTCCTTTTTTTGCATTGCCCGGTCAATGAACATGAAGAACATAAAGAAGTGAGGGAAAAGGGACATGCAGAAGGACAGGAGGACACGGAGGAGGAGGAAAAGGAACTTCACTACTAAAAGTAGTTTTATCATATACTTGCCTGTCTAAACAAATGTCTTATCTCCGGTTGACATGGAACATCACAGTATCATCAGGACTCCCCCACAATACAAAAATGGGAGAGCAGGGAGGGAGCTAACCTCACCTCCACTCCTAGTTAGCCATCAAGTGTGGTTGCCTTTAATGAGGTCACTTCATCAAAACCTATTTGAACTAGCTCAGTTTTCACACCTTTTCTGGTCAAGGCAACGAGGTGGGAAGACGTCCTAGAGTCTGGACAAGTAAGCAGTTCCTTGAACTGCTTTTAGAGGTAACAAATGCCAGAATATTTCAAAGCATTGTAAGACGCATAGTCACCTGATGAGGGAGACACTGAATTCACATGAGAATATTTCTGCACAGCTTCTCAAGCCTGGAATTTGGCGTTAGTAGCCACAACGGGCCTATGTGATAGTTTCCATGCATTATCTTGAGACAAACAGGCTAAGTCTCCATTCTCCTTACAATAAAGGCAAAAAGTGGCAAGAAATAAGCACATGTCAGCCATGAAGAATTCCTCAAGCCCAGCATCCGAAAAAGGAAACATCCTCCCAAGAAATAAAGCAAAAGTGAGTGCTTATAGCTTCACTTCAAATACCCTTTCAAACACATACTGACACCTCAGATTCTTTTGCAAACAGATAACACAAATAGCATTGGTAACTTGAGCAAAATGCAAAGTAACAGAACGCAAAAAATACAAACAGCAAATAAAGAAAGTGCTGTGTCAACCAGGCAATTTGAACAGAAAGGGTCACAGTAAAATTAGAAATCAGAAAAATCTTCATGCTTGCAACACTTGTTCCTCCTGCTTTGGAAACGAGTCAGCAACAGCTGACCTGTGGCACATGACTGCTAAAGAAGAAAAAGTGTCTAAAGAAAACTACAGCAAGCGCATATACAATTCAATCACAACACAGATGCCACAAATGCTCTAAACACCATTTCCTCAGGCGTCTTTCATTCCAATGTGGAAGATATAAAATTAAGCATATGCTGCATGACATGAAGAGAACCTTAGATCCGCATCTTCAATACAGAGTCTGGCGCTTTCTGCCCAGCCAGTTTCCATGGGAACATTCCCCCATGCTCTTCAATGACAAGAACAGAGAAGCCATCACCTCACATATCTAACACAATCTCAAACAGAAAACCACATTAAGATGCAGACATATCTACTCTTTTTTCAGTTTTCACAACCCTCAAATAAGCGAAACCAGACCCAGTATGATTTTTGGAAACATGAATTCTATACCTCCTGATGTATTTTTGTGCTGTTTAGGTGAAAATAGCTGATATATTAAATTCATTTTTTCTTTGGGGTTTAGGCAAAGACAGTCATAGTTAAATTTTATGTTTATTTTACAGAAAACGGGAAATCATACCAAGACTTGTCCTACTTCTCAACACTGAGTGTGTGCACAAAACAAACATATTTCACAAATCAATTTTATAATAGTTCATTTTTTGTTCTTCCAGGATGTGTAAGAAATGTCCAATCCCTTTACTCCTTCACCATATATCTGAACTGTATGGGATTTTGTCAGAAACAAGGTGATCTCAGGTGAGTGCAAAGAAGCAGTCTCTCTTGACGCACAGAGATACACTAACAGAAAAACTTTTTGTTGAAGTCAATTTCAACAGTTTCTTTTCACAACCCCGAGTGGCAGCTTGATCACTGTCAGTAAAAAATTGCCACAATATGTGTGCAAAGTGTTGAAGAGAATGCAAAACCTCCACACACATATACGTGCAACATTACCTTGAAACATGGTATGGAACATACATGCATGCAACGCTGCAAACAAGTTTAACTCCTTGGTTTGGATTTACAATCACCTGATTCCAGGCTTAGTGCCAGACAACATCGTATGAGCATATAGTGACACAACAGATGCATCACCATCCACTCATCCAAAGCTATCAGGCTCTACATCTTGTTTTCCCTAAACATAAATCCACCCCTTGCCTATCATATTACAGGACCAATCCCATGTAATGGTAGGCATGTCTGCATCCCTCGCCAGTAACGCACTCGTTAACACCTCTGCCACTCTACCTTCAGTTTGTGCTGGGTCAGCACGTTCTTGATGCCCTGCACGAAGGCACTCTGGTCATTGGGGATCAGACCAATGAAGGCTTTCTTCTTGCCGCTGAACATCAGAAGAATGATACGTGTTTCTGAGGCCGACTGAGGGGGGAAGTGCACACAGCCAGCCTGCGGACACACACACAAGCTAAAATGGAATCTGAGTATTATCATTTTGTCAGATTTCATTGACAAAAAAAATCTCAAAACAAAACCACAACAATTCAAACCAAGACATAAAAAAACAACAACAAAAAACAACCTGACTGAGAACTTTTCATGTCACAAAAATGTTCTAGACATGTTTTCCTGGTTTGATAAAACGTAGCTAACTTTAAGCAGCATCACATTCATTTGTGCTCAGACATGCTCACACAAGACATGTACACATCCAGGAGACCAAATACAGACACAAAAATAACAAATCTTCATTGCGGAAAGCCGCAAGACACATTATTCTTTTCAAACGTACAAAGCCGGTGCCCATGAGTTTGTGGAGATCTCGCAGTGCCTCCTGGTCAGTGTTGGAGAAGTGGAATGCCACCTGACGGGAATTCTGACACAAGGACTGCAACTTGGACAACATGTTCTTGGGCAGTAGCTGCAGTGTCAGCTTCTCTGGCCAGTTCATGGTGGGGCTGGGACACAAACCGCATTACTCTGGTGAGAATTTTATTAACATCGTTGTTATTTACATAGTGCAACTGTATTTGCATTGTCAGATATTCCATGCTTACTCCTACCCCCCCCCCTCCCCCACCAACAAAGAAAACAAAGAAAGAACCAGCACCACAAAAGTACTGACTTCAGAGGCACAACAAACAGTACTTATACCATTACCCTCTCTTGCTTCCCCATCCCTGTAGACTCAACACTTTCTGAAAGTTTGCATGCAAGTGTATGCAAGTGTGTACACTGTGCAATACCAGCACCTTCACTTGTACATGTGCTCTCACAGTACCTCTATTGTATGCATATGTAGAAGTTTGGTGCACATACACACATGCTAACCAGATTGTGTGACTGCGTGAAAAAAACAGCACACTCACAGGTCAGGTTCTGTACAGGTGATGGAGATGCGGCAGGTGAGGAGCCAGACGATCTTCTGCATCTGGCCCGCCTGGCCAGGTGTAGCTTTGCTTTTCTCATGATACTCCAGAGCACCTGGTCACATGACCCTTTGTTTTTCATACAAATTATCTTTAAAGATTCAATTAAAAAAAAAAAAAGCTTTACCATGACAACAGTGTTCCCCTTTTACTTCTTTGAGTTTCAGAGCCTTTCCTTTTCATATCATTTTTTTTTTTTACTGAGACATACAGGCAGACAGGAAGAGAAAAGTAAGAACATGCAGATGGGGAAAAGTTCATTTCATTGAAGCATGGAAGATTTCTAACAACTAACATAAAAGAAAAAAATGCTCAAACTCAAAGTAAAATTCAAACAGAATACTGAAACTACTATCCCAAACTGAATACAGTGACTCAATTTACAAAGACACACTAAATAAACAAATGAGAAGGAAAAAAAACAGACAGACAGAGATAGCAAAGATGCATAGAGAAAACTAGTGAATAAATTCTGATAGATTCTATGATTTTCAACAGCATTTTTCACAATTCATGCTGCACAAGTTTCTGACTTTCCATGACCCACCTCCAATATTTTGAGACTATGGAAAGAACTGTATTTAAACCTTTCTCTTTCAAAAACTGGTCCATAGACAAAGGGAGAACTGGAAATGGGAGATGATGTTTTCTGCGTCAGTGTGAGGATTCATATACATGTTTTCTGCGTCAGTGTGAGGATTCATATACAATATTTTTGGGGTTAAAGGGATTTTGACAAATAAAAAAAACACAAAAAGCAATGTCACACCTGGCAAAGTTTTTCATGGTTCTTATTTTAAAACAAAACAAAAAAAAAACTGAAAGAGGGGGGGGGGGGGGGCCAAAATTTACACAAAACATTTGAAGTTTTAATTCCCAATGTGACTAGATTTCCAAACTCAATATACACTGAAGACTGTTTATAGGTCATACTTTAAACAAGTGCTGGAGTATATGGGGCTATCCTCTTCGATCTGGTAGAATCCAAGTTCCAAGGTATCTCCAGCTAACTAAAACCTTCCTGTGGTTAGTCTTTGAATTCAGACCTGAAACTGCATACACTTGCAATATTTCACAGAAAAACAACAAAATCTATCTTTTTTTGTAGGGACACCACACTTAGGAACTTTTATAAACCCAGGCCAGCTTATACAGACTTTTAAGGTCTTCAATAGGGTACCTCAATTTCTTAAAACTTTATCACACCTTTAAAGGACTGTACAAACTCTGTACTAGAAGCGTGATGAACATTACACATTATATACAGATGCAGACTGAATCACATACAGTTGCAGACTGAAAACATTTCGTTCTAGCACACACACACACATGCAAGCATGCGTGCACACCCACACACACACATGAATGTGCGCGCGCATGCGCACGCACACACACACTCACACGTGCACACACACACACACAATAAACATATACGCACACACACACAAACCTGTCCAGACAATTTTGCGGTCCCTCAAGGCAGGTATGGCCTGTCGGACAGCAGCATTAGGGTCCGTGGCCACATCCGCTCCCACTGAAGTGGGGGCGGCCATGCCAGTGGCGCTGCTAGCCGTGCTGACGCCCACTGCTCCCATGGTGCTCTGCGACATGCTGGTGAAGTTCATGCCAGACTGGGGAGCCCCTGGACGCGGGCCCATGCCACCTGAAATCCCAACAAAACAAAATTTCTTCTGTTTTTTTTTGGTTTTATTTTGTTTTTTTTTTCCTCCAAAGACAATTTCTCTTGAAATCTAGATACTCATACCCCTGTTGCCCAAGAAGGCCATGTCAGCACTGCAGATATATTAAAACAGAACTATGAACAAACTGAAATGCAAAGACTAACAGTTAGAGGCAAGGCAAGTCATCCATTACAAGAAAGATTTGAAAAAAAAAAAAGTAGAATATGAAAAGTTTAGCCTCAAAAGTGAAAAGAATCAACACATCTATCTGCCACTAGATGACAATCATTAAACTGAAAATATGGCATCAAGGCAAAACTAAATCATTCACTTTGAACTTTTTATGGGGTCATCCTTTTTTTTCCCATCAACAAATACATTATCGGCAGTCTGATCTAATGCTTGGAATCAAATGTCATCACTCTCTGGAAAACCACCAATTGTCACTTATCCTAATTTGCACGACTGTTTCTTGTGAAAAATGTCTTGCTCTTCTCTCTGTTGTGAAAAATGTCTAGTTCTTCTCTCTCTGTGCGTGCACGCGTGCATGTGCGGGTGTGTGGGGTGTGTGGTGTGTGTGTGTGTGTGTGTGTGTGTGTGTGTGTGTGTGTGTGTGTGTGTGTGTGTGTGTGTGGGGTATATGTGGGTGTGCGTGGGGGTGTGAATGTGAGGTGTGTGAATGTGGGTGTGTGTGCATGCACAGGCCTCTGTGTGTGTGTGTGTGTGTGTGTGTGTGTGTGTGTGTGTGTGTGTGTGTGTGTGTGTGTAATGTAATGTAATGTAATGTAAAAGGATATTTATAGAGCGCTTTACCTCCCGACAGCCCAAAGCGCATATTACAGAAACATGATAAAATACTAATTCTAACTCAAAGCACACACACACACACACACACACACACACACACACACACACACACCACACACAAACACATACACAAACACGCACGCGCGTGCTCACGTGCGCACACAAACACACCACACACACAGAGGCAGACAGACACACGAGCGCATCAAAACAAGCAGACTCGCGCACAGAGTGAGAGTGTTGTGTGTGTGTGTGTGTGTGTGTGTGTTCGTTTGTTCTTTAATTTAACGTTTATCCACCTAACAGTGATCTTAGACAGTATGTAAGTGTTATGTGTGTGTGCATGTGATGTTTTTGGGTGTATGCATGCGAAAGGTTAGTGTTGATTTTGGGCGTACGTAGGTATGTATAATGCAATTAGGCCTAGATAAAAAAAAAAAAGAAAAAGAAAAAAGAAAAAAAAAAAACACATACACATAACTGAATCCAAAACTATAAAAGAAACACTAAATAAGCAACTAACACCAAGATGGGGAAAATAACATATACGTTAAAGTAAATGTCCAATTGGGCTCTTAATCAGTCCTTGAACAACTTCAAAAATGTTTGATTTGTTAGAGATGACGTCTTCAAAGACTGACATCAACGGTTCGGTGTTCAACAACCAAGCAGGTAAATAGGGTTTCATTCTATCGCACAAAAAAAGTAGATGGAATGGAGTGATTTGCTGGCCACAAGTACAAGTCACATGTTCACAGAATTTTGTTTTAAAGGCATCAAGCCTCAATCTAAAAATCAAACTTTTTAAAATCCTCTCTTGGTAGAGATTCTTGATACCTGTTTTATTGTCCGATATCTTGTTAAATAATATCCCCTTTTTGTTTTTGGTGCCTTTTCCCTTATTTAAAATAGTATTCCAGGCTGTGTCTTTTAAAAGACTATAACTCTCATGTAAGGATAAAGGAATGTATATCTTGTTAAATCAGTTTCAGTGATAGCAGCCTTTTTGGCTAATGTGTCTACTACCCTTTCATTAGTAGATAATCCACAGTGAGATGGAACCCAACAAAAATCGACATAAGAGCCACGTAAATGCAAAAAATGAATTAGGTGGTACACTTCTGATATAAGTTCTGCTCTCACACTTGTATTCGAAAATTTTAGAGCTTGTAGGACTGATTGTGTGTGTGTGTGTGTGTGTGTGTGTGTGTGTGTGTGTGTGTGTGTGTGTGTGTGTGTGTGTGTGTGTGTGCGTGCGTGTGAGGCAGAAAGAGGAGAGTGGGGTGGGGGGGGGGGGGGGGGGAGGAGTTTGGATGGACAGGATGGAGGGGGAGGGAAAACAAAAAATCAAGTCATACAATTTTGTAGATAATGTTATCATTTTAATCCATTTACTTATATATTTATTTTTAAATATGCTAACTAGAACTGCAGTCAAACATCCCTCCAAAATTCAGTCCAAACCAACATTTAAGGAAGATCTAAAGTGCAGTAAGGAGAAGGACGGGGGGTGGGGGGTGGGAGGGAGAGGCTGAAAACAGATGAGAAAAATGAAATAAAAATGAACATACACTTAAAAAAAGGTTAATAATGCTAACAACGGGAACCTGATGGAACATGCAAACCTGTGGAGGGAACAGGACCAGTCATTTCACTCCAATCATAACTGTGTACCACATGCGCACATTTATTCAAACAGGAAGCGCAGGTTGTGTACATGCGACATATCTTAACCATCCACATCACTGAAATCAGCACAAAATCATACTGACTGGTAAGTGCAATGGCTAATACTGAAGTTGTGTCGAGAGGCAAAAATAGCAGTTTCAGCATGAATTTATGCATATTGTGAAAAAAGCAGTTTCGGCATGAATTTCATGCAAACTGCAATTTAACTATAAAATATGAGTAGAGAGGATGACACAGATGTGTTTCATCTTGACTGTGATACAGAAGCGAAATTATTTCGCGCAAAAAACGTCTGAAGATGGGTATCGACATAGCTGACTTAAACGAGTTTTTGTGATGTTCCTGTCCTTTCAGTTGGAGATAAGCCTCATTGGTGAAAAGCCTTATTGATTCGGATGTGAAACCTTACCAACCAACACTGGTTTAATCATCATAAAAAAAGGAAAAGCATTGGACTGGTCAACTCAGAATCAATATTTGGTAATTTTCTGTTCTCGTGAATTGCCAGGTTTCTGTTGTTAAATATGTTAATGAACATGACTGTTGAGTTCCGCCGAATCAAGATTGTAGCACAGATGGACAAATGAATAAATGTCTGCAGTTGCTTTTAGCAATAACTGATTAATTAATTACATGTTGACCTACATTTTGACCTTTTTTTTTTTTTAGTTCGCAATACGGTATTTCCATATTTGGCAGATTTTATTTCAAGCTAAATACAGAAAATTTGTATGAGTAAACAGGTCTGCTCCCCCTCCACTCCTCTCCCCAATCCCTCTCCCTTTGGTCTTTCCCATCCTCTCTCTCAATTCTTTTAACACCCCCACCTTCCCCCATTTCCTTCAACCTCCTTTTCTCTAGCCCATCTCTCAATACATACAAATATGCTCAGCTCTCCACTTCCACCCCTGTGTTTTACTTACGCTCTCTCTTCATTTTCACACAGTCCTCTCTTTCCTTCCCTTTACTTTCTCTCCTCCTTTCACCCTTCTTTCTGACCATCTTCCTCCACTCCTTCCCCATCCCCCACCCCCTCTTTACCCACCCTCTTCTGCCCCCCTACCTGCCCTCTCACTCACCCTGACTGGAGCCTGGGAAGTTGGCCGGGGTCTGACTCATGGCCATGTTGGGGGCCATCATGTTGGGGTTGGTCATGCCCATCGTCTGTGAGGTCATTGACGCTGCTGAGCTCACCCCCATCGGGTTACCCATCCCAGCCTGCTGTGCCTGCCAGGGGAGAAACAGTAACGTGAACACGGAAAAGAACAATGCTGTGTGTGTGTGTGTGTGTGTGTGTGTGTGTGCGTGTGTGTGTGTGTGTGGTGTGCGTGTGCGTGTGCGTGTGTGTGTGCGTGTGCGTGCTTGCGTACATATGCATGTGTATGCATGTGAGCTTGCGCGTGTCTGTGTGTGTGCATGCACACACAAATATACATATGTGCATTTGTGTGACATGAACATGCATCAGTGCTCATAGAGTCATAAACCTCTAGCTGAAGACTTGCGCAAGCTTACGGCTCAACACCACTGACCGAGCGATCAACCACATCTACACTTACAAAAATAGTGACACCATGCAGAGGCACACATGTAACCATGCTTCCATACATACTCTATGCAGGTGAACTCACACTAAAGTAACTGTTCAAAGAATTAAATGAACTCATTCCAAAGTAACTGTTCAAAGAATTATCAGTCAAGGTTCCTGGCAACCAAATTCTGCAACTGCTCAGAAACATGATTTTAACATGTATCATACAAAGATCCCTAAATACTGTTATGAATAACTATAAACAACTGAACACTATGCTACATTCAGGTTCTCTGGTACTGGCCACACTACAATTAAAGGGCTGAAAAGGACATCCTTCTATTTCACAAGAGCCCACAAGTCTCTCCCATCAATCAGTGTTTCAGTTCAGATCCACTACGTGAAGTGCATCTGTCCGTAATCCATGCTTAACATGGACATTCTCAAAGCCACCTGTCCTGAAATGAGTACGTCCTGAAATTTCAGATACACTTTTAACTTTGAATTAAAAATGGTGAATTCCATAACAGTTCAACCGAGCACTCTCTCGCCCTCAGCTAATCATGTTCCTAAGCTCCCTCCCTTAACAAACTTTGCTACCACATATTGCCTGCTTGCAGTCGATCATATCATGGAGAATTTGCATCCCAATTCCTTTTACTTTTAACATCAAATGTTGAAACTAATCTTGTTCAAATTCTGAGGAGGAATACAAAAGCTTGTGAAAACACCTGGAACTGCAAGGACCCTGGAGCAGCAGGAAATATGTGCTGGAATGACAGGACCCTGGAGCAGCAGAAAATATATGTGCTGGAATGACAGGACCCTGGAGCAGCAGGAAATAGTACGTGCTGGAATGAAAGGACCCTGGAGCAGCAGGAAATAGTACGTGCTGGAATGAAAGGACCCTGGAGCAGCAGGAAATAATATGTGATGGAATGAAAGGACCCTGGAGCAGCAGGAAATAATATGTGCTGGAATGAAAGGACCCTGGAGCAGAAGGAAATAGGTACGTGCTGGAATGAAAGGACCCTGGAGCAGCAGGAAATAGTACGTGCTGGAATGAAAGGACCCTGGAGCAGAAGGACATAGTACGTGCTGGAATGAAAGGACCCTGGAGCAGAAGGAAATAGTACGTGCTGGAATGAAAGGACCCTGGAGCAGCAGGAAATATATGTGCTGGAATGAAAGGACCCTGGAGCAGCAGGAAATAATATGTGCTGGAATGAAAGGACCCTGGAGCAGCAGGAAAATATGTGATGGAATGAAAGGACCCTGGAGCAGCAGGAAATATATGTGCTGGAATGAAAGGACCCTGGAGCAGCAGGAAATAGTATGTGCTGGAATGAAAGGACCCTGGAGCAGCAGAAAATAGTACGTGCTGGAATGAAAGGACCCTGGAGCAGCAGGAAATAATATGTGATGGAATGAAAGGACCCTGGAGCAGCAGGAAATAATATGTGATGGAATGAAAGGACCCTGGAGCAGCAGGAAATATGTGATGGAATGAAAGGACCCTGGAGCAGCAGGAAATAATATGTGATGGAATGAAAGGACCCTGGAGCAGCAGGAAATATGTGATGGAATGAAAGGACCCTGGAGCAGCAGGAAATAATATGTGATGGAATGAGAGGACCCTGGAGCAGCAGGAAATAATATGTGATGGAATGAAAGGACCCTGGAGCAGAAGGAAGTAGTATGTGCTGGAATGAAAGGACCCTGGAGCAGCAGGAAAATAATATTTGTTGGAATGAAAGGACCCTGGAGCAGCAGGAAATAATATGTGCTGGAATGAAAGGACCATGCACTGAAATAAAAAGGACCAACAGGCTTTTCTGAGGATAATACAATTCAGAGACACTTAAAAGGTTCAAACAAACTCAGTACTTCTATTCTTCTCTTGCACACCTCTTGGATATGCACACTCTTTGGAGCCTTCAGCCTGCAGTCATGTCACAAATTACATAAAACAGTGTGAAACACTATGGACATTGTGAAAAAAATATCCAAAAACCTTGATATGATTAAACAACAGAAACGATCTGCAATCAAGTGAATTTCAGTGTCTGAGAACTCAAATCCGTACTTGAGAAAAGTTATCCTTTCCCACAAAGCAATGGCTTATGAAAATACAGCATTTCTCATTTTATTATCCATTCGACTTCTACAATTTACACATTATTTGACATCTAATGGTTGAGTTTTGTGCCTATTGTCTCATCTTTTCTTGACCTCCTGTCTTTCATCTCGGCTGACAAAACAATTCATGAAGGCTGCATGCCCGATTCAATAGCAGAGGTCAGAGGGACGGCAGATAAAAAAAAAAACACCTAAGGATATCATCAGTTTCCACATTTTGTTGTTTCATTTTTCTTTTCATTCCCTAAAAATTATTAATTATTCCGAGTCAAATGGAAATATTCTAAGCCGCTAAAAATAACTTGTCCTTCATCACCAGCGGCCCATTCTGGCATTTGGCACATGCACAGAACAACAGCCAAGATAAAGGAACGGCAAGTGTGGGAAAGACAACTTGGGTAAATCACCATTTCCTACAATTCAACATTTTACTAGTTTTTTTTGCTTCTAAATTTCTTGCTTTTGTTTTAAATTCTTGTAAGACCTTCATTTTTAAAGCCTGTAAGGTCACATTTTCTCGGGAAACACCCCCAACCCCACCTCTCCATCATCCCTATCATTAGAGACACTGTGTTCTGTCCACTCTTGAATTTCATCAACAGAAAGGATCCTCGAGCAAAGTCGATGACCATCTGATACAGCAGTCTTTTTTCATCCACCCCACAGCAAAATCTGGGCGGCAGTTAACTCTGCAACTTCTTGGCATCCTGAGCCTTGTGTGTGTGTGTGTGTGTGTGTGTGTGTGTGTGTGTGTGCGCGTTATGTGTGTGTGCGTTTGTGTGTGTATATGTGTGTGTGTTTGTGTTGTCCATATGTATGTACGCATGCATGCATAAACATGCTACTGTTGTGTGTGTGTGTGTATGTGTGAATGTTCATCATACGTTACTTTGCACAACACGTATTTGCCAAAAAGATTTCTCTCCCCCAAATCTGTCTATAATTTTTGTCAATGATGTCTTCTACTAATAGATAACAAATGCTTTTATTGTCAATATATATTAGATTATCTCAAGTTTTGTAAATTGTTGGTCTATGTCAGCATTGACTAGCAATTTATGTTTTGTTTTGGCTTGTTTGTTTTCCTTTTCCTGTTATTACTTTAAATGCACCCTTCCTCCACACTCCCAAAGGGGCAAAAGGAATAAAGATTGTTCTTTTTCTTGTTCGTGTGTGTGTGTGTGTGTGTGTGCGTGTGCGCACCCTCATTAAGTCATGTCTTGAAATTTTTTTTTACCAATTACTGCGTTAACAAAACCAACAAATGAAACCAACAATCACTTAATGTAACAGCAACAAAGAGGCACTAACAGAAGGCCACCAATCAAAAACCTACCTGCTGCATCATGGGCATATGCCCAGGCTGTACCGACCCTTGGGAAGCCATGATGGACTGTCCCTGGGGCACCATCATGATGCCCTGAGTTGACATGGCAATGGTGCCGGAGCTGATCATGCCCGGGTGTGAGACGGGGCCTCCTCGCATAGCTGGAACACAGCACTTGGACTGAAGCCCACTCTAAAGCTAGGAAACTCTACAAGGAACACCAAGTCAAAATGCACGTGGAAATAAATTTATTTAAACCAAAATGCAAGTCAAACTAGAGCATCGAGAAACTGCAAGTACTCCTAACAAAGTTTTGCCCATCGAAGGCAACACAAACATGAAATTGCCTGTCCCAAGACAAATAAGGAATTTTTCTCTTGCTGATTTGGATTTCCAGTTTATTCTGGAAAACGTGTAGGCCTGGTGTCTGCCATTACTTATAGTCAGAGAATATGAAACTATGTGTACAGTACAGAGAGCAGATTTACTGAAACATGACCATGAATTGAGGAAGTATGACTCCACAGCTAACAAATGTTGAATGGAAAGCAATTCCTAAAAACAAGCAACAGCTGTGAAATAAATAACACTTTTTTTCAGTCAAATATTAGTTTACTTAACAAAAGTCTTCCGATTTATTTTTAATCAAACAAAGTTTGAGCAACACTCTTCAAAGAAAAAAAAAGGTTTCGAGCAACACTGAAATTTAGAAGCTTTCAATGAAAAGTCTGATCAGCATTCTTTTCAGTTCTCAATCAGTTGGCGAGATTAGTACACAACTTTCCTTAAACAGTTTTCCTTACCCAAGTCACCAAGACAATAAAAAATCTGCGCATGCACACACACACACACACACACACACACACACACACACACACCAAAGATGCATGATACTTACACATGATATTCTTCATGTCAGTCTGAAAGAAAAATAAAAACAATTCAAGATTACTCAACACTTCATAAAGTTCATTAATTTAAATGTGCATGTATCTATCCCACTAATCATAAAAACATCTAAACAGTGTTTCAAAATAAAGCACAAACAACTAAGACAAGCTTTAAAACTTACTAAAATATATGGGGGAAAAACTGTTTACAGTTTCAATCAATTCCATTAACCCTTTCCTGCTCCTGCTTCTCCTGCCCAGCCAATCTCATGTGAAAAGAGTTTGCTTTTAGACTTTTGATCCTTTCATACATAAACACTGATTTATTACCATATGAACAGACTGGATATTTTAGTTTATTAGCTTGATTCACCAAGTCTAAAGTGACCCCAAACTCTTTTTGTAACAGATGGTTGGAACTCTACACCCAGATACCCATAGAATCTTTTTTCTTTTCATTTCCGCATACGCAGGCAAATACTCCTGCGGACACTCCCTGTATAGGCAGGCAAGGATTAATCCTATCTACCCAGCAAAGCGAGTGGAGTTTTGTGTGTTTGACCGTTTTTTTTATTCCGCCATTAACCTGAAGAGTGCCTATAAGCCGTCAGCTGACGCCAAAGTAAAAATGCTTTCCCAGTGCCTATGGGCCGTCCACTGACGTCATGCATTTTTCTTGAATTTTCATTCGTTACTATTTCTATTAACGGACTTAAATAGAGTGTGCATAGTAAGCCTTATATGTCTGTAGTATTAAAATGATATGCAAATGACCACACGTGAGGGGAAAGCCCATTTATTCTCATCACTGACTGGATGACCAGCCAGCACTTCGTCTCGCTTGCAAAGATGGCGGCGCAACCTTCGACAAGCGTAGCGACCAAATCAACGTATTTACACAGCTGAGCAGGCTCTGCTAATCATTTTTGACAAAGACAATAATCTTTTATTCAACAACTTACTCGAGCATGAAGGTGAGATGATGATTGTGATGGAATTGCTGACCGTATTCGTCAGTTACTGAGTCGGGCTGTGTGACCTCAGTGTGTGTTCAGCTGACTGGTTTGCCAGCGTCGAACGAGCTCACCTTGTGTGTACTCTGCACTGCGTGCCAGTGGCCAGTTATGTGATAGTCAGCGCGAGAGGGGAGCGTGGCCTGCTCGTGGCGTGACACGGGGCAGAGGAGAAGAGGAGGAGTGAAAGAGAGGGTTGAAGTCCAGCAAGGGGGCGTGGTGGGGGGAGGGGGGCATGGTCGTGGACTGACCTGTCTGCATAGAGTGCGAGCATCTTGATAGACTTCTAAACTGTTTTACTTTCATTTACATGTGTAGTGTGACAATACAAACTTTATTTTCAACTTTTTTGCTTTGTGTTCTTTTTTGGATGTGAAGCTGTAGTGGTAAATACATATGTTTTTGATTGTGCAAAAAAATCTATCCAAATCTAAATGCCTAAATATTTTTTTATTATCAAAAGTAAAACAAAAGAAGCCCAGATTCAAAATCTTCATTCAATTTCCTTCAAAAATCATATATATTTCATTGTTATATCTTTTGTAGTTTCTGAGCTAGAATTTTTTGTTAATTATTACCCCCAAATCATTAGATTTCCCTGGCACTGGGAAAGCCTTTGTTTGTAACATTTTCAAGCAGTGAACGGGTTAAGGCAGCCATACTCCAACTTTGGGGAAACCAACAGAATCAAACCAAAGTTATTACACACACTTGTGTTGTTTACTCTGTTCAATCCAAGAAAATGGAAGCAAAAAACGGATCAACCAAGACATTCCTGGCTCATTGTCTCTTTTGATATGCAAACATCTGTTTTCTCTTCTATCACCACGAGTTCCTCAAACAGCTGATGAAATTATCATCAATTCGATTCAACAGATACTGTCAGAGCAAACACGAGAGGAGGATGGAGCACTGGAACTAAGAACCCTGGAAATTCTTAAGACATCAGACTTCATGATGTTATGAGAGGAGGGCGTAGAGCTGGAATAAAAAATGTAAAAAATGCACAATTTCCTAAACATTTTAAATCCAAACAACAGAAAGATGCAAGCTTGCATAAAAACCCAGACCATATCAAAACAATTTCAAACGTATACGGGTCAAGGTCAGTCAATACCCCTATAAACAACCATACAGGCACAGCAAGCACGAGTAGCCATACTGTATATTACACACTAATACAAACATCATACATGTAACCCAAAAGAACCTTTTGCTTCTGAAGAAAATCGGGCAAGAGCGTTACACAGTAGCATAATAACTTAGGACAGTAACTTTTGTACAGCAAGGAAAGGTGACTGAAACAGATTGCAGCATAACTGAAAACAGGCCAAAATGCACCTGAAAACCAAAAAAAGGAGTCAAAGTAACACTTATCTATTTATCAGTAATGAAAGGTTACTACAGCAAGATTTACTTGGGGCGCACAAACTTCTATACTGTTTTAATCTCTTCTGTTCTGAATCTCCCCTAGAACAGCTGAAAACAGATGATCCTTTTTTCTTTTTTCTTTGTTTTTCACATCATGTTTGCCTGGCCTGCAGAAACCCTAACGAGTCGAAACGCATCGGCGCTTTAGTGAAATAACGTGCGTTCTCCTATTCTGTTATAAAATCAGTATCCCTACCAAGACTGATGTTGAGATTCGACAACCCATACTATTTTTGTTGTTGTTTTGTTTGAAAGTGAGCTGACTGCTGGCGGAAACTGAACAAACTTTGAAAAAAAAGTACTGTTCCAGCGAACGAAAGAGACAAATTGCAAGGCAAAACATGACGCGTTTCAACCTGTTTGGTCCTCTTCAGGCAAGACAAACAACATTCAAGGCAATGAAAGTGATGAACGAATTTGATATGAGATCAGTGATTGCTCGTTCTTATTTTTCATTTTTGATGAGACAGGTGATTGTTCATTCTTCATTTTCATTGTCTTGAGTGAAGCAAAAAACAAAAACAACAAAAAAAAAACCCTGGCCCTGACAAATGGAAATTTCAGGATCTCAAGTCAAATTACAGTTTCAAGCCATTCTGGACCTGTGGTTTCATCCAGCACACATACACACACAAAGTCCACAAAGGCTCAGTCCGCTCAAAGCTCCAAGAGTCAGGAACAGGTCACTACACAGAGAAGACAGCAAAAACCATACACACACACACACACACACACACACACACACACACACACACACACGCACACACACAAAGTCCACAAAGGCTCAGTCTGCTCAAAGCTCCAAGAGTCAGGAACAGGTCACTACACAGAGAAGACAGTAAAAACCATACAAACACACACACACACACACACACACACACACACACACACACACAAAGTCCACAAAGGCTCAGTCTGCTCAAAGCTCCAAGTGTAAGGAACAGGTCACTACACAGAGAAGACAGCAAAAACCATACACACACACACGCAGAGATCAACTAAGGAACAGGGACACACACACACACATTCACACATACACACTCACACACACACACACATGCACACGCACACACACACACACACACACATGCACACGCACACACAAAAAGTCCACAAAGGCTCAGTCCGCTCAAAGCTCCAAGTGTAAGGAACAGGTCACTACACAGAGAAGACAGCAAAATCCATACACACACACACGCAGAGATCAACTAAGGAACAGGGACACACACACACACAAAGTCCAGAAAGGCTCAGTCCGCTCAAAGCTCCAAGAGTCAGGAACAGGTCACTACACAGAGAAGACAGCAAAAACCATACCCACACACACACGCAGATGTGAGATCAACTAAGGAACAGGGACACACACACACACAAAGTCCACAGAGGCTCAGTCCGCTCAAAGCTCCAAACATCAGGAACTGGCCGCTACACAGAGAAGACAGCAAAAACTACACACACACACACAAGATCAACTAAGGAACAGGGACACACACACACACACACACACACACACACACACACACACACACACACACACACACAAAGTCCACAGAGGCTCGGTCCGCTCAAAGCTCCAAACATCAGGAACTGGCTGCTACACAGAGAAGACAGCAAAAACCACACACACACACACACACACACACACACACACACACACACACACACACACACACACACACAGAGTGACTCTAAGGGTACGATCTGCTGACCTGCATACTGGCCTGGACGGCGGCCAGCTGCTGACCACTCATACGAGGTCCCCCCTGACCAGGCATCCTGTTGACCATGGGAGTCTGGAACCCTGGGACCTGCAATGCACCAGCAGGAAACTGGCAACCATAAAGTGAGGGCTGATTCTCATGGCCAAAGTGCACGTGTTTGTGGGCAACAATATGCAATCATCATAACATAACGACAATAACATCAAATGTAGAGACTTTTCAAGAGCTTGAGGAGACATACTGATGTCAAAATGGAATATGATTTTATGCGTCACTTTCTCCATGCCTGATAGCAACTGATCACCACACAGACGCAGACACACACATGATGATGTCTTGAGGGGGGTTTTACATCTTTAACTCTTAACGTCATGTACTGTGCCAATCCGCGGCTGCGTCCCGTTCATAACCCGCTTGAAACCACGCCTATAAACCTACTTCTGAAACCAGTTTCAAAGGAAGTGGAAACAGCTTCCCAAGCGTGCGCATGTGCGTAGATTGCTTCTTGGTAAACTGTTCTTCCTTCCTGTTGGCACAATTCTGCTACTCAATTCGTTTTCAAGAAGTTCTCCATCGATTTTAACTGGGTTTTTTTGTTGTTGTTCAACTTTTCATTAAAAATGGCCGACACTGCAGCGACTCATTGTTCGGTGAATTCATCAACCAATTACTCGAAGAACAAGAGCAAGGCCTTGGAACAGACAATCAGAGTGATGTGAGGGTCTCTTCAGTGCACACGAGTGACTTGTACGACTTCAGTGATCGCAACATTTCGGATTTTTCAAAATAGTCTGACAATTCTGACATGGATGATTTGGAGTGGTTAGACAACATCAGAGGTTTTGAAAGAGGCAGATTTACTGGAAATCCTGGGCCTACCAAACCTCTACCCATCACTGCTGAGCCTTTGGAATGTTTTTTTTACTAACATACAACATAACACCTCTAACAAAGTTTTCTTTTCGAAGTTTTATTTTGTTTACTTAAATTTCATACTAATTACAGGTAAAATAAACAAACAACGCCAACATATGACAGTCATAAGCAAAAAAATGCATTCAACATGCATAACAATCATATCCACATACAATCTTCAAATTTCATTCAAATCCATCCATTAGATTAAAAGTTATTACATTTTAAACACACCTACCCATTTTAGTCTGTTTTTGCCTATTCCTTCCATGAACTAGGAGTTGAAACACTGAATACTGTATATGAGAATAAGAGTTAAAATCCAACGTTTTGCAAATTTAAATGTAAGACACAGATTTTAATCTTATAAGCAAACAAATTTTGAAGATGCGAATCTTTTTGAAAATACCTCTGCCAATAGAAATATACAAGGATCTGTGCAAAAACAACCTGAGTATACGAAAGAAGTGGTTCGCGCACAAGCAAGCACTTTTACGCACAATACACACACACACTGATTCTGATCCTGATTTTAAACTTACCTCTTGTTTGATATATAGTCTGGTTAGGTATTTACTTTTATATGTAAGTGGCGGTCTTACTGTGATCATATGTACACAACCGCAAACACATACAAGCAAGTACGCATGCACATACGCATGAATGTATGTGAGCATACACATTCATTCTCTCTCTCTCTCTCTCGTCTAATAATCACATGATTTTGTGAAAAGACGTAAAATGAAAGTATTTAGTACTACTACTACTGCCACCACTACACACACACACGAGCAAAGACAAAAAAAAAGAAAAAAAGTTACATCCAGAAAAAAAGGAAAATGTGAGTGTCATCTGACACTGGCCTGGCTACCTGAGGATGGGGCACCATGTGCTGGTGAGGAGGCATCCCAGGGGCCATGGGATGGGGCGGTGGCTGAGGACCACCCATCATCGGCTGATTGGCCGGCGCCATGATTCCATGAGTCTGTGGATTTGGCTGGGACATGGGGTTTCCCATTGGCATGGCTGCAGACACCAGCAAAAATTGTTGGTTCAGTTGCAAATGCTTAGGAAAAAAAAAACAAAAAAACACCCACACCTTTTTTAGGGGTGGGGAGTGGGAGGAGGTTGGGGGGGGGGGGGGGGAGTTTAAACAGAAAGTATTTTAACCTCTGATTTCATGGTTTGAAAAATTAAAAGTGATTTGCCTTTTTAGGTTTGAAAGCCTGACTGCTTCTATTGTCTTCTTTTAACAACAACAACAAAAAAAGCCTTGTGAAGAGAGGACTACTATATCTGCCCTGCAGAAAATGAAAGAAAAAAATGTACTTACAGCTCCTGTATTTGCTGCATGGGAAAAAGAGAGAGAGAGAGAGACAGAGAGAGAGAGACAGAGACAGAGAGAGAGAGAGAGAGACAGAGACAGAGACAGGGACAGAGAGAGCTCTATGAAAACAGGATTCTACCACAGTTTTTAAAAACTTCACTGATTAAAATGACCAAACACATGAACAAACACTTCAAGACATGAACACACCCAGGACCTCACTAACACGAACTAACAGACTAACAGATCCTTACATGGCTGACTCGGGACGATGGAGGAAGGCACTTTGAAGGGTGTCCCTTCTCCGGCTGCTGCAAAAGAAACCAGACCACTGACTGACAACATTGCTGACCCTTCTCCACCACCACCGCCAACACCAGCAATGCCTTGTACAGCTCAGAAATGAATCAAACCACACAGCCAAAGAACAATGTTTTAAACAGGAATCTGGACTGAAACGGAGTCATTTTTCATCATATGAACAGAAATATGCACTTTACCCAACCGGGCAGAACAGGCATAGAAACCGCAGGAATCCTCTTCTTTACTGTCGAACCTAAAAAGGTTTGTTGCACATGACAGAGGATAGAAAGCGGAAGAGATTTTTGCCCGTCATTTGTTGTTGTTGTTGGTTATCATCTTACTGCTCTGACACTATCATCATGCTTTACTTGAGAACAGACAATGATTGCTGCACACACACACACACACACACACACACACACACACACACACACACACACACACACACACACACACTCACATTCACACACACACACACACGTACTGGCATTCTTTCACTCACCACATTCAACCATAAACTCGCAATCTTTCACTTGCATGCTCATGTTGGTGTGAACACACACACACACACACACACACACACACACACACACACACACACACACACACACACTCACACACACACACAATGTGTCAAATGTTTTTTTTTTAATTTCTATTGCAGTTATACATTTATCAAAAGACCCCCAGACCTATTGACAAATGGTCAAAGTGACCTTCTAATTTGACATCCAAGGCAAACACTGGTCACATCAAAATCAAAATGACTGATTCAATAGCAGAAAACTCATTTTCTATACAGCATATGTCAAGGTAAACTCATATATAAACTATTAGTTAAAATACGCTTGCAATACCTTTAAGACCCGGAAAAGCATATACAGTGTAATAAACGTAAAGACTGCAAACTAAAAGTAAACATCACTATTGATTTTTTTGTGAGTGCACCATGTGTTTACTGTGGTACATATATTCTAATCTTAAGGATTAAGACCAATGTACAGGAGCATCATGTTTGCACTTAAGTATAACAATTTGACAGTTGTGGAGCAATGTCACATGTTAATTATAAATGTGCTTACAGCAGCTTAAGATAATGCACTGTGTTCATGTGTCTGCACAGAGCATATGGCAAGACAACGTTTTCTTTTTGTCTCCCAGAAAACTGTAAAAGGTCATTTCCATTATATGAATATGTTTGAACAATATCCCTGTTGAAGGTCTGATATAAAGACAGAGAAATTTGGCATGATCTTTTATAGACCTTTGAGAACAGAATTTTGCCCATGATAATGTTCTGTCAAATGTACGGTTCATTTTTGTGTAGTTGTCTGTTCCAAACAAAACCTGTTCTGTATTCAATGATACTCTCGCTTAATTGTCACACTCTTTTCTATCTTATATTCTTTACCTTTCAACCAGAACTCTAGTGTTTTGAGATGGTGCCTAAAGTAGTGATATTGCCTCTCCCTCAATTTTACGAGAATTGCATTTCTCAGATTATTTACCATTCCCAATTGTTTAACATCTGCAACAATATTTTTGATGGCATATTGTTAGCTGAAACCGTTTAAACTTTCATTTGTAAGAGAATTTCCTAATCTGTTAAGAAGTATAGTTTATGTAACAATTTACATTCTATCCAGATGTATGTTAGTTCTATTGTACTTTTGCTAGTTTACATGTGCTGTTGTATACAGGTTCTTTCTTTTCTTTTTCTTTTCTCTTCTTTTTAAACTGTTTTCATTCTTGAGACTGATATTGAATGAAGTTCTTTGTCTGACATGGTTTTCGCTGCTGGGAAATGAAGCTACTTATGTATTTTCTTCTTTGTTGCTAAAATTTTCACGACATAGAAAATTACCTTTTCATCCAAGACATTACCCGCAGGATACATTTCTTTTTTCTTCCCATTTTTAAAATTCAAGTGTACACCAATTCATCCAAGCTTTCCCCTACATAATATACTTCTTTTTTTTTTCTACACTCCTTTCTTCCTTTTCTTTTTGATTTCTGTTAGCTGAAGAAAATTTGTTCTAGTTCTGGACATTCTGCACATTTACACACATTTGTACACACACACACATACATGATTATTTTGAGTTCTATTTTGATTGGAGACAACATCACAGGGCTGTACTGTCTGTGTCCTTTCACAATATACCCCAGGGTGTACCAGGCCTGAGAGACTCTGACACCTGCCGTGCTGGACAGATAATTTCAGCAACTCTCAGAGATCCATCAACTGAGAGGGTGAAACTTGACTCTGTGATCCCAGTCTTCCCATCTGAGCCCACAAGATATTCAACAATTCTGTCTTGAAGCTGGTTAGGGACAATCCTACACGACAATTCTGTCTTGAAGCTGGTTAGGGACAATCCTACATTCATGTAATGGTGCTGATGGAGTCTCAAACCTTCTAGACGCAGTGTGTCTTTGTCACCATTGAACCACTTTGGCTTCAAAATAGCAAAATCAACTAATTCCAAATCATGTTCGCCTTCTTTCTCTGTCCTCAGTAACGTAGGTGCAGGGTGCATAGCGGGGATGACAAACAATGGCACTACACAACACCAATAAGAATAACCCGAGTGGAAGACTAATCACAGTAACGGAATGTGGATCGGGTGATCACATATATGTAGGACCCCAAAATGCACAACCTTTTTCCCACAAGCTGAAGACTGGTTATACTAACAGAATAAGAATCAGGTGATAACATATATTTACGACCCCAATATGATCACCTTGTCCCCCAAAGCTGAAGACTGATTAAAGTAACAGAATGTGACTCAGGTGGTTACATAGGTAAGACAGTAGTGTTTCCTTCCAAAGCATTCATTAGGTTTCCTGCCTCCACTTGCCTGTCACACTGGGAGAACATTCAACTGTATATGCATGAAGAAAAGCAAATCTGTGCAAACAGCTCCTCCTACTCCCCTACCATTTTTTTTTTTCAAACGCCAGAGTTAAATGTAAACTTATATTCACTAAATCACGCTATTTCCGTTGATGACTTTGCGCCAATTTGAGGAGGTAAGTGATTGCTTGTTCTTCATTTTCACTGTCCTGAACGTTGTGTACCTTGCCTGAAGAAGACCAAAGAGGTCGAAACGCGTTGTGTTTTGGCCTGTCATTTGTTTGTCCCTGTTGTCTGGCGGATTAGTCATTTTTCTTTTGTTTCAATTTCCGCCTGCAGTGATCTCACTTTGACACTAAGTTTCATATCACTGTCCTCGTTACACACATACACTGACATACTGTCAAACATTCTTTGACTCAAAGGAGCTTAATGTTAGATTAACCATAGGACTAAAGGTTGTGCGAAATTTAACAAACTGAAAAACAAGCTGATAACAAATTTTAAGCAGCAGAAAGTAAACTAACTCCAAAGAAATGATAAAATGTTTGATTAACCATAGGACTTCATGTTGTGCAAAATTCAACAAACTGAAAAACAAGCTGATAACACAAGCAGCAGAAAGTAAACTAACTCCGAAGAAATGATAAAATGTTTGATTAACCATAGGACTTGATGTTGTGCGAAATTCAACAAACTGAAAAACAAGCTGATAACACATTTTAAGTAGCAGAAAGTAAACTAACTCCAAAGAAATGATAAAATGTTTGATTAACCATAGGACTAAAGGTTGTGCGAAATTTAACAAACTGAAAAAGAGTCTGATCACAAATTTTAAGTAGCAGAAAGTAAACTAACTCCAAAGAAATGATAAACTGAAAAGTAAAACAGATGAAACTGATTCAAGTCATATACATTTCTCCCTCTTCCATCTCCTCCTTCTCTCTCTCTCTCTCTCCTGCTTCCCTTGCCTTTTAATCTCTCATCAGTTTAACCACACACCAACACAGAATCTGACAGACAGGCAGCCAGACAGACGGACAGGAAGAGAGAGAAAAAGAGAGAGAGACAGAGACAGAGACACACAGACCGACAGGCAGGCAGAGACAGATACAGAGAGACAGACAGACAGAGAAAGCCAAAGTGATGTAAGAACACACAAACTGCACTGACTCTGGGGGAAAAACAAACAAACAAACAAAAAACAAAAAAACACCCAGCAACAGCATTCACTTTCCACCTTAGCATATCCAAGGATGTTCAGATTGAAGATGCTCCAGGAGCATAGTGCAGAACATCTGTATGTCCTGGACACTAGGTGAATTCCTCCTGGGAATAATCACCCTATTTTTTTTCATTTTCACCCCTTTCTGTCAGGCATCTCACTGAACTTCAGTTCAAAGTGGCTCTCCTGGGGCACGCTCGGATGTTAATTTGTGACATGGCATGATGAATTTTCCTAGACTCAGAGCATGATTACTTGAGGATGACTGAGGCAATATCACTGGTAGTTCAGTCTGTGTTGTGAACCAACATAACAACAGCCATATTATTCTGACTGACAGAAGTGCGGGTACAGAACTGTTCTGGTCGAGAACTCCAGTATGTGACTTCCTTTTGTCCTTTGCTGTTAATGTGATTGGTGGTTCCGTTTTGGGGAACATTTTCTAAATACCAACTGGTCATGAGATGAAAACACCCTGAACTCACATATGCGTCACCACGACACACACAGAAAAAATTGCTTGTCACTTGGCATTTGTGTCATTTGTGCAATCACAGAAAACACTGTGAGGATAGTAAATCCTGCAGAAAGAAGTACTAATTTTTTTCAAGTGTCTGAGTGGATTCTGTTGTAAAAATACTGGAAATAAGATGAGGAGTGGGGGGGGGAAGGGGGGGTGGAGGTTGTCGCTTACAGTGTATTTGATATTCCCCGAGGGGAAATTCAAACAACATAAGTAAGGGAAGCGAAATGATCTCCTGCATACTCTGACTTCAACCACCTCCACATTAAGTCCTTTCAGCCAGTTCAAACCACCTGGTGAAAAAGAACATTTCAAAGGAAAATAAGCAATGCATTTTGGACTGTGCACTCATGATACAAATCTTTCTTTCCTTTCAGGTTTTCATTTTCTCCCATAGATTTGAGCTGGCTTAAAAGAGAAAAAAAAGGGAGATGCAGATCACAGATGGTGAAATGACCCCTCAGATTCTGCAAGAGACCACTTCCTTCCTCTTCCTTGAACACCAATCTTTACCATTGTGAGCCATCTTGTTTGGGTCCATCTGTTTATCATCCTCTGAGGCAGGGCTGTGTGAGCGTTCTGATCAACACACAGACACTACAGAAACTTACTACATGTGACCCCTCTGATCAGCATATGCACAATATAGTGATTTATTATGTGCGAGCGTTCCGAACAACACATACCCACTATAACAGTTTACTATGCATCACAAGTTCTGATCAACATAATAAACGCTATAGTAATTTGTTATGTGTCAACATTCTGATCAGCACATACACACTATAGTACTTTACTACCACAGTCACAGCCTGACCAGGCCCGCCGCAGCCCCAGCACCAGCAATCCACAGGGAGCAGTCATTGTCAAGTTGTCAAGAGGCAACGCACCGGAGGAGACACTGCACCTCTCCCGAGTCACTTTGGTGGTGTTCAGTGCTGCCTGTTCTGATCCAACATACACCGGACACCACCTACTAAGCCCCTACTGATGACAATAATTGCTCAGTCGCAGAGCCGGCAGTGAGTAAGTTCTCCCTCTGGAGGATGCCATTACGTCCATTCAACAACAAACCTCATGACCTTGCCAACACTGGTGACCATGACGGAACGAAACCAAGGCCATAGATGTGGAGAGGAATCGAATTTGAGTTCACCATGAGAGCAGGGCAAGATGGGCCACAGAATTTGAGACATTTTTTTATACTGATCGATGAGAATGAGGATGATGAAGATGATGCTACAAGTTTCCATTCCGGTCTAAGAGTGCATGACAGAGCTGTACTCTACGCTTCCTTTCATAATACAACCAGGCGTCAACCAGGCCCAAGAGATACAGATACTTACACTGTTGTTCAGGAAATTTGAGCAACACTCTCAGAGACGCATCCATTCAACGGATGAAACTTTTGACTGTGTGGTCCCAGTCTTCCAAACTGAGCCCACAGCAAATTCAACTCTGGGTAGAAGCTGGACGGGGCAGAAAAACCCACATGGCTCTGATGGGAATCAAACCCACCACCTCCCTACCAGGAGTCCACAACGCCAACCACTTCTCCACAGCGGCTGGTCAACAACAATTACTATGTGTGGGCATTCTGACCAATGCATACACTCGATAATAATTATGCATCCGAACCCTGACCTACAACTGATCCCATTGGAGAGTGATACCTGCCTCATGCAGACAACGCATGAGCTTCTAGACAATGCAGGAGCTTCTAAGTAAGTCAGCATTCTGATCCATTCATACATACAACTGTAATTCATTAAGCGTTGGCGTTTGACATCTGACAAACACCTATGCACCATATGTGTCTGAGTTCTGACAACACGCACACACTATAGTAATTCATTATTTGTTAGTGTTCTGACCAACACTTACACACCATAGCAGTTCACTATGTGTTCTGACCAACACTTACACACCATAGCAGTTCACTATGTGTTCTGACCAACACTTACACACCATAGTAGTTCACTATGTGTTCTGACCAACACTTACACACCATAGCAGTTCACTATGTGTTCTGACCAACACTTACACACCACAGCAGTTCACTATGTGTTCTGACCAACACTTACACACCATAGCAGTTCACTATGTGTTCTGACCAACACTTACACACCATAGCAGTTCACTATGTGTTCTGACCAACACTTACACACCATAGCAGTTCACTATGTGTTCTGACCAACACTTACACACTATAGCAGTTCACTATGTGTTGGCTTTCTGACCAGTACATAAAAACTAGAGTAACTTACCATGTGTCAGCTTTCTGACAAACACATAGGTACTACAGTGATAATATTCTGTGTCGGCATTCTGACCAAAATATAATCTACAGTAAATTCATTGTGTCTGCTTTCCAGCCTACATATAAATACCATAGTATTCTATTCTGTGTCTGCATTCTGACCAACACACATACACTAATTTCCTGTCAGCTTTTTGACCAATGTTATGACTTTATTATATGTAAAGTGTTTTGATCAGCACACATTACAGTAATCTATTACGTGATCTAACACATTTCTGTAATTTATTACACGTCAGTGTTCTGACCAACACATACACATTACAAGAATCTATTACGTGTTAGCGCTCCGACCAACACAAATTCATTTTACAGTACAGTAATCATTATGTTGTACAATAATTTATTATGTTGTCAGAATTCTGATCAACACAAAATAAAGGATGTACAGGTTACAGTAATTCATTATCTGGCTGATACACACTACAAGTTATTGATCATAATTTATTTATTGCTATAATTTGTTATGTGTCAGTATTCTGAGTAATACATACATGCTAAAGTAATTCACTATGTGTCAGTATTCTGATGAGCACATACATACATACATACAATAGTCATTCATTATGTGTCTCCATTCTCATCATCATACACAATAATCTGATATGTGTGTCAGCATTCTGATGTACACACTCATGCCACATGTAATTCATTATGTGTCTAAATTCTGATTGCTCAAGTCATTCAGTCATTGTCAGTCACCCAATATTCTTCCTTCATTCTCCCGATTTTTCATACTGGGTGCATGCCATGTATAACATGTCATCAATACGAAGGGCCTAATTGGCCTTGGGGTTTTAGGTGTGTGCACTCACACATGTAAGTTGGGTTGATGGACTCATTCGAAGGATTCTGGGAGAAATGGAGTCAGAACTAGGAACACCTCCTACGGACCCCCCCCCCCCCCCCCCCCCCCTCCTACGGACCCCCCCCCCTGTACTGAAACAGCGCCGTGGAGATTCAAACCTGCAACCCCAGGATCACCAGGATAACCAGTCTGACGCTTGATCAACTGTGCTATTCCAGCCTAAATAATCAAATCTCCTGTTTATCAACACATCACCACCTTATATTCATTCAACTGTCGCCGTTTCTGATGGTGAACGCAACACCTGGTGACCCACTTTCATTCTAAACACTGAGTCACTGACATCTCGAGACCTTCCCTCCTGTAACTGGACAACACCCTGTTGTGACACCTCTCAGTGAGGACCAGCTCTCAGTAAGGCGACAGACCTCTATTCTCCTCATTTCCAGAGCTTTTACTGTCTGTCTTCTTTACTAGATTTATGTCCCAATAAAGATTCCTTCCCTAGATCCCAACCCAAAGGATTTCCTGAAGGGTCTTTTCTCCACAACCCAACTTCCTCTGAAAAGAAAAAAAACCAGTCATGGTTCAACAAGTACACTAAATGATTTTTATATAAAACCATCCAATGATCAAACTACAATGATCCAATTCTCAGTGGTCCAAACAAGACAACAGTCTATTTAGTAATCGCCAACATGAGAATCCACCCAGAAATATAAGATAGGAATCTCTACACAACATCTGCCTGACCTAATCCCCACCATGAGAATCCACCCAGAAATTTAAGAAAGGAATCCATCTGCCTGACCTAATCCCCACCATGACAATCCAACCAGAAATTTAAGAAAGGAATCCTTACACAACATCTGCCTGACCTAATCCCCAACATGAGAATCCACCCAGAAATTTAAGAAAGGAATCCTTACACAACATCTGCCTGACCTAATCCCCACCATGAGAATCCACCCAGAAATTTAAGAAAGGAATCCTTACACAACATCTGCCTGACCTAATCCCCAACATGAGAATCCACCCAGAAATTTAAGAAAGGAATCCTTACACAACATCTGCCTGACCTAATCCCCACCATGAGAATCCACCCAGAAATTTCAGCAAGGAATCCTTACACAACATCTGCCTGACCTAATCCCCACCATGAGAATCCACCCAGAAATTTCAGCAAGGAATCCTTACACAACATCTGCCTGACCTAATCCCCAACATGAGAATCCACCCAGAAATTTCAGCAAGGAATCCTTACACAACATCTGCCTGACCTAATCCCCAACATGAGAATCCACCCAGAAATTTCAGCAAGGAATCCTTACACAACATCTGCCTGACCTATCATGTCATGCTTTTATCGCATAGTCAAGACCAGTCTCACATATTCTACCACTGTACCTCCTCTTCATAGTCATCATCTGATTCACTCGTTTCTTTCCAAAAGAAAAAAAAAAGAGGGCTTTGAAAACAAGTTAACAACTGAAACAGGAAATCTAGGAAAACAAGAAAATGAGGCAGAATTCCAAAGGCTGTGGACAATGGCTGGATGATATTTGTTGGTGGCCTGCCATGCTTTTCTTTATTCACCATGGTCATTCCGGTCTGACACATATCCCAAACCACCCTTTGTCACAG
Organism: Conus canariensis; assembly: GCA_033310375.1. Taxonomy (NCBI): domain Eukaryota; kingdom Metazoa; phylum Mollusca; class Gastropoda; order Neogastropoda; family Conidae; genus Conus; species Conus canariensis. The sequence goes on along the minus strand of CM065733.1, from coordinate 9,846,183 downwards.
AGAACAAAACGAAATCACATCCACCATTAGCAATGCAAATTACTCATGCTCGTCCACATCAACGCAAACTTCTCCGCCGTACAGCTGAAGTCTGGTTTATGATTTCCATTCAGACTTTTGAATTCTCACACTGCACCTTATTATCACGCATAAAAAAAACAGAAAATCTCCCTCCCTCCTCCTTCCCACCTTTGCCCACCCCACACCACCTCCCCCATACAACTGAAAGGCATGTTCATAACAGCATTAAATAAAAGAGAAATACTCACTCATTCTTCTACCATACATCCTGACCAGCACGTCACAGCACCATCAATGTCCAAACACGCACACACGTTACCTGAGCTCTTTCTCACATTCACACGAAAACACTTGAAAACCTCATACACACTACAGTGACCTTTTCAATGCACTGGGCTCTTGACAGCCCCTCAATCCATCCCAAAACTCTTTTCCTGTCCCTGACACTTACACCTTACTTGGGCACACTTTCTGCATCTGATGCGCAATGTTACCATATAATCAGTACACGCATCTTGCAGTTAACAGAAGTCCACCACTTTTCTCTCGTTTTCATTCACACTCAGACTTGGCTTTTACAATGTAAATACCCTCCCCCCTTCCACTTGGCTACCTGAATGCAAATTTATGCATTGTCTACAAACATGCACAGCCTGCAGCTGGTGATTCTTATTTTCAAAAGCTGATCTTCTCAAATGTAAGAACAATGACTCAAAATACAAATAAACACACAAAACAAGATGTAAAATAATGCAATTCTAATAGACTGTACAAAACGGGCAAGTGAATTTTCGACACAAAGTCTTCCTCTGACATGACAATTGCAAACAAACATGTACAAAACAGTACTGTTTTGTTCATGTTTGTCTGCCATGTCTGAGGGAAACTTTGTGTTGAAAATTCACTTGTCTCCTTTGTACAGTCTATTAAATTTGTGTTACTTTGCTACTTTGCGTGTGTATTTTGAGTCATTGTCAGTTATGCGGCAGTCTGTTTTCAGTGTTCCTCTGAAAGAACATTGTCTGATCGTGACAAGCCCAACTGAGCAATCAACAGATCTGCTGTCTCCCCATTCACATCTCCTTATCTGTAGTTTTCCTGATAGTTACGCTCTTTTCCTGTTTTAATAATAATAATAATAATGAATACTTATATAGCGCCTATTCTCGGCTAGAGACCAAGCCCTAAGCGCTTTACAATCAACACTCGTTTACACAACGGGCTGCCTACCTGGGTAGTGCTGACTGAAGAGCTGCCAGCTGGCGCTTCATTCAGTCGTTTCCCGTGTCATCCAGTCAATATCGTTCAATATCGATCACTCATTTTCCTTACTTTCTTCATTCTTTCCATTTCTCACGCAGGGTGCATGCTATGTGTAACGTGTCATCCATACCAACGGCCAAACTGGCCTACTCTTCCGAAAGTTGGTGATGGGATTTTACATGTGTGCAAGGTGTTATGCGTGCGTTCACACAGGGAACCTCGGTTTATAGTCTCATTCGAAGGACTGTATGGGAAATGGAGTCAGAACCAATGTTAACTCCGAGGGAAAAATCCCCCTGTACCGAAACGCCCCGGCGGAGGTTCGAACCCGCAACCCCAGGATCACCAAGATTACGAGTCCGGCGCTCTACTAACTCAGCTATATTTCTTGTATGCCTTCCTGTTTGTCACTCTCCCTTTCAGTTTTATCATTTCCTTTCCACCTTCCTGATAGCCGTTTGTTCTGTTTTGTTTTGTTTCGTTTTGTTTTCTCTCCACAGGTTTCAAAGTGTGTTGTGTTTATGCCCTTCAAAGAAGACAGTCTTTCCACAGATCTCGTTCAAAGCAAGAAATATGACTTCAAAATAGGAAGATATCTATCTAAACCATAAACTACATTCTCTATAGTACTTCATCTCCATGAATTACAAGTTTATCATTTTCTCTGTTGATGACAAACAAAGTTTCTAAGGAGTGACATATTACAAGTGTTAATTTGTGTTTTGCACTTTTTCCTACACAATGTTGATTATCCCTCCTTCAGCCTGGTCTCTTCTCCCATTTCCTGTTTGATTCATGGCTGCTGGCCAAGGTTCAACTAAAACATTGTCGTTGTTCATTTTACCCCCTCCTAATATATCTACCTGATAATATATCTACCTGATAATAGATCTACCTGATAATAGATCTACCTGATAATAGATCTACCTGATAATATATCTACCTGATAATATATCTGATAATAGATCTACCTGACAATATATCTACCTGATAATATATCTACCTGATAATATATCTGATAATAGATCTACCTGATAATAGATCTACCTGATAATAGATCTACCTGATAATAGATCTACCTGATAATATATCTACCTGATAATAGATCTACCTGATAATATATCTACCTGATAGCCAGTCTCTTCTTTCTATGCTCCTGTCTGTCTTCTTTCTTTTTTCTTTTGATTTTATTTCATTTCTTTTTTCTTTTAATTTGAACTCCTGTGACATTCAAACATTAAATCACTTCTATTCTACAAATGAATCACATCTCGTCTGTGACATCCAAACGCTTAACAAACGAATCATTTTCTATTTTCACACATCATGTCTACAAAAGTTTAAAGAAACTGCATATTTATGGATACCAAAATAGTTTACAGAAACTACTTATTCATGGGTAGACCAGTTGGGCTGACAAGCAAGCAGACATGCTGAGCAAGTTCAACTTTATAAATTTAAATCAAAAACTATACAGGGATTCAAGTTTTCTTGAAACTTCTACAACCTATTTGAACAATATCAGTGGTTTCTATAAGAAAATAATGAAGACACTGAGAAAAAAAATTTTTTCAACCAATATTGGTCTAATTACTTCCCACGTTAGCAGCTTAAAAATGTTTTCAATTGTTTGTAAGGTTAAGGTGAGCTAATGTTGCTTACAGCCCAGCAGACCATACCAGGGCTGTTGCAGCATTGAAGTCAACTCACAAGTCACTATAAAAGGAACAAAAAACTAAAAACTCATTTGCACAACCCTTTAAGGCACACCTTCTAAAAACAAAACAGAAACTTTGTTAACAATCCCCCCCCCCTCCCCCCCCTAAAAATTTTCACCATAGCCACTCTCTCTTTCACTATCTCTCTCTATACAACCTTCTCTTGTCTCACCGTTGTTTATCGTCTTCATGTATGTCTTTCCTACCGTCACGTTTCATTTATCATCTCTCTACATGTCTTCCTCACCGTCACGTTTCATTTATCATCTCTCTACATGTCTTCCTCACAGTCACGTTTCATTTATCATCTCTCTACATGTCTTCCTCACCGTCACGTTTCATTTATCATCTCTCTACATGTCTTCCTCACCGTCACGTTTCATTTATCATCTCTCTACATGTCTTCCTCACAGTCACGTTTCATTTATCATCTCTCTACATGTCTTCCTCACCGTCACGTTTCATTTATCATCTCTCTACATGTCTTCCTCACCGTCACGTTTCATTTATCATCTCTCTACATGTCTTCCTCACAGTCACGTTTCATTTATCATCTCTCTACATGTCTTCCTCACAGTCACGTTTCATTTATCATCTCTCTACATGTCTTCCTCACAGTCACGTTTCATTTATCATCTCTCTACATGTCTTCCTCACCGTCACGTTTCATTTATCATCTCTCTACATGTCTTCCTCACAGTCACGTTTCATTTATCATCTCTCTACATGTCTTCCTCACAGTCACGTTTCATTTATCATCTCTCTACATGTCTTCCTCACCAGTCACGTTTCATTTATCATCTCTCTACATGTCTTCCTCACAGTCACGTTTCATTTATCATCTCTCTACATGTCTTCCTCACGTCACGTTTCATTTATCATCTCTCTACATGTCTTCCTCACAGTCACGTTTCATTTATCATCTCTCTACATGTCTTCCTCACAGTCACGTTTCATTTATCATCTCTCTACATGTCTTCCTCACAGTCACGTTTCATTTATCATCTCTCTACATGTCTTCCTCACAGTCACGTTTCATTTATCATCTCTCTACATGTCTTCCTCACAGTCACGTTTCATTTATCATCTCTCTCATGTCTTCCTCACAGTCACTTCATTTATCTATACCTCTTCTGTCTTCCTCACAGTCACTTTCATTTATACTCTCTCTAGTGTCTATCCTCACAGTCACGTCTTCTTTTCTTACCTCTGTGTGTGTCTTCCTCACAGTCACTCTCTTTTTTACCTCTGTGTGTGTCTTACCTCACAGTCACTCTCTTTTCTTACCTCTGTGTGTGTCTTCCTCACAGTCACTCTCTTTTCTTACCTCTGTGTGTGTCTTCCTCACAGTCACTCTCTTTTCTTACCTCTGTGTGTGTCTTCCTCACAGTCACTCTCTTTTCTTACCTCTGTGTGTGTCTTCCTCACAGTCACTCTCTTTTCTTACCTCTGTGTGTGTCCTCACAGTCACACTCTTTTCTTACCTCTGTGTGTGTCTTCCTCACAGTCACTCTCTTTTCTTACCTCTGTGTGTGTCTTCCTCACAGTCACATCTCTTTTCTTACCTCTGTGTATGTCTTCCTCACAGTCACTCTCTTTTCTTACCTCTGTGTGTGTCTTCCTCACAGTCACTCTCTTTTCTTACCTCTGTGTTGTTACCTCACAGTCACTCTCTTTTCTTACCTCTGTGTGTTACCTACGTCCACTCTTTCTTCCTCTGTGATGTTACCTCACAGTCACTCTCTTTTCTTACCTCTGTGTTGTCTCCTCACAGTCACCTCTTTTCTTACCTCTGTGTATGTGCTACCTCACAGTCACACTCTTTTCTTACCTCTGTGTATGTCTACCTGACAGTCACACTCTTTTCTTACCTCTGTGTATGTCTACCTCACAGTCACACTCTTTTCTTACCTCTGTGTATGTTACCTGACAGTCACACTCTTTTCTTACCTCTGTGTATGTCTACCTGACAGTCACTCTCTTTTCTTACCTCTGTGTATGTCTACCTGACAGTCACTCTCTTTTCTTACCTCTGTGTATGTCTACCTGACAGTCACTCTCTTTTCTTACCTCTGTGTATGTCTACCTGACAGTCACTCTCTTTTCTTACCTCTGTGTATGTCTACCTGACAGTCACTCTCTTTTCTTACCTCTGTGTATGTCTACCTGACAGTCACTCTCTTTTCTTACCTCTGTGTATGTCTACCTGACAGTCACTCTCTTTTCTTACCTCTGTGTATGTCTACCTGACAGTCACTCTCTTTTCTTACCTCTGTGTATGTCTACCTGACAGTCACTCTCTTTTCTTACCTCTGTGTATGTCTACCTGACAGTCACTCTCTTTTCTTACCTGTGTGATGTCTACCTGACGTCACTCTCTTTTCTTACCTCTGTGTATGTCTACCGAACAGTCACTCTCTTTTCTTACCTCTGTGTATGTCTACCGACAGTCACACTCTTTTCTTACCTCTGTGTATGTCACCTGACAGTCACTCTCTTTTCTTACCTCTGTGTATGTCTACCGACAGTCACTCTTTTCTTACCTTGTGTATGTCTACCTACAGTCACCTCTTTTCTTACCTCTGTGTATGTCTCACCTGGACAGTCACTCTCTTTTCTTACCTCTGTGTATGTCTACCTGACAGTCACATCTCTTTTCTTACCTCTGTGTATGTCTACCTGACAGTCACACTCTTTTCTTACCTCTGTGTATGTCTACCTGACAGTCACTCTCTTTTCTTACCTCTGTGTATGTCTACTGACAGTCACTCTCTTTCTTACCTCTGTGTATGTCTACCTGACGGTCACTCTCTTTTCTTACCTCTGTGTATGTCTACCTGACAGTCACTCTCTTTTCTTACCTCTGTGTATGTCTACTGACAGTCACTCTCTTTTCTTACCTCTGTGTATGTCTACCTGACGGTCACTCTCTTTTCTTACCTCTGTGTTTGTACTGAACAGTCACTCTCTTTTCTTACCTCTGTGTTGTCTACCTGACGGTCACTCTCTTTTCTTACCTCTGTGTATGTCTACCTGACAGTACACTCTTTTTCTTACCTCTGTGTATGTCTCGAGCGTCACTCTCTTTTCTTACCTCTGTGTATGTCTACCTGACGGTCACTCTCTTTCTTTACCTCTGTGTATGTCTACCTGACGTCCACTCTCTTTCTTACCTCTGTGTATGTCTACCTGACGGTCACTTCTTTTCTTACTCTGTGTGTGTCTACCTGACGTCACACTCTTTTCTTACCTCTGTGTATGTCTACCTGACGGTCACACTCTTTTCTTACCTCTGTGTGTGTCTACCCGACGGTCACACTCTTTTCTTACCTCTGTGTGTGTCTACCCGACGGTCACACTCTTTCTTCTATTACTTCCCTACATCTTCCTGATAGTCTTTCTCTTTCTTTTATCACCTCCTCTTTCTTCATCACCTCCATGTTCATCTTTCTGACAATTCTTTCTTTTATCATCTCCTCTTTCTTCATCACCTCCATGCTCATCTTTCTGACAATTCTTTCTTTTTATCACCTCTTTCTTCATCACCTCCATGTTCATCTTTCTGACAATTCTCTTTCTTTTATCACCTCCCTTTCTTCATCACCTCCATGTCATCTTTCTGACAATTCTTTCTTTTATCACCTCCTCTTTCTTCATCACCTCCATGCTCATCTTTCTGACATTCCTTCTTTTATCATCTCCTCTTTCTTCATCACCTCCATGTTCATCTTTCTGACAATTCTTTCTTTTATCACCTCTTCTTCATCACCTCCATGTTCATCTTTCTGACAATTCTCTTTCTTTTATCACCTCCTCTTTTCATCACCTCCATGTTCATCTTTCTGACAATTCCTTCTTTTATCACTCCCTTTATTCATCCTCCATGTTCATCTTTCTGACAATTCTCTTTCTTTTATCACCTCCCTTCTCATCACCTCCATGTCATCTTTCTGACATTCCTTTCTTTATCACCTCCTCTTTCTCATCACCTCCATGTCATCTTTCTGACAATTCTCTTTCTTTTATCACCTCCTCTTCTCATCACCTCCATGTTCATCTTTCTGACAATTCTTTCTTTTATCACCTCCTTCTTATCACCTCCATGTTCATCTTTCTGACAATTCTTTCTTTTATCACCTCCCTTTTCTTCATCACCTCCATGCTCATCTTTCTGACAATTCTTTTCTTTTATCACCTCCCTCTTCTCACACTCCATGCTCATCTTTCTGACAATTCTCTTTCTTTTATCACCTCCTCTTTTCATCACCTCCATGTCATCTTTCTGACAATTCTCTTTTATATCTCCTCTTTCCTTCATCACCTCCATGTTTCATCTTTCTGACAATTCTCTTTCTTTTATCACCTCCCTTTCTCATCACCTCCATGTTCATCTTTCTGACATTCTTTCTTTTATCATCTCCTCTTTCTTCATCACCTCCATGTTCATCTTTCTGAAATTCTTTCTTTTATCACCTCCTCTTTCTTCATCACCTCCATGCTCATCTTTCTGAATTCTTTCTTTTATCACCTCCTCTCTTCATCACCTCCATGCTCATCTTTCTGATGAATTCTTTCTTTTATCACCTCCTCTTCTATCACCTCCATGCTCATCTTTCTGACAATTCTTTCTTTTATCATCTCCTCTTTTCATCACCTCCATGCTCATCTTTCTGACAATTCTTTCTTTTATCACCTCCTCTTCTCATCACCTCCATGCTCATCTTTCTGACAATTCTTTCTTTTATCACCTCCTCTTCTTATCACCTCCATGTTCATCTTTCTGACAATTCTTTTCTTTTATCACCTCCCTTATCACCTCCATGCTCATCTTTCTGACGATTCTCTTTCTTTTATCACCTCCCTTATCACCTCCATGCTCATCTTTCTGATGATTCTCTTTCTTTTATCACCTCCCTTTCCTTTATCCTCTCCATGCTCATTTTTCAGACAGTCACTCTCTTTCTTTGCCATCTCCTTACATGCCCTCCTGAGAGTCACTCTTTTTTTTTTTTTTTAATCATCTCCCTTATTATATCCCTTATTAAAGTTACTATATTTCTTTTACCATCTCCCAATACGTCTTCCCCATAGTCAGCCTCTTTCACCATCTTCCTGTATGTCTTCCCGATTTTCACTCTGTCTTTTATCCTTTCCCTGTATGTTTTCCCCAAGAGTCACACTCTTTCTTTCACCACCTCCCTACATGTCTTCCTCATGGTCACTGTGTCCTTCACCATGACCTTTATGTCTTCCTGACAATCGCTTTCTTTCTGTCCTGTCATCATTTCCCAGCATGTCTTGCTGATAGTCTCACTCGCTTTCATCGTCTCCCTACATGCCTTCTTGATAGTCATCTCTTTTACTGTCTCCCTACATGTCTTTCTGAAACAGTGAAAAGTCACTCTCCTTTGATAATCTTCCTGTACGATGGTTACTTCCCCCCTAACTTTTTACTATTTCCCTGTATGCCTCCCTGATAGTCACTCTCTCCTTCTTTTAACATCTCCCTTTATGTACATAGTCACTCTCTCCTTCTTTTAACATTTCCCTATATGCATATAGTCACTCTTTCCTTCTTTTAACATCTCCCTCTGTGCTTGACTGATAGTTCCTCTCTCTCTCTCGCTCAGTCTCTCTCTCTCGCTCAGTCTCTCTCTCTCTCTCACTCTCTCTTTCTCTCACACATACACACACGCACAAACACACACGAAGCAAAACAAAATAAACAGAAAAATGTCACCATCGCATACGTTCATGTTCACATGAAGAGAAATATGTATTTATGTACTCAGATCACATAAACAACACAACATTAGCTGTTTTTAGCCAAATCTTTGGAAGCAGAAACTTTATTGTGTATCACATTAACAATATGTTTTAGCATTCATGACACAATTTGTAACTCTGTATCACACATCCTTATTTCTCAACCAAAGCATCCAACTATTTGGACTACTGATATCAATTATAACTTTAATGTCTGTAAACCTTCAACTGTAAACCTTCAACTTTAATGTCTGTAAACCTTCAACTGTAGATTATTAAACCATGTATGTAGTCCAATAATTACAGTCTGAATTAAAATACTGATTTTACCCCTCCACACAACAATCAGCAAACTTTACTATTACACATTCAGCAACATATCGCCCCTCTTACTTTCATTTTTTCAACCACAAATACATGCTTTTTTCCTCTGACTATTTCAAAAATAAACTTGAAGGTTTTTGTGTCTCTTACAACTCCTCCTTCTTAGGTTAAAAGGCAGCCAGTTTTGATCTGCATAATGTACTCCTCAAACCCTGTGTGTGAGAGTACTGAAGACCTACTAATGAATCTGCTGCTCCTCAAACCCTGTGTGTGATAGTACTGAAGACCGACTAATGAAGCTGCTGCTCCTCAAACCCTGTGTGTGATAGTACTGAAGACCAACTAATGAAGCTGCTGCTCCTCAAACCCTGTGTGTGAATAGTACTGAAGACCTACTAATGAACCTGCTGATAATTCTGCTGCCTCCTTCCTTTGTCCATTCTACGGCCATTTACCCAGCGGTTTTTCATCCAGTTTTCTAACACAAAGGCTGCCATATAAGACAACTTCCTCACCTAATGCCTTTTTTTCCCCGTTAAGTTAAACCAACCAAAAATGCGTTCAAGACAACCATTCAGTGACTGCTGGGCCCATATCTGCCCGTTTGTCATCTTCCTGCAACTTCCGCTCTCCATTAATCCACCCAACATGGGTAACTCAAGTTTCCTTTACAAACAAGTTATTTGACAAGATGTGGCATAATGAGCTATCTGCTAAACCAAAGAGGCAACCGTTTACATAGTGTTTCCTATCTATCCAAAAACACTGCCACACCACTTTTAGTAAGATGTTTCTTTTTCTTTTTTTTAGTGCCTTGTAGTAAGCGAGACTGACAAATCTGTGACAGTTGATAAAGGAAAGTCCACTTTTTTTTTTCTTTTTTTTTTTTATAAACATTTCTTTAATGAACAGATGTGTACATAACAACTTACTGAACTGAAGCAACAACAAGCAAATGCTTAGAAAGTCCACTTAACATGTTTTTTTTTTATATTCAGCACTCAGGCACAGCTGAATCAATAACCATGACACAGATATTAAACTCAACTAGATGAGTGTGTTTAAAACCTATTCAAACTAAAGTAACAATAACTTAGGTCATCAATACCCTCAGTTGTGTCGACATTCGAATCCATATTTGGATCTTCAAATTTCAGGTAAGTGATCACAATGGTTGTTGCACATCAAATTACATCCACAATTAGGTTTTCATTTTCATGTAAAATTGAAGAGATATGAATTTGTGGGGCTTTAGGGTTCTGTTTCAAAAAATGGTATGTTAGATTCGTGCAGTTCTTGAGCATTTACAAAATTAATTTTGGGACCTTGGAGCATATCATTCTAAAAACAAACAAATAAAAAAAAAACTCTTAGCAGTTAAAAGGTTAATTGAAGTGCTCAATACCCAATGCACTGAACCTACAAATTAGGCAACTCTGGCTGACTCTGCCCTTGTGTCACGATCATGGTTTATCTGCCAGAGTTTCAGCATCTGATATGCAAAATTGTGATCTTTAGTGATTGGTATGGGAGCCTGTCAGGTTGAAAACTCAGCCTGAAGATTTTCCTGGGCTACTGGCATTACATTAAATGTCACACCTCCTGATCAACTAGTATATCCATTAACACTAGCACTGATGTCTCTCTCTCTCTCTCTCACTGACTAAAACCAATTTAATGTCAGATTAACTCATAGTTGTACACACACACACACACACACACACACACACACACACACACACACACACACACACACGCATGCACACTGACACAGATCAATAATAACACACACCAAAAAACTTTTCAAGCCTTATTAACCAGAACATTTTTAAGCCTTATAAACCAGATCTTTGCAACCAGAGACAAACCTTACACATACGTCACAAAAGTAGCCTTAAATACTTTAAGCTTTAACTACTGGCACTTGATATTTTTCACTCAGTCACATACCCTTTTCACTCTCACATTGTAACATCAATTTATAACCACGGGTAGCCGGTATCTGCCATTACAAGTGAACTCCCGATCCACCTGCAAAGAGTGACCCTATATTTTGTTCTCAAACAGATTATTTAAGCTCCGAGTGTCAAGTCTTGGCACCTGAAGGTGTCTGCTAAAGCAAAAGTGGCCACCATTTGCTCCGATTCACACAGTGCACAGCTGCACTGACTTAAATATTTATCACCGAGATCCGCAGAACAAAGTCCAGAATGAGATGAAGTTAAATGTTAAATATCATACATATCAGTAACAAAGCTTCTCTGTGACCCCCTTTCCCTATCTACTGATGTGAAAATGAGCAGAGAAACATTTCTTATCTAATTTTGCCGCCTCATTTTCTGGTGTTCTTCAGCAGTATTTCTCCCATATCACTCAGTCCCATCAGCACAAACGCAGCCACACACAGTTTCACCCTGGTGCAGCTCCAGCAACACAGCAGCACGGAACATTATGTTATCATGAGTCAGCCTACCACAGCAGACACCACACTGCTGCCAAATCACTTCAGTGGTGTCCAAGGGTGCTTGTTCTTACTCAACATATGCAGGATACCACCTAATAAGCCCCTAACTCATGAGCTGCCCAGACCTGGAAGCACTAAGTCTTGCATTTTGTTATTTTAAGTATAGCATTCCAAATCTAAAAGGAACACTTGTACACTCAACAGCATTTAACGGTTGCACTTTGCTTCACATACCACATGATAGCGGACAAAGATGATGGAAATCTTACCAGTTATCACATGGTTGTGAACTGACCTACATAAAAATCATAATGACCAATAAGGTAATAAATCGATACAATGACAAAACTGATCTCCTTTAGCTACTTTTCTTCTGCTTTTTCTTCTTCTCCATTTTTTTCATGAAATAAGTCTACAGTCCAAAGATCTGCATTGACTCAGTTCCGTTTAAGCTGCTGCTAAGTCCTTAAAGCATTTTTGGGTTTCTTCTTCTCTTTTTTTGAGGGCAATGGGGTATGGAGGGAATGGGGAGGGCTTAGCATTTCATCACAAAATGTGGCAGCATAACAAGAGTCAACGAAGTGGCGGCATGCTGAGCCTAAAGCACAGCACTCCACAGCTCTGCAGACTGATGACATTGTTTCCATTTGTCAGTGTGTGTAAGAATTCACCTGTGGAAGGCACCACCTCATCGATCAGACAACAGTGCTTATAAACTTGTTGATACTGACAAATTTCAACACAGAATCACTACAGGCATAGACATCTACATATCAGTAAAACTGAGGTCACCACAAGAGCAGGGCAGGAAGGGCCATAAAAATTCGAGGCTTTTTTTTTAAGACTATTTAACAATGAAGTTGAGGTTGTTAAAGATACTGTTACCAAGGCTGAGCCTACATTACATGACAGGCCTGTACTTTATGCTCTTTTTCAAATTAAATTCTCGCATCAACCGGGTCACAGAGAAAGAGATGCTTATAGAGGCAGTCAGGAAATGAGACCAACATTCTCATTACTTTACATTTGAGAGCCTAGCACAATGAATCTGGGTAGGTGCTGGCCGCTCAAGAAAAATCCCACAGGTATCTACCTCTGACAGGACTTAAAACTTAAGACATCTGAGCTTGCTGCAATGCTAACTACTGTGGAAAGAAAACTAGTATTATTGTCATATACACACAAACTGCCTCAACAATCTTCACACACACACACACACACACACACACAAAACTCTCGCACATGCCTGCGCACGCGTGCACACACACACACACACACACACACTTGCATGCGTGCGCGCACACACACACACATACATACACACGCATCCTATGAATTAAACGTACAACCTCTCTAAAGTCTGATATCTAGAGAAAAGTAAGTTTAATTCATAGGATGCATTTAAATTAACTTTGAACCAAATACAGCAAAAATGTTACATGTGTGTGTGGGGAAACTTTTAGTGTACGTCACCTATTAGCAGATTGTCCAAGAGCAAAGAATATAGTGCAAAAGGCTAGTACTAATATTTCACATGATAGATCGACTCCACTGACAGTACCTAAAATGTTAAATAATTATGCTTTTCTTTGTTCCCTATGCCCACATCTATTATGCAGTCCAGTAGGAATTTATCTTTAACTTTCAACAACCCCTCATATACAAATAGAAATTACTTACACACACATTCGCTCACGCACACACACGCACGCACACACACACACACACACACACAAACACACACACACATGTGCGCGCACACACACATGTGCGCGCACGCACACACACACTATTATACAATTCGTCTATAACCACTTTAAGTGGGAAGACGTTAAACTGAACAACAACAACAACAACACACACACACACACACACACACTCAGACACACATGCACACACAAACACATACACACAAACACATGCACAAACACACACCTTGCAGTTGGTAGCCATGAAGGAGCACCATGTGACGGGCATCAGTGGTGTAGTCTTTCTGAGGATGACCAGCATAACTCACGTCTCCCACCCCAGCCTGCTCACATACATCCCACAGAGGTCACTTTATAATACCACCTCTAGTGCCGGACAAAAAGTCAGATTTCTGACCAAAACAAAAGTCAAACACTGTGAGAACATGGCGACTTAGTGACGTTTCTTTCTTTCAGAAACTACATGAAACAGCACACAAGGCACCTAGTGGTAAATGCTCGTACATAGGTTTCACAGACACTTCTCACAACAAAATTCAAAACAAAGTTAAAAGGTTTCACACACTTCTCACAACAAGATTCAAAACAAAGTTAAAAGGTTTCACAGACATTTCTCACAACAAATTCAAAACAAAGTTAAACATATCTGAGAAGGCGAGAGGGCCAGGCGACACTTCACTTTCCACAAATGAGTACAAAGCACAATAATTTCATGAAGCATGATTTTCTACAGGTTTCTCAGAGCTGTAACGCAAGCATTTGTCATTGTGTTCAACTGTTTGTCCATCCATATCTCTTCCTGCATAACTGAAAAAATATTTCTAACTTGGCACTCGTTTGGCTTTTCTTTTGTCTTTGTATCATATCATTCATATTCAAAATAATCTGTTCTGTTTCATCATTGTCACTATCTATCAACTACAATCACCTCCATTACTAGCCACAACAGAGTTACCTCCTATCAAAATAAGTTTATATGGAAATACTGTTAAATGCTCCCACAGCTCCTTCAGTCAGGACCTTATGCTTCAGAACCGTTTAGCTGCCATAGCTTGTCCCTCACCACAGCAAAAGAAACATGAATACTTAAACTGAATAAATCCACTTTTAAAGTTTGATAAGTTTTTAGCCGGAATAGCTCAGTTGGTAGAGCGCCTGACTCGTAATCTTGGTGATCCTGGGGTTGCGGGTTCGAATCTCCGCCGAGGCGTTTCGGTACAGGGGGATTTTTCCCTTGGAGTTAACATTAGTTCTGACTCCATTTCCCATACAGTCCTTTGAATGAGACTATAAACCGAGGTTCCGTGTGTGAACGCACGCATAATATCTTGCACACATGTAAAATCCCATCACCAACTTTCGGAAGAGTAGGCCAGTTTGGCCGTTAGTATGGATGACACGTTACACACAGCATGCACCCTGCGTAAGAAATGGAAAGAATGAAGGAAGTAAAGAAACTGAGTGAACGATATTGAACGATATTGACTGGATGACACGGGAAACGACTGAATGAAGCGCCAGCTGGCAGCTCTTCAGTCGGCACTACCCAGGTAGGCAGCCCGTTGTATAAGCGAGTGTTGATTGTAAAGCGCTTAGGGCTTGGTCTCTAGCCGAGAATAGGCGCTATATAAGTATTCATTATTATATTATTATTATTATTATTAAGTTTTTAGACATTAATGGGGGTTTTTCCCCAAGTGACTGCTCAGTTTTCAAAGATTTTCAAGGACATTAACTCAAATACTCATCATCACACAACTTTCTTAGGGATTCAAGACCCATGAAAAGCAGTTCCAAGGAGCAGCTGAATGCTGTAAACAGCTCTTAGCTTCTGGACCAAAACCAGTTTTGTTGTCCACTGCAAACATAACTAAACAACAGCTCTTAATTTTTTGGACAAAAACTGTCTCTGTTACTGCAACTATGACAAAACACTCAATTTCATCCATCAATTTCTGCTCAACTTATGAAGCAAACACGCCCACAGTACCGTGATTGCCTTCAGATGCTCAACTTCACTGTTCATGGTAGGCTTCTTAACCCTTTTTCAACCAACAATCCTTGACGTTCGGTAAACTGAATGTGACCTCTTCACTGTTCATGGTAGGCTTCTTAACCCTTTTTCGACCAACAATCCTTGACGTTCGGTAAACTGAATGTGACCTAAGTATTAGGCACAAACAGGTCTATTACAGACGCACAGACACTTGTGTGTGTGTGTGTGTGTGTGTGTGTGTGTGTGTGTGTGTATGTGTGCGTGTGTGTGTATGTGTGTGTGTATGTGAGCACCATGAGTTAAAATGTCCATCAGCAAAACCACCTGGCTAAATTTCATACACTACTGATCTTTTTTTTTTTTTACCCTTCATATACAAAAATAACTGAAATCAAAACTATGAGAATCAACACTGAAGATAATGATAACAATCTGCTTTTAGACATGTTTACACACTATTATCAAATCACATCATGTTGCTTATAGCCCAGTTGGCCACTGAGACAGCACACTACTAACGACACAATAGCAAAGAAAGCAACTCCATAAAGGGCTTGAAACAGCATTGCTTAAAACATTTTCCTTTTGTGATCATATCTATTCTGTCTCAAAGATGTAAGAATTGTGTGGAAGGGAAGGCAAATGATTGAGTGTGAAGAGAAGAGGAATATCCAGGCAAGCTAAAAGACAAACTGCTGGAACATACAACTAAATGTGTAAGCATACTCACGGCATCAAACATTTTTTGCAATGCAGCTATCTTCTTGGGAGAAATGATGGAAAAGTAGATCCCCCTCTGTCAACAGAACACATGAACCATTGTTGAAGAAATACTAGTATCTCTATTGTAGTAGACACACGAAAATAAACAGAAAAAGAAGTGACTGGACCAAGACTGGATCGACCACCAAGTGGTTACTGCATAAAGGCTGCAACGTGGTGTGTGTGTGTGTGTGTGTGTGTGTGTGTGTGTGTGTTTCTGAGTGTATGTTTGTCTGTCTGTGCATGTATACTGCGTGCATGTGTATGTGCCTGCATGTATGTGTGCAGTATGCGTTTATGACTGTGTGTCTATATGGATGTATGCTTGTGACTACATGTGTATACATACATGTAACTATTTTCTTCTTCCTTTATCTTACTAATAAGGCAGGTAATTTGGGTTCTGGTGTTTCAAGAAATACAGAAATCTTTACATCAATATCAAAATACAGTGCACATGCATCTTTTGCACACATGATGGGGCATATTCCTATAAGATTTCAAAACATAAGACATACGAAAACAGAAGCGGCAGAAACATTTCAAACCACACTTGCCTGTATCCAAATACTCTTGACAATAATTCAAAGCAACTAATGCTGAATAGTCTACCTTCAAAACGAAAGAACAAGACAACCATTGCTACATTTCAGACATATCGAATTATCAAGAATGACAAGGAGGGTCATAACGAAAAAACGTCAACAAAGACACATCACTCTTTAGGCAGGCGCATCACATGTCCACACATCTCTGCGACTCGTGCATTAACAATCAAGACCTTGTTCAGCGATCCCCTATGTCATATAATTCTAGACAGCAAAATTTATATCAGGAAACAAGAGGAAGGGAACAGCAATTGCAATATGAAAAGTCTCACCTTTCCCATCATACTAGCCAGCTGCTCACTGTTGTAGCCACTGTACTCACTGCTCTCTTCAGCAGACATGTGGTACGGGGGAGAGTTACAGATTAGGATGCAATGCCGAATGGACGACGCTCTGAAAAGAGATTCCACAATTGGTCCACAACTGGTATGAATATGGGAGACCATTAAGTCTGAGATCACAAGACTGAGTGCTCCTACATTTCTGTATGGTAAGTAATCAAAACAAAAAGATAGCAATACAACTACACCAACAAACGATGGCATTACAAATGTTTTTTAAACAAGATTCTGCTCATCCACAGTCAGTACATCAATATTTCAGTTTGATCCCTTTAACTCCCTTACAGCCATGAGATGGGCCTCATGGCCAATTTGATCCCTTTAACTCCTTTACAGCCATGAGATGGGCCTCATGGCCATTTAAACACCAGTATCACAACATTTACTTTAAGCTTTACATCATTAATCCATCCTCTTCAGCCACTGCTCACCAACTACTGATCTCCCCTGTTCCGCAGGTACACGATTCTGTTCCCATTCTGGTTATCTAGGAACAGCTGAGCTTTAAGATATCACATTTCAATCGGGCAGCTTCAATTTCTGCAGCAACCATTTGAAATGCTTCCATAATAAATTAAGCAAATCCTTAATTTCTTTCTTTATATATATATATATATTCTATAACATTTTCATTATCCTTGCAGTTAATGTCCAACCAATCATGCCACACCTTTTAAGAGCAGTCATTGTTCATGGAAGAGAAGTCCATACTGCTAAAAAAAAATGGTAGCAGTAAACAATTATTTCCGTTATATTACATTCATAGCATGATAATCTATCTATGGACATCCTTGAGGCTGATAAAAGTAGGCTGCGCTGAAGGTGCCAAGCATTCCCCTCGATTTTTCCACTCCCAGTTTACAAAAACCAGTAAGCAACCATTCAAGAATGAGAAATTTGAATGAAAAAAAAACAACAAAAAAAACACATTCTTTACAAAAATTCCTAGCAAACAGACAATTGAGATTGACTGTCTAGAACCATTATGGACTGTATGTTTTGTTACCTTTTCAATTGATGATTACATACAAATCTGGTATACCATTCAGTCTAATAAAAGCAACATATGTTTCAACATTTTCTATAACAAAGGCTGATGACTGGGCAAAACAAGCAGAAAAGACAGATGATGACAGTAAAAGCAAAAAAAAAAAGTAAGTCAAAGAGTGGGAGAGAAACAAGGTAATTACTCGCAAAGAATTTTTGGTAGGCGAAGATGCAATCTACTCTGAAAGAGCTGTTAGTATCCTCATGGAGACTCACAGTATGACAGACAACAATAAATGACACTGACTGAACATGTACCAACTGTCTGTTGACAATACTTGTGTTCTTGGCATAGCTACACTGGCAATGACAGCTCAGACATTTGTGTAAAGTAGATGTGATTGAAAATGATTCCAATTTCAGTCTTAATGACTTAGGTGACCAGGCGTGGTGACTCGGCATGATGAGAGTCACCAAGGTACTGAAGAGCAGTGACCACCTTGGTCAATCATAAGAGCTATGAACATGCAAACCAACATCAAACTGCGTTCACTACTAGATTTTTATTAGAAACCTGATGTAATTTGGGCATTTCAATTTTGGAAAAGGAGCAATGTCTTTAACAGAAGACCCCACAATAAGCAAACAAACTTTAACTTGAGCTCTAATTTGCTGACAAAAAGGTTAGAATTACAGGACCATTTTGCTTTTATCCTAAATCTATGTCTTCAGACAAAAAGATAACCACCGACGTTCTGGACAACGTGAATCTTACTTTCATCATTCACTCTCCACACTTCTTTCCCAATCAACAGTCTTCAGGTGAGGTCAATCGAAAGGACTAACCCTTGATGGCGAATCCTCTTGAAGTCATCAAAGACCTGCAAAGCTGTGCTCAGACCTTCAGCGATGTGGCTGCTTGCCTGTCCTGCTCCGCCGACCAGACTGAAAGTAATCATTTCAATGGCTGAGACTTCCACAACACTGAAGCATGCAGACAGTGAGCAGGCCAACAACTACCTGCACACAGCTCCACTTTCACATATCCTAACTGTGCACACAAGAAGGGTGAAAGAATTGAAGTCAGCAAGCGATGTAAAACCATCTGTAATAGATGCCTTGTGTAACTATACATCTGTGTGTACACATCCCTAACTAAAGTTTAAATGATGCGTTTTGTTGAAAAACGAAAGGAACAGTCAGGAGAAGGGTGGATGGGGGAAGGTGGATGGGGAAGGGAAACAAAGTGGGAAAGGGAGAGTGTGATGGTGGGGTGGGGTGGGGGGGGGGAGCAGGTGTTTACTCCAGTTCTCCAAAAGGATGGCAGTCTAAGTAATACATACTGTTAATGCACAATATGAATATTTGAAAGAGGGTCAGAGACCATCATGATGATCATGTGCGCCTCCATGCATGCACAAATGTGCATGTGTGCCTACGTGTGCAGGCATACTTATATATGCCCATGCACATCTGCTGCACAAAGTGCCAGTCTGTGAATTACCATAAAAGTCTGTATGAGTGAGTGAGCGAGTGAGTTCTTTGATTTCGAGTCTGTTCACACTTGGTGATATTAGACTTTCATAAAAAAAAAAAAAAAAAAAGAGGGAGGAAAAGGGGAGAATTTATAAAAATCTATTAATTTGATGTATGACTTTGGTGCATAACTATATTTGTGGTGCATGCATCTCACAAGTTCATGACTGTCCACCCGTCTTGTCACTGTCCGTGTGCAAACATGCATATCTGCCTGTAAAACTACTGCACCAGGAAAGGGAGAACAGAGAGTTCCAACTTACTCCAGTTTCTCCAGGTGAGTGACGATCTCATGGATGCTGTTGGTCGGCAGCGTGCATGAAGCTGCAGGGGCAGGAGCAATGTCCCCAGCATGAAACTTCACCAGATTGTACAGGGTGCAGTGATACTGGGGAAGTAATCCATTTTAATTCATCACCTTTAAAATAATGCGCTAGGTAGCAGTTTAAGTAGGTATGCGGAGAGAGAGAGAGAGTGTGTATGTGTGGGGTGTGAATGCATGTGGGCACAAACCTAACTCACATGCACAACACTGTCCATGTCAAAAGACAAAATGCACATTATCTAAATGCCATCCTTCTTTGCGGTGTTTATACAGGAGGGATTCTATAGAAAGCTGGCATCAAGACAGCTGCATTCAAAGGCTAGCAATTAAGTACTGTTATCTTTGGTACCAAAATTTGGACAGAGTCCCTCCATCTCAGCACACTTCAAATCACATCAGTTAGCCTTAACTAATAACAGTCAAGCTTTGGGCTACAATGCACATAGCTGAAATTTCAGACCGGCCCAAACAGAGTGACAAGTTCACAGAGAAGTCAGTCCAATGAATCACACACTCCCACAAGACTGCTTCACAGACAAATGCTGCTCATGACATCAGTATGTGTGAATAGGTCACAGATACATGCTGTCTTTACATGCATGGTCCTCATCTTCGACTCCTTTAAGACAAATTAGTATATTTCCACCACTACTACCATCCACCTTTCCCCACTCCCATCCTAGACACACACACACACACACACACACACACACACACACACCACAGAAGGTGAATTGTTTGAATGGCAATTTTGTGGTCAATGCTACAGTCAACAGTGTAGAACCACACAGGAAGGAGATAAGATCCTGGAGGTTCGGAGGCAGGGGTGGGGCAGGAAATAGGGAGGGGGGTATAAGTTATTAATAGCCCTATACCCATCCCGGATAAGAAAACCGGAGTGAGTAGCCTACGATGCTGATCCCAGTAAAAGCAAACACAGTCCATCTCTTTCCCTCCACAGAGGACAGTGAGGTGTAATGTGGGAGGGCTGGGGAGTATTATGGACATGGGTTAAAATGTTACAGCTTCTGAAAACAGCATGTAATCCAAGGTCACTCTCACTCACTCACATACGCACGCATGCACCCACCCACACCCACACACTACAAAATACCAATACTTACATCAATGCCATAGTCAATGGGATCAGGAGGTCCATTGTTAAAATATCTGAAAACAGAAGAAGTTATCAACATGTGGTACCACAAACAGCACATACTTACGTTTGCTTCAGAACACAATAGGTTGTTTGACCAGGTTGTCTGACAACCTATGGGTCATGTTCAAAATAGATGGGTCATGAAACAATATGCACCCAAAACAGGAAGAATTCAAACCGCTTTTTTTGGGAGACAGGTTAAGCTAATGTATGTGACTATGTAATTGTGTGTGTGAGCGAGTGAGAGAGAGAGAGAGAGAGAGAGAGAGAGAGAGAGAGAGAGAGAGGTGTGTGTGTGTGTGTGTAAGATAATGTTGCTTATAGCCCAGCCGACCACAAGGGGCCACATCAGGGCTGTGTGTGTGTGTGTGTGTGTGTGTGTGTGTGTGTGTGTGTGTGTGTGTGTGCGCGCGCGTGTGTGCGTGCGCGTGCGCATGCATGTGTGTGTACGCGTGTGTGTATGTGTGCATGTATGTGTATGTGTGTGGGGAGAGAGAGAAAGGCAGACAGAGAGAGAGACACACACACACACACATACACACAGACAGAACATGGGGAGAGAGAGAAATGCAGACAGACAGAGAGACACACACACACACACACACACACACACACACACAGAGAAGATTTTCATAAGAAATCTAGTTGCAAAGTGAGACGACTGCAGGCGGAAATCTAAACAAATCTTAAATAAATGTTAGCGAACCGCCCAGAGAAATGTGGACAAACGAGTCACAAGACAAAACAACGCATTTCGACCTCTTAGGTCTTCTTCAGGTGAGAAGCAAACGAATAAAATAATGAAAATTCACTTAGCTTTGATCACTTCAGATCGCTTCAGAGTTCAGCGCAAGGAAGAAGGCGGAATATTCGTTATTTTATTCGTTTGTTTCTCACCTGAAGAAGACCTAAGAGGTCGAAACGTGTTGTGTTTTGTCTTGTGACTCGTTTGTCCACGTTTCTCTGGGCGGTTCGCTAACATTTATTTAAGATTTCATAAGAAAGTTTTATTCAAATAAACAGTTGAGAGTCATCAACGCTAACCACTTCACAACCACAGCTCGTATCACAAAATCTTTAGTTCTGAGCTCATACCCACTTAAATGGAGAATAAGAACAGACAAGGTTAAAACTAAAGGGTAGGGTTTATCACTGAGCAGAACAGAACAACCACAAATAGTTAAATTTAAAAAAGTGTGTTTGTGTGTGTGTGTGTGTGCGCGCATGCATGCGCGCGTGTGTCTGTGTGTTAGCGTTACTTATTTATTAAGAGTACTTATTGTAGCTCCTATCCCTGGCCAGAGACCAAGCTCTAAAGACTAAACGTTTACACCGATTCGCATTCTCGTTTACACAACTGGCTGCCTACCTGGGTAGAGCTGACTGAAGAGCTGCCTGCTGGCACTTCATTCGGTCATTTCCAGTGTCATTCAGTCAATATCATTCATTTAATTCAACAATTCTTTCATTCTTTTGATTTTTCACGCAGTGCATGCTATGGGTAATGTGTCATCTATACAAACGGCCAAACTGGCCTTCTCTTCCAAAAGTTGGAGATGGGATTTTACATGTGTGCAAGATGTTATGCGTGTGTTCACACACAGAACCTCCGTTTATAGTCTCATTTGAAGGACTATTTGGGAAATGGAGTCAGAAACAATGTTAATTCCAAGGGAAAAATCCCCCTGTACTGAAACGGCCCAGTGGAGATTCAAACCCGCAATCCCTGGATCACCAAGATTACGAGTCTGGCACTCTACCAACTGAGCTATTCCAGCCCCTGTGTGGGTGTGTTCTGTTATGACGGTGTGTGTGTGTGTGTGTGTACACATGTGTACTTTTCTGACAGTGCATGTGTCTGTGTGTGTGTGTATGAGAGAGAGAGAGAGAGAGAGAGAGAGAGAGAGAGAAGAGAGAAGAGAGAGAGAGAGAGAGTGTGTGTGTGTGTGTGTGTGTGTGTGTGTGTGTGTGTGTGTGTGTGTGTGTGAACTTTTACGACAGCATATCAAATGTGTATATGTATATGTGCATGTGTGTGTGGTTTCTGTGTCAGTGTCTTAGAGTCTTCATGTGTCTAACTCTGCATTTGTTGAGTGTTTCTTTTTTCTTATTTTCTTTTTGGTTCAAATCGTGTCACTGTATTATCAGAGTGTATGTGTATGCCTATGAGAGAGAGAGAGAGAGAGAGAGAGAGAGAGAGAGAGAGAGAGAGAGAGAGAGACTCAGAGTCAGAGAGAGAAGGGAGATCATGTTTCAAAAGTGCAAGATTTGCTTAAAAAAAAAAAAAAAAATCTTGTACAAATGCTTCTGACTTTTTGTGATTCTGCCAGTTTCTGCTTTGCCTTTGGTGGCAATTTTCTTACAGCTGATTGCATGGTACAATGAACATTGCTTATAGAGAGCTGTCATTTAAAGTAAAGCAAAGGGACACTATTCTTCCGAGTCCTGGAGACAAGTCTTTGGACACTTGATCATTCACATCTCCAGCTAACCTACGATAGCATGGACAGGCACTACCTGTTGACTTTTGCAGTACCGCGTGATCAAGTGTGCAAGAGAATGACCAATTCCCTCTTGGAACTTCAGCAACAGCTGCGCAACAGCTTGGTGCACATGTTACGTGATGTGCCTTTTCAAAATTTGGTGTGGAAAGAATACAGCCCTGAGGAATTCAGATTTCTTCATCCACAGAGTTTAAAACAAAACAGTGTTGCATTTAGATTTTATCAATTATCATTTCTACATAAACAATCAGAAATAGTTCTGAAAAAGAAAAGAAAAAAAAAAAAACAACTTTATTCAATGAATACGTGGGTACATAACCCACAAATCCTGAAAATATATCACGCAGCATTCCCATTCCTCAGAAAAACTTAATTTCGATAAATTATACTACATGTGCTACACAACACTTTCTGTTTGTGTATGTTTTTTTTTTTGTTTTTTTTTGACATCCTAGTCTTTACGCCCCAGTTTCAAACTTTGTGTTGCTCTCAGTGATTCACACTTCCACCAAGAGAAGCTATTCTGTCTCTGAGAGTGCCAGTCAGTGCTGCAGAGAAAAAAGGTAGGTAAGAGGTTTTCTGGTTTTGTTTGTTTGTTTTTTTTGTTTTATTCCCCAACAAAACAGACAGCACTGAAAATTTTCCGTTACAGATTTTCAATCGTCTTTGTCCCAAAACTTTTTGCCTCCTGCAATGGCTACTGACTGCACCAAGCGACTACATTCATGAACAACTGGAACACAGATCTGATGCTAGTATTGTGTTCCTGTTTCCCTTTCCCTACCAAGATGCAGACTTATTCTTGATGTACTATGTAGCACAGGAATTTACCAATCCTGAGGAATGCAGATTTAAAACTTTTTTTTCATCAATTACATTACTCGAGGTCTTTGTTTGTCACCATAAGTAGTAGTAGTACTAGTAGTAGTAGGGACCGGCTTTTTGGCCTTAGGCCTTACAGCCTATTTGCATCCTCTCATTATTTTTCAATTTTATTTCGGTCTGGTTGCATGCCTATCTTATAAAATAACATTATATTCAATCCATACTAAAGAAAAGGTCTTTCAATTTAGGGTCTTCATCTAGGAGTTTTTTTAAAGCTGTTGATGTCAGGTGCATATTTGGTGTTAGTAGGCAGTGCAATCCAATAATTAGCAATTCTGAAAGCAAAACAAGACTTTCTTTTGTTAGTATGGCAATGTCTAATAAAAAAAATCTTGCCTTCATTACTTCTCGTGCAACCAACTTCTGAGAATCTGAAAAGCG
>CM065733.1:9743934-9816434 GCA_033310375.1 Conus canariensis | reverse complement strand
GGAACGCTTATGCGGAGGTTCTATTGTGTCGCGTCCAGTAGCCACTACACAATGGCATCTGCTAGGGAGCAGTTATGTCCCTTGACGTCTAAATGGAATGCCCTGTGCGTGCCTGCACCCCATCTCAACATAGCGCAGACTTCCAAGGATGGTGCAGGGTTGCCCCAATCTGGTTGGTTCGGCAGTTGAAGACATTACTCTCCGAATCCCACTGGCACCTTCAGCTATATATTATCAAATTGAAAGCTGATGTGCAAATCCATTTCAACGTAATGTTGGTACACCCCCACCCCCTCTCTATGAAAAATACAACGGAAAATGATCGCATTTGATATCAACACGCCTCTGCTGGGCCATCCATGTCGCTGACATCTCCAACAAAGCCACTTTACGACAAGTATGACAAGTATAGCTACAGACTTAGTATTTGTAGGTTTCAAAGTGAGGTGATTGCAGGCAGAAACTGAAACAGTTAAAAGAAAAATCACTGTACCGTTAGACGAAAGAACAAACAAATGACAAAACAAACACGACGGGTTTCGACCTCTCTGGTCTTCTTCAGGCTAGACAAACAACATTCAACGCAATAAAAACAAAACACGAACAGTCACTTATCTCCTCAAACTGTGCACAGAATGGATGTGCAATTTTTAGTATCTGAATCCAGAATAAATCTTCAACGTATTGTGCTAATCCCTGTGCTGGACAAACTCTGATGGTTGGGTGATTCAAACCATCTGATACTTTATAATGCTGAACAATTAAGTAGTGGGGGAAAACAAGTGCAGGCTAACAATTCTTCGGTCATTATGATAATGACTTCGCAAAGATTTAACTTTTAGAGAGAAAAAAAAAAAAATGAAGATGAAGAAAATGGGGGAAATATATTATAAATATGAGAAATCCTTCACTAGCTGCCTGAGGGAACCATCGTGATCCCTCTTGAAGGCAGATCTATTTGTATTGCCTGCTCCTAGGCCTTTCGTCCGCTGGATCGGACTCATCAGAGAGACACGGCTGATGGTGTCTGCGCTCCTGGTGTCAAACAGAGACACACCACAGTCCACAATTCTGTGGTGTTCTCACCACCAAGGGTTAGAAAAAGAATCCAACAGCACCCCAAAGCAGCCAGCGAAGGATAGTAAAATGGAATAAAACGAAAGTGTGGGGAGGATACTTTACGAAATTAAAAAAAAACAAAAAAACCCAGCAACAATTACCTACAGTATCAGCGTTTACTTATCAGCGTACGCACGCATGCAAGTACCTGTCCACACCTAACCCACCCTCCCCTTCACACACACACACACACACACACACACACACACACACATCCCTTCTCTCCCTTCTTCCCCCTACCCCCTTCACACACACACACACACACCACACACACACACACACACACACACACACACACACACACACACACACACACACACGCACGCACGCACGCACGCACAGGCACGGATGCACACAGACACGAACACAACCACATTACGTCGCAGAGACAGCAGATTTTTACCCGATAAAAGTTGATAGTCTGCTGTGTACATAGGCTTTGCGACTTCAAATGCGGAAGTAACTGACCTCCGGAAAGATGGCGACCGTCAGCGAGCCTTTGACTCTCGATAAAGGTTTGAAGTCATTTTCTTACACTGTAAAGTATAAGTTCTGTGGGTCTTTCATCTTTGATTCTCAGAACAGAAACTACTACAATTTCTCTACAATGATCATGTTATTCCGCTGGCTGTTCTTTCTCTTCGTCTTACCTTCAGTATGTACAGGCACTTGGATTGAAGTATCACAAGCAGACTAGCAGTAACTAGTGCTACAATTTGGCAATTGAAACTATGGTTACTCATTTATTAGTACAGTTGTACAATGACAGTAACATGTAGTTATTGTAGTGTACAATATTAAACAATGAAAGTAATAAACCAGACTTCTGTGTTGTAGTTGAACTGGATATAACGGTTTTATGAGTGGGCGACCACGCCAACGCAACAGCTCAATGTTCTTGGCAAATAGATGATGTGGGCTCTGTGGACATGATCAACACGGTCTTGAAGAAAGCTTTTGACAGTGTCCATCATTCCATATTCAACTCCAAGATCAAAACACATGGCGTTAGCGGCAACATACTCAATACTGGAATGGATCATCATATGACTTCCTGAGAGTGAGACAGCAAGCAACAAATGGCTTGCTTCTCTGCCCCAGCCCAGAAAAAATGTCATGTCTTGAAAATGGGAAGGATGAAGTCTGACTGTGTGGATCAGATGAGACAGAAGAATGATGTAAGTAATGATGTAGTGAGGTTTGCTCCATTGAAAACACTACCAAGAACATCGTTCTGAGTTTCAAGTCTTAGACATCAATGTGCCCTTGGAGACGTTATAGACCTACATGAATTTGTATGTCATCTAAGGGTGGATAACCCTTATTTCCTCTTGTTTGACAGCAGAAACACTTGGGATGTCACTTTGAAACTCACCAAGGGAAACCGTATGCTGCTAGTTTGGGGAAACATCTTTACAAATTACAGAACTAGCTATTAATTGCTGGAACAGTGGACCAGATCAAATGGTCATCGCACTGTCTGTGAACTCCTCCAAGTCAAGACTTGATGCTTGTTGGAAATGCCACCCAACAAAAGTTAAACAAAAATGTTACCAGTAGGCAGTATGGAAATATCTCCCCATCTGAAAGTAGGGCTCAAGACTCTACGGTTAATCAGCCTCTGACAAGGCCTCAGACACCCAGTTTTCAAGTTCAAGATCAAAATTGAAATATTTCTTTTGTTCAAAAAGTCACGAAAAGTATCAAAAATGAATAAAAGGAAGGTGGGGATGTAGAGACATTTATTAGTTCTAAATATGTATGATTGACAAGTTGGTGAATGTTTTTGTTGACAGTCTGAGGCTGGAACCTGAGTAGGGGAATGTAAAATGGTATGTTATTTGGAATCAGTAGTAATTGTCTGGACTATCCTCGTCATGTATTTACTAATTAAAAAAAAATTTCAGGCAGTTGACATTCCTAATGTTGCTCCAGATATGGTTTTCACTTTTGGGAAAAAATAGAAAGAATGTTTTGTACACTTTGCATTGATCTGTTTGGGTTGTATCATATTGTTTTACTTGGGACACATTGTTCTCCTTTGGAAAATATAGATTGATATTTTACATTAGGTTTAAAGGAAAAAAGGTTAATGACAGTTTTGCTGAAAACATGATCCTGTTTTTGTGTAGATTATGACATGTTTTATTAAATAAAAAAATTTAGAGTAAGAAAATGATGTTCATGTTTGTGCATACTCACTCACATGTGCATATCTACAGACATCAATGTGAACATTATCTAGTGAACCTCTGTTTTCATGTATTTCTGATGATTGTTTTTTTTTCTTCTTCAGATATTAAGAGAGCAGTGGAGCTGCTTGACATCCTCCAAAAGAGTGAGTATCACATCACTGTCACCAGACATTTCTTTTTTCTTTACCAAAGTTTATTATATATTTAGATGATAGTTCATTCCATCCAGGACTACAGCCCAGAGACCAGACCTCACACCTAGACAAACATCTGAAATCTGGAGGTTGTCCGGAGACAGTCTGCTGGATTTGTTTTCAAATGTTTTAATATGCTTAGTTGAAATCGCAGCAGTTCTGAAGGAGCTGAACTTACCAGCTCTAAGAGAGCACGCAGCTGAAGCCAAAGTCACCTATGTATAATAAAGGAGTCACCAGTCTGCAATGCATTCCTGCGGCCCATTTGTATGTTAACAGCAGGTTTTAAACCAGGATCGTTACCATAGCATTTGAAGAACCTTTCAATAGGCTGACACAGATGACAAGATATCTCTTTTCTTGGCATCTTGATGCTGTGAAATTCCCTTTCTTGCAATGTCATAGAGGTATGAGATGTTGAGATTTTCTTAACATTGACCAGATCATTTTGTTTGGTTTGTTTATTTGGTTGTTTTGTGTGTGTGTGTGTGTGTGTGTGTGTGTGTGTATGTGTGTGTGTGTGTATGTGTGTGTATGTGTGTGTGCGTGTGTGTGTGTATGTGTGTGTGTGTGTGTGTGTGTGTGTGTGTGTGTGTGTGTGTGTGTGTGTTTTACCTTTTTTATTATTTGAATTCCACAGAACAAATGTGGTTATGTTCTTTTAGATTGAGGCATTTTATCAGGAGAATTGATAATTAAGATCTTCCTTTGTGTGCGTGTGTTACTTTTTTCCACAGAGCTGCTGGCCTTGTTCAGAATGGAAACAGGCGGTTGAAACGAGACTTGGCCTTGCCATGTCTGCAGTTATTTAAGTAACTAAGGTACTTAGGTGCAAAGTCATCCTGGAAACAAGCTGTCTGCATCCAAATGAAGATTACACTTGACAAGTCATTGATAGCAGCTATGTCTTATGGATCGGATGTGAAAACTGCACACTGAGAGAGAGAGAGAGAGAGGGAGAGAGAGAGGGGAGAGAGAGAGAGAGAGAGAGAGAGAGGATGTGTGTTTGTGTCTGTATGTTTCTGTTTCTGACTTTATTTTTGTCATAGTGTGTTTTTCCCTAGGAATCAAGCCTTATGCCAGGTTTCTGATACATACTCTGATAGAACGAATGATTTGTCCCCAGGGTTGTCAGAGCAAGTTAGTGCTTTTTCATTCTTGTAACCCATTTTTCACCAGAGCCACAGGTTATTTGCGTGACCAGAAAGACAACACAGATTTGTGTAAAGTCAGATCCTTACAGATCTTTAGTACAAAATGATTTTAGTTCTTTGAAAACTGCAAAAGTAACTGTAAACATACAGACTTAAGTCAACCCAAAAACATTGATTTAAAGTAGTAATTGGGTCCTATTTTGCTGTAAAATGTAGACATTCTACACAAAATTAGTGTGTATAAAGGACATCAGTCTCCACAAACCCTAGTACATACCCCGTCAAAAAATGGGTCAAAGAATTGGTCTGCTTGTCTAGGTGGGGATTTTCCAACGACCAAGCTGCAGGCTTTGCAGAGAATCTTGACAAGTGACTTCCTGCATGCTGTAAGGGAAGTGTATGAGAACATCTATGAGACAGTGGATGTGAGCGGCAGCCCAGAAGTGCGAGCCAATGCTACGGCTAAAGTATGTATTGTTATTGCCAAGTAATTCAAACACACTTTGCTTTGAAAACAATTAGTTGTTTTTCTTTTAAAGGAAAGGTGGGTTCATACTTATTCAAATGTTTGAGTGTTCTTGATTCTGTAAAATAAGAGCATTGAAAATTCAATATTGAAAAGAGATTTAATTTAAAAAAAAAAAGGAAAGATCTGATCAGTAGCTTTCTCAGATTCAGCACCTAAAACTTTACTTGGCCATGTGTATGCACTAACACACACGCACACACACATGCTCAAACACACACACACACACACACACACACACACACACACACACACACACACACACACACAGAGATGTGCATGTGCACATACGCGCTCTCTCACATGTACGCACGCACGCACGCAAGCACATGCTCTCAATCAAACATTTGGATGCATATATACACAAACATAATGTATGCGTGCATATGCGCTTAAACTTAGATATAGACTCAATCATACGCACATGCCTTCCCATGACTGTATGCGTGTATATGTCTGAGTTCAGAGGGTTTTTTGTTTTTAATTCTATTATTTAAATGGGAAGAACAAGTGATATTTTGTGATTTGTGGATACATGTCTCTATTCTTTAATCAGTGTTCCTTATAGCGTTTAAAACCTCTGTTTAAAAATCTGAGGGTCTTTCCCAGAAATCTGATGGTCCCTGCTATTAAAATAAAAATTTGAATAAGTTATTTGTTATATAATAATGCTACCCCAGCACACTCATCCATTCTGCTATACAGTACACACAAACAGGCAACAACATAAATATCCACCGAGCTGTTTTCAACCCTACTTTGGGGATCAGAAGTTAACAAAAATAGATAAAATCCTGTTTTAGAGTCCCCTCTCCGCCTCATTTCTTTCTTTCATGGAGAAAACTTTCTATTTGGAGAATGGAGACTTCTCCATGGAAAGAACAAAAGGCAGGGGGAAGAAGGGAAGGGGCCACTAAAACAGGACTTTCTCCCCAAATCTTGCTCTAATCTAGGATTGCCAAATCTTCTTTCTGATGTTTACAACAGGCTCTTACCCTGGCCTTGCATTACACTTGGAGTCACTGCTTTTTATGCCTGTGCATTGTCACTGACATTCAACTTTTATTTGAAGGCAGTCAGTTTCAAACGATTGAAGAATCGACCACACCAGTGTGCATGTGTTAATGTTTTGTCATCCACATCCAACGGCGCACAATGGCCTACAATAATGAAAATAAAATCGGATGAATCGTGTACAAGAAATAACTTTTTATCAACAGCGAGGTTGACAATCATAGTTGCTGTGCCCATGCTTCTACTGTTTTCAGTCTCTTCATTCGGAATGCTGTCAAAGAAGAGGAATGCATCGATATCTTCAATGAAATTCAACAATAATTATCAGTTTGACATTTAGTTGGTAGTGTCTGGCTTACGTTGGATCAAAACAGGAAACCACAGAGTACTGTGCAAGTGACAAATCTGCAATGCTGTGTCTCTTCTGGTGGGTTGCTTCACAGCAATCTTATATTGATTTCTTCTTGTGGATTGTGGTGCCAGGGCTTCATCGGTACAAACCTGGGGTCGGGAATGAATGGAAGTAATGCCACTAAGGAGACAGACAAGTTAAGATTGTAGGGAAAAAAACACTCAAAAACCCCCCAGAAAAAGACAAAAAACGTATCTGCCCTTAAAGATTTTTTTTTATGTCATGTACTATATCATGTCAAAGTTAACTCTTGCAAGCTACAGCAGTTAATCAGA
Organism: Conus canariensis; assembly: GCA_033310375.1. Taxonomy (NCBI): domain Eukaryota; kingdom Metazoa; phylum Mollusca; class Gastropoda; order Neogastropoda; family Conidae; genus Conus; species Conus canariensis. Next base: position 9,809,545 of record CM065733.1, on the reverse strand, counting down.
TTTAAAAACATTTTGTACTGCTAAGACACCCTGTTGTCTTCTGTCTTTAGCAGATATGGTGAGGTGACTTCCACATGTATTACACGAGACAGTATGAACTCACTTAGGTGGAAAAAGTGGCATATTTGACACCACACAGGGAATATTCCTCTTCAGATGATAAGACACTGATCTGTTATTAGTATGATTCAGCAGTCAAGGTGTTCATGAAACGATCTACAGAGCTACACTTACACTGGTTTCACTACATGTCACATTTCCTTGGCAGGCAACTGTGGCTGCCTTTGCAGCCAGTGAGGGTCACGCCCACCCTCGCGTGGTCGAGCTGCCCAAAACGGAAGAAGGCCTGGGCTTCAATGTGATGGGGGGCAAGGAGCAGAACTCCCCCATCTACATTTCTCGCATCATCCCTGGAGGGGTTGCCGACCGCCTGAACTGCCTCAAACGAGGCGACCAGCTGCTGTCCGTGAATGGAGTGGTCAGTACATGTGTATATGTGCAGTCAGATTGAATTGAAGCCTGGTCGTCTATGTCATTTTTTCTGAAAAGAAGGGGCAGAGTATGTGGGAGGAGAGGTGGTGGGACGGGACAGGGAGGTAGTGATTGGTTAAGGGGGGTGAAGATGGGTAAGGATGGGGTGGCGGGAGATTAGGTGTAAATTCTTTCAACACCAACCCCATATAACATAACAGACTTTGGGCACTGCTATGATCACCAAACAATGAAAATTCAGCAAGCCATTTGCTGTTAGCAATGCATGATAACTTTGTTAGTATGGAGTGAAATTTGTTGACTGTGCGAGACTGAACTGTGTACAAATTACTTTCTCTGTGTATGTATAGTATGTTTGCATTTCTCCATTAGATATGTTGACTGTGTGGGACTGAATTGTGCACGAATTACTTTCTCTGTGTTTGTATAATATGTTTGCACTTTCTCCATATGGGGTCTTTTCTTGTAGACTTTCTGTATTTGGGTTTTTTATTTGTGGGACTTGCTTTGTGGTTTCTAATTTTTCTGTTAGCTATTCCCTGTTTATACTGTTTTCTGTTTGGGTTTTCTATGTTTAAGCTTTCGGTGTTTGGGCTTTCTGTTTTTTTTTGTGTTTGGGTATTCTCTGTAGGCTGTCCGTGTTTGGGTTTTCTCTGTTTAGGCTTTCTCGTAGTTTTCTCTTTTGGACTTTCCGACTTTCTCTTTGACTCTTGAATTTTCTTTAGGCATCCTCTGTTTGGTTTCTTTAGTGTTCACAGTTGGCAAGGGAAATTTCTGTGTGCACAATTTTTCTGGCCATTCAGACAACAATTGGCTGTTTGGAAATGGGCTTATTTCTCAAGTATGTCTTGTTTAGTCATATTGAAACATCAGCTTCGTGATGTCGAGGACTATTATGGCAAGGTGGTTTCCTTGTGTTGCAGTCTGTTGAGGGGGAGTACCATGAAAAGGCAGTAGAGCTGCTCAAGTTGGCCCAGGGTAGGTGGTGTGTGTGTGTGTGTAAATGTGTATGTGTGTGAATGTAAAGGTGTGTGTGTGTGTGTGTGTGTGTGTGTGTGTGTGTGTGAATGTGTGTGTAGTTGTTCCTTTTTAACAGTACATTGTAATTGTCACTATATCTAGGGCATAGTGGTCATGTTTGTGTATCCTAATAGGGGTGTTGCATCTTATCTGAAGTGGTATTCACATCTTTTGTGGCTGAGTCTTTATAACTGTGCATTTATCAGTTTATATGTATGTGTGTGTGTGTGTGCGCGCGCATGTGTGTGTGTGTGTGTGTGTGTGTGGTGGTGTGTGTGTGTGTGTGTGTGTGCCTTCATATATGCAAGTGTGCATCCCTTTGAGAGTGTGCATCTCTGTCTGTGAATATGAAAACGTGGGTATGGATGTAGAATTCTCTTATGATTTTTATTGCTGCAGTAGATGCACTGAGAATTGGAGTTTTTACATCTGTCAATGTAAGTCATCAGTCACTGACGCTTGGAAAAGGTGTTTTCATGAGAATGTGGAAGTACTTCAGTTTTGTTACTCTGTGAGTCATGTGAATGCTGATGAACACAGGTTCAGTAAAGTTGGTAGTACGATACACGCCACGAGTTCTGGAAGAGATGGAAGCACGATTTGAAAAGCAGCGCGCCACTGGCAGGCGACTTGGTTCAATCAAGCACAACAACTGAGAACTCTCTGGGCCCCATAGTGTGCAAGAAATGACATGCAAACCAGTGAGAGAAAAAAAAAAGACGTGTTGTTTTTGAGGAATGCTGCATGCTTTCCACATTTTTGAATTTTGCGGTGATTTTGTTAGTTTGTTTGTTTTTTTTTCTTCACTGTTTTGGTGGTTGTGACCATGCCTGGTTTGAGAGACTTGATCATTGTGAGCTAAGTGGCATGTGCAGAATGTTTGTGGTCTCCATTGTCCTGTTCTCGTTTTCTGATGCGGCTAGTACTAGAGTGAGTTTGGTGCCATTCTCATGTGTGTTTATGGTCAGTGGACTGATGTCGTATTGCCGATGGCTTATGGTGTGCTTTGGTTATTAGAAAAGTAGTGCCATGTCTTCATCTTGTCTGTGGCTTGTCGATTGATGTGCTCATGTGGCCTTCGAAGATTCTGTTTCATGGCTAGTTGATCGGTTTGGTCATGCAGCCTTGAAAGAGGAATTGAATCTGTTCAGTGATTTGTTGGGCTGTGTGATGGTGTGGTCGTGTAAGTCAAGATGATTCTGTTTAATGACGTGATCAGTATGGGTGACGTGGTCATGGAAAATGTTTCTGTTCAATGTTTTATTGATTAGTCAGGTGGTGTGGTATTGGAGATGATTCCACTTGGAATGGTACGGTCGTGTCACTGAAGATGAGTCTGTTCAGTGACTTGTTGATTTAGTGTTGGCTGGAGGATTAAGCTGCTGTACATGAGTTTGGTGGTGTGTTCATGGAAGATCATTCTCCTCAGTGACTTGTGGAATGGTTTGGTCCTGAGGTCAGAGAGGATGAGTCTGTTTCCCTTCTTGCACTTAAGAGCCACTTTGTTGAGTGTTAGTAGCAGTTAAAGGGTTAGGTGGTTCCATCATAACGCCCCTCTTTCAGCGCTGCATTCTTCCTTCATTACTGCTGGAATCCTTGCAGTCCTCCATTAATATTCTGAGTGCTGTAACCCCTTACTCTTGAACATTACTGAAAGCAGATTACTGGTAGAGCATACCTATTGAATGGGACCAACTATAGTTTGTGAAGACCAAAAGGTGTGGTTGTTTCACCTGAGTAAAAGAATTCTGTCTCATGTGAAATGGGACAAAACTGAAAGTGATTCCTGGTCAGTTTGCCTCATCCCATCACAAGGATGCTGTGGTCTCTCTCTGATGAGAGTTCGTCAGCAGCTGTGATGGTGTCAATAGTGTTTCTGCTCAACACTTGCGTTGGTTGTTGCCATTGTGAGCAAACTTCTTGGTCTTCTGATTGATAGTGCAAGTCTTTTTGCTTGGATGAAGTTTCATCTTACCATTTGGCCTCCAGAAAGAGGGCATAATCGTATATGTTGATTTGATGGGAATGAACATTCAGAATTTGGTGCATGTGAAAAAATGTTCGATGTAAACTGTGTTGAAAATGTGTATAGTATCCACTTAAGTTGGAAAGCATTAAAAGTTTTAAGGCAGTGTTCATGACAAAATCCCACACCTCAGAGTAAAAGTTTCTGTTTTAATTATGAGAGTTGGTTGACAACAGGAAGACACAACAGGAATAAACAGACATTCGATTTGTAAATTTGCATTTAATATGTACTGATTCTAATAAAAACTTTCCCTTTGATTTTGCTGTGTCCATTGCATGTTTTAGAAGCCATGATAATTAAACCTTTTTTTGCATGATGCATACTTGAAAAGTTGCTTTTTAATTGTCTTTTTAGATAACTGAACCTGTACTGCATGCAGAATTTGCAGGTCTGAACCCAGATGTGAACATGTCATATGACAGTTTGACCGTCAGGTTGGAACAGTGTGTGTGACTGCGTCCAGTTTGACCCGTCAGTGGTTGGAACAGTGTGTGTGACTGCTCCGTTTGACCGTCAGTGGTTGAACAGTGTGTGTGACTGCGTCCAGTTTGACCCGTCAGTGGTTGGAACAGTGTTGTGTGACTGCGTCCAGTTTGACCCGTCAGTGGTTGGAACAGTGTTGTGTGACTGCGTCCAGTTTGACCCGTCAGTGGTTGGAACAGTGTTGTGTGACTGCGTCCAGTTTGACCCGTCAGTGGTTGGAACAGTGTTGTGTGACTGCGTCCAGTTTGACCCGTCAGTGGTTGGAACAGTGTTGTGTGACTGCGTCCAGTTTGACCCGTCAGTGGTTGGAACAGTGTTGTGTGACTGCGTCCAGTTTGACTAGTTGATGCGCCAGTTGCAGCGTTGATTTTGACCCTCAGGTCGTTGGTGATCAAAGCATTGACTGCTGAGTTTGCTGTGATTCTATGAGTGTGAAAAATGATGTTGAAATCCATTCTCTCAGTCTGATCTGTGGCCCTACTGGCACTCAGGGCAGTTGAACTGTTGATCTATTGGACTACACTGCTATAGATAAACAATGTTGTATGAAATGATGGATCCAGCGGATAAGTTGCCTACCAAGGAATGTGCAAGCCTCAAGTCTGTTGTTTGCGTCTCATATGTGACTGTTTTTTTTTTCCCCTCTTCTTAACTTCTGAAGTAGTGAACTGGTTACTATTTTTCTTTGAGAGCAATGGTCCTGAGAAATCTGTAATGACAAGCCAGTTACACAGGCAATATGATACAGAGTGGTAAACTATGGTAAACGGAAGCTGCTTTGTATCTAGCAGATATGAAAGTGATCTATCCAACAAAAGAGAAGGAAGTGTGATCAGCATGTTGCATGTAAGTCAGTTCTTGCTTTCCTCTCGTATCATTGGCCAGATGAACAGGAATTCCTGTCAAGATTTTTTTAGAGTGGTTTTCACTTACTTTTTGGGGGACAGACAAAGAACAGTGCATTTGAGGGAAAGGGGTTCAAAGAGATCATTTGTGTGTATATACGTGCATGAAAAACCTACATTATTGCGTAGTTTTCTGATTGCATTGACCTCACGGTATTGTGCATATTTAACTTGATGTGTGTTGTGATTGGCATGATGCCAGGTTGGAACGTTTTATTTCTGTGTCAGTGAAGGACAGTCATCGTGATGGTGTTCTTGAGACCATTGTTTACGTTTCTGATAGATACGCACGGCTTGCATCAGCCACTGTGGTTCAGGAGTTAGCATTGCAGGGGACAGTGTGGATGGTTGTGAGCTGTGGATCAATCATAGGCATGTCATTGTGGATTTTTCAGCCTTGGCAGTTTTCAGTTGGCATCCAGATGGAGTTTCGAGTGCACAAGGCATTCAAATGGCAAGACTGGAGCTACACAAGGACACTCCAGTTTCACCCACATCGGGTGAATCTTTAAGACTGGTACACACATTTTCATTTCAGCAATGCGAGTATTTGTCAGGCCTGATGGTGTATAATTTGACAGAAGATATACAGTCCTGTCATATAGGCACAGACCGAAAAGGAACTCTCCAGCATCAAATTTGTTACCCTCACTAATCATCATTGAAAATGAAGTCTCGGGAGTTCAGGTGAATCTACATGCCTAGCTCTTGTGGTGACCTCTGTTTCAGTCTCTTTTATAGAGAGTATTCAGCATTTGTTAGAATCCAGCTCATGGCAATGTACATGGAATACAAACATACACCATCAAACAGTAGGCTTGTGCGAGTTTTGATGCCTAAAAGGAACTTAGAGGTTTTTGTGGTTTTTACAGAATTGGCTCTGGAAAATACTGACCACGCACCTTTTGAAACTGCATCATGGAGCTTACACATTGCAATGTCCAAGCTGTTATGTACTGTGATTACCAGAGAGGATTAACATGGAGCTTACACATTGCAATGTCCAAGCTATTATGTACTATGATTACCAGAGAGGATTAACATGGAGCTTTACACATTGCGATTACCAAGCTATTTTTTTATTTTTTTATTTTTATTTTTTTTTTGGTCCCAACCTCTGCGCCACCTCAGAGGCAGTGCACCCACGCCGCTCATTCCGACACCCCGTCCACAGCCCGAGCCCGGTCGGCCCCGCCGCAGCCCCGGCACCGGCAATCCACAGGAAGCAGTCAATGTCAAGTCGTCAAGAGGCAACCCACCGGAGGAGACACTGCACTGCTGCCGAGTCACTTCAGTGGTGTTCAGTGGCGCCTGTTCTGATCTAACATACGCAGGACACCCTACTAAGCCTCCTACTGACGACAATAATTGCTTAGTCGCGGAGCCGGCGTGAGTAAGCTCTCCCTCCGGAGGGCGCCACCACGTCCGTCCAACGACAGCCCCCATGGACTCGCCGATACCGGTGACCCCGACGGAACCAAAGCAAGACCACAGACGTGGAGAGGACATCGAAATTGAGGTCACCATGAGAGCAGGGCATGAAGGGCACAGAATTTGAGACATTTTTTTTTAATGCTGATCGATGAGAATGAGGATGATTAAGATGATGCTACGGAATTCCATTCTGGTCTGAGACTACATGACAGGGCTGTACTCTACGCTTCCTTTCATAATATATCCCGGCGTCAACCAGGCCCGAGAGATACAGGCACCTGCAGTGTTGGTCAGGAAATTTGAGCAACACTCTCAGAAACGCATCCATTAAGTGGATGAAACTCGACTGTGTGGTCCCAGTCTTCCCAACTGAGTCCGCAGCAAACTCAACTCTGGGTAGGAGCCGGTCGGGGTAGAAAAACCCACATGACTTCTGATGGGATTCGAACCCACGACCTCCCAGCCGGGAGTCCGCGACGCTAACCACTTCGCCACGGCGGCTGGTGATTTCCAAGCTATTATGTACAGTGATTACCAGAGAGGATTAACATGGAGCTTTACACATTGCAATGTCCAAGCTATTATGTACTGTGATTACCAGAGAGGATTAACAATGACTGATCCGCATGAAAGTTAGGTGAAATCTTTCTTGATGATTGCTGCATGCAAGGCCACTGAGTACAAGTGGTTTATGATTTTTGGGTTGACGGAGAATGTTGCCCTTACTGGTCAGCCTGTCAAAGGTGTTACCCCAGAGCAGGTCTCACAGACATTGGAAGCTCTATACAACTGAAAGAAAATCTTGTACAAACATCAAGGGTCTGCAAGCACTTTGTTGAGTACCAAATGAACTCGGTCACAGCAGAAAGGGATAGGGTAGGTAGAGTGGTACTTAACAATGCTTGAAAAAGTTTGCAGTGGACAGCGAGAGTGGTGCCCGATAATGTTTGAAGAAGTTGACAATGAACAGTCAAAACATCAGTGAAGATCATCACTGGAACTGAAACCGGGATTTACCAGTCTGATCCAGAAACCAAACAACAGTCCTTAGTTTGGGCGTCTTAGTGTGACACCTCCCCCTTTCCTTCCTCCCCCCTACCAAATTCAAATGAACATGAAGCACAGACAAACAAATAATGGTATCTTTCATTGCCAGATCAGAGCATGTGGTTGCTGTGTCTTTTGAAAACAGGCACACAGTCACATTTGACTGATATATCTGTCACTGCTCTTCCAGTGTTCCAGGCTTGGCTTTCAGGTTTCATGGACTCTTGCTGCATTATGACTATGCATTTGCTCATAAGTTTCCTTCAAGAGAGTTACTGGCTTCAGAGGGAGTGCTTCTGTGGTCATGGCCACCTTGTTCTCCAGATCTCTCCCTGCTGCATGACTTCCTCCTGGTCCCTCATCTCAAGAAACAGCTACAAAGAACACGGTCTGACAGCCCCAAGATTTTGTGCGGAGTCTTCATGAGGGCCAGAGATGGCACAGGCAAAGCCACGTGGTCCCAGATGTGGATGGGCTGCTTTGAGAGGATGGCCGGTTGTGTGTTGGCTTGGGAAAAGTTCTTTCTCCTGATTGGATTGTTAGTATGTGCTTCCGTTTGTGATATTCAGGAAGGTATTGGAATGCCCCTACACATATTTGATGTGGTGAATTTATGTCAAAGCCTTCAGTGTCGTGAGCATTATCATCGGGTGAATGTGATGGCGCCCTCTGGAGGGGGAACCTTGCTCATGCTGACAGCTTAGCTAGATGATTGTCATCAGTAGAGGGCCTTGTGGATGTTGGATCATAATAGGCACCACTGAAATGACTCAGCAGCAGAGTCATTTTTTTTGTGGATGAAACAGCATGAATAGCTCCTTTTGGAATGATTGTGCAGAGGTTTTTAGGGTCAAGTCTGTGTGTGGCTGTTGATGGAGCTGGGGGGGAAAGGGGGGGGGGGGGGGGGGGGCGAGGGGGGAATGTAAGACCACTGAAGGGGCACATGTCCAGCAAAAGAAAAAAACAAAAAGGAAAAGGCTATATCGGGGCTGAGGTGTGTTCAAGATGTTTGGGTTATATAAGAGTATTTAGATGGAAGTATTTGTCAATAGAATGCTTTAGGTCGGAAATTTTCTGTTTTTTTTTTTTTAAAAGACCACAGGTAGAAATTAACATTTGGTTTGTTGAAAGGACGGTTGTGTTGTTTTACGTGCTTTTCAGTTGGACTTATGAAATTTCAGTTCTCTGAAATCTTTTTAATACTTTAGATCCCTAGAACCCAGAGAAGGCATTGGCTTTTGGTTGATGGATGAACAATACGAACTGAATCAAATGGATGTCAGTAGCGTTTTGGACTGTGAATCAAGCTTGTATGGCCATATCAATGGCCACATGGAACTGTTGTTTTTTTTATAGTGACCATGTGCAACTGTTTTTTGTAATTGTTGAGAACTGGGTTCCATGGTCTATCGATCGGCTATCAAGGGACGCTACTCTGGTGTTGTTATGTTAATCAATCCGTTGTCATATCAACACAGAAGATGGATTCCACCAAACGGCTGTTGATTTTTTGTTGCTTGTTTGCTTGTTGTTAAGCCTAAAACATAACAGTAATCATGAGGCAGAAGATTTTTTCCTTTGCTATTCCTCTTCCATGATGGCAGAACAGCATTTTAGTGGGCTATAAACAACATGATTTGACTTCAGTACAGTTGTCTCCATGTTGCTTATTCTGGATTGCCCATATGCTTCAATGTTATAACACTCATTGAATCTTGTTTTAAAGCTCTCAATGCCTTAGATTATTTCAAAATGGAAGAAATTTCTCATATGAAGAAAACATCTGTGACAACCTGTGAAAAACACCTGATGGTTTTTATGGAGGATTGAAAAAAAAAAGAAAAAATTAACTTGAGTGATGTTAGGGAGCTAAAAACAAAAAGCAGAATCAGATCTATTTCAGTATGTTGACCGCACACAGCCACAGAATCAGCTGTCAACGATTAAACATAGAGACAAAGAGAAGTTCATTGGAAGTAATGAGGAATTTGGACTCTCTGCAATAGCCTAGATATGGGCTTTTGTGGTGTACCTTGATTTTTGTTTTAAGTGCTGCTGTTCTTCCTCTTCTGTTTATCCCTCCATGTCTTTAAGAATTAAAACATTTACCCTTGAAATAACCTGGAAAATTCTTTAATTTGTCCAGCATTTGTGTGTTTAAACCCTTTGTGATGATGACAGGCAAAGTAAAGTAGTCACAGACTATCAGGGTACATGCTCAGACAGCATTTTCTACGGATTCATGTAGTTTGGTTTCATCCTTGTGGATGTGTAGTCCTGCTTATGCTGAGATGTTGGTGTCAGATGTTTCCTCTTGCATTTGTTGATGTTTTTTTTTTTTGGCATGAGCATGTGTCAATTTTCAATAGTCAATTTTTGCGGACGGCTCAACTCTGAAAAATAAGCGATTATTTAAGCTCTGCAATGGGCCCTATCTGCAGTTATATTAGTCATTTGGGCACAGTTATGTCATACTTTGGTTGTAGAAAAATATTTGATTGTTTTATTACTTATGAATACTTAGACCATAAATGGCTAGCATGACCAACAGTGGACTTGGGTCTTTGATGGTGTAGTTAATTACCTGCAGTGTCATTTGTGTTCAATGCTTATTTTTAGACTTAACAGATTTTTAGAGAGAGGTGTGTTGGTAGTGTGTTCACATGATTTCGACCAGATCTGACTGTCTGCTTCCGTTGACAGTAAGAACATGTGTTTGCCAAGAAAGCAGAGCTAGTTATCTTGGATTTCTGTGTTAGTCTTTGTGATGATTATCTTTGTTGTCAGATCAGTGAAATTGATAGTGAGACAATAACCCTCAGATTTTCAGTACTGAAAAAAAAAGTTCATTATCACCAAGTGTGTATAGTCATCACAATGACCATGTATGCCAGAGTTGGTGAAATAGATGTGATGCACTTTTCAGATTCTAAAAGCACAGCTATTTCCAATTTGTGTTGGGTCTCCATGGACACAATGTATGTTTTTATCACGGAAAATGATGATGTGATACACCACTTGGATTTTGAAGGCTAAATTATATGCGTTTCTGTTTTTAGTTATCGTGCCGACATGTATGACATACATAAAACTGATGGTGTGATTTACCCCACATATTTGAAAAACTGTGTTAGTTACCTCCATTACGTTTTTACATTTGGATTAATGTAACTGTTTTTTGTGTAACCCCTTCAGAGTTTAAAAGCTATCATAAATTTCTGGGTTTAGTTACCATAGTAACCATGCGTATTTGCGCCAGTGAAAGCAGTGGTGTGGTGTGGTATGCCCTCAAAATGTTAGAAAGCTGAATTACTTCTCTTCGATTTCTCTGTGGAGTCACCAGGGTGACTGTGTATACGTCTTTGTTGCAGGGTCGGTGAAGCTGGTGGTGCGATACACCCCTCAGATTCTGGAGGAGATGGAGGCACGGTTTGAGCGACAAAAGAACAGCCGCAAGCAGCCAGCACCATAGGGAAGCAGGACCATCGTTGTGTTTGAAAGATGGAAAAGTCTGTTGGTTGGGTGCTTTTGCATTGTTTTTTTTTTGTTTTAAAGAGAGAAAGTCTTGGTTTGGCGGTGGTGGTGTGCTTTTCTATCAGGACCGGAAAGAAACAGATTTGACATTTTCCGTTTGTTGTTATTTCTGTTGAGTTTCATGTCAGGGGAAGACACTGCCAGTTTTATTTTGATAGGGTAGGAACGACATGTGTTTCCGTGTGTAAATACACTAGAAAATCGATTTGCTTATTGTATCAATATTTTCTGTTTGTTTGTTTTTGGGGGGTGGGGGGGGGGGGGATGAATGTAAGGAAAGTCCAGAATTTTCATTGTTAGCATATTTCTTCAATGTAATTCACCGTTTTCATTTGGGATTGTTCCACTATTTTAGAAATGGATCAATCCAACCTACCCCGTTCCTAGTATTAATGTTACTATTCAGGAGCATGCTTCCAGAAAAGATTCTATATAATTTTGTTTACAAAGCGGTTTGTTCTCGTTTGTTTTACTGTCAGTAGGTTTATTTTAGCAGTAACACTTATGGGTGAAATGCTATAAGAGTGTTTACTGATCTGAATTGTGTTAGTACTTACAACGGAATTGGACGACTATAAGGCTGTACACTTTGTCCGCTGTGTCAGCTGGTTTCATATCCATGAATAACCTGGTTATTATTGACTGGATGAAGAAATAGATGAACATTCATTGCAGCTAAAGGAGAGCTTGTTGAAAATGTGATGGTGTAATCACAAACGGGGTAAAGTGAAGTTGTTTACAGGTGAGATCAGTGAAAGACATAGCACACATGTTCGAAATATATTCAGGAAAAAAGAAAAAAATCATCCAGTTGGTATTTTGGATTCTAACGATTTTGTGATATATTTAACGCTTGTAAGGGAGATTAAGTTGGGTATGTTATTGTTGTTGTTTTGTTTCTGTGAATATTTCTGAAGGTTGTGCATGAATCCAGCTGTGACTTTGATTTTTCTGTATTAGTGTAAGCGTATTACAGATGTACTGACTTTTTTTTTGGTCTGCATCATTGTAATGGTATTAAACACATACTTCATAGAAAGGATGAGGTGGGCATTGTGAGTGTGTGTGTTTTTCTGTTCTTCCTGTATTGCATGTTTAAAACGAAAAAAAAACAGTAGTTAGACGTTGTTTGATCTTGTCTGTCCACTCAATGGCTTTACTCCTTCACTGCTCATTCCGTCTCTGTATACACAACCTTATCTTGTCCTTCAGTGTAGGCAGCCCACAGGTAAAAATCAGTACTAGGTCATCATGAGGCAACCCACAGAGAAGATAGTGTACTGCTGATGCAGTGTCACTTGGTGGTCTTCAGGGGTGCCTGTTCTGATTCTACATGCAGAGGGCACCACCTGCTCAAGTCCCCTACTGAAGACATTGATCGTATGGACACACAGGCAGCATAAGCATCACTGGATCATGGCGTGACATTCTAGAATTTGCAGGTACCGATGATTTTCACACGAAATGGCCATACTCCATTGATACAGACATGGAAAGGAAATGCTAACTGCATCAGCTGACATGGTGCAGCGGTTAGTGTCGTGGGCTGATGGACTGAGAGGTCTGTTCGAGTCCTATCAAAGGCATTGATTTGGGGAATCTTATGCCCAAGCCAGCTACTACCCAAAGCTAGGTTTGCTAGGAAGAGAGAAACCACACAGTTGAATTGCATACCTTTAATGGAGAGTGTTTGCTCCAATTTCGTGATCAACACTGCGAGTGTCTCCTGTTTAAAACCTGATTGATTCCAGAATATATTATGAAAAGACATGAAATCTCTGAGCTTCCCAACAAGAAAGCCAGACCTGGTTCTCTCAAGCTAGGACTGAACCCTGGACGTTCAGATCTAGAGAGGAATGCTTCGTCCACAAGGTCAACCAGCCCTGGACTCTGACTCTTACCACTTCTGATATTTTGGTAGTAAAGTTTTTAACAGAACTGGATATGGTAGTTTATAGATAGTATCATACAGATTACAGATTATGAATGAAAATGTACTGTATATCAAAATGTAGGTAAATGTCGTTAAATGTTGAATTTGTAGAGAAATCTGCAGAATCTGACCTCAGAAAAAAAATTTTTGGGTGTGTTTTTTTTTTGCTGTTCCAACTTGCCACCTCAGTGGCAGTGCACCCACGCCACTCATTCTGACACCCTGTCGGTCCCGCTGCAGCCCCGGCACTGGCAATCCATAGGGAGCAGTCAATGTCAAGTCGTTAAGAGACAACCCACCGGAGGAGAAACTGCACTGCTGCCAAGTCACTTCGGTGGTGTTCAGTGGTGCCTGTTCTGATCCAGCATACGCAGGACACCGCCTACTAAGCCCCCTACTGACGACAATAATTGCTTTGTCGTGGAGCTGGCGTGAGTGAGCTCTCCCTCCGGAGGGCGCCACCGCGTCCATCCAACGACGGCCCCCATGGACTCACCAATACCGGTGACCCCGAAACAGACGTGGAGAGGACATCGAAACAGGTCACCATGAGAGTAGGGCATGAAGGGCCACAGAATTTGGAGACATTTTTTATGCTGATCAATGAGAATGACAATGATAAAGATGATGCTACATATTTTCATTTTGGTCAGAGACTGCGTGACAGGGCTGTACTCTACGCTTCCTTTCATGATATATCCTGGCGTCAACCAGGCCCGAGAGATACAGACAACTGCCAGTGTTGGTCAGGAAATTTGAGCAACACTCTCAGAGACACATCCATTAAGTGGATGAAACTCGACTGTGTGGTCCCAGTCTTCCCAACTGAGCTGGTAGCGAACTCAACTCTGGGTAGAAGCCGGTCAGGGCAGAAAAAACCTGCATGACTCTGATGGGAATCGAACTCGCGACCTCCCAGCTGGGAGTCCGCGACACTCACCACTTCGCCATGGGGGCTGGTGACCTCAGAAAATATTAGTGTGTTGCTGAAACTGTAATAATTGAAAACTAAAGAGGGAGTGGCATTGATTATAGACATCTGACGACCAAAGAGTGAACTGGTGCGAGTTCATTCATCAAATGGAGGTTGAACTGAAGATGAAAGACCAAGATCACAACACAGCATGGCGAGGCAACTTTTATTTCTTATACTTAACTTTGAGCATTGAAAGAACATATGCAGCGACGTCTTAAACATTACACAGAAAACAACTGAATCAAAATATAAAGAAAACATGCAGACAACACAATATCACATTTCCATCCCAGTAGATTAAAATGATACTGAATAGAATGATATGTTTTAGAAATGCAGAATTCAACTTTGAGCAAGTTTTTAGGTGTAGAGGAAAATGGAAGAAGAAAGTGTGTTTTGGTCTTAATGCTGTTGTCACAATTGCTGCTCTGACTGGTCATGGTGAGAGCATGAATACTAGATTTAAATTCAAGATGAAAGCTAATGAAAGGTCCGAGTTATAAGAAAACAAAAAGCGCTGTATCTCCTACCCAAGCTTCATTGTGGAGAAAGGAAAAATACCTGATAAATTCAGAGGTAGAGGTCAAGGCATGGAAAAAAAGAAAAAAAACGCACACACACAATCAATCAATCACAATACACACACACGCAAAAAAACCTGTAGGCATAATGGAACTTGCATTCAGTCCTTGTCAAATTCATTGTGGTGAATAGACACAGGCACTAGCAAGAATTGTCATCCCCTCTCCTTCAGATTTATTTCCACATCTGCTGAAATGTTATCACTTGACCCCAAAGCAAGTCCTTGTTTCATCAACTACACAAGTTGTTACCTGTATATCAGAACCTCGGGTTGTTTAATGACTTCACGACAATGAACAATTCTGAGACAAATCTTAAATAAATGTTAGCGAACCGCCCAGAGAACGTGGACAAACGAGTCACAAGACAAAACACAACGCGTTTCGACCTCTTAGGTCTTCATCGGGTGAGACATAAACGAATAAAACAACGAAAATTCACTTAGCTTTGATCGCTTCAGATCACTTCACAGGGTTCAGTGCAAGGAAGAAGGCGTTGAATGAGCGAAACGCATTGTGTTTCATCTTGTGACTCGTTTGTCCACGTTCTCTGGGCGGTTCGCTAACATTTATTTAAGATTTGTTTAGATTTCTGCCTGCAGTCATCTCGCTTTGCAACTAGATCAATTCTGAGACACTTCATTCTTACATGGTAACATTATGTTTAATCTCTATAGAGAGATTCCTGGCTATTCTAATGATGAATCAGCCTGCCCATTATCTACAATGGAAGTTGATGCTATGACTGTTGAAATCAGCCTGCCCATTATCTACAATGGAAGTTGATGCTATGACTGTTGAAATCAGCCTGCCCATTATCTACATGGAAGTTGATGCTATGACTGTTGAAATCAGCCTGCCCATTATCTACAATGGAAGTTTATGCTATGACTGTTGAAATCAGCCTGCCATTATCTACAATGGAAGTTTATGCTATGACTGTTGAAAAAAAAAGCCAGCAGTAATCAAAACATACCAATTGTAATGTGCTCAAACCACCCCATACCTGATTTCCAACTGGCCGTTTGGTGCTCACACCACCCCATTCCTGATTTCCAACTGGCCGTTTGGTGCTCAAACCACCCCATTCCTGATTTCCAACTGGCCGTTTGGTGCTCAAACCACCCCATTCCTGATTTCCAACTGGCCGTTTGGTGCTCAAACCACCCCATTCCTGATTTCCAACTGGCCGTTTGGTGCTCACACCACCCCATTCCTGATTTCCAACTGGCCGTTTGGTGCTCAAACCACCCCATTCCTGATTTCCAACTGGCCGTTTGGTGCTCACACCACCCATTCCTGATTTCCAACTGGCCGTTTGGTGCTCAAACCACCCCATTCCTGATTTCCAACTGGCCGTTTGGTGCTCAAACCACCCATTCCTGATTTCCAACTGGCCGTTTGGTGCTCACACCACCCTTCCTGATTTCCAACTGGCCGTTTGGTGCTCAAACCACCCCATTCCTGATTTCCAACTGGCCGTTTGGTGCTCAAACCACCCCATTCCTGATTTCCAACTGGCCGTTTGGCCAGTTTTTGTTTTACTTACAAATGGTATTTCAGGAGGCAAACAAAACATCTTTCATTTATTGTAAATAGCGCCATGTTTGATCCTTGTAAAGGGCAATCTCAGTTTTTAAAAGAGGTAATCATGTTGTATTTTATTTATTCTAAAATTTTTTTGTGGAAAACAGATCTGATCTTAAGCCGCTGTTAGCGTTTTTTGAATGAACTTTTTCTCCCCTGGCAAATATAGGATAGTTTTAGTTCGTCTCTAGATGAGACCATAAACTGTTGGCGGATGTGTAGTATTACCTAGTTCATGGGAAAGGAACCTGTGATATCAAAAGAGTTGACTGTGGAAATATTGTGCTGAAAATCTAAGATGGGCAAACACATCTGCAAACTCCTGTCCAAAATTGAGGAATGTACACAAATCCACACACCTTTGGTAGTTGATTCCTTATTATCTGTATTGATAACCACCTCCTGTGTTTTTTTTTTTTATTATTGTTTATAAAGAAAACCACACAACTCTAATGCAACATTATTGCTAGTTTCCATACTTTGTTGTATGTTTCACAGTATTATCTAAATGTTAACCTTCCGGATAATAGGTTAGCTGGTTTTCATTTCCATTTTCTTCTTTTTTTAATTTTATTTAATTGCTTAAAGTTACACAGAATACTTTGTGTGTGTGTGTGTGTGTGTGTGTGTGTGTGTTCTTAAGGATGTGTGTTGTTTATGTGTTGAAGTCTCTGCCTACTGTCCACTTTGGTGCACCTGTAATTTCTCTACCAATTTGATTGAAATTTGATTTTAGAGGAGACAAAAAAAAATCTGAAGATGGTAAAAGGGGGAAATTCAAGTGGCACAGTAATGTGACACATACGCATGGAGAGAGCAGAGTGAATTTGACACCCAAGAAATCTGTTGCAGGCAGAAAGTTACACACTGTTTATTGCCACACAGGAGAAGGAAACACAGCACGACACAGCACAACTCAACACACTGGTGTTTCATGACACCTTTGTGCAGAAAAGAAGACATAACACTACAAATCCTGAGCATGTATTGATAAATCAGTCCAGCTGACCAGTATGAGTACAAAGATTACATGCTGATAAGTGGTTTTTTTCACAATAACTATTTGTGCTAAAACACTCAGTGCCAAAACATGGGAACTGAAAGAGAACAAAGTGATTGAAAACTGAAGTCGCTCTTAGCACTGACCTTGTTTCTTTTCAGACACTGTTTAATATCCTTGAAATTAGATCAAATCAGTTATTTTGGCAGGTCTTGAGAAAACTTTCACAGAACATTGCAAGAGGCAGATGTAAGAGATCCTATCATAAATACTGTGTTCTGTTCTAGTGAGCATAATGAACACCACAGCATGTATCAAATTAATGGACAACGGAAGATATGGTTTACCTGTATTCATGTCAGATTGTCTTGTAGAGCATTTTTGTTAATGAAACAGGTTTTGCAAAATGTTAATAATATCACATTACAATGAGATCTGGATGTTGAATAATTTTTCACACCTGGTCATAAAACTAGTCTAGTAAATGCTTTTCCTGACAAAGATATGCAAGCTGTGTGAAGTACACAGATGAGAAGGCAATGGTTAGTCTAGTAAATGCTTTTCCTGACAAAGATATGCAAGCTGTGTGAAGTACACAGATGAGAAGGCAATGGTTAATCGAATTAGGTCATTGCTGCCATGAACATGTTACTCAAAGCTAAAGTCAGATTTAGGCGACATTCTAATGAAACATTTTCCATTTCAACTGACTTGTGCTACGATTGGGGATGGGTGTGTGTATTGGGGGGAGGGGATGACAGGGGGAGGGGAAAGCGAGCCACTTTTTTCTCGAATTTCATACCTTTCATCGCTTTCGCACGCTTATGGCTAGATGTTTTCCAAATGTTTGTCATTATCTCGCATTGATTTAAGAGATTACTAGTCTTTTCCAGTGCTCTTGTCGGCTCATCTACGCAGCTTCGACAATCTGAGCACTCCCCCAACTCCTGCCTATTTCTCCCTTCCCCCATATTGTTGAGACTAGAAGCTATGGTCATAATGTATTCCTGTCGTGTGATTAGATATTCTGATAGTTTTTAAATACTACGTCACTATACTAGATGTTTCAAGTAGAAAACTTTTCATTCCAGCATTGTCGGTTTCAGTGCCCATCTTTTAGCACTGAGTGATGTCGGGGACTAACGAACGTTGAATATATACACATATATTCACACACATACTTGCATGTGCACATGCATTCACATGTGTTCACTTACTCAAACATACAATGCAGTGTCAACAATTGCTATCATCAATATTACACAAATTCACTGAATGAAAACAGGTGTGTTTGTAAATGTAAACACACACACACACACATACATCTACACATGTGTACATGTATATGCTTGTACTTTCTGACAGTTATAACTGACAATATCCTATAGATTCATCAAAGAAAGAAAGAAGAATTCACAACAAAATATGATTTTTCTGTTAAAGAGAGGTAAGCTCATAATACCAAAAATAAGATTTCCATTTGACAACTCTTCATAATGACTTTTAATATTCATCCTTTCCAAGCAAACTGAACTGCAGACTAACTCATACATACATAACCTGAGAATATGAAAACCTTTCATTAATAGAGTTACCAGCACATCACAGACAATGTAATACATACAGACAGATGGTCAAAATATGGGATTAATCGCTCACAAGAACATGAAAGTGGTTTTTATAAGAAGCCACGTAAAAGAGAATGAATTGCTGCTCTGAGTATTCATCAATTTGTGATAGTTAATGCAGATGTACCAACATGAGAAAGAAAATAACCTCGCATACTTTATGCAAATGATACTATTACGGAATGAACCATGATTAAAGCAAAGAAGAATGCTGCTGTTCTCAGTTTTGAGGTCATTACTGGAGGTCTTGCATACAGTTGCACACTTACTGTGTGAAGTCATAATGTTTTCATCTGAACAGGAATGCTAAGACTGGTTTGAAGACTGATTTAACCTGAAATTTGACAGATACTATCAGCTTGCAACTTGGCAATGAAAAACTTATATACTCTTACATCCAGAAAAACGCACTTGCATTGTGAAAGGCAGACGAACAGCCTCACCTGTACACTGGGTGATTTTAAACCTGAGTGAAAACCCTTCACACACCCAAACATATTCAGGAGAAAAGTGTGAAAGAAGAATATGAAGTAATACAGAAGTATCTTGTGTCTTTCGCAAGTTTTGCAAAACATACAGATAGCAGAGTTGATCAATTTATGAATTAAACGTTTGTAAGCCTTGCATAATATACTCCAAAATGCTCATTTGATCAACTCATGAACTTTCAAAAACATCGGCATGTCTTGCAAAACATACACTTCACACTGAAAAAACCTGTAGAAGAGAATAGACTCCGCATCACTTTCTGTCATTTCGACAGCATCATGAAAATACTGAACACAGCAAGGGAAAACAGCAGCATAAAACACGGAAATACAAAAACAAAACAACAAAAACCCAGTAAACAAACAAACAAACCCCACGAACAAACATTTTGACAACATTAAGTGTCTAGTACCTGGCCACATTTTTACATACATTTTGGCAACAACATAAAGTGCCCAGTACCAGACTACATTATACCGAAAACATCTTCTGAAGAAACCATGCCACATCGCGGTAGTTTACGACTAACAACACGGGGTATAGAGTACTTTATAGAGATACTCATATGAGAATTATCACACAGATCTGAACCTTTTCAACCATGGAAAAGACTGTCACATCGCTGGCGGCAGGTGCTATAATAATTAAGATGATTCACCTCTCTAGCTCAGGAGCCCAAGATCATGGCAACAAATACAAAAAAAGGTGAATAACCATCTGGGTTCCAATGCAAGCAATCAGTTTCCACATTTTTCAACCCCTCCCCATCCCATTTCATTTTATTTTGACCACTCACGCACGCACACACACACACACACACACACCACACGCATGTGCACCACATGCATGCATATCTGTGCCTACAAAACATGATTAAATGATGATCCACATTAAAAAAACAACAACAACAGCACCGTAATTATGATAATCACCATTAATTCTACACTTAAACAAGTTTTCGAACTTGTTACATTAAAAATGTATCATGGAAACATCCCTTTATCTTACAACTAAAATCATGTCAGTTCAATAATAACAGCAAATAAATTGTTGTCACCATCAGCTGAAATTGTGGTACCTGCCCTATCCATAACTATATAAAGAAACATTTAGGGTATATCCTGAAATCTCCCTGAAGGTACGTTCAAAGTCTATTTGCCTACTGAATATTAATGCTGTGGTTAGAGAAGCGTGGAGGAAGGGGTGGTGAAAGCTCACATGAAGAATATTCGTTGACATTCCGTTGGCTTTAGGATCTCAAGGACATCCAGTTCACAGGTCAATGTCTGTCGAAACAATTGGCTGAAAGTGTAGCTGACCCAACTTCAGCAGTGTTTGACGTCCATCTAAATGCCTGTTTGCTGCATGTATCCAACAAGATTCTTTGCATAGTAAACATAGGTGTGAGCAGCAGAGGTTTTTTCTTAACCCCCCTCCCCCAACAACATCCTTTTAATGACAAGCCAAGCAGTGTGCAGCAGATGCTTGTTCTCGACCCTCAAAAATAACTTGCATGTTCTGGAGCTACTGGCTGTTGCACGACTGTCACCTTGTTAACATTTTCTGGCAAGTCAACACAGGTCTTTTTCCTTTTGTTTCTGTTTTGATGAAGGAGGACTGTACAGGCGGCTGTTTCTCTCTCAACAGCACAGTTGAATGATTTCCGGAATTACTGTCATCATGCTTGTTGTTGGAACAGACCACCCAAATCCTTATCAACAGCCACAACCTTCTTTTCTCCTGATTTAGAAAAAAAAAAAAAATGGCAGCACCTGTCTCTGCTGCTGTCATGTTATCATTGCTGTTTATTGTCTACAGAGTAAAAGATCAAGATTTATGCACTTTGACCCTTGCCCGACGCATGGATGACACAATGAGATGAAGATGTTTCAACAGATCATTTGTATCTCTTAACACAAAAAGAATAGAAAACTACACACACACACACACAGGAAAAGAAGAAGAAAAAAGACATGACCAGAAGAAATTTTGTTCTTTGATTATTTTAGCTGAATGCTGCCTTCCCCATCAAAACTGACTCAGACAAAATGTCTTCATTGTCAAGCTTAATGTGTGCAGTATAGACTGGAATGTCAATCATGTCTTCACATTCTACACGCAAGGTCTGGATTTTGCCAATGACATTGCCACTCTTGCAAGCACCACTCAAGATCTGCAGGTGCTTGTTGATGATATCAGCAATGTCGCACCAGGCACTCAGTGTCCTGTTCAGGACACTATTCCCATTTAAGACACAGTCTGTCTCCGTCTTCGATCTTGTGTGTTCGCACCCCCTCACCCTACCTTCCCTCTTTACTTTCTGTGTCCACTCCGCTTCACCTGGGTATAGCCTGGTGTGAAACGCGTGGGACACGTGCCTTCCGTGTTTTGCACTTTTTCACTGCATCTCGCAGTTCCCGTAACTCTCACAGCTCACAGGGGTGAGCTGGTCGCCATTTTTTTTTTCGAGAGGAGAAAGTCAAAGAAGGGGCCCGTCAGCCGTCGTGAGAGCTCTCTCTTACTTATTTTCCAGTGTCTGTCCCACAGACGTGTTTTTCCTCCACTGGGCCAGAGTCCTTCAGTGAGACTGGGAGTGGAGGCAGCCATTTGTTCTCCTTATCACAAGTCGTTTGGGCTTTTCTGTTTTTTTTCTTTTATACTCTTCCCACGTCATGAGAGTCCATTGGGGAACGCCCACCAGATCTGGATGTCCCTGCACACACTGAGATGGGAATAAGAACCAGCACAGATGTCGGCCATCCCACCAGCAAATCATTTCTTCCCTCCCCATCTTCGTGTTGAGTGTGTCCCCGAGACAGGGACTGTCACTAGAGCAGTGTCTTGCCAAGCATCTCAGACTGCCTGCTTTGTGTAAAGGAATCTGACTTCTGCTCATCAGGTGATGTGGGTGTCTGCGTGCTGTGTGAGAAAGGCGAGTTTAGCTTGTTGTGGGAAGGTTCAGGGGACAATACCGAGGTGCAACCAGAAATTTGTCAATGCGGCATAATATTGGACTCAAGATATGTTTCCGGGAATTGACTGGACAATGCCTTGTTTTTTTGTTTTTTTTGTTTTGTGTTGATGACACTTGCAACCAGTGTTGGGTTGTGTTAATGTTGTTACAAGGTGCTCATTATGAGACCTTTAGGAAACCGGGAGTGGATAGTGTAAAATAGTGTGCATTGCTTCCAGCAGGTCTACTAGCTGGGTCGTGCATTGGATTGCTCGACATGTCCTGTTTGATGTTTCTTTCTTTATTTTTTTATTTATTTCCCCTAGACGAGTAGAGCCATTTTTCTTTGTTGCGGCTTTTCCCTTTTCCCATCCTGTTTTTTTTTCTTTTCTCTCTTCTGGTTAGGGCCCCTCACCAAGAGTGCGTGAGTTTTTTTTTTGTATCTGTGTGGTTCACGTATTTTGTTAATAAATTTTGCCTGGTTATCCACCTGATGCCTTCCGGTTTGGTTTGTGGGGTTTTTACTGGGTGTGTGAAGGGATGAGATTGCCTAATATCTGGCGAGCTTTGTCCACAGTTTTCCCCTGTGTGACAATTGTGGGGGCTCGTCCGGGATTGGCTGATCTCCCCTGTCTCACACCTGACCCTAGACCAACCAGGGAGTTGAAGGTGTTGTGTCAGTGGTGTTCGTGGGAGGTTGGAGGGTGAACCCTAGCATTTAGTGGGTTCCAAGGAGTGGGCTACACATTACTGGTGAGTGGGGATAGGGGTTGTTCTCCTGGGGTTTTCCCTTTCCCTACATCTACCCTTTTTGGAGGCCACTTCTTTGGGCAGACACCCGCCTCAGAATAACAGCCTGAACTGTAGTGCATCCTAAGTAGTACGACCTAGTCAGGAGACCTGTTACTGTTGAGTATTTGCTGACTGCCATTGTTTGAGCTTTCGCTGGGTGGCTGTAGCTACTTTTTGAAGCTGGTGTATGGGGCAGTGTGTAGTCTAGACCTTGTGTACTCAGAGTAGTGGTAGGAACGGTTCACTACTGCCTTGCTGGTTCGGTCCTTTACCTGTTGGTGCGTATCCCAGGCCTAGCCCGTACGGTTTGTCATTACTTACTGACTTTGTTTCCACAATGGATCCCAGCGATTTAAGCCGTCCACATACCCGTGGGTATACTCAGGCTACCGGAATCCTGCCTGGCATAGCAGCTGCCACCACCACGGCACCGACCACTTCTGTCGTATACAGTGCAGGGGGTGTCAGTAGACCCATTTCGCACACTGCTCAGCCTATGCAGCCATCACCCCATCGGCCTAGCTCTGTCCCGGTCCCGGTGTCCACTACAGTAGGCTTTTCCACACCTGGACGCACTCCTACAGTTCCACGTGTATCGTACCCCGGTGCTCCGTTGATGCACCAGGCACCTGTTACTTCTCCCTCTGTGAAGCTAACCCCTTGACCTCAACCTGGGTATTATGAGAGGCCTATGTTCCCAGCCATGGCCCCTCCTATGGCTGACCCCTCCATGATGTGGCAGCTCATGGAGAAGCAGAGGTACGAAGGGGAGGTTCGACGCCGCGAAGACAGAGAAGAGAAAGAGAGAATAAGGAAAGAGGAAAGAGAACGAGAAAGAGAAAGAGAAGAAAGGATTAGGAAAGAAGAGAAAGAAGAAAGGGAACGGATCAGGAAAGAAGAAAGAGACCGAGAGGAAAGACTAAGAAGGGAAGAAAGAGAAGAAAGAGAAAGGATTAGAAGAGAAGAGAGAGAAGAGAGAGAGCGCGCTGAGAAACTGAGAGGAAAGAATGCGCCAGGAACAGAAGGCAGAGGATGAGAGATACAGAGAGGCGGAGAGGGCACGCATTCAAGCTGCATTGTCTGTGCACACTGCCATGGAGCCGGAAATTGGAGCTGGCAATCAAGCCCCTTCAGAAAGGGTCACTGAAGAACATGACATCCAACTCGCACCCCCCCAGCTGGAGATGCCTCGCTACACCCCTGGTGATGACATTGATGCTTTCCTGGAGCATTTTGAGACTGTCGCTTCATCATGTTGTCTGTCAGACAGGAGTTACCGAGTAAGGCCTTGTACCTTGTTAGTAGTTTGACTGGGAAAGCAAGGGAAGCTTTCGTCAACCTTCCACCTGGGACCACCTACCAGGAACTGAAAGCAGCCCTCAGGCAATGCCTTCACCTCACACCAGAGTCCTACAGGAAGAAGTTCAGGACTATGTGCAAGGCACCAGAGGACACATTTCATCAGTTTGGTGAGAGACTGAAAAAGACCCTGGACTACTGGACGGAGGCGGCAGGTGTCGAGCTGAGAGACTGCATTCTCATGGAGCAGTTGTGCAGTGTTGTCTCCCCAGAGCTGCGGATTAATATTGGAGAGAGCAGACCTCAAACATTCCAAGCAGCAGTATGGATTGCTGAGGCCTTCGCTGATGCTCGCCGATCCTTCAAGACAGACCGCCTGCTCCCTGATAAACCGACTGGACCGATAGATAGGGAAGAGACAGCCAAGTGCCCTGTACCACCATCACCTCCAGTCCAAGGGGGGAAAACCTGTTTTCTCTGTGGAAGCCTTGACCATTTCCGGCATGACTGTCCACAGGCCAGAGGCAGACGGGCTGAGACCCAAGGAAGGACCAAGGCCAGCGTCTCGTTCGGATGCCCTATGCTTGGAGAGCCTACTTGTCCCACCTTCGCTTCACTGGTCAACGGCGTGGTAGTTGATACTATCAGAGATACAGGAGCCACCACTACCTTTGTTGACAGTAAGCTCGTACCAGATGGCACATGAAGAGGACCTGACTGTCAAGTGTCAGGAATTGAAGCCGGCTTCATGTCGACACATCCTACAGTGCTCGTCGAGCTGTCCACTCCTTATTTCAAGGGTGAAGTTTGGGCTGTCACTCTCGAACGACCGGCGTACTCCCTCTTGATCGGGAATGAGGTCAAGTTCAAGGATGGGGACTCAAAGTACATCTGAAACGATCTTCCAGCCCAGGCGTTTGTTGCAGTCACAACCAGAGCCCAGGCAAAGAAAGAGCAGGAAGTCCTGAAGCCCTTACTCCGACCTTTGGACAACAGAACTGCTGTCAGCGTGGATCCCCAGCCGGTAGGAATCTTCAGGCCAGAGACCCATCGTTGAATGTCATTAGGTCTTCCATTAACAAACCACCGAAAGTTACTCACAAGGGAAAAGTGACATTTTTTCAGACCAAAGGAATCTTGCATAGGGAGTTTGCATCCAAGACCATGAAAGTCAAACAGCTGGTCGTGCCTGAAAGCCTGTGACAAAATGTGCTGAGACTTGGTCATGACTCTCCGATGGCCAGACACTTGGGAGTATGCAGAACACTGGAATGCACCCAGCAGAGCTTTTACTGGCCAGGTATTGGTGCCGATGTCCGACGTTACTGCAGGACTTGCGACATGTGCCAGAGGACCACTCCAAAGGGGCAAAATACAAGAGCCCCACTAGGCACCATGCCCTTGGTACACACTCCCTTCGCCAAGGTTGGTGTCGACCTCATTGGCCCCATCACACCAGCGTCAGTCAGAGGACACAGATATGTTCTTGTAATGGTCGACTATGCAACAAGGTACCCGGAAGCCACACCTCTCAAGCGCATCGATGCGGTCACTGTGGCAGAAACTCTGTGGCAGATGTGGACTTGTACCGGCATCCCAGACAAAGTTCTTTCTGACCAGGGCAGCCAGTTCATGTCAGAGGTCATGGATGAGGTGTACACGCTTCTCAACGTGCGCCAGGAAACCACCACACCATACCATGCGCAAGCCAATGGACTTGTGGAAAGGTTCAATGCAACCCTGAAGCAAATGGTGAAGCGCCTGTGTCAGGAACAGCCGAAGGAATGGGATCGTTACTTGACGGGAGTCCTATTCGCATACAGGGAGGTTCCACAAGAAAGCATGAAGTTCTCCCCATTTGAACTGCTCTACGGGCGCACCGTCCATGGACCCATGTCCCTTCTACGTCGCATGTGGACCCAGGAAGAGGTGACAGATGATGCCAAGACTGAAGCAGAGTATGTGCTGGATTTGAAAGAATGCATACCTGCTACCTGCGAACTGGCCCAGGAAAACCTCAAGCGGGCTCGTCAGCGCTACAAGAAGCTGTATGACTGCAAAGCCAAAGAGAAGTGGTATGAGGAAGGAGATGAAGTACTGTTGCTTTTACCTCTGCACCACAACAAACTCCAGCTTGCCTGGCAGGGCCCCTTTGTTGTCAGTCGGCGCGCTGGAGACTGGGACTACTACATTAAAGTCAGGGGAAAAGACAAATTGGTGCATGCAAACCTGCTGAAGAGGTACCAGAGGAGAGAAGCTTGCAAAGCTGGTTTCACACCCGTTGTCGCAGAGTTCGAGGATTCCGAGCCCCCTGTGATCTACAACATCCCAAGCCTGTTGCTTACTTCCGAGGAAACCTGGCAAGATGTGAAGATAGCACAGCACCTGAATGTAGAACAGAAACAGGAACTTCGACAATTGTGCGAAGAGTTCAAGGATATACTCACTGACATTCCTTTGAAGTGTACTCTCGGGGTGTGTTCGCTACCCCTTCTGCAAACAGAACCTGTGAGAGTGAAACAGTACCCACTACCCCATTCTCAAGATGAAGTAGTACATAAGGAGGTCCAAGATACGCTGAAGATGGGAGTTATCGACAGGTGTAGCTCACCATATTCATCGAGAGGTGTAGCTCACCATATTCATCACCGATCCTCCTGGTAAAAAAAAAGGATGGGAAGATGAGGTTCTGTGTTAATTTCAGATGTTTGAACCGCATCCTGAAATTTGATGCTGAACCCATGCCTGACATAGAGTACATCTTTGCCCAACTCAGCAGAGCAGTTTATTTTACAAAGCTCGATTTAACAAAAAGATACTGGCAAATACCAGTGGCTCCTGAGGACAAGGACAAAACAGCCTTCACCACTCCAGATGGCCAGTTTCGATGGACTGTCATGCCTTTGGGTCTAAAGACTGCTGGGCTATTTTCAGCCGCATCATGCAACAGGTGTTGGAACCCCTACATTTGAAGGAAGTGCACAACTTCATGGACGATCTTCTCATTTGCACTAAAAGCTGGCTTCGTCATCTTGAGGTTCTACGTACACTTTTCCAGAGACTTCGGCAGTACAGCTTTCTGCCAGGCCCAGCAAGTGTCAGCTGGGGGAAACTGAAATTTCCTTCCTGGGACATGTGCTTCAATGAGGTTCCATCCTGCCAGAGGAGGACAAGTTACAGAAGAGAATGGAAACCTCCAACAACCAAGCGGGAACTGAGATCTTTCTTGGGATTGGCTGGATTCTACCGCAAATTTGTTCCTCACTTCGCTGAACTTGCGCTTCCACTCACTGAGAAGACAAAAGCCAGGCAACCTGAGAAAGTGAAGTGGGATCCCTAATGTCAGACAGCATTTGATGCCTTGAAGATGGCTCTGACATCACAACCTGTGCTGCAACTTCCAGACCCAAAACTTCCCTTTGTGCTCAGGACTGATGCCTCAGCCTCAGGGATTGGTGCGGCTCTCTTCCAGGATCAAGGGAAGGGCCTTCAACCTGTTGCCTACACAAGCAAGAAGTTGACAGGTGCAGAATTGAACTATCACACGATCGAACAGGAGTGTCTTGCTGTCATCTGGGCCATCAGGAGATTTTACCCCTTCCTCTATGGCCGAGAATTTACCTTAGAATGCGACCACCACCCATTACAGTACCTCCATCGCATTCGTCCCGTCAGCAATAGGCTCATGGGTTGGGCGATTGAGTTGCAGAGTATTGCCTTCCAGTTCAGGCACATCCTGGGCTCTGCTAATGTTGAAGCTGACTTCTTGAGTCCTATGTCCCAGTAAAATTGCTGCAATCCTGTGGTGAGCTTGGGCACCCTTTTTACCACCCTTGCATACATGTTTTTATTCACTCCCTTGTTAGTGACACCGAGCACTTGGAGTCTTACTCGGTGACGTCTTTTAGGGTTAATTCCCCTGCATTAGTCCTTAAATGGTTTGCTTCCACCTTGTGGCAGAATCAGTTTGGCCGCATGAATTTAATTCGAGTGGTGTGGAATGTGCGGCAACAGTGGAATTACCCTGCTTAGCCACAATTACAGGTTGGACGATTTCTGCCCATATCTGCAAATTTAAAGAAGACTGTGCTGTCACAGACTGAACATTTTTGACTTCCCATGCCAGTGTCAACCATCCTGCATCACTGAAGACTGATATTTTATAACTTTAAGAAAACCTCAATATCATGGACTGTCTCTGTGTAAGATCCCTTCACTTTTTTCCAGACTCCGCCTGAGATCACTAGCTCTTCAGACATGTTTGCGACCCATGTAATAGGTCTGTCTCTCAGAGAGTATTGCTGAACAAAAACTTCAGGTTTCCAAGTCTCTCTATTATGATCTTTGGTAGACTGCTAAGATAATACACATAGTGAGTGACCTAAAGCACTTGTTTAGATAGTACATAATAGCGAGTGACCCAAAGCATTTTAATACTCGCAGCTTACAGATTTTTAGCATTGTGACCAAAATGACTTAAAACTGGAATGTGCATAGTGTAGCATGGTTGTTTGAACACAGTGCAAGTGAAGCAGCAAAAATAAACCATGAGGTGACTGATCTTCACAGACAACGATATGTTCAAGATTATTATGTGGTTTCCTCTTGCTATGAGATCAATAGTTAAAACTGGCACTGTGAAATAAAACATGAATTGTTTCCTTATTTATACGCACTAAATCACAAATATGAATAAACATATGGTCGTCATTATATGTATGCTTTTTTCACACTCAAAAGAACTATGGCCAATGTTTGTACATTTCCAAATTTGTAAATGATACAATTTCCATCTTTGGAAGACATAATGCACCTAATTTCCACACAAGCCCCAAACAAACAAACAAAAAACCCCAAACAATCGAATGAAATAAACCAAAAACACCACCCACAGTTCAGTAATGTACCCCACACTCTACATCATATGTCAAGTAAGTCATGAGTGACAAAGAAATTGAATCACGTATGTGAATGACAACCAGCACTGATTTCAATTATGATAATAACAATCTGTATAGATGTACAAGTATGTCAAAAACAAAAGCTGAGAAAGAAACACATTAACTTTGAATGAACACGTGATAGGAACAGGTTTTTCCCACTCTCTCTCTCAAAAATGCATATATAGATGTGTGCGTGTGTGGTGTGTGTGTGTGTGTGTGTGTGTGTGTGTGTGTGCACGCGTGTGCACACATGTATGTGTGCGTGTGTGTGTGTTGTGCACGTGTGTTTGTCTGCGTGGAATCTTTCTTCATTCGCAATTTGGGAAGGGACTGGGATTGGGAACAGGAGGAGGGGAGGGGGGGGGGGGAAGGGAGCAAGTGTGTGTGTGTCTGTGTATGTGCCTGTGGGTGAGGAGGAGATGGCGGAAGGCAAGAAGAGCGAGTGGAGCGTTTACTATTCATCCCACTGGCTTACTCTTCAAGGAAGAATGGAAAGGATTTAACATGCGTGCAACATCTTCAAAAAGGTCGTCTTGAAATCATCAGTAAATTGCTTGCTCCTGTTGTTGTATATTTCAACACTCAATAACATATGTAATGCTCACTGGTTTTTCACAACGTAGCCACCATGGAGATGTCTGATCCTTTACAAGGTAAAAATGTGTAAGATAAGTATGAGCAGAATCTACCTGCACATCGTTTTCTCTTTCCAGTCTCCAGAGACTGAGGCACAGAATTCCTTTCAAAATGATGCGGAACATGTGCATAACGAATAAAAAAATCATTTTCATCGATTCCTCATCATTGCTTTCATTAGAATCAAAATCACAAAAATAGTTCATTGAACCTTGATATATATGACAAAATAATTACTGACTGAAGCTTCAAGTCAAATACCAGTAAACACACGAGCACAGCATACTTTTTTGATTACTCTGTAGCTTTCTGAACTCAACAAATCAAATGTCAACTGGCAGGCAAAAATTGAAACTGTCGGCCAGCCAGTAAGGCAATATTTCAATGAAACTGTTGGCCAGCCAGTAAGGCAATGTTTCAATCAAATGTCAGTACTAAGATAAGGTAAACCTCTAGATAACATACATCTCCGATGTTATCTGTGTGTGCGTGCATATGTGGCATGCATGCATGTGTGTAAGCATGCGCATGTGCGTGTATGTGTGGTGTGGTGTGTGCGTGTGTGTGTATGTGTGAGTGTGTGTGTATGTGTGTAAACATATGCATACATATGTGTAAGCACACTGTATGTACATGTACACATGTATAAATAATACAGAGAATGTAAGGACATAATTATATATGCACGTTTTGAAGCGACCATCAAAAACTCAATCTCCTTGAATGATTGAGATCTTGATTCCGCAAATAAATTCAGTAGAAAATGACCAATATCAAATTCTGTTTTCCTAGCACATGCGTAATAATCATTACATCTGACATGAAGGGTTAAAGGTTAAAGTCCCAAAGCATAATGCCCACAGGGGCAGAGATCTGCCAAGTCTGGGGCATGGTATGATGGGAGGCAGGGCCCATCCCCCTCCTTCCACTTCCTTTTACTTTCTCTGAACTGAATCAGGTACCCATTTACTGCTGGGTGGACAGAAAGGGTTTTTACCGCCCCCCCCCCCCCCCCCCCCCCCTCCAAATCCAACCCACCGGTGGTATGAACACATGACCGTCATTTCTGCAGGCAAATACTTTAGTCATTTATCTACAGGCCCTCATTGGACATTTTACAAGATGGAAAAACTATCAAGCAATTGATAAGGTTTCATTGTGTTTTTGTTTTTTTCAATTTAAGAATCATCAAACAGCAAAACATGCTGAGTTTTCAAACAAATCTCTACAACTTTAGGCAGTCGTTTTCTTTACATCATTCTGCCATTACAGTAAAAAAAAACCACAACAACAACAACAAAAAAACGAGATGAAATTCACACACACACAGACACACATGCATGTGTGTGCAGACACATTTTTCTTTTCTCTTTGGTCAGTGTCCTTTTTTATCTTCAAAATTTCACTTTACTGGTGCAGACAATGATGATATTCAATAGCAGAAGGGTTTTCCCATATGGCATCTCTGACTGAAACCTGAAAATCAAGGTTTCTGTGTAACATATTCATTTCCACAGTCCAGTGGTCTTGACAAACATGTCACACTTTGGGGGACCCTGATTGTGAATATGTTAGTGTACTGCAAACACTGACACCCAAAGGCAGTGACTTGAGTTTAGGCATCAGCAAGTCTGCAACATGTGTTGCATCATCACAAAATGTTGCATTAAATGTCGGATATGCTATTTTTAGATTACAAAGGGAGTGAAAATTTCAGGAAACTCTCTTTCTCATGACAGAAAATCTATGAAAGGTTTCTCCACAACAAAGTTATAACCTTTTAAGATTTTATTATTGGTGATCAACCATTTTGAGCAACTTGGGTTAAAAGAGTAGCTGACTTTTAACTCAGCCATTCAAATTTTTTTAAATGGTTTCAGAGGTTAAAACAGATTGGCCGTTGGTTGATGATAATGTTTTCAGCCCTTCCAATTTATCTTTGAAGATTTAGCCCTCTTCCATTCATTTCGACCACAACTGGCTGTTTGGAATTACCTCCCTGTATTCAAACTGGCTGGCTACTTCATCACATGCACAGTGAGATTTTCCATCAAGCACCAACTCAGCCTTGCCACACATTCTGTGAATGAGAATTTCCAACAAAATCTGGCATGAACAATGAAGTGTTGGCACTAATTCAAATGCTAGACAGCGCCAGAGTTTTACTTGAGTAAAAGTATGTGGACAGTCATATACTTGGAAGAGTTTCTACATAAGATGTTTGAATGCACGAGAGTTTAATGGTTGAAACAAAATTGCTGTTGGTTGATGATGATGCATTCAGTAATTAAAAATTTTTGGGGAAGAAGAAACATTTCAAGGACTGCCTCAAAGTGTCCCTCATAGGCCTGGACATCAACCTCAACACCTGGGAGTCGCTTGCCCTGGACCACCCAGCCTGGCGAAGCAGCATCACAAAGGGTGCATGTACATCCGAGAAGAGACGCACAGCAGAAGCTGAGAGAAAGCAAGCCGCGCGCAAGGCCAGAGCTACCTCCACCTCCACTTTAGCACCCACCCACATGTGTCCCACATGTGGGCGTTCCTTCCGGGCCCAGACTGGCCTCACCAGCCACCTGCGGACCCACACTCAGCGATTTTCCATCTGAGATTGAAGTCATGGTCATCTTCGAAATCGAAGGACGAACAACAACAATTAAAAATAGTTTCTAAAGGCTTAAAAATTTGAAAACCGATGTGCAGTTAGTAGATGATACAGAAAACATTCAGAGAATACAAAAATGGCCCAAGCTGATGAAACAAAACGTCAAGACAACTGCACCTTTGTGCATGGTGTGCCAAATCCTCTCTGCTACTTGATCTACTTTTCATTGTGATGAATCTCATATCTTGTAACTTCGATTGGGAACATCTCTCCTTTGACCCACCAACAGATCACTGGTACAGCAGAAATTACACAACCACATATGAAGGAAGCTGTCTACTGTGACTGGTGGGTAGTACATTCATATACCATCCATATCATACACCATCTTATATACTATCCATATCACATGCCATCTCATCCCAATGATAATTTTACTCCTGTTTCTTTTCATTTTTCTTTTCTTTCTTTTCATTTCTTTTTTTTTTTCCAGTATTTTTCTTCTCTCCAAGTACCCGTCCTGGTGAATACAGGATGTTTTTGTATCACCGTAAGTCAGACATTGACATGGATTATCAGGATGTTAAACTTGTAGAGTGGAGCTAGTGTGTGTGTGTGTGTGTGTGTGTGTGTGTGTGTGTGTGTGTGTGTGTGTGTGTGTGTGTATGCGCACGTGTGTATGTGTGTGTGTGTGTGTATGCGCACGCGTGTATATGTGTGTGTGTGTGTGTGTGTTTAATGACAAGGTTCAGTTACCACGATGTCTGCACACACAATATACCATCCTGTGAGACGGAAACATCCTGCTCAGCCTTTCACCCACATCAGCCACTGCTCAGGATTTAAACTCGCAACCCTCAGGCCGACAGTCAAACATACTCACCACTTGACTGTCACACCCGCCATCATGCCGTAAAGAAGAAACCCTGCTGATCTTTTTAGTTTGAGTCACACTCACATCCCAGAATTTTTCCTCAAATCCTCTCCTCTTCTTGTGCCCACCCCACCCTCAACCCCTGTCCCCTTCTCCTTCCCCCAAAATGTCCCCAGTCCTCGTGAACCCTTGCTGCGGTGTGGGGTTACCTTCCGCCTGCAGACAGCGATGCGCTGTTCACATGAAAAAGCTTGCAGCGATAAAAGTGTCACACTGTTCGGTAAAGTACACCATAATATGATGCTGAAGTGAGCAAAAATACACAGTATATAATGAATATGTACACGTGTAAATGCTGGAAACCGCATCAGTGCAGAATTTAACACACATGTAAAAAATATTGCAAACAAGCGAAATATCACTTATATGCTGCAAGCATAAGGGGTAACACACTTTAATTAATCCGTACATGATCACTCTCCACTTCAGAACACACAGAAACATATTCCTGCAGCTTTTCCTCTCTGATGAAAAAAAAATGAGTCCGAGAGTTAAATGACGAAGATTGAGTATCGTTGTATGCACATGTCCACTTCACTGAGTAAAGAAGCACACACATTAATACACACACACACACACACACAACACACACACACACACACACACATGCACACACACACACATGCGTACACAATATGCATACGCCAGTCAATTAAGAGTGAAGGAACACACACACACACACACACACACACACACACACACACACACACACACACAAACACACGCACACACACACACAGACACCCCCATCCCCCCACTTACTTATTCATCACATTATATCATCAAATGCCTTTACATCTAATTCTTTTTCTCTATTTCATCTTCACAAT
The DNA here is from genome assembly GCA_033310375.1 of Conus canariensis. NCBI lineage: Eukaryota > Metazoa > Mollusca > Gastropoda > Neogastropoda > Conidae > Conus > Conus canariensis. The sequence goes on along the minus strand of CM065733.1, from coordinate 9,775,415 downwards.
TCAGTCGATAACATTAATATCGATCCTCTGTGCTCAATGCTTCTTCGCTTCCTGCTCTGTCATTGGGCGCTTCTACATCACCATTAGCATCCTCCCCCTTGCCGTTATCTTCTTGGGGGGCGTCTATGGGCAAGACAAGCATTTTGGTCCGCACAACTTTCAACTCGCCAATGAAGGTTAGAAAGTATGTGGAAGACACTATTGCCATGATCCATTCAGCAAAGGTTGCGCAAAGGTGTTCCGGGTACCCCTAAAGAACATAACAAAATGCAGCGGTCATGCAAAGCATGAAAAGGTTTACAGTGATTATTCAAAGCATGAAAAGGATTACAGTGATTATTCAAAGCATGAAAAGGATTACAGTGATTATTCAAAGCATGAAAAGGATTACAGTGATTATTCAAAGCATGAAAAGATTACGGCAATTATTTAAAGCAATGTATTACGGCAATCATTTAAAGCACGAAAAAGGATGACAGTGATTAATCAAAGCATGCAAAGGATGACAGTGATTAATCAAAGCATGCAAAGGATGACAGTGATTAATCAGAGCATGAAAAGGATGACAGTGATTAATCAAAGCATGCAAAGGATGACAGTGATTAATCAAAGCATGCAAAGGATGACAGTGATTAATCAGAGCATGAAAAGGATGACAGTGATTAATCAAAGCATGAAAAGGATGACAGTGATTAATCAAAGCATGCAAAGGATGACAGTGATTAATCAAAGCATGAAAAGGATTCCTACTCTTTACCCTAAAACTACACTCAGCATGAGAAGTGGATCAGTTTGCACTCGAGGGTGGGTTGATGGCTTAGTGCAGGGATAGGGGGAAGAGAGTCTGTGTGTGGAAAATATTCTGAATTTTTGTACTCCCAGTTCTTATACAACAGGCAGTACTTTACAATGGGAATGAAGAAATGCTGTCTGTGTGTCTGTCCGTAGTCAAAACGTGTTCCACTCACTCCAGACAAAACTTCTGGGCCGATCTTTCTGAAAATTTGTAGGTATGTTCATTATGGGTCATGGATGATGCCCGATGTTTTATTTTACCAGAATACTTGTTACTAATGGCTATAACGGCCCAAAATGGTTTTTCTTCTTTAAGGAATATCTAAGTGACGAAATACATTATGACGCATGTTTGATTGTGACGTCAAATACATTATGACGCATGTTTGATTGTGACGTTTTTCAGGATGATAAACTGGGAGTACGTTTATATGCTTTGCATCTTGTTTTTAATAAACCGACACCGGAAGCAATGACCCTGGCAAAAAACAAGACAGTGAGCATTTGGAAGGGATATAATAAGGAGGTGTAAGGGAATGGGGTAAGAGAGAGAAATTACCGAGCTGCAATATACACAGTACTGTAAGAAAAGAAAAAAAAAAGAAGAAAAAAAAAATGATTAAAGAGAGATGGTTGGGAGGCAGGACCATAGTGGCAGATATCTGACTACTAAACTCGCAAAGCAAATAGGAAACCAGCCGCAAATGCAACAACACTTGTTTGTTTTGTTTCTTTCTTTTCCTTTTTTTTTTTTCTTTTTTTTGTGATAAGAAATTACTTTTGGATTTTTATCATTGGAATTGGGACCCGGGGAAGAACTTCTGCAGACCATGCAATTCTTTGCCGCCAGCTCCCTCATCACTCCTGTCCCCTTCCCCTTCCTTATCAACATTTAAACATAACATACCTATATGATGCCCACTATAAAGATCTAGATTCTGGTTTAGATGTTCCCCTTCCCCTCCCTAAATCCTCATTTGAACAGAACAGACTTACACGGCTGGATTAAGATCTAGATTTCAGTCTACATGCCCCTCCCCCCCCCTTCCCTGCCCTCTTTCCACCTATCCAGCCTGCCACCCCCCCCCCCCCCTCCCCTCCAAATGCAAGAAGAATACAATGATCATTCAAAGCATGACAATTTTTTCTTTTAAAAATTACAGTACTAACAATACTGATAAATGCAAGGGTAGACTGGTTTTCTGTGCCTAAGAAAACTCAGTCTAGAAAGCATGTTTACCTAGATCTAAAACTTATCTGATCCTCCACAGAACACCCCAAACTAACAAACAAGGAAACAAAAATGGCGGGAATCGGAGAACATCTCACTTGAGCTTTGCATCTCATAAGCATCTTCCTTACCGAAAATCCAATTTTCTGACCACTATTTAGATAAGCAAAAAAAAGAAAGAGAGAGAGAGAGAGAGAGAGAGAGAGAGAGAGAGAGAGAGAGAGAGTGAGAGAGAGAGAGAGAGAGAGAGGCAGTCAGACAGACTGACAGAGAGAGAGGGTGAGAGAGAGAGAGATGAGCAAGACAGAAACACACACACAATGTTTAAATAATGGTATATATTCACAAAGAAAGGGAAAAACCCCAAAGGAACAGAAATGAGTAACACAAGCAATACATCAAATCATTAGTGGATGCCTTGGTCCTTGCAGCTTTCTCAGATGCTGCAAAGAGAGAGAGAGAGAGAGAGAGAGAGAGAGAGAGAGAGAGAGAGAGAGAGAGAGCGAGAACTTCTAACACAAAACAAAGATAAATAGATGGAAGAAAACAAACACAGAGAAAAAAAATGAATTCCCTCTCTCTCTCTCTCACACACAAACACGCGCGCGCACACACACACACACACCACACACACACGCGAACACACACACACACACATGCCACACACAAATGACCACACACAAAAATTGCATGCACACTCCCAAACACATTACTTCTTTCATTTAACTGCCTTCCGGGAAGAGACGTTCAAATGCACAGAGCACATACACACATGATCATCAGCAACTTACCGGATGGGAGGAGTTCCACTTCTTTATCATTTTCAAAGAATGTGGGAACTTGTCCAGAGAAAGCTTGGTTGCTATCAACACTGCAACTCGTCAAGGATCCATCGTGTAGATACACATCCATGTTACCTTGCAGAAGGACTAACCATCTAACACACACTTCAACAGCGTGTCATCAAAGAAAAGAATACCGAGCCAATCAGAAACAAAATTACATCATTAATAGTCGCATTAACTAGAAACATTACTTTCCCACACTAGATGACTCTTGCCAGCTTCACTCTTCTTCTGATACTCGACACCATAGCGTGCCTCACACAAGAACTAAGAAACACAGGCAGATGTCTTTTCCTTTCCGAACCCCAACAACATGGAACAGACTGCCCGACAATCTCCAATAAACAGACTGCCCGCCAATCTCCAATAAACAGACTGCCTGCCAATCTCCAATACCCTGATTCCCTTGCCTAGACTGAAACACATCTCTTCCCTGAACAGTGGGTCTGCTTGTGGCACATCCAAACAGTGTGTACTTCTGTACATGTGCGACATGTTTGATTATTGTGCACACATTTATATGCACGCGTTTTTGTAGAAAAAAATTGTACACAGTATGTTTGTTTAATTTTTTTTTTTTTACATGTACAGTTTATAGAGTGCATTTTTGTGTGTATAACTGTGTTATTGACGTAATGTATTATGTAGGACTGTGTGTGGATTGTACAATATATCATTATTATAATCATTATTACTATTATAATCATTATCATTGTAGACACACCTACAACAGTTTTCAGGATAGTATGCAATATGAGCTTCAACTGTCATCATCTTTATGACTGGTTTGATCTCAAAATAGTTTCTTCCTGAACAGCATCATCAACATTTTTAACAGATACATATTTTCTTTCCATCATAGTTTTGCTGTTGGTGAAGTCTCTACCTTAGATGTTTGAAAAGAGTAAGTTGGCTGTAAACGTATGATTGTCTTTTTCCTATTTCTTCTTATATGCTTCCCTCCTCTTACCCTCCTCCTTCATTATTCTACCCTCCTCTACCCCACCCCTCCCAGCCGGAAGCACTGTTCCCTTACTGCTCATTCCGGCTTCCCCACGCTTCAGCTCATTCTGTCACAGCCCCAGCTCTATCAGTTTTCAAGGAGCTTTGAATACAAGACTGCCGTAAGGCAACACACCGGTGGAGACACTGCACCGCTGTTGAGATCACTTCAGTACACTCGAAGGTTACCCCTTTTCAATCCAACACATGCCAGATCTGACACACAGTGTAATAACCCCCTCGCTAATGAAGAGGATTGCTTAGTTTTCACAATGGGCATCCATTTTGTTTCATTTATCAATAAATCGTAAGTGTGATGAACTGTAAACAATTTAAAACTAAAAAGAACGGACAACAAAATTTTCACTGAATAATACAAAAATAGAAAGGATACTGACAAAGAAACAGATGGCATGAACGACGGCGAGAATAAAACGGATAAGGCGACATTTGGGGTTAGCATGTGGCAGACGGGCCATTTTGTATGACAACACGGCTTGGATCCAGCAGTAGATGCCAGCGCCACCAAATGCCATCACTGCTCCCAGAAAGTGGACCTCCATAATGTTATCCTCCTGTTGGTAAAACACTCATTTTATCCGACAGCATGCATAAGCACAACTGCATGTGTGCATACATACATACATACACACACACCACACAAGTTTACACATACACATTCACAACAACAACAACATGCACACATTACATCACCTCACATATACACAGATACAGAAACACAAACGCACACACACACACACACACACACACACACACACACACACACACACATGCACCAGACAAGTCCAACACACACTCGCACAAGCAAAACAACACACACACACTCACTCAAAGACTCACACACACACACACACACACACACACACACACGCAACCACACACACACAACACACAAAAAAAGTAAAAACAGTCACATAACTCACACAAGTATAGCAGAACATCTAACTAACACCCTCTGGATATCTATGGGGGAGAGTGAACAGACCATTTACTATGGACAAAGAAGAAAGCGTTTCAGAACAAAAGAGTCTTAAATGGAGGACAGTGGGAAGAATATTTAAGAAGAGGAAAATTTTTCGAAACAAAAAAGGCTTTAGACAGAGGAGAGTCTTTCTTAGAGAATAAATTTACTGTTGATTATGCAGAAAATGTCTGCGAACAAAAATATCCACAGAATGAGGACAGCCTTTCTTGGGAAGGAAATTTTGCACAGAAAAAAACCCCCACTCCATTAACCTTTCAACACAAACAAACAAACACAAATATGGGTCTTTAAAGGAGAGGGTGTCTTTAAAGGGGAGGGCAGGGTGGTGGTGGCATGCACACATACACATGCATACACACACACATGCGCACACACACACAGACATGCACAAACACACACACAGACAGACACACACACATACACATGCACGAACACACACACACTTGCATGTATGTATACAGCATGTATACTTGTTCATGTGTGTGCGCACAAGCATCCACACATGCAAATGTGAGGGCAGTGAGAGTATGAATATATATTTGAGGGATGGCAGTTCACAAGGAGGTCATTATGGGCCAACTGAAACCAAGCAACACCCTTCTACTTTCCCTCACCTGAAAATTGCCAACGATGCTGATACCCAGTGAGGTGATGACACCTAGAACAAGACACACGGTGTTGGCAATCTGTTTACGTCGTACACTGCGACACCGCTGTGGGTTTTGAACCGTGTCCTGGGATTCGATGTGCTGGTAATAGAGACGCACCTGTTTGTACCGCAGGTACATACACCATGCCGCTGTCAAAGTAAACCAAGCCAGGTTACTTTTTTGTTGTGTGGATCAGGATTTAAGATCAAGTAAACTGAAGGGATTTTAACAATACATTAAAGATAGTTTACAGCCTTCAGTAAATCTACTGGCAATTTAAATCACATAGAATGAAGAGGTTTTCACAATAGAGTGAGATTACTTTATACTCTTCCTTGCATGTACAAGGGTTTCAAGTTTTCACAACACAATATATTAGGTAACAGTCTTCCTACAATCTACAAGAGTTTCGTATCAAATAAAATGAAAATGTACTCACAACATAATAAAAACAAACAAACAAAAATGAAAGGGCTATCACAATGCAATTAAATTAGTTTACAGTCTTCCTAGGACTTACCAAAGTTTCAAATTAAATAAAATGAAGGGGTTTTCATAACACTGCAAATAAAACAAAAGAGAGAGAGAGAGAAAGAAGAAATAGTCATCACGACCAAAAAAAAAGAAAAAAAAGCTTACAGTCTAACCCAGCACTTACTAGGATTTCAGATTAAAGCAAAAAAAAAAAAAAAAAGACAGTTAACGCAACACAATAAATTCACATTCTTCCTATAACTAATATAGGCTAAAGATCAAACAAAATGAATGAGTTTTCAAAATACATTTTACAGTTTTCCTCATACTGATCAGGATTAAAGGAAGAGGTTTTAATACAATAGTAAGATTCATGTACAACTTCCCTTGCACAAATCAGGATTTCATGTTAATTAAAAGAAAAGAATTTGCAGAATGTCCATATTGATTCATGGTCTACCATAAACTTACCAAGATGACAGATCAAATGAAATGAAGTTTTCACAACACAGTAAGATCAGTTGCAAAGTGAGGTGACTGCAGGCAGAAATCTAAACAAATCTTAAAAAGTTTATGTAATAAATCTGCAAAACATGAACAAACAAAATTAAAAAGAAAAGGGGTTAGTTACCGCCAAATACACTGACAGATTACAGAACAAAACACAATGCATGGGTCTTCTTCAGGCAAAACCAAACAACATTTAGGTCAGTCAAAACGAAGAACGAGAAACCACTTATCTTCTCATATTTGGCTCAAAATGGCTGTTGGATGTCGCGCCAAATATGAGAAGATAAGTGGTTTCTCGTTCTTCGTTTTCACTGTCCTAGATGTTGTTTGTTTTTGGTTGAAGAAGATCCAAGAGGTCAAAATGCATTGTATTTTGTCCTGTAATCTGTTTGTCTGTGTCCTTGGCGGTAACTAACCCCTTTTCTTTCTAAATTTCGCTTCATTTTCTGCCCTCAGTCACTTCATTTTGAAATGAACAAACAAATCACAAGACAAAACACCATGCATTTCGACCTCCTAGGTCTTCTTCAGGCGAGATAAACAACACACAGGACAACGAAAATGAAGAACAACCAATCACTTATCTTGTCAAGTTCAGATTAGCTCAGTTTTCCACCACTGACCAGGATTTCTAGCAGATCAATTGTATGGCTCCAATCTTCCCAACACAGCCGACATCACAATAACTGCAGACATGAGCCAGATGGGACCACATCATCCCACATATACATGCATCTGATTAGACTCAAGCCCATGCCCTCAAAGCCTGCGATGCTAACTACTGTACCACCATGGCTAGAGACCTGAAAATCTGGCTGAATTATCAATACTGATCCTTGGAGTTTGATGAAGATCCTTAGAACTGGAGAAAGATGCACAGAAACATAGTAACAGGATCACAAACAAGTCCCTGGTTTGTTGATCGTGCCTGAGCACTGGTTAAACACAAAAACAAAACAAACAAACAAACAAAACAAAAAGCAGAAAAAAGCAAGCAAACAGACAACCCCCCCCAGAAAATCACTCAGGAGAGTGCAGGTCTCCCTAAAGATTGAACAGATCATAAATATGACCTTTGATCCAAATCTGCAGCACAGATCCGCACAACAGATTCAATCTGAAACATCAACGGGTTTGTTCCTGGACTGCATTCTTTTTATCAAGTTTTGTTAAATTCAGTCCACTAATTCGTGGTGTAATCTTCCTGACAGAAAGACAAGGCAGATCAACAGTTGAGGGTGACAATATAAACCTCTTTTTTGTGGAGATATAAGAACAGTAAGCATATCAAAGACAGACTTACTGAGAGCAGCATAGATGTTCAGCAGCTGACCAAACACACAGCTCTCAGGTGGCACTGTGCCTGTGTCACTGAAAATCACACAGTCCTGAGCACACACACTGAGTCAACTTCTTTCCCTCATCACACCTATGCAACAGATAAACTTGTGCCTTTTATAACACATTGTAATACTTTTTATCTTTCCACTTAATATAATAAAGCAGCATTCTTCTTGACAAAAGAATCAGATTGTATCATATCATATATTCATTAAAGAAAATAGTGCTACCTTTTCACATATGATAAACTGCCTTGGCTTCAGGCTGTGTCAGGCCAACTGACATAGGCTAGAACACCAAGGCTACATCAAAATGTTGTTATGCTCTGCATAGTTATGCGGGGATTGTCTTCAGTTGTGACAAGCTCCTAGCATAACATTATCAGTCTCCAAAATCCCCTGAAGTCAGAGTGTGGCTGCCCACGTGGCGGGGTAATCAAAAACGGTCACACACGTAATGTTCTCATCCCCAGCTGATGCATTTGTACCAGAGTGTTCAAGTACTTTGGCTGTTCGGATGATCCCTGGAGTCTTTTAGCCAGGGTACGACAACAACAACAACAACAACATATGATAAAGAAGCCATCTTCTTTAAAAAAAAAAAAATTCAGATTGTTTCATAACATACATTCTGGCATCTGTTTTAGATTTTAGACAGCCTTTTGCCTGCTTTACAGAACGATTTTCTTTTGAATAATTGTACAGATATACTGAGGTGCACAGTATGACTGATTAAACTCCAATACTGAAATAAGTCAGGAAGCTACATTTTTTCTGATATTCAGCTGCCTGATTTTCAAAATTGTAAAGGGTTCCCCTCATGACAACCATTATGAAGCAGCTGCTTCTTATCACATCCTTATACAGAAGCAGTTTTCTTCATTGATGTGATTATCATAAGTTTTCTTCTTTTATATTGATATACCAGTTTTCTTCCATACAGATATCACTGTCTCAAAGAACACTATTACTTTAGTTCTGACTCATTTCACCGCTGAAAACCGGCTCTGGGAGTGCCCCTGAGAAAAGCACCACACACCTGTCGTCAGTTCGCGCCCGCCAGCCGACCCAGTCGCACCCAGGAGAGTGCTCTCTACTTTGTGCTACAAACTTTTCACTCAGTTATTGTATTTAATTTGTGAAGGATTATTCATAAATTGCTGTGGTGTATACTTTATATATTATACTGTTCCACTCTGAAGTTTTAAAGTGGTGTAGTAACCATGTCTGATTGTGAAAGTGAATTTGGTGCAAAAATTCCCCCTCCTCCCCCTCGGTGAAGAGGACGTTTCCCTCCTAAAAGAAGTTGACCCCACCAGTTCCTCCCTAGATACTACTAGTAGCACCCTTCAACAACTTACAGGGGAAATGAAACTCTAAAGAATCTTCAAGAGGAAAGAAAGGGAAAAAGAAAGAGATTACCTGAGCCTCAATCACAGTCGGAATGAAAGAACAAAGCGAGAACCATCACTGGAGAAAGAAGATATGACAGACAACATGTCTCAGTCCTTCATCAATCTCCTGCAAAAAGATTCAGAGGAAGAGAAAGAGGATTCAACGGGGGAGGAGGAAGATGACCTCACCCTTGACCTTTCTGCTCCCTTTTCGGCTGCCTTGGAGACTTCAGAAGAAAGGGACCACTGGTCTCTGAAAGCATGGCAGCTGTGCTTAAAAAAAACTACGGGAAAAAAAAACTGGACGACTCCAAATTGAAGGCCACACTGGCCAGATATTGCATTCCGGAAAATTGCCCCACCCTAGGAATCCCACGCATTAACCAAGAAATCAGGTCAACTCTCTTCGCCTTCGCCAAAACGGCAGATACAAGGTGTGTGCAACACACAGTGGACCATCGGACATGCAGCCACTGAATTCTTGTTCAGGCCAGCAAAACCCTCCGCAAACCTGACCAAGTGAAGGGCATCAGAGCCAAACTGACTGACTGCATCGCTAAACTAGCAGACGCTCTGGCCCTTACAGGGTATGCAACCTTTGACCTTTCCCTCTGATGGAGGGAAACTCACCGGCCGTGCCTACCATGTGATAGTGCAGGCCTACGTGCACGGCATGTGACCATGACCAATGAATAGCTTTACCCCACTGAGGCAGATTTTCACTGACTCTGAAAGAGGCCAAGGACACTCAGAGGCTGAGCCACTCATTCTCAGAGAGAGACAGCATAGGAGGAAAGGGTGGGGTCAGGCCCAAGGCCAACAATATGGGAGTCAGGACAGCAGTACCAATCATTTTTTTAGGGTGGAGCTATCAGCACAAGCCCAGTCAGTGGAAATTCCAAGGCAGTGGGAAAGCCTGGAAGAAAGACCCGGCCAAGTGTCAGTAAATGTTCCCCCCGCCCCCCCTTCCTGCCCCTCAAGAAGTGAGCCATGCCATATTCCATTCATACTTACCAGCACTGAAACAGTATCTAAAGGAGAAATACAAATCGTTTGTACCAGGCCAAAGTAGCAGAAAACTGGACAATTCAGGAAAAATTAACATCAGATAAAGAAGTGCTTCAATCAGTCAAAGGCTGGAAACAACATTTGATTCATATCCAACTGAAAAAAGTCAAACTCACCAAAGATCCTTTAGTTCAAATGAAAATGAAGTAATTCACTAAAAAATCTAGATTTTGCTAAGGAAAAATGTGATTGTTTCATCTGAGGATAAACCAGGACAAGTAGTCTCTCCCATGTTTGTTCGCCCACCCCCCCCCCAAAAAAAAAATGGAGCCTATCGTATGATTCTTAACTTGACAACTTGACAGACCTAAATGAGAATATAGAATACAAAAAAAAAAAAAAAAAAATGGAGACAGTGCACAATGCTTTGAACTTGATAACAAAAGACTGATTTCTTGCATCTGTTGATCTACGTGACGCATACTATTCTGTACCCAATGCTAAAAAACACAGAAATTCTTCAAATTTAGATGGAGAAACCAACTGTGTTGTTTCCAAGTAGCAGCAGTGGGTCTGGGCCCAGTTCCCAGAATATTCACAAAACTGACTAAACCCATTCTGGCTTATTTGCATGATTTAGGACACACTATCACGTCTCTCATAGACGACAGTTTGCTGGCACTGGATTCTGAACAAGAAATCATGGAAGGGGTTGTTGATGCTGTAAAAACATTTGACAGTTTAGGATTTACTATACATGATGAAAAATCACAGTTTGAACCCACACACAAGAAATCACTTATTTGGGCCTTGTAGTCAACTCAAAAGAAATGTCTGTCAAACTCACAGATGAAAGGAAACAAAAGCTCCTAGGTGCTTGCAATGATCTGTTGAGACAAAGCAAGGCCAGAGTTAGGAAAGCTGCCTCCTGTGTTGGCTTAATGGTTTCCAGTTTTGTGGCTGTGCCCCATGGCCAACTCCACTCACGGAGAGCACCCACTCAACAAATGTACTACATGTACATCAACAAGTGGCAGAAATAAGCCAGTGAGCAGAAAATTGATCAGGTTTCGCTGCCTTTAGTGGAGGGAGTCCATTTTCTGACCTTTCTGAGGAAAAAAAGAGAGTGCTTCTCTCAGTACAATTGGTACAGCGTCATCCATGCCTAGCTGTTATTTCAACAAGTTTGAACTTGAAGGGGTTTCCTTTGGGAACCCAGAATAAGTTCACAGATCCATCAAAGGCGTCTTTGAGGAACACCCAGCATTCCCTCAACAAAAAGAAACATGGGACGTCAACGAAGTGTTAGACATGCTAGAAAACTGGACCCCTGTAGAAAAGCTCACTTTGAAAGAACTTTCCCCCAAACCTGTTATGCTTCTGGCTGTACTATCTGGACAACGATGTCAAACTTTGCATGCTCTGGACATTTCATGCATGTCTCTAGAAGATAACAAATGCACATTCTCTGTAAATAGTGTCTTAATGCATACTCGACATGGAGTACACCAAGCTCTGATTGAACTGTTTGAATGCAAAGATAATAAAGATTTGTGTGTTCTTGCCATGCTGAAAGAATATTTGAGGACTGCCTCTATAAGGAAGAACAGTACAAAATTGTTTATAGCCTTACAGGCCCCACATCACAGTGTCAGTAGAGATACAGTGGCGCGTTGGCTGCGTTGGACTCTTAATGAGGCAGGAAGTGACATGTCTGTTTTCACACCTCACAGTATGATGGGTGCCAGTGCATCTGCAGCCAAACAACGTGCACATTTCAGTGCTATCATGACAGCAGCAGGCTGGTCATCTGCAGCCAAACAACGCCCACCTATCGGTGCTATCATGAGAGCAGCAGGCTGGTCATCTGCAGCCAAACAATACGCACCTGTCAGTGCTATCATGACAGCAGCAGGCTGGTCATCTGCAGCCAAACAACACGCACCTGTCAGTGCTATCATGACAACAGCAGGCTGGTCATCTGCAGCCAAACAACACGCACCTGTCAGTGTTACCATGACACCAGCAGGCTGGTCATCTGCAGCCAAACAACACGCACCTGTCAGTGCTATCATGACAGCAGCAGGCTGGTCATCTGCAGCCAAACAACGCGCACCTGTCAGTGTTCTCATGACAGCAGGCTGGTCATCTGCAGCCAAACAAAGCGCACCTGTCAGTGTTCTCATGACAGCAGGCTGGTCATCTGCAGCCAAACAACACACACCTGTCAGTGCTATCATGACAGCAGGCTGGTCATCTGCAGCCAAACAACGCGCACCTGTCATTGCTATCATGAGAGCAGCAGGCTGGTCATCTGCCGGCAAACAACGCGCACCTGTCAGTGCTATTATGACAGCAGCAGGATGGTCATCTGCAGCCAAACAATGCACACCTCTCAGTGTTATCATGACAGCAGCAGGCTGGTCAAATGAATCCTCTTTCGCACAATTCTACAACAAAACCATCTCCAGTGGAAAACCCAATTTTAGACAGGCCATTATGGAACGCTATCTGGTCAGAGACTAAACAATGAGTTTTCAGTTATTACACTGTCACTCTAGATATCTCAAGGGCACTCCCAGTGCCGGTTTTCAGCAGGAACTGAGTCTGAATTATATGAAACAAAGCAAGGCTTACCTTGGAGGTTGCGGAGCATGTTGTAAATTCTGATGAATTTGTCGCTGAACACCAGCAGAGTGCATGTACCCTCCCTTGTTTAAACCCACCCACAGAGGACCAGTAGCTTTCTTCAACACTAAAGTCAACCAGTAGCTTTCTTCAACACTAAAGTCAATCAGTATTACCTCAGTGTATATGCCTTGCACTCTCAAGACTGAAGGCGGGTGTGTGGTGCTTATCTCACATGCACTCTGCCGGTGTTCAGTGATAAATTTGTCAGAATTTGCAACACGCTCACCTTCCAAGGTAAGCCTAGCTTTGTTTCATAGAATTCTGTTATATCAAAAGAGTTCTTCTTTAACATCAATGAATGAAGCAGATCTTGAGCTTTCCACACATGATGAGTGGGTATTTTCTGTTACCTGTATAAGCAAGCATTTTTTTTCCTGTTCTACAAATATAATGAACCATGTCTACTTTTAATGAGCTGAGGTGCAGAATAAATCGCGCAAGTCTTGTGATGAGACTGACAGCCAACTGAACAGCACCTGACTGAACAGAAGTCTTCATTAGTTTCCTAACATGGGAGAATCAGGAATTGGCCTTCATTCTCAAAAGGAATGAACAGTTACTTTTTTTTTTTGTATTTCTCTTCAACCCTATGAGCCAAACATATTCTCCAATCAAAGAAGTTTGAAACATCAGTCATGTGCATCTTTGTGCCCTTATGTGTGTTTGAGTTTTGATTTTGTTTTGAAAGTGAGGAGAGCACCTTATGAGATAAAACACCATATAGGCAAAAAAACACACAAAAAAAAGGTAAAATCGTATGCACTGATAAAGCAAAAAGACGAGATTTTGCTATCTGACACTAAACACACACACACACACACACACACACACACACACACACACACACGCACACACACACACACACACACACACACACGATGCACAGAGAAACTGACCACCTCATTGAGAGACTAACAGATAATAACAACCATTACACACTCAGTGTTTGCACAAAACTAAACCTACCTGATGTAAGGGAAGAGTGGTTCTACATGACCATAGAGAACGGCCATGACATACCTGAAATTAAAAACACAACACTCCAAATAAATACACACATATAAACAGCATCTGACAAATATACCATACTTAGCAGTCAAATCAGGCCACAGAGACAGAAATATCGAACATCACTATTGTCATATTCATTTCTCTCACTATCTTAAAAGTAACAATCATAACCGCATGGCTTTTAAAAAGTGTGCAAACAAAATTTATGTGTTCACTGCTCTAATGGCTGTGACTGTGTATGGAAATTCAGACTTTACAACATGGGGAATTAGGCTATTAACAGGCCATGAAAAAATGGACAGGGGTGGGGGATTGAGGGTTGAGGGGAGAGGGGGGGGGGAGCAATTAAAGCACAGAGGAAAATTATTATAAATCAACGTAAAAGAGCACATGAGTAAGAGCAGGCCCAAGCCAAAGTGGAATGGATCCTAGATCTGCCCTTTAACCCTCTTGCATTTGTTTCGTCCGTATCTGGCCGCTCTGTTTGTTTCCCCTGGTGTTCGTTACAGCCACAAACGGCTGCACATGCTGCGTTACTTTCCCTCACATACTGTGACCTTGTTTTAAGTCAAAGCTGGCCAAAATAAATGAGAGATATCCAATGAAATCTTAGCAGAAGTATGGGGAGTGGGAAATAATTCATTCACACAGACTAGGGTCGTGAACTGATCGCGTTCCATTGATTTCTCAAAAAATACGAATACTCGGCACGGTTTGGGGGTTGGAAAATGCAAATGCAAAAGGGTTAATCCAAATCCAAACCAAAATTTGCTGAATTCATCATTTGATCACTTTCCATCTTCCCACTGAGTTTCATCAGAATTGCTTTAGTCGTTTTTGCAAAATCTTGTCAAAAAACATTCAAACCAATCAGAAGACATAGGTAAAAAGATGATGCCCTTGGCTATGTAAACTTAACACAACAATAGTAACAGCAGCATTACCATCACCAACAAGCTACAAGAACAACTACAATAATCAAAGTCATCATAATTTATTGTTATGCTAGTCAGGATCATCAATGATCACTATAAACCAAACACAATTTATACTGTTTTGCATTGTTTTTAAGAATGCAGTTACATAACTGATGGAAGAGGGGTTTAAGGGCATGAATGATGGGGGGAAAGGGATAGATAAGAATGTGGAAAGATTTAAAAAAAACAACAGCAACAACAAAAAAAAAAAAGGTTTGAAATTCCTGACCTAAGGGTCACAGGGACAGGAAACTGTCAAAGGTTTATTGTCTTTGGGGCAAGGTGAAAATACTGAGATTTAATGTGGAGACCAAGCGTGCACACACACACACACACACACACACACACACACACACACACACACACACAAACTCACACACAACACTCACACGCATACACACATACACACACACCACACATCAAGATGATGACAAGGCATTAGAAATTGATCAAGAACAGTGAAGTAAAGGTGAAGACCATAACACCTGACACTTACGTAATGACAAAGGCAACAGGCAGATATACTGCCATAACAATGGGAAAGATGTACAGTCGTTCGCTCAACATGGTGTGCGATGCCTAACACCAGCCTGCGTTCTATACTTTCAGCAAATGTCAGCTTGCCGCCGAGTCCTTCAGCCAAGTGCTTGCTCCACACCTTGATTTACAGATCTGGTGATCTACTTGCATTCCTGAAAGAACACAAACACTCCCTGCAGAGCTATGAACTCTCCTGAAAGAAAATCATACTTTGAAAAAAAAAAACCCAAAAAACTATTCACTTTCCATGACGAAAATCCATTTACTTCATTTGAAAATCTGTTCAGTTTTTGAAAGAAAATCCACATATATATTATGAAATCCATCACCTTGAAAAAAATATTACCTAGTTTACTCCTGTAATACATTAACTTTCTTGAAAACAAAAATCAGCACAATTATTCACATTCTTTCTTATGTCTTTACAATTGCTTAAAAAAAATATCCACACATTTATTCTGAAATGTATTCACTTTCCAAAATGAATTCAGAAACTCATCATGAAATCTATACACATTCCTGATGAAAACCCACATACTGATCTTGGAATCCATTGAAAGAAATCTTAACTGAGACTGGAAGAATCAAGCATTAAATTACAAAGTACATTTACCAATAAAAGCCCCCATGGTGAATCAAATAAAGGCACATCAATCCCACCCAAGTCAATGCTTCTTGAATCAATTAATGTACACATCGGAAATGAAATGAGGCAGGGAACAGTAAACGATAAACAATAAACAAGTGGGGTATTTTTTGCTCCCATAAGAAAACCTAACACAGAGTAACTTTTATTCAAGACTGGCACAGCCTTTTAAACTTGAATAAAGTCGGACAAATACATAGACGAACAATCTAATAGTGGGGGAAAAAAAGCAGCAACAATGACTGTCTCATAGGAAGATGGCAAGATGCGGGGATGGGAACGGGAACATGAAATTAGAATATGTACAATTGAAACTCTCTCTATAAGGGAACCATGCAACCTTTAGGCAGATAAATGATTGCCTGTCGAGCCTTTGTCGCTGGTCAGAATCATAGGAGACTGGTGGTTGTGTCTGCATCTGCGCAATAGAGACACACCACAGTCATAATAGGTGTTCTCCACCAAGGTGCAAAAAAAAAATCCAAAGACCAAAGCCCAGTGAAGAGTAGTAAATGAAACCAAACGAAAGTGTTATTTTATACTATTTGCGTAATGTCTTTAGTTTTTCAGCAACTTTTTTCCTTCCCACACTTTCGTTTGGTTTCATTTACTACTCTTCACTGGCTGCTTTGGGGGTGCTATTGGATTCTTTTTTTGCACCCTTGGTGGTGAGAACACCACAGTATTATGGACTGTGGTGTGTCTCTATTTGATGCCAGGAGCACAGACACAACCAGCCGTGCCTCCCTGATGAGTTCCGACCCAGCGGATGAAAGGCCTCGGAGCAGGCAATACAAATATATCTGCCTTCAGAAGGGATTGCGATGGTTCCCTTATGCAGCTAGTGAAGAGTTTTCATATATGTAACATATTTTCTTAATTTCATGTTCCCAGTTTCTCCATCTTCAAACTCCCCCCCCCCCCCCCTCCCCCCTTAAGTCCAAATCTTTGCCAAGTCATTATTATGAAGACAGTTCAGTTGTTGGCCTGCGCTTGTTTTTTCCCCCACTATTAGATTGTTCGTCTATGTATTTGTCTGACTTTATTCAAGTTTAAAAGGCTGTGCCAGTCTTGAATAAAAGTTACTCTGTGTTAGGTTTTCTTATGGGAGCAAAAAATACCCCACTTGTTTATTGTTTAATGTACACATGTCAGGTGAAGGTACATCTGGTTGATTTATTTGGAAAAGCTTAGGACTTCTTTTTTTTTTGAGTTTGTCCTTTCTTATTCTGTGCCTTTTGTGAATTACATGTCTGCTAGGTGAGTGGGTATTTCAGGCTGTGTGCCTCCTGACAAATAAGGAGTGAAGGCTGCTGTATATAGTGCTTAAATCTGTCCAGCTTCCTCAAAGAAAATCCTCACGCATCCTGAAATCACTTCCTGGCAGAAAATGTGCACTTACTCTAAAATCTGTTCAGTTTCATGACAGAACATCCAAATACTTATCCATAACTCTATTCAGCATCCTAAACGAGAACAAGAAGCTTGTTGTAACATTTTTCACTATGTGTGTGTGTGTGCACGCGGTGTGATTTGTGTGTGTTGTGTGTGTGTGTGTGTGTGTGTGTGCCTATGTGTGTGTGTGTGTATGTGTGTGAGAAGAGAGAGAGAGAGAGAGAGAGAGTGAGTGAGAGAGAGAGTGTGTGTGTATGCGTGTGCATATGTGTGTGTGTGTGTGTGTGTGTGTGTGTGTGTGTGTGTGTGGTGAGGGAAAGAGTGAGTGAGAGAGAGAGAGAGAGGGAGAGAGAATGTGTGTTGTGTGTGTGTGTGTGTGTGGTGTGTGTGGTGTGTGTGGTGTATGCGCGTGTGTGCGTGCATGCGTGTGTGCTTGCATGTATGCGTTTGTGCTTGCATAGGTAAAAGAGAGAGAGAGAGAGAGAGAGAGAGAGAGAGAGAGAGAGAGAGAGATTGTGTGTGACAAATATTTAACTTTGCATTTTCTCAGCAAGTACAACCATCAGGATAAATAAACTTGGCAGAATGATAAATCTTGCTCAGACCCTTCCACCTACTCCAGGTGTGAAGATGTAACCAAATGGCAGCAACCAAAGATCTGTGTGAACTTTTTCAGCTATACAACTAACATTATACAAAATTCTCATTTCCTTAGGAATTCCGATCGCAATTACTGGTAACAGACACGTTCAAATGAAACTACGTGCAAACATCCTAACAAATGTTAAGTTACATTTCTGTCAAGATCAGATCATTTTAATGTCATTTATACCAAAGCACAGGCGGAGATGAAGACAATCATATAACCAAATATAGAACTTAGATAGACCACATACACTGTAAAGAACCACAATGCATGCTCTGTCAAACTATCACGCTAATGATGCATCTCTTGAATACCTGGGCAACCTGTTGGTAAGAGAGAAAAAAAAAAGGGAGGAAACTGAGAATTAAATGTCTGACTGAAACAGATCTCTGGGATGAACCTTTCACCTCGAAAGGTGCATGCAACGGTTGTTGTGCAATTTGCAGAGAGCAGCGGTAATCGAGGTCAGGGCATGTCAGCCTGCAGCAGCTGATGGAGGAAGAAGGGAGAGTCAAAGAGGGAGCAAGGGAGAGAATGGGATGGGGAAGTGACTGGGAATGGAACAGTGGGAGTGAAATGAGACAGGGAGGAGGAGGGAGAGGGGAGTAAAGGGGAACAGCGGAGTGAAAACGTGATTGGAAACTGAAGAAATCACCAGCCAGCACCAACTCTCTGAGGGGACAGAATTTGTTAGGGTTGTCTGCTACAGCTAGTGCTGATTGCCACAGACACTATCTGTGCTTGTAGTCTGTGGCTGTTGTTAGCATTGTACATCCCTCTCTTTCCCCACCTTCTTCTTCTGCATACGCAGGCTGACACTCCTGCGGACACTCCCTGTATAGACAGGCAAGGATTAATCCCGTCTATTCAACAAAGGGAGTGGAGTTTTGTGTGTACGACTGTTTTTTATCCCGCCATTAAGGCAGCCATACTCCAACTTTGGGGAAGGTGCATGCTATCTGTAACGTGTCATCCATACCAACGGCCAAACTGGCCTTCTCTTTCGAAAGTTGGTGATGGGATTTTACGTGTGTGCGCAAGATGTTATGCGTGCGTTCACACACAGAACCTCGGTTTATAGTCTCATTCAAAGGACTGTCTGGGGCAGGCATGGAGTCAGAACCAATGTTAACTCCGAGAGAAAAATCCCCCTGTACCGAAACGGCCCCGCGGAGATTTGAACCCGCAACCCCAAGATTACGAGTGTGGCATTCTACCACTGAGCTATTCCGGCCCCCACTTTCCCCACCCACTCTGTGCCTTTCATCCTGCTGTTGTTAATCACAGTTGCCTCTCTTGTTTTTCTCCCTGAATCTGTGAAAGAATCCCACATACATATCCTGTAACCTGTCACAAACTTATTCTGATATGTACTTATTTTTCTGAAAGAAAATCACACACATATTTTGGAATCTTTCAACATTTTTTTTTTTTCTGAAAAAAAAACTGCACATTGATTTTATTGTGAACAGAAAGTGACAGACCTTTTCAATAGATTAATTCACCTCCCTGAATGAAAATCATGTAATTATCCTTAGTCTGCTTACTGTCCTCAAAGAAAAACTGCCAAACCTGTTAAAACCTTCAAAGGCATTTCAAACAAGCAGGTATCAGTTGCCAAAACACGAAAGAATTACAATAATCTTTTTCAGTATCACCTGTAATAATATTTCTCACCACTTACATATTATCCTCTCCGTCTAAAACAATTCTGCCAGCTCCAAGGAAATGAGAAAGACAAGACACTGGGACCAACCACTACGGTGATACATTGTAAACAGTGGGCCGACACCTCTTGGGTTTCATTCCTACCACAGGCATGTGTCTGTAGGATTTTTCAGCCCTGGCCAGCTCCTATCCAGAGCTGTGAGTGCTATGGGCGCTGATGGGGGGACTGGAACCACATAGTGAAGTTAACAGATGGATCTCTACGAGTATGCTCATGTTCCCTGACCAACACTGCAGCTTTATGATCTCGTGGGCCTGGGTCTATACGAGATATATTATGAAAAGAACAGAGCTGCCCTGTCATGTAGTCTCAGACCAGAATGAAACTGTACAGCATCATCTTAATCATTGTTATCCTCAGTGATTCTCATTACCAAAAGAGTCTCAGATTCTGTGGCCCTTCATGCCCTGCTCTCATGGTGATCTCAGTGTCAGTCTTCAATGTTGCTGACTTCATGGGCATCGTCATTAGATGGACAATGGTGGCACTCTTCTGAGGAAATGCCTACTCACAGCGACTTCACAAATAAGTAAACATTGTGGGCTGTGTCATTGGGGTCTGGCACATGTTGGATTAGAACAGAACCTCTGAACATTGTTGGAGTGTTTCCACAGCAGTGCAGTGTCTACTCCGATGGGTTGCTCAGAATGACATTATGTTATCAGTTCCCTGGGCAGGGCAGAGCCTGGGAGTGAATGTCTATAGGAAAGCGAGAATCAGTGCAGTGAAAGTAATGCCACACACAGAGCTATAAAGATCATCACCACCATCTCCCCCTAAACTTTTTTTGTACCAGAAAACAAAGGGAATAAAGAAAGTAAAAGAATAAAATGAGATCTGACAATACTGTTCCATCACTGGTCCTTCTCAATTAGTGTATGTGTGTGTGTGTTTGTATGTATAATGTTAAAATTTTGTTCTAGACATATACCATATCAGTATGGTTCAGCGTCTAATTTGCACATAGAGCAAGGCTTTTTCATTCCCCCCTCCCACTCCCTCCTCCCCCTTCCCCAGTCCATATACACCCATAAGCTGTTCGACTCTTATGAGTAATATGTCAGCCAGTTCCATACTCTGATGATCTTTGACTTTGACTCCCGTATATTGGATATACATGTGGTCACAGAGAATTGACATTTCTGGATACCAGTATATATGGGCCCTTAGTGTGTGTGTGTGTGTGTGTGTGTGTGTGTGTGTGTGTGTGGAAATATTCCATCTATGTGTTTATAGCTTTGATGTTTGAAGAGTTGTCCTTGCAAACGGAGGATGATAGTAAGGACAGGACTCAAAGGAGGACAACACTTAGAGGGAGAGACAGATAGTGGCAAAGGTATACAATATAATGGGGAGAAATCTTTTTTCTCTTTCTTTTTTTTTTTTAATGTCCTTTTTTCTCTGTGTGTGTGTGTGTGTGTGTGCACACGTGCGCGCAAGCACTCACGCGTATGCGTGTGTGAGTGTGTGTTTGTGAGAGTGAGTGCATGTGTGTATGTGTGCTAGTGTATGAGGGTGTGTGTGTGTGTGTGTGTGTGTGTGTGTGTGTGTGTGTGTGTGTGTGTGTGTGTGTGTAGGGTGGCATGGTGTGGTGTGGTGTGGTGTGGTGTGTGTGTGTGTGTGTGTGTTTGTGTGTGTTTGTGTGTATGTATGTAAGGATGTGGGTGTGTTCGTATAGAGATGTGTGTATTTGTGTATTTATGCATGTGTGTGTGTGTGTGTGTGTGTGTGTGTGTGCGTGTGTGTGTTAATAATGTTCCTTTCCATTAAATGAAAAATGTTGACATTCTCTTCATAACATTTTCTTAAATGTCAGTACAACCATGGGCTAATCTGACAATGAATTGGTTTCAGTCAGTCAGTGTATAATTCCTGTTTGACTACGTATTCTTTTAAACTATATTCAAGATCAAAAGGCATTAGTCTTGTGCAAGTATTCATTTCTCTTTGTGTCTGTAGCTGCTGCTGTGGTGTGCCTGTGTCAGCTTGGTCTGTACATGGGCAAGCTTGGAATCTCCTTTTTTGAAGAAGCTTCCTTGTTTGTTCTTCATGTTCATAAATGTCAGCAGCTGTGCTAAACGAGCCAGCCCCTGGGACAGCGTTAGTTAGGAGCTAATGGACATGTAACACTGTTTTCATCTTAGCGGCACAAGTTGAGGATGATTGGTGTGATACCGATGGTTGTTCATTTCGCGTTATGACCCATCATTTGTCTAGTCAGGATCTATATAACATTTCTAGGAAAGGATAATTAAAGAGGAAATCAACACGACTTATGGTTTTCATTAGCTGTCGAAATGTACTGCCACTTCAAAAGAATTGATAAACGAATTTTCTTTTTTATCAAGAACTAACGGCTGGATTCTGCACCTCCGAATATGAGAAGTGGTTGCTTGTTCTTTGTTTTCATTGTCCTAAATGTTGTTTGCCTGAAGAAGACCCAAGAGGTTGAAATGCATTGTGTTTTGTCCTGTAATCAGTCTGTCTGTATCATGTGGTGGAACTAATATCATTTCTTTTAAAAATGCATATAAACTGTGTCCACGAACTTAGAAAGAGAGAAAAGTCACATACACTTTTACCATAATTCAAATAAAAAAACAACAAACACCCAAAGCATTTTAAAGAAGCGCTTTCGGTTTTTGCAAACCTTCCTCACCTTCCACCCTACACACACACACACACATTTAGGACAATGAAAACAAAGAACGAGCAACCACTTCTCGTATTCGGAGGTGCAGAATCCAGCCGTTAGTTCTTGATAAAAAAGAAAATTCGTTTATCAATTCTTTACCATAACAACTTAATTTCCAGTTCCTTACTTGTTCCTTCAACATTTCATCAGTTTAATGTAAACAATACTTCTTTTTTTTCTTCTTCTGCGTACGCAGGCTGATACTCCTGCGGACACCCCCTGTATAGAAACACAAGGATTAATCCCATCTACCCAACAATGGGAGTGGAGTTTTGCGTGCATGACCGTTTTTTTTCTTTCCCGCCATTAAGGCAGCCATACTCCAACTTCGGGCCATACCAACGGCCAAACTGGCCTTCTCTTCCGAAAGTTGGTGATGGGATTTTACGTGTGTGCAAGATGTTATTCGTGCGTTCACACACAGAACCTCGGTTTATAGTCTCATTCGGACTGTATGGGAAATGGAGTCAGAACCAATGTTAACTCAGAGGGAAAAATCCCCCTGCACCAAAATGACCTGGAGGAGATTCGAACCCACAACCCCAAGATAATGAGTCCGGTGCTCTGCCACTGAGTTCTTCCGGCCCCCAATGAAAACAATACAAAACAAACAATTATTACCACCACCACAAACAAAATGCCTCTAAATCTAATCTGTTATATTTTGAACAATTTTCTAAAACTGGATTAAGATCCACCGTACTGTTCTATAGAGTTATATGTCTACCTCTCCCAGACAGACACAGACACAGACACAAAGAGGATCTTTGTTTAAAATATCTTGTGAAGAATCAATGTTATACAACTCCTGTTTAGCAAACCTTTGGAGGACTGAAAAATGACATTTTACAGACTTGAACTACTTTTGCTGCTGTATAAGAGAAAGATGTCAAAATGAGCTTCTTCTTGTCACAAAATCTCAGATTCTCGAAGTGCCATCCCCAGGATAAGAAGTTCTGAACAGCACTTCCCAGGACTCTAAATTCACTTCAGTACCTTGTCAGGATCTGAGACCTTGGGAAGACTCTGTGTGGTTAATGGAAAAAAATCCTGACCAGAATAAGAATGTATACATTCACACATCCACATAGAACTGGAAGAAACAAGACCCTGTCCTGCAGACTATGCCTACCTGATGGGTAATAACCAATATGTAAATGATCTAAATGAGAGAATCAGAGGGTTATGATGGTGGCAAAAAAAGAAAGCTGACACCAGTGGGGTTAACCAGGCATGCTGTGTCAGGTTTGCATTAACAGGTAATGACTGGTACTTCAACACTTTTGATGCCATGACTTATATTAGTCATTGGCCACTGACACTGTATGCTGAATTAACTTTTTTTTTTTTTTTTTTTTTGCTGTCCCAGTCTCTGCACCACCTCAGAGGCAGTGCACCCACGCCGCTCATTCCGACACCCCATCCACAGCCACAGCCCGGTCGGCCCCGCCGCAGCCCCGGCACCGTCAATCCACAGGGAGCAGTCAATGTCAAGCCGTCAAGAGGCAACCCACCGGAGGAGACACTGCACTGCTGCCGAGTCACTTCGGTGGTGTTCAGTGGCGCCTGTTCTGATCTAACATACGCAGGACACCACCTACTAAGCCCCCTACTGACGACAATAATTGCTTAGTCGCGGAGCCGGCATGAGTGAGCTCTCCCTCTGGAGGGCGCCACCATGTCCGTCCAACGACAGCCCCCATGGACTCGCCGATACCAGTGACCCCGACGGAACCAAACCAAGGCCACAGACGTGGAGAGGACATCGAAATTGAGGTCACCATGAGAGCAGGGCATGAAGGGCCACAGAATTTGAGATATTTTTTTTATGCTGATCGATGAGAATGAGGATGATTAAGATGATGCTACGGATTTCCATTTCGGTCTGAGACTACATGACAGGGCTGTACTCTACGCTTCCTTTCATAATATATCCCGGCGTCAACCAGGCCCGAGAGACATAGGCACCTGCAGTGTTGGTCAGGAAATTTGAGCAACACTCTCAGAAACGCATCCATTAAGTGGATGAAACTCGACTGTGTGGTCCCAGTCTTCCCAACTGAGTCCACAGCAACTCAACTCTGGGTAGGAGCCGGTTGGGGCAGAAAAACCCACATGACTTCTGATGGGATTCGAACCCACGACCTCCCAGCCGGGAGTCTGCGATGCTGACCACTTCGCCACGGCGGCTGGTCTGAATTAACTTTTGTTTGCCTGGATATTGGCAGAGGGAAAATGGACCATTGCCTTTGTGGCATTCCACGTTTACCAATCGTTGTATGAACAGGCTACATACGTTTGTTCGATCCATATGCCTTTGCTGGGTTTGCTGGACCAGTTTTTTAAAAATCGCTAGCACAATTATTGTGTTTACGTGAGTATTGTGCAAAATGGGTGAGGAAAAGATAATAATCCCTGCCACAAATCATTTATTGTGATCTGTATGTTCACTGTCATAAGCATTTCTGATCCGTCATCATTGGAGTGGATGAGTACAAACATGCAGTTTGATTAGTGTGTTTTACCACAGGTTATTACGCCGACTTGTGGAGTTAGCATTCTGGCGTGTTTTGATAATTTTGTTTACTTGCCGAGAGCGCAAAGTCAGAATGTTTGGTTTCATGATATTTGAAACTACATTTAAAAAAATAACTATCAGTTGCAGTGTGTGTGTGTGTGTGAGCATGTGTGTGTGTGTGTGTGTGTTTGTGTGTGTGTGTGTGTGTGTGTGTGTGTGTGTGTGTGTGTGTGTGTGTGTGTGTGTGTGTGTGTGTATGTACGTGTGTGTGTAAGCTTGTGCTTGTGTGTGTGTGTGCATGTGCATGTATGTGTGCGCATGCGCACACGCACGCTTGCGTGTGTCCATGTGCACATGCATGTGTGTGAGAATGCGTGTGTGTGTGTGTGTGTGTGTGTGTGTGTGTGTGTGTGTGTGTGTGTGTGCAAGTTTAGTCAAAGGAGAGCCTTCTTTGCGCAGTGGCAAAAAAATGAACAAGCAAACAGAAAGAAAAAAGAGCCGTCTTCATTTACGAGTGGAAGGTTTTGAAAATAGGATAAGAAACAAAAAAACCCCACTCAACCTACAAATTTGCTAGAGAGAAAGGGGGGGGGGGGGGGGGGAGGGAGGAGAGAGAGAGAGAAAAGAGAAGAGAGTGAGAAAGGAGAGTGGGAGAGAGACAGAGGAGAGAGACAAAAACAGGAAAAGAGAGAGAGAGAGAGAGAAGAGAGAGAGAGAGAGAGAGAGAGAGAGAGAGAGATTTTCAGATGCACCTGAGTGAGTGATTTTAAGTAGATGAACCTGTGTTTTATCTTATGAATGTACAGGCTATTTGTTTATGTCTTCACATATTCCACCTACCTTAATTTTGGTTAAAGTGATGAAATATTTTTTGCACTTGTATTATGTATGGCTATGTGTTTTCCATTTGAAAATGATCTCACTTAACATCCCTTTTTCCATGTTTGCTTTGAATCTGTTTTTTTTTTGTTTTGTTTTTTTAAATGTTTTTTTCTCTGGTGAATACGATTTTTAGAATTTTTTTCTTTTTTTATTTCACTATAAATTTAGCCCTGGGCTTATCAGCTGTATCTGTGAAGGCTGGTTATCATTTCAGAATAGCTGTTAATGTAACAGCTGAGCTCTAATAGCAGAGCTTTATTGTCTCCATGTGACAGAAAGGCGCCCTTTTGTTCAGGTTTCTATCGACTTGGCCTTTCTCTCGTCATCTGTCACTCCTCTAAAATTAACACTAGCTTGGGAAGAAATATAATTAAAAAAAAATAAAAATAAAAAAAAGCCTGCGCGAACTAGATTACTGTACAAATTTAACGATCGAATATCACTGTAAGAAAAGACATCAATAAAGAAAACACATTAGGTTAAAAAAAAAAAAAATCCTCGATTCATGCTCTTATTTCAAGACCAGAAAGGCGTACGTGCACGTGCGTGATGACGTAAATAAGTGTTAGAGGAAAAAAAAGAAAAAACCTCAACGCGCTTCATAATTGGAAACGGCATTGCCAAGACGACGGCATTGATTTACACTTCTCAGCACAAAACGTATCACACGATCCAGGTGATCTCACACAAATGCCTGTATCAGAAGACGGCACGTATCTATTTTAAAAACGAACCAATGATGACCACCACGGTGAAAACGTCATACTGACCATCACCATGTCCGAAAGTGATGAACGAGCCAGCCAAAGGCACGTGACGGGTCGATCCATTCCCCCACGCAGTCCAAGAATCGTCCAATGCATAGGATGTTCTTGTTAAGTCAGCGGGAAAGAAAAGAATGGCCTGCTTTCTCCCACATTGCTGGCATTCATGAAAACACGGTGGCACAGCCGGAAGCCGAACGATGCTCACGGGCACACCCAACGTCAGATCTAAAGCCACACCCCTGCATGTGCCAGAATAACGGGTCTAGCGTTGTAGCAGCACCAAACATCGATTTGGCACAGCGTGGAAGGATAAGCAACAGCGTGATTGACTCAAATCGCTGTTGGCCTGTGCCATGGTGAATTAGCTGTGCGGTTCTCTTGACTATCGGACATCATCTGTTGCTTTCTGCACCCGATAGGTACTTGGCGCTTTGTCTCAAACCCCATGACGTGCGTGCAGCGCGGCCGCGGCGCGAAATGTCAACCGCTGACTGAACAAAGAGAGGCAACTGCACTTTTTTTTTTTTTAGAGTTGCTTCCCATTACGGTAGGGAATCTACAACTCCCCCCGCCTCCCCCCCCCCCCCCCCCCCCCCCCACCCCCACGGTCCCACCCCCACCCCACACACACACACACCTGGAAAGCTCTCTGAATTTGCCTGAATAGTTTGTAGCCTATGGAATGTCAACGTCAGACCTTTATTTTATGAAACAGCATCTGATTTGACCAAAAAGCAAACATAAGATTACTTGAAAACAGGCCAGTTAATGTTTCACAACTTGCATTTAAAACTTTTTTTTTTTTCAAAAATGAAAACACTCACAATCAATTCGAAACCCAGAAAGGAATCAAAGTGACCGCCTGTAACACAAAAAGTTTACAATTCACAGTTTTGTTGTCCTCTGGAGCGCCAGCATTAATCTGGCATTTCGCTGCCCATCTCAACATGTACTGGTGGTATCAGTGTGGTTTTAGGCATCATTTCTCCTCTAATCCTTTGTTCATGCTGGCAGATTACAGCATAATGCACAGGCTTGTGTGCCAGATCTGTCTGAACAGTTCAAAAGAGCTTTGCCCTTCTTTCTGCAAGGGTTCTGTGGCATCCTGTCTTTATCTGATCAGTTAATGATACACATTGGTATTAGTTGACCACTTACAGATTTGATACATGCACAAAAGGTGATACGACAGACTGGGATAACTGTTACAGGAGAGAGAGAGAGAGAGAGAGAGAGAGAGAGAGAGAGAGAGAGAGAGAGAGAATGTGTATGGGGAGGGGTGGGGGAAGGAGAAAGGCAAGGGGTGGGGGCTATCTAACTCTTCAATGACATCATCATAACAACATGTTAAAAAATTAGACAGTGAAAAATCCACTTCTTATGTGTAGAACTCAAACTTGCAATGTCTAGCAGTGGACCTATTGCTCTACCTCTGAGCTAACCGGGTGCCCTCTCATTTGAAGATTTAGTTGAGTTAAGAAATTTCATGTCCAGTCTGCTCTCACTGCGAACTTTGTTTTAAGTCAGTGGAAGGTGAAAGCTGAATCCCAAGGCCTAGCGCCTGGGCTGTACAGCATAGAGGCGCGCCTCTGGTTGGCAGATTGGGGATCCCTCAAGCTTTGCACTTGGGGAGTGCGCTGGATAATACGGAAGAAGGTGCCACGAACCAACTTAGCCTATGAGAAGGAAAACTTGAGTCCAAACCCGCACTGTCTGGTGTATGTTAGCCCCGTATTACCAGGGTAACCAGACAGCCATGAGCTGCTCTGAAGTCGGAATGTGTCGGCTGAGGCTAGCGGGCGGACGTCCTGCAGAGTCACAAGTTCATGAGGAGACCAGGCAGCACGCATCTCACCCATTACGGCCATGCAGACTGATAGTCGACGAGAAGCAATACAGGGACGCCAGACATGGCCCAGTCCAATTGAGGTCCAGGAGAAGCTGTGAAGACTGGCAGGATCTCTGCGGCGGACGGTGGACTTCGCCTTACAAACTGGATTGAGGATCTAACATGGCCGGGAAAGCAAAAGAAAGAAAGAAAGACATCCCATGATTCTTACAAACAAGGTTATTTACCAAGGTCTGCACAAATATCACAAACGTCCTGTCTCCTAGAAGATCAAGGAATGTGTGGGCTAGCAAGTGGCTGCCTTAACTCCCCTTTATTCCCTTCATGCCACTCTTATGAAAAATACCACCCAGAAGTAATGGCCAATACGAAGAGCTGTTGATTGTGGATGAATCCTCTCCCCCCCCCCCCCCCCCCCCCTCCTCTTTCTCAGTAGATGCTTGTGTAACTCTTACAATTTGGATATTTGGTGCTAGGTGCTGGTAACTTTTACAGTCTGGATATATGGTGTTAATCTTTTTAAAGAGAATTTAGTTAAGACAGTTTACTGATCAAAAATAAAGATTATGCACTGAAATGTGTCATACTGAATAGGTAAGTCTTTATCTTTTAATTTGTAAAAAAAATCTGCAGAATCTGGCTACAGAAAATATTTGTGTTTGCTGAAACTAATGAGTGGAAAAATACCATGAGAGTGGCACTGAATATGGACATTCAATAACCAAGGAGCGAACTGGAGAGAGTAAGTACAATATGAAGAGTTAACAACGCATTAAATTTCAGTAGAAGCAGATGCCATGAATAAAATTTCATGGGCTACTGACAGTGAATAAGCCCCTAGCAGTAAATACCAATCATATCTAAGAGTACTAATGGTCAGTCAATATCCAAAACAGTAGAAGCCATTGAAACAGTCCCTGGAATTTATGTTTGTGAACACACACCCCCCCCCCCCCCATCTCCCCCCCTCCCCTCCAGCTGTTCCCTTCTCTCTACTAGTACATGCATTGATACCAGTAATACCAACAGAGAATTAAATCTTCATTTCTGTGCCTCTCTTAACCTGTTTTTTTCTGTTCTTTAGATATTGTTAACTATCTTCAGCCAGTGAATAAGTAATATACCATTAACTTGTTATGATCAATGTTTTTGGGATAGCATTCACACAAGAAAACAATTCACAACACTTTCTTATATTACCACTGAGGACAGCTGAGTTTACATTTTGCTTTTGATACGTTTATTAGACTAGTTACCAAGTTCATGAGCAAGCTGTTTTTAGGTTTTGATATGTTCTGTTGTTTAGTTTCCAATTTTCCATGCACTATAGGCAATATACACCATGTAAATTAGACTTAATAACTATTCTTTCCACCTATATTTCCGACAGATATTTTCTAAAGTCAACTTTACAATGCTTCTGTACTTTAACTCCTTTCCTACAAGTGCAAGCTGAAAAAGAACAGGAATGTGAGCCATTTGTTGATGCCAGACAGTGTCATAAATCCGGATGAAACGCAAGAGATGTATTTTTCATTTTCTGACAGTAGCGCAAGTCGCTTTGATGCATGATGATGTAAGTATGGAGACGAAAGCAAAAGTTTCATATTGTCTGAACAATTTCACAGACATGGGTGCATATATGTGCACACGTAACTTCATGCATATGCATGTGTGCAAACTCTCTCTCTCAATCACCCCCCCCCCCCCCATTCACACACACACACATGCACGCACACTCACACAAACACACACACACAAACAGTGTATCAACAATGTAAAACATAGGTCTGTATTTTGATCTGACAGATTAAGCCAAGCATCCTGTTCTACTTATTATTCCATGAACACTTGAGAAATACATATCAACTGACTAAGACCAGTTGTGAAAAAAAGGTAAATCAAACTATCCAGCCATAAACGGGTAAGAAAAGTCTGCAATAGCATTTTTCCACATGACATAAACATTGATATCTGATTATGGATAAAGTCCAACACAGTACAATCAGAAACATGCACAGACGGTGAATACAATCAAACAACTTTGAAAGAATAGCACTGGAGATGAGATT
The DNA here is from genome assembly GCA_033310375.1 of Conus canariensis. Taxonomy (NCBI): domain Eukaryota; kingdom Metazoa; phylum Mollusca; class Gastropoda; order Neogastropoda; family Conidae; genus Conus; species Conus canariensis. The sequence continues at coordinate 9,744,742 of CM065733.1, read as the reverse complement.
GGCTGCAGGGACAATGGAAATACAGGAAGTCCTTTTTTTCAAATCATGACCCCTTCTGAAAGGAGCATGGTTAAACTGAGATATGATTCAAAACATCTTATTTGAAAAGAACAGAGTCAGAGAAATTCACATGAAATGTGTAGGGGGGGAAATGTTAACCAGTGCCATTCACTGATTTCTAAACCTTTTTTTTTTTGTTTGTAAATCTTTTGTTTAATTCTTAAAATTTCACGACTCTGGAATTAGAATTACAAATATGCGAAATCTTTTCTTTTTCTTTCTGTTGTTTCTTCCTCTGAGCTCCCCCCCCCCCCTCCCCATTCAGCCTCCCAATGCACAGCCACACCCCAGCTCTTCATACCACAGCCCTAGAACTGGCCGTCCACAAGACACACTCTTTTTCTAGTTGTCATGAGAGAAGCTGACAGAGGGGACACTACACTTGTGCCGGGTCACTTCAGTAGTAATCAAAAGCGCATATTCTGATCCAACATATGCACAATACCATCTACTGGGCACAACCATCTACAAAGCCCCTATGGATGATGGTATCTGTTTTGTTATGGAGCCAGCGGTATGTCAGTATTAAATGGTGCCACACCAACGGCAGTCTCCATGAAGCATTCAGTGCAAACAACCTTAACATTTATTCACAAGAGGAATCGGCGAGGACAAGAAAAAGAAAATCAGGCTGCAATTAGAAAAGGGCACAAAGATCACAGAATTTTGGTTAGGAGGGTCAAGGGGTGGGGGGGTGGGGGGCGATAGAAATGATGCAATGGAGTTCCGTTCCGGTCAGAGACCACAG